>OU015742.1:96945647-96977897 GCA_907169655.1 Acomys percivali
TACACACCACACACACTTACATATACACACACCCATACACACATATACTTACATACACATATACACTCACACACACATACACAACACACACTTACCACACACATACACTTAAATGCACACACAAACACACCACACACACACACACACACACACACACACACAAACACCATTAAGAAATGCAGATACATCATAGAGACGTGAAGATACACTAACTAGTAGGCGACTGTCCCAGATCTTCTTCAGGAGCAGTTTTGATGCCTGGGTGGTTAGTTTAGACCCTAGAGGAGCATTTGAGAAGAGGCAATGCAGGAGAAAAGGCAAATGTTATTCACTTCTCAGTCCCCTCAGGCACAGATGCAGATGAAAGAAGATTTTGCTGATGGTCCACTAAAATGCTAGACTGGTAAGGGCTCACCTTTCACCTGAATACTCAGAGCCATCAGCGAGTCGAACCTGTTTCCTTTCTTCTTCTTCTCTCAGTCTAAGTTTTGGACTCAGCATCACCAGGCAAATGTAGAGATGAAGGATACAGTTGGAATGGGTATCACCTTTTGAGGATACTGGGATGTCCAAGCCTGCTGAGGCATTTGGATTTGTGCCAGCCACTGAGGAATGGACGTAGGGTTGTGGGGACTAGCCTGGTTTCAGGAGCTACCTAGTCTTGTCTGCTAGTCTGGCTTTTGGGTATGGCCACTTGTGTTTCTCTCAGTGCCAAGTTTTCATCTGCACAATAGGGCAACAAGCAGTCCTTGTATTCACAAGTGGATGAGACAGTATCTGTAACCTGAGCAGGTGGCTATATGGTCCCCAGGAGGAGGTTAACAGAGAAGAGCAGTACTCGTGGGTGTGTCTGTCCTGAGCCGAGGCATCATACTTGCTGAAGGCTGGCTTCTGAGGTTAATTAAAATATCTGGCTTTGCACCTGCTTCCACACCTGCTTGCATACAGATTTGTTTAATAGCAATTGGACAAGATTTAGCTGTGTTGGTAGCCAAATTACAATTATTTCTCTTAGTAAATTTTTTTTCTTTTCTTTTTCTTTTTAAACATAAAAACTCTGGGGCATGGTAGTGTCTTGTGTAAATTAAAGATGAGCTTCTGTTGTTGAAAGGAGGGTGGCGACCACCTGTCCCTCTCCCCTTTCCCTCAGATGATGTCCCGGAAGGAGCCATTTGAATACCTTATGTTTGGTGCAGAAAGACCAAACACTGCTGGAAACTGACATCTGAGAGAAAGGGACTGTTGTTCTATAGGAAGACTTCTGAGCCCTACAGCTCCTCAAGTCACAGTTCTACGAGGAAGTGTGTAAAGTAGAACTTCTGGGCCTGAAGTCCTATGTTTTTGTTTATTTGTTTCTGATGATGGTTAGTCTATCTCATTAACCTGATTTGGGGGCAGAGTGATTTCTGTTGCATTGGAGTCTCCAACCCATAATAAAAACAGTGGCTGAAAAGCTTCCAGAAGGGAGGGGCTTTGCATGGAACCTCAGAAAATCTCCCCTGGGACGGACAGCTTCTTCCTTAGACGACTTCTTCTTCTTCTTCTTCTTCTTCTTCTTCTTCTTCTTCTTCTTCTTCTTCTTCTTCTTCTTCTTCTTCTTCTTCTTCTTTTTTGTCTACATAGAAGTCTTCACTGTTTATGAAAATCCTTTCCTGGAACATTTGTTTTGTGTCTTACTTTAAAACAATAATTGGGCTTCTGTTACATTCCTTTGGAAACTATCTGAGCTATGCAGATTGTTCATTCCCCACCAACAAAAATTCATGTTCTTTTATCCATATGTTCACAGAAGGTAAAAAACAAAACAACTCATTGTCTATTATTGGTATTAAAATGACAAATATTTCCTCAAATATCAAATAGAGAGTAATACAGATTTAAACTTCACTTGGAGTAGGGAAGATTATTTTGGAGAACATTTTTAAAAAAGATTTATTTATTTACCATATATACACAGTGTTTTGACTGCATGTACACCAGAAGAGGGCACCAGATCTTATTATAGATGGTTGTGAGCCACCATGTAGTTGCTGGGAATTGAACTTAAGACCTTTGGAAGAGAGCAGCCAGTGCTCTTAACCTCTGAGCCATCCCTCCAGCCCCGGGAGAACATTCTTATAACATCTATCCATCCACCCATCTCTTCATCCATCTATTCATCTGTCTGCCCATCCATCCATCCATCTATCCATTTATCCCATCCATCCATCATTTTCTTAGTGCAAAGTCTTAAGACATATGTGCAGGACACACCCACATAGAGGATCAGGGAAATCCTGGCAGGGAACGTGTGGAAGCATTGGCATTCTTACTTCTTCTCCATCATTGTTTTTTCCTAGTTTCCCCCCACCCCCACTATGCATGGAAATTGTAGGTTATCTGATTTTCATATTTTTCATTTCTTCCCCTTTCTTTCTTTTCTCTCCTTCCCTCGCTTCCTTTCCTTTCTCTTGAGACAGACTCACATGCAACCCGGCCTCGCTTCCTAGCTTTGAGTTTTTCTGTATAGTCAAAGGTGGCCTTGAACTCCTGGTCCCCCTATTTTCACTTTAGGTGGACATCATCACTCGTAGCTAATCTTCGGTAACTCTGCAACCCTCCCTCAGCAGTGACTGGGCAGTTGGAGACTGGCTAAGTTGTAGTTCAGAGCTCACACGCTAAGGTGGCATTTCTATATAAGAGGTGGCAGTTTGGAGGTCTCACATAGCCTAGTGTTAAGGTGGGGTAGTATGAGCTGTATCAGCAGGTCCACTTGACTCGTAGTTGTAACCCTGGTAGTTACTGCCTGGATCTCTCCTCTCCTGTCTGAAAAGTGAGTGTGATATATCAGTAGAGTTTTCATAAGGAAGAAATGCTTGGTGTGGTGTAGGGTGCCTGATGGGAGCGTGCCCTTTAAATGTCAGTCTCTCTCTTCCCCTCTGCTTCTCAAGGTAACAGGCAGTAGGCTTCACCTGAATGCTATGCCTAGGATAGTTGAGTGTATGCTGTGGATTGGATATATGCCCCTCTGTGTAAGGAGACTCCAATATGGCTGTGCAAGAGGCAATGGAGCCCTGAGGAGGGCATACATAGTGGGCAGTGTTAAATCATCGGGTGTGTTGTCCTTTCAAGAGATTATAATGCTGAGACCTTGGAGTCAGTTCTTCTGAAGGTGGGAACTTAGGAAACAGGGTCATCCCATGCACTTGGCCCCTTTGATATATGGCCATTTCCCTTTGTGCTTTTTTGCTGTGTTCTAGTGTCACCAGGTACTCTCACTAGAGGCTGAAGAAATGAGGCCACTGAGCTCCCAAAACCCTGAGCTTTGTAAAATACCCATCCTCATATATTTTGTTTGGTGACAAATGAACTGTTGCAGTTCCGTATTTTAAGACTCAGCTCGATTCTTGTGCTTATTAAAGAGCTATCAGATTTGGCTTAGGCGTACTAAAGATCTGGACAGTGGTTTTGACCTTGCCAGTGGACTTACAGCGCTACCTTATGTAACTGTCATAATTCTCAGACTTTCTTTTGCTCCTAATTTACCATCTGTCAAACTGAAGCCTGGTTGGTCACTTCTTTTCCTCCAGGCAGCTGTTGAGGCATCGATGAGATAAGAGGAATGAAGTATTTTGAGATGGCTGAATCTTAAAATTGCCAGACTTACTATTATCCCTATTTGGAAATGTCGAACATTACATTTCAGTTTCTCGCTCAGGATCGTGTTGTAGGCGTATCTTTAATACAACATGTGTGATACATCTGTGCCCCTGGGTCTGTGGAACTTGGCTCCAGGGGACAGTAGGGGCCCAAGTGATCACTGTACTCTCAGGGACACAGTTTTATGTCGAGAGAAGAAATAACCCTTATTTTACCTGCTTAAGACGCTGCTTGCAGAAGAATCTGGCTGAGACTTTCCAAAATAAATTTACCTTTGGGCTGAGTCCAGGAGTGGAAAAATTTTAGCTGAAAATGATAGTTTGTCAGGAAAGACAGGAATGACTGGGTATGGCTTTAGGTGCCCATCAGAAGAGGCTGGGTGCAGCCCCACTGGACCACCCCAGCCCTTTTTGTTCATAGGCAAAAGCCCAGTGGGTGGGAGGCATGAAAACTCTTGAGGTTTGGCCGTTTTATTCCCACTGTCAGATAAACCTCAAGGCTTTGGCTTGTGGAGTGATGGGTGGGCTTGCTCTAGTTTTGTGGTTTGATGGCATTTGGCTATGTAATTATTTCCCTCAGCCAAACATCCCTGAATACCCTGACATGATGCTGGTGTAGGTAGCTTTCCCAGGCGTAATTCCTATAATCCACAGAGTGTCAAGAAGGTGCCTATTTTCAGATCAAAAGCTGTTGACCTGATTAAGCCTTCTGTCTTGCTTTGGAGCTCAGGAGAACAAAGTTTGTCTAGCGCAGGGGCTGCCGGACCCAGGGCTTTTTGAAGATGGTTCTGAGCCTGGGTGCTGAGCAGGGCTTTTATACCAACTGTCAGATGCTCCAGGTTAGATGTCCGAGCCTGGCTCTCTGTCCCCATTCACTCTGCTCCAGAGGTCACTGTGGGAGATGAAAGGGTCTTTGGTCTTCGAAGTTGGTCCTTCAACTTGATAGGGCTTGAGTCCTATTAAGCATTTCTATTAGGAGTTCACCTGCACAAACATGAAAGCTCAGGGCTTAGGTGGGATGGGGAGCTGTGGAAGTTGGAGTGGGAAGGCCACAGCCTGTCTGGGAGAGAGCGAGTCTCAGCTGCTACGTAGCTGGAAAGAAAAAGTGTTACATGGGATTCTTTTAGACCAGTGGTCCTCAACCCTTTGTGTGTGTGTGTGGGGGGGGTGTCAAATGACCCTTTTATAGGGATTGCATATCAGATATCCTGGATATTAGATTTTTACGTTATGATTCATAACAGCATTCACAACAGTTATGAAGTAGCAATGAAATAATTTTATGGTTAAGGGTCACCACAACACAAGGGACTGTATTAAAGGGTCACAGCATCAGGAAGGTTGAGAACCACTGCTTTAGACTCTCCACGGAAAACCTCCTCCCCTCCAGCAGAGGAAATAAATAAACGCACATGAGCAATAAATAAACGCGATGAGAAAAGGAGGTTCCGAGAGTGCCTGCTTCTCTTCAGCCCGTGGGACCTCCTCCCCTACCCACGTTTCTAGTCTCACTCTGCAGCTCTGCTCACTGTTACCTCAAGTTCACAGGTCTTCCAGTGGGTGTGCCCAACGGCTTTGATTGACAGAGGCCTGAATTCCTGGGCTCTGCCCTTGCAGGGGCCAGACAGACCCAGAATGATCTTTAGATCCCTTGGTTCTGCTTGTCATCAGTTCAAAGTGTTCACCTGTCACAGCCTCCCTTGCCTCATCCCAGCAGCGCCTTTCCCCTAGCTGATGGTGGCTACAAGACCCAGTGGCCCACAACAAATTAGATGCCAGCCAAAGGAAAGTGAGAAACTGCCTTCTATATGGAAGAACATTGGAGAACACTGCAGAATTTGATCAACGGCAAGGCCTTGCTCTCGGTGGAGCCGTGTCTTTTGGTTACCATGAGGAAGAGCTTAGGGCAGAGGGCAGTTGGTTCAGGATTTGAACTGGGTAAGTGACGATGCGCGCCAACCTGGTGTACTTTACCAGGAGGAAGGGAAATGGGGTCCATTTCCTACTTACACTTGGGAACTAGAACTCCATCCTAGGGACTGGGGAGCTAGCCAGCAGAATTCTGAGACCGCGTAGCTGGATTCCTTGCCGTCCAGTGCACTCGATGCCCATGTCTGTGAGCGCTACTCTGGCTCTTGATGAGGGCCGTGGAAGTCCCTGTGGGTCACAGCTCGTGTTTTTGTAGGGCCACAGTGCCCGTGAACACTGTGTGTCCCGACGCTGGCCAGGACTGTGTCCCAGTGTCCACTTGTTGGGAATGATTGCGAAGGATCATTGCTGTACAAAGAGGAAGGGTCATATTGGTCCACAATTGCAGAGGCTTGAGTCCATGACCACTTAGCCCTGGTGCTCTGGGTTAGGACATCTTTGCTGGAGTACAAGGCAGGAAAATCTGTTCGTTTAATGTCTGCTAAGAAAAAAAAAAAAAAAAGAAAGAAAGAAAGAAAGAAAGAAAAAGAAAAAGAAAAAGAAGAGAGACCAGGGTCCCCCAGTCGGCCTCAGGAGCCTGCCCTCAGTGACCTGGCCTGGTCCTGGATCTTAAAGGCCCCATCAGTTCCCAGCAGTATCTCTCACAGGCTTTGGGAGGGCAGTGAAGACTCAGGCTACAGAGCCATCTCCGGAATATGGAGGCTGCTGTGTCCTCCTCCCATCCAGATTGGGTCGCAGCTCGGCCTTATGTTACTGAGAATGTAATTGTTAGCACATATCTGAATTCACTGGAGAGGGAGGCAGGGTGCATAGGTAGTAACACCTTATAGACCTGCACAAAGCATTATGCTTTTCAGAAACAATGCAAACATCGATTATCTCATTCTAACTTCAGAATAGCCTTTATTATCTCCATTTGATAGGGATGTGTGTGTGTTTGTGTGTGCATGTGTGTGTGTGCATGTGTGTGTTTGTGTGTATGTATGTGTGTGTTTATGTGTGTGTGTGTTTGTGTGTGTGTGTGTGTGTGTGTGTGTGTGAGATACCAAGTTCTTGGCCTTGTTCTTTCCTCGCTGCTGGACTCTTCTTGGGGAGGCTGTCTGTTCTCAGATGTCAGAGGTGTTCCCTCCACCCACAGCCCTAGCCCCTTCTTAGCCTGTGTTTTGTGGGAGCTTTGGGAGGGGGTGAGGCTGGACATTGTTTCTGTGTCTTCTCCCATCTGTGGGCCGCAGTTCGTGACAAGTATGAAAGATAATGCGAACAGCTCCTGCTTGCTTCCCACACAGGCGAGCCGAGAGTCGGCCTGCGATGGGAGAGACAGTGGGGACTGGGAGGTGGCTCTGACTCTTACGTTCTCCTTGGTTCCTGGTTCCTGGTTCCTGGTTGCCAAGCCTAGAATCCCTAGAAGACCTAGAATCCCAGGCCTGATCCTCCAGTGAGCTCGGCTCCAGGATCCTGCAGCAGTGGTCAGGCCTAGTGGCCTGCAGCTTGCTTTTGAGCGAGTCCTTCCTCCAGTTCAGCGAACGCACAGTGGGCCTCGTTTGTGGCAAGCTGTGTATAAGGGATGGGAACCATGCTGCAGGGCGCTGTGTCTAGTACACAGTGTGCTCCACAGGGCATCCTTGCCGCCCTCCCTGCATACCAGATACTGGACATGAAGGGCTGTCAGACCCCCTTTGATAGTGTCCTGAGCAGAGCTAGTTGCTGGCCTATGTGGGCCTCCAGTCTGGGACCAGCAGATGCTACAGAGCAAAGTCACTGGGTTTGGCAGCAAAGGTAGTGTAGGAGTCCACTGAAGCTTATCTACACCTTCCGTCTCTCCGCTTTCCCTCTCATCCAGCCCCCCCGGCCCAGGTTGTCCTCAGACTTGTCATCCTCCTCCGTCTCCCCAGACCCCTTAGTACTGGCGTTATAAGCATGTGACTTGGCTTAGACAGTACCTCACTGTGTTTTATGCCCAATGTATGACCACATGGCCAGCTTTGGGCTAGTGGAATAAAGATGAGAGGAGCCCCTTAGCCAGTCCACAGAATCATCCTGGGCAAGCATCGCCCCTCCCCTTCTCTATCAAAGTGGGCGTGGCCATGGGGTGGAGGAGGCAAACTCACAGCTGGGATGAGTCTGGGTCTGCAGGCCTCTGAGTCTCTGCTGTGATGGGAGGAGCACATTCTGTTACCTTAGCACAACAGTCTCAGGAACAGGGAGGCTTGCTTGAGCTTGGAATATGCAATCAGGGTGTCGTTTGGGGACCTTCTAGAGCTGGGTCATCTATCTAGCTCGGTGTCCTTTCCTGTGGCTACGGGCTGGTCCCAGCACACTCGGTCGTCCCTGCCAGGTCAGGGTAGCAAGTGGCCTAACAGGGCTAACTCTCATACACTGCGCTCTCGGCCTCCTACGGTTAAATCCAGAAAGCTGATGTGCTGGACCAGGCCTGAGTTCTGGCGATCTTGGCTCTCGCTGCATTAGCCATGCCCACCAGCTGTTGATCCTGGACAAGGCCACTCTCCGGGCCCCAGCGTGGTTCCTTTCCCTTGCTGGGTGTGGACTGGGTAATCTTGGATCCTTGTGAATGTGAGTTTTGAGAGCATTGATACAGACCAGCACACTATGTACGCCCTGACAATTTCTCTAGTTCCTGGGCCACCCCAATTTACCCCAGCTCCCAGCTGGAGCTCTTCTTGAGCACGGTGGCTGTACCCTGTGGCTGATGAGCTCTTCCAACCTCCATCCCCTGAGACCCCAAAGTCAGTGACTTTCAAACCTAAACTATCTTATGGAAATAGTGTCTTGGAAGTAGGGTGGTGCATCTGTTGGTAAAGGAACAAGCCAAACAAGCATGAGGATCTGGATTCAACCCCAACACACGTGTCAAGCCGGGCACATGCCTGTAATTGCAGCCCTGACCCCAACACCCATGTAAAGTGGGGCACATACCTGTAATCACAGCCTCAAAGAGGAAGATTTCTGAACATAGCTAAATTGGTGAGCTCCAGGATCGGGGAGAGACCCTCCTGTCTCAAAAAGGAAGGTGAGAACTGGAGAGATGGCTCAGTGGTTTAGAGCACTTGCTGTGCCTTCAGAGGACCTGGGTTTGATTCCCAGCACCCTTGGTGAGGCTCACAACCACCCATAATTCCAGTTCCTGGGGATCTGATACCTTCTCTGACTTGCATGGGCACCAGGCATGTGGTAAATGTGCATACATTCAGGCAAAACATTCATGCACACGAAATATAATGAATAAATCTAACAAATAAAGTAAGGTGGAGAGTGATTGGTGAAGCTATACAATGACCGCCTCTGATGTCCACATGCAATTTCATGCCTGCCCATGTATGTACACATACACGTACACATGAACACACACACATGTACACATGAAAACACATACACAGGTACATGAATATATTTACACACCCCACAAAAATAATAAACATCTCACATGAGCACACATATAAGCACACATGTGTATGAGTATATTTACACACACACACACAAATTAATAAATATCTCATAAGTAATATCTGGCTTTATTAACTGGAATATTTTGGCTTTCACCAGTGAGATGAGATGGCACAGTTGTCCAGTGAGCCCATGTATATTATTTAATAAACACATTCAGGGCACTGCCTAAGTCCTGGACATCCTATCTGTATATTGCCTCCCCCCATTCCCTATATCAACTTGATGATGTAGTTCATAAGAAAACAGCCGGAAGAGATAGCAGAACACACCCTAAGTCTTCCAGCCACAAGGCCAAGCTGGGATTTGAACCCAGGAAGCCTGGCTTCTGAGTCCATGCCTTGGGCCACAGGGATGCAGAGCCTCTCCTCTGGCTCCCTTCAAGGTACCTGCATCCCAAGCACCTAGCGCATTGGTCCGTGCGTTTTTTCTTGCTTCAGAATCCCAGCTCTGGATGGTCTGTGCCAGCTGAGCTCTGGTCATTCTTTGAAAAAGCTGTTTCCCAGGTTTTCCTCTGTGAGTAGCCCGCCCATAGATTAATGATCCCGCTGCCAGGCTCTGTGCCAACACTCCTAGGCCCAAGAAGTGGCAGCAGAAGTCTCTGGACAGGGTGGCTCCAGCATGGCTCAGAGTCTGCCCAAGCCCACAAAACTGCTGTCCAGAAGATTTACAGCTGAGCTATCTGACACCTCACTCTTGCCAGGACCTATGGGACTATCAGGGCCTGACTGAGAAGGCCCTGCTGTGCAGCTCCTCCCTTCCTGTTCCAAGGCCTGCAGAACCTCACCTGCCAGGGAGCGCGGAGCAGGGACTCGCCTGGGGTTGGGAGAACTGTTGCTTGTTCTCTGGTTCACATCTTCCAAGCCTAGCTAGCAAGAGCATCCTGCCTCATATCCCCCTTTGCCAAGCCTTACCCATGCTTGCCGGTCCTCCTCACGGTTTCCAGGAATAAAAAGAGTGGGGAGAGAAGGGAGAAGCACAAATTCTACAGCCACATGGGCTAATTAGCTGTTCACCCACTTATGAGCTATGCAGCTTTGGGCAAGATACCCGTCCACTCTGTCTGCTTCCTCATCTATAAAACAGATCTAAAAAAAAAAATGAAGAGTATCTGCCTTGAGGAAGTGCTGTGATGATCAAAGTCACAAACAGCTGGAAGGAAGTTTCTACAGTGCGGGGCACAATGCAAGCAAGGGGCATGGACTTAGTCCAAGAACAGGGACCTGGGCCAAGCACAGCTCTGTGACTTACTCCTGTGTGACCTGGAATAAGTTTCTTAACTTCTCTGTGTCTCAGTCTCCTTCTATGTAAAGTAAATACACTCCAAGTTCTTATATTATAGGCCCACTGTGAGATTTAAATGAGTCAGTATTTGTGAAGCCCTTGGAACAGTGGGGCCTAAGTACTTGTTTAAAAAAAAAATCTGTGAGTGATTAATGCATACTGTCTCTCATTTCAGTCACCATCCCATCATAAATAACTTTATAATAGCTACAGAACAAACATGGTTATTTTACTGCGTAGATGAAAATTTAAAGAATGGGAAAATTTCCAGTTTAACTCAAGATTACATGTCTGGATAATAGCATATTCATACTAGCCTCTGTGTCCTTACCGGGTAGTGCTGTCTGTATTTCCTGATGCCTGAATAATATTAGGAATTGCTTGGGGGTTGTTGATTTTTTGCATGTATGTGTGTGTGTGTGTGTGTGTGTGTGTGTGTGTGTGTGTGTATGTATGTATGTGTGTGTTGTAGGCCAAAGATCAGTATTGGGTGTTTGCCTGCCTCACTGTCTTAGTTATCTTTCCAATGCTGTGACTACACACCGTGACCAAGGCACCGTATACAAGAAGCATTTAGTTTGGGCGTTCACACTTCTAGAGGATAAAAGTCCATGACCATCATGGTAGGAGAAAAGGCATGGAAGTATGGTGGCCGGCAGCCAGGCACGCACGGTGCTTGATCAGGAGCTGCTTTTGAAACATCAAAGCCCATCCCTGGTGACACCTCTCTTTCAGCAAGGCCACACCTCCTAATCCTTCCCAAACAGCCCCACCAAACGTGGACCAAGCTTTCAAGTACATGAACCTATGCAGGCCGTTCTCCTTCAAACCACCACAGGCTCTCCCTAAAAATTTGAGCCGGGGTCTCTCACTCAATTTGATCTTCACATATTAGCTAGACCAGCTGGAAAACCAGCCATTATGGCCTTCTGTCTCCATCTCCCCAGCACCAGGATTACAGAGATGCACTGCCGTGCTTGGATTTTCACGTGGGTGCTAGGGATCTGCATGACGGTCTTCACACGTGCACAAAACCACTTCACCAACTGAGCCATCTCCCTTCACAAGACCTGCTATTAAAGATTCTCCCCCCTACCCCCCTCCCCGACCCACTCAGTGGAAGCCTATCTTATGGGCGGGTTTCAGGAAAGGCTCTCCTCCTTAGCAGGATCTGTGCAGCTGGTAGCCCAGTGCCCTGGTCATTGCTGCCACTTTGCATGTCTATGACCTGTCACACCTCCAGAGCCTGGACATGCTGCTTCTCTGCTTGGAAGTGCTTTGTGCTTCTATGCTGTCTCGCTCAGAGCTGGCTCGGTTCTTGCACAGAGCTGGGCTGTCCTCTTTCTGCTACCATCCACTTGGCTCTATATTGTGGTAGGGTCCTCGTTTTTTTGGGAGGTCTTCAACGTCTTCAAGGCGTGTCTCTTTGCTTGACTGGCAGAGGTCCTGCATCATTTATCTTTGTGTCTTCCTTCTTGAGCCACTTGGCATGTGGTAGATGATCCAAGACTTTGGATGGATGGAGAGTCATGTTAATGACATCGCCATCACCTTGCCTGCCATGCCTGTCATGGTTTCAAAGCCCTCCCACTTTTGATATGCATCCTGGGCCTAGCTTAGATGCTGGTTTATAGAATTTTCTCTTATACACAGTCCTATCTCCCCATGCCTGACTTTCCCCGCTTGTAGGTGATCTGAAGTTACCCTCTCCACCAGTGTCTTGCGAGTGAGCTTGACATGAACATTGATGCAAGAATGTATTTGGGGGATGGAGAGATGGCTCAGTGGTTAAGAACGCTGACTGCTTTTCCAGAGGACCCGGGTTCAATTCCCAGAACCCACTTGGCTTCTTATATTAAACTGTCTGTGACTTCAAGATTTGAAACCCTCACACAGACATACATGCAGGCAAAACACAAATGCACATAAAATAAAAATAAAAACCAACAAGTAATTTTAAAAGAAAGTGTCTGGAATGGCCCTTCAGACACGCAGAGGGTTTCATTGTCTTTGCACACCTTGTCCTTAGATTCATCAGGCCCATTACCTTGATAGGTGGGGGTAACCTGAATAAGGAGAGCAGGAGTCCGAGGGAGACAAAGAGTATACATTTCCTGTGCCCGGCATAGCTGCCCAGTGCTTGGTGCTAACAGGCATTTGTAAAGATGCCCGTGTCTTGTTAGCTGCAGGGCTCTGCGGTTTCCTGTGTTTTCCTCCGGTGTTCCCGACTGGGCTCTGGCCTCACAGAGAGCCAGCCAGTGTGAACAGGTGATCCTGCTGTAGGAAACTGTGGGGCCGAGAGCAGACCCATGCCACAGCACAGGCTTGCTACTGAAGCCGCAAATGGCCTTACACTCTTTAAACAGGAACTCATGAATATTTATCGGTGAAAAGGTGAAAACTTCCATAAGCAAGAGCTTGGCTTGGCGGCCCTGGGGGAAAAGGGGAAGGCAGACAAGCCTAAAGCTTTGGTGCTGGAGTCTTCCGATGACAAATGAGGAGACGTGAACCTGGGAGCCGTGGGGGTTGCCGGCTGCCATTCACCAGCACCTGGTTCAGAAGCGGGTCTGTGGGCTTAACAGAGCAATCCTTGTTTACCCAAGAGGACGTTAGTTCTGCGCAGCATTGTTTGTAAACTTGGATCTTGTAAAAAGTAAAATGTCTCTTTTCTTGCTGTCCTTCCCCTCCCAGATAGAGAGAAGGGGGGGGGGAGGTGACCTAGAGCTGTATTATTCTTATTTTGTCAAGGAAGAAGCAGAGGAATACATTTACGGCCATAATTATTTCATGAACAAATGGAACATTTACTTCAATAATTGAAGATTCCTTCGCCGAGAGCCAGTGTTGCCAAATGCTATGCTAAGTGGCACTGGAAAATGCAGGCGAGGCAGACATGGTCCCTGCGCAGGTATAGAGAGCTCTGAAGGAAAACCAGGGGCCGTGACTTCGTGCAGCTTGGCTGGGGAGGGGTCCTGGGACGGCCCAGTGATCTGCGAAAGAAGGAGGAGTTGGGAATAGACACTTTTCAAGCAGAAAGACCTGCATGTGCCAGGGTCCTGAGGTAGGAAGTAACCTACACCTTCAGTTTTATGGAAACTTGCACTAATGTTTACCTTCTGGCCTCTTGTTTGTCCTCATCTCTCCCTCCCCTGCTTTGCTGTGCCAGTAAAAGGCTTTCTTGGCTCCAGAAGCGCTGGCCTGTATGTTGGAAGCACATGAATTGTGTGCGGGTACAAGGTTCCAGCTTGCTCTCAATGAATACCTTCTAGGCCAAGGGACTGTCAGGCCCGCCATGGACTCTTGCTGGCGTTCTTGGGATCTGATTTCTGTGTCCCACTAACACCAAGGTGTGCCTGAGGCACTAGCCACTGACCCCAGAGTGCCAGGACGTTCATGGGTCCATAAGAGAATGCATGAATCACTGGCCGTTGTGGGCATTTGGGTCGGCAGCACTGGCCTCTCAGCTCTCTGTTTCTGGCTTCCCAGCCCCTGCAGCTCACCTCTTTCTGGCCTTCTCTCCTTTCCCAAAGCAATCTGGAACTTGTTCCTGATACAAAATAAGGCTGGACCTCACAGGACTTTGCCACAAGTGACAACTCAAAGTGCAAGCTGAACAAATAGCTCACGCACACACTTAGAAATATATTGTATCATCATTGTCATCGTCGTCATCATTGTTGTCATTATTATTATCTTTTGTAGTACCGGGGCTGAGACCCAGAGACTCACAGTGCTCTGTAGGCTTTCTTGCCTGATGCTCTTGCGTGTACTTGAGTGTCATTTGCTCTGGGTCTTGTCACTTGTGCTAGATTTAAACTCTTGTTGGGAGAACATTTCTTTTTTCCTTCCCTCCTGATGCCTTGACACACCTGGTAGGTGCTGATGGGCCTGAGTCATATCACTCACTGACTTCTGGAGTACCTGGGACTCAGGCTTTGACGACATGCTGTTTTCTCTCTGGTGACTCTTGGCTTCTCCTTCTTGGATGAAACCCCTTCAGTCTCCCTTTCATGCGTGATTGCTCTTCATTGTCTTCTGAAAAGCTCCTGCTTGCCCCGCCCGCCCCCAAAACTTGGCTTCTGTTCTAGGATTTTTCTACAAGTAGTTTCCATAGAAACAGCCTAGTATATTCTCAAGAGTTGAATCTTGTCATAAATAAAACCTGAGTGGTTAGGGGACGGAGAGGAGGTGAGCTGGGGAAGAGAGGCCTGTGTGTGGAGGGTGTTAGGAGCATTTGGACTTCCCTTAGGCCTCGCTGCTCTGAGGTAAACATGTCGCTATCTTATAGAGTCTTGGGCTGTAAATCACCTTAGCAGGGTCACTTGGGTTTTCTGTGTGTGTATGTGTGTGTGTGTGTGTGTGTGTGTGTGTGTGTGTGTGTGTGTGTGTATGTGTGTGTGTAGGCGAGAGGACAGTCTTGGGTGTCTTTCCTCAGGAGTTGTCTGTCTTGCTTCTTGAGATAAAGTCTCACCAGGACCTGGGTCTCACTGTTTAGGACAGTTTGCTTGACCAGCAGGCCCAGGGATCTTCCTAGACCTGCTTCCCTGGCACTGGTGTTAAGCATGCCCACCGCCGCACCTGGCTTTGTAAAAATATGGGTTCTGCAGATTGAACTCAAGTTCTTGTGCGAGCACTATAAGCACTTTGTGAATCGAGCATCCTCCGCACCCCCCATTCTGGGCCTTCTGGACTCCATAGCTGGACCACCCTCTGTGCCATGGTGCCTCACTTCCTGTGCTAGGGCTAGGGCTTTTTGCTTCCCACTGTGGCTCATGTCACCTTTCATCTCCTACCTCTGCCTCCTGACCGTTACGCCAGCTTTTCTTGCATCTTGCAGTGTCTTCTAACTACATTGACTGTCTTCTTGGCTGATGGTTTGTTGTGATCTTTCTATGTTTGGGGGCAGGATGGCACTCCTGTCCTCTGGGAATATTACCAGCTATAGACAACCAAAGTCTGTAAGGCCTGTGGTTACTGTACCCCTTCGCCTCACTTTCACTCTCCCATGGTGCTTCTCATCCCAAAGAACCCTGGGCATTTTCTACTAGCTGGTCACTCAGAGGTCTGGGGTTTTTAAATAATTTTTGTTCTCAGTGCTGGGCCAAAGTTCCAAGCTGAACCTATGTCTTAAGCCACTGTGCCAGTTTTGAACTTCTGAAGTGATTCTAAAAGCCTTTAATTCTTTCCCAACCTTCAGCTAACAGCAGCCAGCAACAGTAGAATCCTTGGCAAGGGCTGTCTCTCCCTTCCAAAGGTCAAGGCTGGTGCCATGGGGACAACTCTGCTTTAATGAACCTGTCCAGAGCGATTGGGTGTAAAGGACATAAATCCTACTGTGTTTGTCTTGGGACAGGATGGCCCAGCCCAGTATCATGTGACTTCTGGGAAGGAGAAGTCTAGGACTGTCCCTCTTAGCTTCTTTTTACGTGTCCAGGTCTGTATGCGGTCTCACATTGAGTGGTAGGAAGAGCTGGCCCTGAGAGTAAAGGAGCAACACTTAAACAGCAGTGCTTTATCCTTTTCCTCTCAATCATAGGTCAGCTGTTAACCTCTGTTTCATCAGTCTTCTTCTCCTCACCCACAAGTGGCCCGGTGTGCCTGAACACAGGCACACTGGCATTTTGGAACGTTTTGTTTGCATCAGGTAAGTGGCCATTGAGTTCCTCCTAAAACACAGTTCCCAACTTAGTGCACATCTGTGGAGCCCATGCAACCTTGAACATCCCTTATGTCCCTGAGGCTTGTGTCTTCAATGGGGACGATGACATCAGTTGTGGAAAGGGCCGTGTGAGACAATCACACTGTGGCTTCTGCTTCTGTGCTTGGGCACTCTCATGTCAAGAGGGCAGCTAGGATTCCCACTTCCCACTGGCCTGGCCACTTCCTCAAGCTCATCATCACTCATATAAACGAACGAGAACCAAGCAGCAGGAATGGCATTATGCACTTGTTAATTGTGGGTAGAGGCTGGGCAGAGGATGCCCGGTCCAGAATATCAGGCCACATTCATTCATTGGGTATACATTTCTGCCCCAGAACCAGGGGCCATCTCTTGATTCCAAGAAAGGCATAGATATAGGTGTATCTCCTCCACCTAGGCCAAGAAGCCAATGAGTGCTTTCTCAGAATTCCTTAAAGGCAACATTCATTGTCTTTGTTGATCTCCCAAGATTGTCAACCGTGTAGACCAGTGCACTGGGTTTGCCAGTTTTCAGACTCAGCAAAGCTGATGTTTGGGCAAGGTGGTTGTAGTAGGGCTGTCCTATGAGTCATTCATATCTGTGGCTGTCTACCCATGAGGTGCCAGGAGCTCTCACCGCATAGGTACAACTACCAATAGCATCTCCAAATTACTGGATGACTCTAGCCCTGATGAAACTTTTCAGTTGAGGCCCATTTGGTAGCACATGAGAGAGGCACCAGTTATTTAAGAGGGGTGTGGCTCCTCTTGCCTGTCATTTTATGAAGTCAGTACATCAGTTCAAGTTAGACCATCTGGACTGTAGAAGCTGTTCACTCATCCACTTTGGAAGCAGGCAGTGCAGAAAGCCTACCTCTTAACACCAGCATCAGACTTAGGAAGATAAGTCCAGTGATCCCACAGAGTTCTAAGAAACCTAAGTCTGGGAGTCACCCTCTCTGCATCCCTCTGGGAGTTGTGTTAAATGAGGTGTGCCATTATGGTTTCAACCTGCTGGCTGGTAGGAGAGGAAATTGGGGTTGGAGAGATTGGCATTGCCTTTGGTGGCAATGGTTTGGGGAGCAACATTGGAAATCTCTTATCTCTATGAATAAGAAAAAGAAGAGGAATCAGAGTCTGAGATCATAAAAATAAGAAAATATCTGAGAAAGATACCTGTGGTCTTTCGCCACATGGTCTCTTAGATGTGTCCTTACCCACTGAATCTCAGTAATTCCTTTGGCTTTTGTCTTACTTTCTTTTAAGTACCAACTCACGTCATGGTAGAACTGGGATTCAACTCAGGTTTGTACATGCCAGGCAAGTGCCCTAACATTGAGATACACCTCTAGTTTATAAATACTAATGGTTGCTGTCCATTCAAAGCCAATAGTCAAGTTGCCCATATGGTTCTAACTGTCCCCATAGGAGAGCACCATTTCATTTCTTGAGACTTAATTTATTGACCTATGTGTCATGCATTCATGTCCCTAATCAGTCTGGGGGTGGATTACGGTCATTCCTGGTGGTGTTGGCTGTGGCATTGGGAAGGAAATTGGTCATCTTTCTATATGCCAATAGCCTCGGATTTAGTGCTCAAGATTGTCATCACAGTTAATTACCAGAAAAGTCCTTAGCTAAGCAGTATTGGAAGAACAGGTAATTATTTGGGTTTCTCAGGGAGTCGGCCTGCCCTGCCCTGCCCTTTTAGAAACAAGGAAACTGAGGCCAGCTCGTTGTTCGGAAGCAGACCCATTTTCGAAGTCCTGAATTGCCCTGGGGAAGCAAGACACACCCTCAGGGAAAAGTTAAATAACAGCAGAGGTTACATAACCCAGGATAATAGTGTGGAGGAATGTCACAGACATCGCAGACGTTTTTTGTGATGACATGCTAGCTGGCATAGAAAAGCAGGTGACAGAGTTCAGAAGGTAAAATGCTTGAAGGCTGGAGCTGGGCCATCAACAAATCTCAGTGGACTTGGACCAGATCCTTTCATTCCTATGAACTGATGGTTCTCAAACTTTTGGGTCTTATGACCAAAATTTAAGTTACTTAAACGTCCACATTCAAAATAATTGAAGACACCAGAGTTGAAGGCTCCAGAGAGTCTATTTTTATGGATGATAGCTGCCAATATTTACCTAGAAATTGAAAATTGATACATTTTTAAATTAATTAAAAATAAGCCCACTGGATGTTAATACATACAGCGTACTTTCAAGAAACATAAATGGGATTATTTTCTTTTTTTCTTTTTTTTTCTCCGAGACAGAGTTTCTTTGTGATAGCCTTGGCTGTCCTGTACTTGATTTTGTAGACCTGGCTGGCCTCAAACTCACAGTGATCTGCCTGCCTCTGCCTCCCGAATGCTGAGATTAAGGGCATGAGCCACTATGCCCAGCGTCATAAATGTATTTTAAAACAAAGTTCATAGCAGCATAGCATTGTTTTATATTTTTGAAAACCCCTCTAACATCTGGCTTAATAGGAGTCAGATGTTGCATAAGCTGGCTTCTGCATTTGCACTACTGTGATCCATCACTCATCCTGTAGCCCATGGCATCTCCAGAAGGGGAAATAGACAAAAAGAAGTCTGTTGAGCTATCAGGAGAATGATTTCAACCTCATAGATCTTGAAGAGGTCTCAGGGGTCCCTCCACTCACTCAGGGTGCTTAGCTTTTAACAAGGCAGAAGACAGTGCTACCCTTGGCTAAGTTGGGTCTTGATGGGTCTTTCTTGGGATTGGGGAAGAAGAGGGAAAACAGATTACCCCATCTGGTCGTAGCCTTGGAGTCTGAGCATACTGACAGGGACAGATCTGATCGCTTCCTGTTAGAGTTGTGATCTTGGCTTAATGTCAGCTCAGGACTGTCTTCTTCAAGACGCACAGTTACACTGCAGCGCTAAGTGAAAAGCAGTTATTCTCGTTCGTGATGGTGGGAAACATCTGTGAGGCAGTGTCTGCCTTCTCCAAGCTCTCAGTCCACATGGCTTCCATGTGTAGTTTCTCGGGCTCTAGAGATACTCAGGAGAAGATGCTATGGATCCTCCCTGTTAAAAAATGCAATGGGGGATGCGAGGCCCCTGTGAGTGCCAGAACCCAGTGTGCATGTATTCCAGGGCAGTAATTAGAGGGCGGCTGTAATGAGCATCAGAGGTCTTCCACAGCCTGAGGTTGAAGTGTTAATTTCCAGTCCAGATGTTCTTTGGGACTTCAGGGTACTTGGGCGAGTGAGCCCTGCTTGGAGTTGTTCACGGGGAAATACAGTCCGTTTTCCTAACCAGTTTGCCCTGCAAATGGCCATGACTCACTGCTTGCTTTTGCCCGCTGCGGCTTTTCTGTTTCTCAGGACAGCTCACTGGTTTTGAGTTCAGCATACCAACACATGTACTTTAAATTTTTTCATGTTGTGGTGACATGGCCATTCCTTTAGGGGCCCTCTTTTATAGTTCTTGTTTTCCAGAAGCTTAAGTGTTCTGGAATCTTCTGTTGCCACGCCTGGTTTCAGATGCTGGGCGCTGCTGGCCTCCCAGCTGTACAGTTTTGATTCTTGATGCATTTTTTAAAAAATACAAATATTGCTGATTTAGGGAATCAGATATATCCTGGGTGCCTTTGGCCTCTGACATGATTTTCCTGTTTAAGTTTTATATTGTACTCTCTGGGCTAGTCCTATGAGATACCAAGGGGATTAGAACTGATTCTAGATCCAACTTGGCGGCTTGCTCTCTGGGTAGCTTTGTGTAAGTCATGCAACCTTTCTGGACCTCCCTTTTCTTTTAGGAAATGGGATTAAAAACGCAAGTAAATACTAATACAGTTCCTACTTAGTTACAGATTTGGCCTAAGCATTCTTATAAATCCACCTGCCATTTGCTGGCCAGGTTTTCTAAGTAAAGATACGTACCCGGATGAGTGCCCACATACAGTCCCTTGTCTGCCCAAGGGAAGTTGGCTTTCTTTATATGACCGAGCATATCACTTGACTAGGCAAATGGTGCCGTTGTCTCCTGAGATGGCTGCTTTTTAAGCTACAGCTGCTTGTCCAGGATGAGCCAAGGGCAAGGTGATCTGAGAGATGTGCTCAGTCACCTAGAGAAGCCTCGTGGGAATGAGCTGTGAATTGATGGTGGGATTTGATGCATGGCAGAATATTCGCTTGTCCCAACCAGGGTACGGACGGGAAATGCCTCACCTCAGTCTGAGGCCGGACTATCAGTGGACGCTGGGAGGATGGGGGTTTGAACTCTGCAGGAAAGGTAAGAGGATTTGGACCAGGTCAGAGGGCCTTCTAGGCAGCTTAGTTTGAGGATTTGACCACGCTTTATATAACATACGTCGCTGCACCCAGATGTGCTGGCTGTCATGAGCCCCGTTGACACTGGCTTCTTGGCTTTGCATTGGTTTCCGCTTCCTGGCTCCACATTTGGACATGCATTTCCATAGGGTACGAGAAGTCCGGGAAAGCAGGAAGGAAGGAAACTGCAGGCCTTGGCTGGAAAAGGTACTGGACTATCTAGAACACTATGCCTTGCTCTCTGTTTAGATACATTTGGGAAAAGATGATTTAATGTTGTTTTAGGAAGTCCAGTGAAAACCTATTTGATACAGATTAAAGGTACTATCAGTTTTAACTTCAAGAACAAAGATCAAGGTTACGGTGTGTGTGTGTAAGGATCTCTCTCCCTCCCCAACCCCTCTCACTTTTAGGGGAGTTTAAAAAATCAGACCCCAAGTATCTACCCAGTACCTAGATGGCCAGAAACTTCCCCAGAAACTGATGCAGCAATGCAAAGCTATGGGAGCAGCGACATTTGCAGCTAACCACCCCTCCCCCCACAGCAGCCCCAGCACCCCCACACTTCACCTAAGTCCTCCTGCCCTGTCACTTCCTTGCACAATGGTGCCGGTGCTGCAGGATATGACATTTTACAGCTGCAATATCCATGCCACGTTTTATTTTTCATTTCATTTTTTTTGAGACAGGGTTTTTCTGTGTATAGCCCTGGCTGTCCTGGACTCACTTTGTAGACCAGGCTGGCCTCGAACTCACAGCGATCCACCTGCCTCTGCCTCCCGAGTGCAGGGATTAAAGGCATGCGCCACCACCGGCAGGCTGCACGGCGCAGTTTTAATCTTTGCATATCACTCACAGGCTTTTAGAATGTCTGAGCTGGGGGGAAATCCTCATTATAAACGTCTCATTTACAAATAGGGAACTGAAAACAAGGTTGTAAGTCCAGCTTCTCGTTAGCACGTCGCGCAGCTTTTCAGAGTTTAAATCAGGTTTTCTTAGCTACCTCTGTGAGGCTTTGTGCTGAGTGCTTTTCCTGTGTCCTGTTGTTTATTTTTTTGTGAGGACTGTGGGAGGAGACCAGTGTCTTTTCCTTATGGTTGATAAGACTGAGGAGTGTTTAAATATTTATAGGTGATTGTGTGAAGGTTTGGACTCAAGACGCAATGGCCCCAGAGCAGGGCTCCCCAGCAGCTGTGTTGTTTTCATTTCTTCCTTAACTTCTGCCTGTATCTCTCTTCTTCCGCCCTTCCGGGCCCTCTGGGTAGGGTTCTCACTGTGGCTGCTAAGGTGACTTGGAGCTCTGGAGTTCACAGAAAGTTGGGGGAAGGCTTGTTCTTTGGTTCAGGGTCCTTATCTGGGGCTTCCAGAGCTGGCGCTCCATAATCAATCACTCAGGAGCCGATGGCTGATTAATTCAGAGTCAGGGAAGTGGGGGGCCCAGTGCAGTCTACCTTGAATGGGCTTGTGAGAGAATGAGAAACATAGCAAAGAGAAAATAGATGGAAGGGGGCCTCCACAAAACTCCTCCTCCACTCAAGCACACCCCCTCTTAGTTACTGCACAGTGGACTCCAATCCGAGGGGACAGCTGCTGCCGATGTGATGCCAAGGGGCCCTGACCTTCTGTTTCTGATGTCTATGTCTCCCTTCCAGACTTTTCTTTTCTGTTCTCATTCATCCCTCCTTATAAGCAGTGGCTGGAATGATACTACCCAGACCTTGTGATGCTGTGATCACTGACGGTTTAGTGTAGTACTGCGGGCACCTGTATGCCAGGCGTGTATCTGCTTTTGATTTCCAGCTTTGCTGGATGTTCCACTCTCATAGGAGCTCAGTTTTCAAGTCTCAGTAGAAAATATCCCAAGGCACCTCTGCCATCTCCTCCACTGGGCTGCATGCTGACTCTGAACAGGCCTGGGCAGGGCTGGATATTGCTGCTGCTACCCTCTACAAGAGGAAGAATATCCTCAGCACCTCACCCAAGGGCTCAGGTTGGCAATGGTATGAAATCCATACAAGGTCCAAATCCTAGGCTCATTTGAGGTCTTATGAAAAGCATAGATCAGTATGGAGGAAATCTGTGGGTCATGGACATGGACATCTTTTTCATTTTTTTTCAGATAGCATTACACCATAATGTTATTGTTCAGCAATACTGACAACAATGGCTACTGTTGAGTACAGTTGTTAACTCTGAATTAGGCCTGAGGAGGACGAATGGAAAGCGCACAGGAGAAGAGCAACCATGGTGCTGACTGTGCCAAGCCAGAGGGGCTGCTGGGAAACTTGGTTTTATGGGTCAACCGGTTTTTTTCTTGATGAATTCCTGCCAAGAAAGTTTTCATAAAAACAGCGGCAACAACAAAAACATTGTCTGTCTGTTCAGCAAATTATGGATGAGAGGGAGTTGCTATTTGTAAATGTGTGTGTGTGTCCATATGCATGTGTGTTCACGTGCACTACCCCCATTTAGTCACGTGTAAAGGCCAGAGGTTGACATCTGTATGTCTTTACTATTCAGTTATCCACTCTGTCTGTCTGTCTGTCTGTCTGAGACAGTATCACACTGTTTCAGCTGGACTGGCCAGGGAGCGTGCCCCAGGATTCACCTGTTTTTCCCTTCTCAGTGCTCGGTTTACCGACACCTGCCACCACAATATGTTTCACACGGATGCTGGGGATTTGAACTCAAGACCTTATGCTTGTGCAGCAAGAGTTTTATCTGGGGAGCCATCTCTCCAACCCTGGAAATTGGAACTAAATGTTTACATTCATGAAACATAAGGTTTGCAAACAAAATTTTATGGCTATGGAAGATGACGTGCTGGTGATTAACTAGAAATGTTTAAGGTGAAAGAAATGGGGCCGTGGAAAGACTAGAGGCATTACCAGTGATCAAAGTCTGGGTCAGGTGTTTCCACATTTTTGACATCTTATTCAAAAATGAAGTAAAAGCCCACACAGATTACAAAGTAGTGAAGAAACTATTTTAAGCAAAGTGGCAGTACGTAGTACAACGGGAGGCATTGTCAAGAATGACAGCAGCCCACATGAGTGAGCACACTTAAGGGCCCCGGATTACTACCCGGGATCTCTTTTTATGGAGTCTAAAGGAAGGAGAGTGGTTTGGGCGATTCTCTATTTGAATCAATACAAATATATTAGGGTATAAATCATTATAGTGTATAATGCATCTGATTTAACCATATGCATTCCTAATTATGCATAGGTGTAAGACAGTAAATTGGGGATTCTCACTGTTTACTTTAAGGCACAGTTTGCCTTATTGTACAGGCATGCTGAACTAGTTCAGGCTGGATTTCCCTTTGTGATATTGTACCTGGACACAAGGAAAGTATTGCTGAATAGAATTTGCCTGAGAATGTTATTATTAAGGGAAAGAGAATTGTATTTCAGTGTTTGGCGTGGAATGCTTGTACAGTCTAATGCAATGCAGGTGAGATCCTGTGTCACCGACAGGTTGTTGCCAGGTGCTTTGTTCGGAGAGGTTGCGTGCATAGCCCAAGCCAGGCAGAGTCCCAGTTGCTAAATTAATCCTTATGCTTACCTGCCTTGGAATCTTGGTGCTTTCAAGCCAGGAAGAACACCCAGCTGCTGTGGGCACTGTGGGAACTGGCAAGAACCTGAGTGTCCAGGCCAATTGATTTCTGAGTAGTTAGCACTTGGCTTTGTTTTTAGAGAGGAGGCTGTTGTTACTGGAAGTATCAAGAAACCGAGGGGTGGTTTAACGAAGGGTGCAGGACAATTTTGCCTATTCGGCATGGTGTTTTCCATTGAGTAAGGATGGAAATGTGTGATAAAGAGACTGTCTACCTTTTGAGGTTCGCTTCTTGGACCAAGAGAATTCAATTCAACAAGAAAGCAGCCTCGTCCCCGTGGCTTGCCCATCAAGCCTTTGGACCATCAGTTCTATGGTCTGTACATGCTTGATGCACAAATGCGGGGCCTGGGAGAGATGCCCAAAGGCACGGGGAGGTAGAATAATATGAGTAACAAACATTTGTTTACTATACAAAGATTTTGTTTACTATAGCTCTTCTGGAAACAGGAAAGCTAAGCTTCTTTAGTTCTCACACTTGTTTTAAGGATGACAGAAAGATTTAGAGACATTAAGTGTCTTGGTCACAAATATAGCCTTACTGTGCAAGAGACCTAAACCTTGTAACAACCAAGGGCCTTTGAACTCCTGTATCTTTTTCTTTCTACAACTGTTGGGGCTGCAACTTATGATACAAAGGAGACTTTGGTTATGAGCTCCCAGTCAGGATGGATGCTTTTCCCAGCAGTCTGTCACGGTCCTTGAAATTCCACCCTTATGAAGCCTTTCCTGGAGTTCAAATCTTGTTATGGCGAGGCTTAATGACAGATGTCTTAGAGAGAAGCCATATCTTACCAGTTACTTGAAGAGCATTGCACGTAAACCTGATGCTGGCTTTACCTGGGGCAGAGACTGTACTTGGCAGGGAGGAGGGAATACAGGGGTCGCAGTGCATCCCAGTGCAGGCAAAGGGTATCGCATGGGGATGCTGAGGCTAGGCGTATCCCAAGGACTGAGTTTCCTGCTAGTGCAAACACATCTAGCTGAGCTACCGGAGGAGGAATCGGCTTGGCCCAGGCTCTTTGCATATCGGTAGTAACCTCCAAGCCACTTTATGCTTTGGAGTTCCCACCTCACAGCCGGGGATTGCTGCACATATGAATTCAACGCTACTGGCCATCTCACATATTACTTAGGCTTATAGCATTCACTGAAAGCTACCTCTTTGGAAAAGCTGTCAAGTCAGTCTGTGTGGTGTGTATTTTACAAAGGACTTCCTTGGGACCGTGGCAGTGCTTGTAACAATGTTAATGTCATAGGTGTCGCTTTCTTCAGTTTCCGCAGTATTTTGCCTGGAATTCTTCAAGTCAGCACCTAGTAACAAATTCGCCATTTCTCTCTTCATTTGCTTCTCTTGTCTCTTTTACTGTCACTCTCAGATAGGATTTCCTATCTGGACCACAGAACGACACCAATCACATGTTGAGCGTGGTACACTATGCACAGTGAAGCGGAAGACTCCAGATGAGGCGTGACTACCTTCTTAGGGTCAGAAAGTAATTACTCCGGGCTTTGAGGGCTCTTCAGTTTCACCACATAGCACCAAAGCAGCCATGGACAGTAAAAATACGTTTCTTTACTAAAACAGACAGTGGCCGGGGGTTTGGGGCAGGGAGAATTACATTCCGGTCATGCCCACTCCTCTCCATGGCTTAGCTTTAGGGACCCGACTTCACTCAGAACCTTCCTGAGGATGTACGGACTGGCTGGCAAGGAGTTGAAGCGAGGCAGAGAGAGATTGCTCACTGGTGCCCTGGTGGCAGGCCTGGTAAGTGCTCAACAGATGCTACCTGTCGTCGTGGTCGTGTCCTCCCCCACTCCCCCCCTCCCGCATTCCTCTGCTTCCTCAGCAAGTACTTACTGAAAACCTGCTGTGTTCTGGCAACCATACTAGGGACGAAGGGTTCATCAGGACCCAAAAGGGCAGGATCTTTGTAAATCTTACATCTTAGCAAAGGAAGGCAGGTGATGACACACTCAGTAAGGTCAGGAATCGATACAGTTGTACGCAACTCCCTGATGAAGGTTATGGACAAAGAGAAAGCACTGGGTGGGATATACGTTGGATGCTCTGGGGGTGGTATGAGATGAGCAGGCTTTCCCTTCCATCCTGACTGCCTAGTGCTGGCCTGATGGAGAGGGTCAGATGTGAACAAAGAATTGATGGGGGTGACGGAGTCAGCGATGTAACTGATCTGTATTGTTCTTCAACCCAGCAGTACATGTCGCAGAGGGGCTACCGGTGTGGCTAGGAGGACCTGCCGGGGCTTAGAGACACTGCCTGCATCCTGTGGGTTTCCTTGTGCTCCTCTGAGTCACAAGGGCACCAGGACCTGCCGACTCTTTCTTGGAACAGTGATTTCCCTGGAGCCCACCCACCACATAGCATTTGGGATGCAGGGCTTTCTTGAAGGCCTCGATTTCTTAGGCAACTTCCTGGAAAGCTGGGACAACCCCACGGTTTCTGTGTGCGCTGATTGGGTGGCACGATGTGGGATAGAAGATCGAGGCTGAGTGACTGTGGAGTGGTTAAAAAGGGTATTGTCAGCTCTGAAATTTTCACATCTCTAGTTAAAGCTTCTTCTAAGTAGTCCTTGGCATCTAGAAAGGTAGTGTGTTCCTCTATGTCAAGTGGCTGGAGTGGTGGCAGTCAGCCAGTGACAACAGAGAAGAAATGGCTTTGTGGTGCAGATTGGGCTGGAGACAAGCCCTAGGGGAGACAGGTGCTCAGGGCAGGGTGCCCTGAATGCCTTCATGGAACAGCAAGCCTTTCTCCCCACTCAGCTTGTGTCAAGGTCACCCTGAAGCCTCTGAATTCGATTCTCAACCAGCAGCCCACCTCCTCCTGTCAGTCTGAGGCACTCACACTCCAGGGCTGGGAGTACATTCTGCTAAGGGAGCCCCAGGCTTCCTCACAACTGAGAGCAGCCAATGCTGGAGGATGACAACTAGGCTCAGCTAGTTAACCCCATGCACGCCATCTGAGGCAATTCTGCAAGGCCAGCCTTCCCATGGGGCTTCCCTGTGGCCCTGCTGAGACCAGTTATAGATGTCTCCCTTAGCCTGCTCTGCTGCTGCCACTCCTTCCACAGGGTATGGCCCTGGGACAGTCCACAAGAAACCCATTGCACAGACCTCTGTTACAGTCACCAGGCCAGGCCAGCATCTGGGCGGGGGGTGGGCCAATTCCTTGGAGCATGGGGGATGATACATTTGTAGCACCCTGTGGCTCACCATCTCTGTAGCATTGCTTGGTGTTTCTCTACCTCTCTATAGCCAGAGCTTTATATCTTAGAGTTGAACATGAATCTCCTTAATGTGGACTCTCCTTTGGCTCCGTGAGCCCTCAGGCAGTGTCACTTCCACGTGACCAAGTCCCTCAGAGCTGTTTGGCTCAGTAAAGGGCAGTGGGAGAAGCTGAAGGCATGTGAGGTGACAGTTTGGGGTTGGCTTATGCTTCTCCTGCATGCTAACTTTGACCACCGTGGTGGATGGACCTCTTAGTCTCTCTGCTCCCCCCGCCCCCCGATGGTGACCCTGAGGTCAATGAAGTGATATTTGGAGCCCGGTGCATGCGTGCGTGCGTGCGTGCGTGCGTGCGTGCATGCGTGCGTGCGTAGGCTGACTCTTTTCTGTAGTAATCAAAGCAGAAAGAAGATTGAAGAGTGTTGAGTAACAGAAAAGCAGGGGAGAGGGGGGGAGAGAGAAAGAGAGAGAGAGAAAGAGAGAGAGAGAAAGGGAGAAGGGAAGAGGAGGAGAGGAAGAGGGGAGGGGGAGGGGGAAAGAGAGGATATGAACAATGCTTTCATTCCCACTTTCCGGATGGGAAGCCAAGGCTGGTGGGGACCAATTCATTTTTCTGAAGTCAGAGAGCTCTAGGCTGTGACTGTCGGGAAGGCAGGGCTGTGTGATGTCAGGGCCCATCTTCCTGTGATTGGATCACATCACCAAAAGCCATTTCCCTTGTGCTAGAGGGGGATAGAAGAAACAAATGTGGGACAAGGCAAACACAGAGGATCTGCTGCCACCACGGGGAGGCTGTCCTGAACCCTCCTGCCCTAGAGCCTGCCTGTTACTCTGACTTGGTTGGCCTGCATCACAATGATTCTAGGCTCTTCTCATTTTCAACCAGGGGCTGTGGTTGCTTCAGGGTTGTGGTCATGGTGGTGGTGGTGGTGGAGGGGCAAAGGACACAGTTAAGCTCCTGGAGAACACAGAAGGCCAAACCCCTTTCTTCTGATTGTCCTGAACCATTACCCTCCCTGAGAGCTGGGAAGAGTGAGCCAGCGGGAACATTAGACAGTAGAGAGTCTAGAACCTGCAGCCTCTTGGGTGCTGCTGAAATCCCTCGGAGATGGATAGGATCAGTTGTGGGGTGGAGGGGTGGGGGGTTAGGAGAGGTGCTACACTAGGGAGGCAGGACCCACACTTTGATCTTAGAGAACTGGGCATGGGTCGGAGATCTCAAAGCAGAGGAACATGGCTATCCAGAAAGCAAATGGCCACCTTCCAGCGGGTAGATGGTGGCCACTCATTTACTGTTTCTGTGTACTGTCGGAGACCTAACTGGTACACTGTGGGGGCCTGGACAGTTCCCCAGGGGAGCATGGCTCTGCCAGCTCTGCCAACATAAGACCAAACGTTCCACCTACACAGCTGTCTTCCTGCCGGGGAGGTGGGTGAGCCAGCGTGTGAGCGAGAATGAATTACCCGTGGCCCACGTCTTGGCTGGCGTACAGGCTGCCTGCTTGCTTGAGCTTTTCCTTCATCTCTCGGATAAATCAGGAACTCGGAAAGCTCCTCCTGGAGTCATCCTGCCCTTCCTCCCTCCCTCCCCGCCCTGCCTGCGCCTGGCAGAATGGAAAGCCTGCCAGGCCCCGGAACACTCTGTGCTTCTGGTCGGGACTCACACATACATCACCTGTCCAAGTTCGACATGCACAGCCAAGAGAGACAGGGTGGTAGCAGCACCCCCATTCATGTGACAGGAGACCCAGAGTCGGGGGTGGATTTGCCCAGGAGTCGGGATTCTCCTGCCTAACAGAGGACTCTTAGCTCTTCTGCTTTTCCTAGACATCCCCTCCTTTGCCTCTAACATGGAGGTGTCTCCACTGGGTCTTCTCCCATCCTGCAGCTGTACCCTGTACAGTGTCAGGGTCCGAAATGTGATCTTGCATCGCACGCCCCTTCACAGATCTCCCCCAGCCTGCCTGCGCACTCTTCCTCTTGTCCTTTTTGACTACTTTTTTTTTTTTTTTTGATTCTCAGATCTGCCTCCCTTCATTTTGGGTGGGCACCAACCGTCTCGCCATCTGCTAAACCGCGAGTGTTTCCAAGTGCTCTGTGGACATCCTCCCAGCACCCCAAATTCAACAAGTCTAAGAATGAGCTTTTAGCCCACTGCTAGCTTAAGTTTCCCTTCTTGTCCCTGGCTGCACCTCTGTTGGTCTAGCCTCTACTACTTGGAACCCAGCAATATTCCTTGGCCCCTTGCTCTCTGTGCCTTAAAGTCTATTCGTGATTTCCCAGAAGCCTTGATCTTTCTTGTTGGTAGTCTCTCTGCAGGCTCCTGGAACCTTTTTCTTAGACTTTGAAGAATTCCCTCAAATCCTGGCTTTGGGACTACCCTTTTTCTACCTTGTCTCCAGCTTTATTCTTCGACTGTTACAAGGTTTATAGTCTTAATTGTGTGAGTTAAAACCATGAATTAATAAAGATTTAACTATGTGATTTTCTTGCTCAAATCTCCAAAGTTGCCTCATGGAATTTTGCTCAACCATTCTGATTCAGTGTCTCTAAACTCACAGTCATAGACTACCTTGGGCAAAACTGCTAATTTGCTGTTTCCCATGTAAGCTTTGAGGCTCCTTTGTGTATGCCTTGGCTCCTCTAAATGCCCCCCTTTCTTCCCTGTTCTATGCAGGCCCAGCAGTCCTCGGTTGCCTTTATGAAGAAGACAATATTTCAACCCTCTTATAACCATAGTTCTGCTTTGTACCTCCTGTTGAAATTATGCTTAATCTCGGGAAGAGCCAGGGTGAGGCTTTGAGAAAGCCTAACCTGATGCTAACGAGACTTAAGTCATTTGGTTAGGACATGGGGCACATGTGTCATATGCACTTGCCTTTGGCCTAAGAGTTACATTGTAATGAAGGTATAGCATTTCTTGCCTGCCTGGCATTTGCAAGGGGTCTCATCCCTGGCATCGGAGAAGAAGGCAGGTAGAGAGGCTGGGCGTGGTGATGCACACCCTCTCACCTCCCCAACTATTTGTGAGGAGGGAGAAGGAGAATGTGAGCCTTAAAGTTCTAGATTAGTTTGGACAGCAGAGTAAGCCCCTGACTCGGCAACATCAACAACAGAGGCAGCAACATTTCACGGCAGCTCCTAAAGCTCTAGGGCTGGGATTTGTGTTTCTAGAGACCTAAAGAGTGGACGTTTAGTGTCGTGCCTGAGCATCATTTACATGGACTCAGTACAGTTGCTGTTTTATGACCCTTACAATACCTCTGAGTTTTCTACTTTGTTGCTCACGTATTGTTTTTATGAAGCAAATTAAGGAACTTTATTGGTCCTGTAATGGTCCAGGGACAGATAGAGCCAGAGTTGGATCAACATGTTCATATGGCATCATGTGGCTGCCTTTGTCTAGACATCCCATGTGGAAACAGAGATGACTGTCACCAGCCCCACCCTTAATTTAACTATTAATGCCTAGGCAATACAGAATGATAATGGATCCTGACTTTCCAGATAGCCAGTAGAAGCCAACATGAAGAGTCATTACTGTGGTAAGCCGGGGTGCTTGACGCTCTGGAGCTGAGTGTCATCTCCATTTAATGGAAGAGAGGGATAGAAACTCAGAAAACTGGATAAATCATCCAAGATCACACAGCAGATCAAAGTCTATGCTCTTTTAATTGGTCTACTACGATGCTTTGGGCAGTAAGTACTGTTTTGTATTTAAGTTATGAACCTGCTTTGCAGAGTAGCAACAGCTCTTGGTCCCAGTGCAAAGCTTGCAAAGAACATTGCAGTGTTCTTATTTTCCTCTTCATGATCTCTTTAATGGCCTAAAGACTCAACATCCAGTCCCTTTAAGTTCTTTGTCTTTCCATCTTCTTTAAAAACTTGATGTGGGTCTCTAAAGTACAGTGCAAAGTGAAAGAAGCTACAATTAAAGGCTGCGTGCTGCCAGGTCCACGTTCGTGAAAAGGCAGTGATGAAGACATGAGTGTCTGCTGCGGTGGGGTGGGCCTGAGGTCAAAGGAACATAAGGGAATCTTTTAAGGTAACATCTTTTTTTTTTTCTATCTTGAGTGTCGTAGGTATTATAGGGCTAGACATATTTATCAAAGTCTTTGGAACTGTACTCTAAAGTGAGTCCATTTTATAGTGTGTAAATTATACCTAATGTTAACAACCTAAATGCTTAGCTCCTGTTCAGGCCTGAATGACAGTGAGATTGACAAGTTAATGAACACCACAACTGTAGGCTGCAATAGACTAAAGCTTGGAGAAGCTGCTGTAACATAATATTGGAAAGAAGAAACCACAGGCTATTAAAGCCATTCCCTTGGAAAGGATACGAATACATGAGCAGCCCTTCAGGTGCCACCATCACCCTATCAAAGCCATGACACCATCCCACAGCCACCTTCCCTTGGGCTAGGTCAGAGGTGGAAGCATCTGGAATCAAGGCAGAGGGCTTAGGCACGGCAGCAGTAGAATATGTGTGAGGAAGCTGTGTAGCTTCTGCTCCCACAGTGCTGTGTGATGGATGCTTCCCAGGCAGCTGAGGGGATGGGCGGAGCCTGGGGGACTCTGGTTGATTCCCTTCCCTGCTTACTGCTCCACCAGGCCATCCTACACACATTAGGACAGACCCAGGTGCTCCCTTCCTTCCTCCCATTGAACACTCCCCCAGGAAGTCTCTTTGGAGACTCCTTCCAGTCTTTTCTGTGCTCATTGAAATCGGGATTTGTGTTTTAGCCTGTATATACACTCATTCACTTCTGCACCCTCAAATCCTACACTTTCTTCTGGCCTAACTCTACTGTTGCCCAGTGTCATCTCTGACACAAGTGGCAAGAGAACGTGACGGTGGTATGTGACGCACACATTACAAGGCAGGTTCCGAAATGCCAGTTGCCTTTTGCTCAACACCAGTCTTTACTGACAGAGAACGAATAGACGCTTTAGGTTGTGCACATGGCATTTTCGGATTTAAGACACCTGATTAAAGATATATATTGCAAACAATTGAATTCTTTCTGAAATGGGCAGAAAGAGAGAGAGAGAGAGAGAGAGAGAGAGAGAGAGAGAGAGAGAGAGAGA
>OU015742.1:96987192-97006524 GCA_907169655.1 Acomys percivali
GCTTTCCTATGCTGCGCGGAGCCTCCTCTCCATTAGAAAATAGGGCACATGATCATCAAGGAAGGCAGGAGAAATGCTTTTGACAACTCCCCAGAAGCGTTCTCCCATAGACATTCACAGAGGTCAAGACTTGTGTGAAAGGATGAAGGCTTTCCTGGGAAGAACACATCTTCTATATTACAGGGAACTCTATTTGCCTAAAGCCTGCGTCCTTCTAGCGTGGCTGACTTTCCTAAGCCCTTAAGAACACAGGGCGGATAATATATTATCTTCAGTGACTCCGCCCTCCACTAAGGGTTGTTAGGCATACGCTAGAGATATTTTATGAATCTCGCTATCGTCCGGCCCCAGAAAGGTTTTCATCACCACAAAAGGAGCCCCTACACTTCTCAGGCAGGTCCTCCCGCCTTTCTCTTCCCCTGCTTCTGGAAAACGGTCTGCTTTCTGTCCCGGTTGTTTATAGTCTCAGTTTTCACATAGACGGACTCATACGATCTGTAGCCCCATGTGCCGTTCGTTTCACCGTGACCCATGGTTCCTCTTTCCTGAGTGCAGGCAGAACTACAGTCTGGAATCCGACTGTGGGGTCAGAGACAGTGGCTGGGCAGTTCCCTGGGAAAGTTATGGGCCAGCCACCTTTGAGCTGTCAGGGCTTTTGGGAGAGAAACGTTGTGTTCATCCTTTGGGGCCTTGGGCAGGCACTTATTTCTTTGCCTCGGTTTGTGCGCTCTGTAAGATACGGATATGTGTGTCTGTGTCGTGGGTATTTCTGAGGATGAAGATGGAAAACAATGGAAATATTTAGGACAGCGCCTGCCCACAGGAGCTACCCAGTGTGGACTAATACCCTGTACTCGGTGAACATTTGATACCTGGATGTAGACTGAGCCCAAGCCATTCACTAGGCAATCACGGAGGCTGGTCAGCGAGTGCTCCTTCTCCTTCCCTGACTATTGCCACCAGCTGTCCATGCTCTGGTAGAGAGTTCAGACTCACTGACTTGGCTTTGAGGCACTGTGCACCTCTCTTGCAAGCCTTCCTGGGTTCTCTTCCATTTCCCGTCCTGCGCGAGTCCTCATCCACACTGTGGTGCCTGGGTTCCCTGCCTTCCAGCCTGTGTCTGTTCGCATGCTTTTCTCTCTGCTGAGAAGCGACTCCAGGTACAGGTCTGCTCCTTGCCCTCTCTTGAGTTTTTCACCTGCCACAACAGTGTGGAAATCAGAAAGGACCATATGCTAGAGATGATACCTCATCCATAATAATATTAACCGAGCTGACGTATGTGGGTGATGTCTGGTTCGGTGTGTTATTGTCCTAATATCATAGCAGGACCATTTATACACGTCTGCTTTCCTGACTAAGCAGCAAATTCCTTGAGGGCATTGCATGGCTTTTTAACCTTTCTAGAGTCCCATTTATGCTTAGCATAGCACCCTACCTGGAGCAAGTTTTCTTACTGCTCACGAAATTGAAATAAAGTGCTATCCATCATTAGCCCAGAAGACTAAGCATGTGATGCACAATATTATATATGTATTATTAGATAGCATCATACTTTCATGTTTCGCGTACATAGGTTGACACCATATACTAAATCTTCACTTGGCCTCAGGTACTAATTGTGTTTCTAAACAGTTGCCGCGTGTAGCCCTGGCTCTTCTAATCAAATCAAAGACTTTGACAGCTCTCGGAAGGAGGCTCTTCCACAGCACTTAACACTAGGTTGGGGAGACAGAATTTGATTAATTCCTCCCTGATGAATGTAATTGACTTGAAAATTCACCCAAACAACATTTTTGACAATACAAAGGAGTGCAAATCTGCTGTTATTAACCTCCGTATGGTCTCCTAGCTCCTCCCTCCAGACTCTCCGTGGTGAGCGTTAAAACACATCTCTCTCCCAGGCTACAACTAGCATCTCTTGAGTGATTGTTGTGTGCCAGCTCTTCCTCCGCTCTCACTCAGGCTCGACTCCATCCCTGTTGGGAGGCAGAAGGTATTGTCCCCTTGGGGTAAAACAGGAAACCAACCAAGGCATGGAGAAGGAGAAGTTAATTTACCCAAAGCCACGAGACCTGACATTACAGCTCTGCTGGCTAAAGGGTCTTAACTCTGGGTTAGGTGGCTTTCTCGTCTTTTTTCCTCATATCCACAGAGACAGCCCACCCGTACCTCCCTCCGTGTTCCATGGCTCATCTCCCAACATGAGGACCCAAGGAAGCTGAGTCTTCTTGCACCCGTTCAGTTGATTGTGTGCTGTTAGAATGACCGCCTCGCCTCTTTGAGCCTTTTTTTTTTCAATCTGTGAATCCCAGAGCTGGTTTCAGTGATCTCCATTATTCATCTAGAACATTCTGTGATTTTTTTTTTAGGAATTACACACTAAAGCAAGGACTGGCTTTCCTGCAGGCCCTCTCTCCGCCCGCACCTGCAGGCATATTATCTTTCATAGCATGCAAGCAGGCGGTCAAGTCGCCCTGACCCAGGTACACCCCCCCCACCCCCCATGCTTGTGGAAGCTGCCAGCTAGCTGAGAGTCCTGGTGGGGTGCACTGAAGACTGGGGACTTAGTGGGTTATGTAAGCGGTTTATGATCCTATTCATTTTAATAGCGCTTGTATCCTTTGAACTGCAGGTGGGGCCTCTGTTGTGTACAGGTCTTCCTGGAGCACGGGTTTAAGAAGAGGGTCCTGAAGGTTTATGGGTGCTCTCTCATACACATTTAACCAGGGCTGTGTCTTTCTCCTTTCTTCCTCTGTCGGCTTTCCTAGCTAAGGCAAAGACTGTTAGGACCAAGTTTATCTGAACCCCATAGGGGATGTATATACTTCTGCCATTTGTATGTCAGGCACTGAGTAATGTCCGGGTCACCTGGCACCACAGGGCAGTGAGCCCAGAATCACAGGGAAGCTAATTAAGAGAGACTTCTGGGCTCTGCCCACCCCAGAGATTCTGACTCAGGTCTGGGTCAGAGCCTGGCAGCTACATATCTGGTCAGTTCCTTAGAGGCGGCGAAGCCCGGGGCCAGGGGTGAGCATTTGGGCAGCCAGTGTGCTGGAGATGTTCTGGAGGTCATTGCAGCCCCTGTACGTCACTAAACCGAAACCGGACAGAGACCGTTTCTGGCCTTGTTTTTAGATGGACTCAATTTACTGGGCTCCCAATAAACAGAAGCAATAAATACACACATAGTCACAATCATGGCCTGTGTGACTGGGGTTGGCTGTGATTCGGGGTGCCCTGAGACCACCTTGAGGTTGAGGAAACCTGACTGAATTGCACATTGAACATTCCCAGACCTTTCCTTTCCAGTCCCGCTGCCCCTGTTCCCGGGCGACAGCTTGCTAGCACTCTTCCCTATCTAGGGCTTCAGTGAAAACCTTGACTTTTATCTATGCGTCTGCGTGTTTGGGCTACACATTTGTCTGTGCACCATGTTTTTATACAATGTGCACAGAGGCTAGAAGAGGGCATCTCCTCCCCTAGGACTGGAGTTATAGCCAGTCCTATAGTGCTGGGACTCAGTACCTGGGTCCTCTTAACTGCTGGTCCACCCGTCTTTCCTTCCTTCCTTCCTTCCTTCCTTCCTTCCTTCCTTCCTTCCTTCCTTCAAGAAGTTTTATTTATTTATTTATTTATTTATTTAATGTATATGAGTCCTTCATGTGCATGTACACCTGCAGGCCAGCAAACGACATCAGATCATGTTATAGATGGCTGTGAGCCACCCTGTGGTTGATGGGAATTGAACTTGGGACCTCTGGAAGAGCAGGTGGTGCTCTTAACCACTGAGCCATCTCTTCAGCCCTCACTCCGATTTTCTTATTACATTTTTTTATACCCGTAAAAATAAAGGAGACTAGAACAATAAACTCAATATTCCTATCAACTAGATTTTTAACATTGCTGTTTCTTTATTCTTGAACAAGTGTTTTACAGCCATTTTCAGAAATGGGACACTTTTTTTTATATATAACCACAAAACCATGACCACAACTAACAAATCCAGCAAGAGTGTCTGATTAGGATTTGAATATTTAATATTCAGTCCATAAATTGTTTTGTTAAAAAACAATTCCAGTTGAATTGGGAGCAAGACATACATGCACATTGCTTTCACTGCTAAGTACTTTCCCCTGCAGGGGTAGGAGTGGGGTCTGCAGTGTTGGGAACAGAGACTGCCAGGTACCAGAGCTAATGAAATGCCTCTGAAGTAGGAACAACATCTGTGGGGTTGGATAATTCTGGGGCAGGAGCCATGAGCTATTTCCGTTGCTTGCACAGCAAATTTTATTTTATTCCATTTTTCTCTGACCTGGAAAGGCAAAGAGGCTGGGCATAGACCTTCAGATCAATGAAGAGCTCTCGCAGGGACGTCTGTATATGTCGGAATGTATTTGTAAAGTGTCTGTATTGCCTTGAGGAGAAGAGATCTCAGCTCCCCGAGAGGGCTTGGTACCTGTGCTTGCTTTCTTCCCACTGGTTTCTTTTCTCCTTCATTAAAAACCGTAGGTCGTCGATGGAAAGTACTGTCTTGAGTTTCAGGCTCTGAGAGCACACACTCACCTAGTCCACTTGGGTGGCCTGGTTTCTCTCCAGAAGGAGGATAAATAAATAGTGCTGGCTGTGCCCGCCCCCAGGCCCTGGCCTCCTGCTCATCCTTCACGGAGGTGTTCTGAACATGTTGCAGACTCCCTTTTAGCCTTCCCCTCCGAATCAAAGGTCTCTTGCTGTAGTCTAAATGCCACAGTGTACCCGTGCCTGGGGCTGATAAGGACTGGCAAGAGAAGCTGGCCCGCGTCACACACCGTCAGCTGTATCACCATATGGCCTACGACATGGCACTGTGTGACGCTGCCAAGGGTGAGCCTGGCTGAGGACTGAGGCACAAAGCTGCCAGGGTTTTTCCGGACAGGAACCTGGTGGCTAGGGACGGGTTCAGAGGGTTCCCCCCCCCCAACAGCTTCGAAATGGAGAAACAGGAGGGCTGGGGGAGGATGCGGTGGGTGGTCTGGTTGGGGCCTTGGCAGCAAGGTCTGGGGGCTCGGGGGCATGTGTGGATCATGGTGTCAGTTTTCTGTCCCATGAAGTTCTCTGGTGCTGTCTTCCAAGCGTTAAGGGCTGGTAGAACAGTCCTTTGCGCTCTCATCTTGGGTCCCACCATGTCCTGAGAGCACCAGCCGCTTAGTGGGCTACTGCTTTGTCATTGTCTCCTTTGGGTTGAAAGGTCTTCAGGGTTGGTGACAACGATCACCTTGTAAATTTGGTAAATATGGACACTCAATAAACATAAACGTATTCCTGAAGCCCAGAAAAGTGAGGGCAAAGTTGTATGTTTATAGTGAATAAGGTAGGTCACGAATATGATAAAAAGACAAAACTGAGGCAGGCCTGAGCGCCACACTACATCCAAGCTACTCAAAGGATGCTTCATTGCACAGTGTCATTGATGGCTGCTGTTCTGTTGAGCAACAACCATGGTCCTCATCTTTTCTCGCCTGAATGCCAACTCCTCCGGCCATTAGAAGGTTGTTACTAGGTTACTTGGTGATATTTCTATTATAACCATGTCTTACCCTTCATCCATGCCTTGGGCCATATAAGCAGAGAATTTACTGATGCTGTCTCTTTCCATTCCCCCTCACACTGGGGTTTATAATACGTAGCAGCGGGTGCTTGGATACTTCAGGAAAGCCTGAGAGTGGGTCTCTATGAGTTCAGTGGAGGGAGAGATTTGGTGCTGGCTTCATCAGTACAGCCTTCCTAAAGGTGGTTGGAATGGTTGGTTGACTCTGTCCGATAGAGGAAGGGTAGAGGATGGATGGGGGGAAAGAGGGAATAGAAATCAGATTGCATGTAGAGAAGGTCTGAGGAGGCTCGGAACCCTCACTGCTAAGACCTATAAAGAGGCATAGCTAAGCAGTTGGGAACCCCTGACTTCCATTTGCATACTAGAAAGAACCTGAGCTGCCAAGGCCTGTGGATACTGACCACAGGGTAAAGTGACAAACATTCTTCAAACATCACGCTGACTGTCGTCTCTGTAAACGAAACTGATGAGAGTAAGCTAAACTAAGGAAGATAAACATTTGAGTTTTGTTTTGTTTTTCGTTTGTTTGTTTGTTTTGGTTTTTCAAGACAGGGTTTCTCTGTGAAGCCTTGGCTATCCTGGACTCGCTTTGTAGACCAGGCTGGCCTTCAACTCAGTGATCAGCCTGCCTCTGCCTTCTGAGTGCTGGGATTAAAGGCGTGCACCACCATGCCTGGCCTAACATTTGTTTATTAAAGGAGCCCCATCTTGCTGTCTGGGCTCTTAGACTTCAAAAACTCAAGTCTCCAGGCACCAGATGATAGGATGAGGAGACCCTTGCCTCCAGGCTGTTAGTGGTCTAGTGGAACAAGAAATACTTGGGTGGACTAGAAAGGATGGGGAAGTCCAAGGTTTTTTGATTTGGAAAGTAATGGCCGTACAGGCTCTTTAGAAAATATTTTGATGGCATCCTTAAAAGCTGATAACTGCCCACCAGCTGCGCATCTCATCTGGTCCCTCCATTCCTAGGTATTTACCCAAGATGAACAAAGGTAGCAACAAGCTTTTCTCAGAATTCCATCCCTCTGGATCTCTCCTATTGTGAGGTCTCCAGACCCACGGTGGAGGGCGACCAGCTCCAGGTTCTGTGCAGAAGGAGCACATTAGCCTAAGGGGGCGGGGCCGAGAGAGGAGCTGACACTCGTCAGAAGAGCAGCCAGCCACATGGCTCTCTCATTTACCCATGTCAGTGCAGGGCTGGGAAGAGCTGGGCGGCTGGTTTGTGCCTTGAGGCTTCCTTACTGCCTAGCCTTGGGGGCCTTTTATAGGCCCACCTGTTGAGCTACAGAGGGAGCTAGGACCAGAGAAACTGGGAAGGCATGGTGGCCCCCCAGTTTAGCAAGCAACACCACTTCTTCCGGACTCTTCCTTTTAATTTAGAATGTCCGTGTTAGCCTCCTTTGACTCAAACATAGAGGCACCTTGGTTATGATCTCAGGAGTAAGACAGAAACAGCTAGTTGGGCTGGTGGAGAATCTGTGGGGGTGGGGGCTCTGTGAGGAGCACCCTTGCAAGTCTGCACCCATGTTCCTGCCCAGCTTTGAAGATGAAGGGAAGGATTGCTTTGGGAAATTCTGAGTTAGTCATTTTCACAGTTCTTGTCTTTGGCCATCTAGCAGGCACCTGCTACTCTTTATGTCTCTTCAGTGTGACTGTTCAGATCTTTTGGAGTTGTGGAAAGGCTGGAAGCAGCCCTGCATCCAATTAGGAGGAGAAATGCCTGTGTATAGATGAGCTACAGTGAGGAGCATCAGAGGAGGGAGGAGTCTGTGGGGGACCAGGGTGATCCAGGGAGGCTTCCTGGAGGAGGCGGCCTGTGAAAGGTAAATGCACTGGATGTAGACAGGTTTGCTTTTGTGTGGACCTTGGCTTCCTATGTCTAAGGAGGGAGGCATCTCATGGCAAGCCACTTTGTATCTTAAAGCCAGCATACATATATAGAAAATTGAGCTATAAAAAGAATAGAAAGAAAGAATGAGAAAAAGCAGTTAATGCCATGAGCCTAATTCAGCACTGGTGTTTGTCTCCATGTGTTGGCAAAGGGGATGAAATGAAGTCCCAGTTTATTTCACAGATCACCTTATAAGGGGAGTCTATTCCTAAGGAAAGTCAAAATGATTTTTTTCTCTACAATTATTTTTCTTATGTGCTAGTTGACTTAAAGGACTCATTGGGATACAAAACACATCCATGACAAAAGCCTTTAGACATGTGGAGGGCCAGATGGAGGGGTGACACACTGGAGCTAATTCAGATGGTTGCTAGGTTGGTGGGGTCTGGAATCTGGGGGCTCTGGCTTGCAGGGACAGGAACCAGAAACCTTTTCTAGAAGAGGAGGCAGGAGCAGGAGAGGAAAGTCCTGGACATGTGACCATAGTGACATTGACCTCGCTGACAGATGCTGTTCCATGCCCTGTCTTGTGTAACTCCTGTGTCTGGATATGGATGTGGTGCAGGGTATCTTGGTGTTCAAGGCCAAAACCAAACCAAAACCAAACCAAACCAAACCACACGTCTGATGCTAGATACCAGAGCTGGCCTGGTCTCTGTCACCAGAGCTATGTAGCCTGTGAAGCTTTGACCCATGCTAATTGGGACACTAAAGCACCCATTTCTGTCCCTGACAATTTTGAAACAACTTGAAGCCTAAGTTTTCAGAAAGCAATCAAAGCACAGAGAGGATCCCATGCCAGCAGGTGGCTTGACAGCTCTTCCTAGTACTGACAACTTTCACTTACGGAATGGACAGCCATTTTATCAACTCGATAGCGATGCTGTTCTCACAACTGGAAGCCTGTGCTGGTTTCTGAACTTTGTCACAGGACCTAGGGTGAAGTAGACATACTCTGATGCCCTAGCCTGAGGAAGTCTCCTCTTGCTGTGTCTCATTCCTCCATGGTGGCTGGGATGTTGTTCCAAACCCCTTTTGGCCTCCAGCAAGCCCCTGGCCTCTTGTTTGAGGTAAGTACCTGTCTGTCTGATTTCAAACCTTCCCTGATGGGCTTCAGGCTGCCATGCTCTGTTCTCAGGGTCATGGCTTTTGTACCCTTCCTCCTTCAGCTAGCGCTGTCTACAGACCCCAAGTCCTTTCCAAGAATCATAAAAGCCGAGTCCAGGTCTCCTTGTTTTTAGAGCATGCCTTCCCTTCAGGACCACCCAGCAAGTCCCTGTTTCCCATCTGGGAGATCTGCATGTTAGGCATCTGAGAGGGTTGAGGCTGGCTGGCCTTCCACCACCGTGCTAGCTGACCCCTCACCTGGGTTGTTGGGTTGGTGTGCTCCTTGTAGCTACACTCCTGGGGGAGGAGCTGCCAGGCAGAGTTTTGTTATGCCATACCAAAAATACTCTAAATATATATTAAGGTTTGAAGTCTCATCGATGGAGGAAAAATAAAAAAAAAAAATAAAAATAAAAAAAAAAAAAAAAAAGAGGAGGAAGAGGAGGAGGAAGAGTTGAGACTCCTGTTATCTTTGGCCCGTAGGATCAGTCTATGCTTATTTCCATTGGAAGAGATCATCTAATCTGGGGCTATTATTCCACGGCGTTGGAAACGATGGTTACCAACTGAATGAGGTTGAGATTTACACCCAAATTCCAGGCTTCGTTCCTACTCGGCCTAAGTGTTTGGCCTCAGCTGACCGTTGTCACTTGGGAATATGGTTGGATGATCTGGGTAGCTTCAAAGTTACATTCCCATGGGCTCGGAGGGACTTCCCCTCTATACACCAGGCCTCCCTTTGACTCTCTGATGCTTTTGAGGGCTCCTACTTACACCTGGCTGTCCCTTGGGGCTGATGTGCAAAGAGAAGGAGGGGAGCTGTCTAGGAGATCCACGGTGTGTGGCTGTGCCCTTGGCCAGCACACCCAGAGCTGCACCGGATAGCTCCATTCCTTCCCTCTACCTAACAGATGCCACCTGTTGAGCCTTCATTTGATGCCAGGGGCTGTGCTAAGCAACGGTTTAGCACATCTGCTTGTTCCATCGGAAACCTAACGCACACCAATCAGCTCGCTTTACACATGGGGGAGTAGTTGTAAGACTGGGATGGGGGCCTCTGCGCTGTGGGGGCTCCCAGAGTATAATGGCCAGAGCGGTCTTAATCTCCTCGAAGGGACATCCCTCCCCCTTTTAAAACCACTGTAGATCTTTGCCTTGGGCCTTACAACAAAATCCTCACAGGGACCTCTCCACCAGATAACCGAGGCCAAGTTTGTACTGCAGAGAAAGGGCTGAAATGACTTCATAGCATTCCTTATCTTCACTAGCCCAAACCCAGACCTGTTGCTGTCCAGCAGCATCCGGGAAATGTGTAGGCTTGATTAGTCGGTCACTCTCTCTCCTTGTACTTCTCTCCAAACAATCTTGGCCCTCCTGATTTCTCTTCTCCAAGGTCCTCAGCTTGGGAGGCTGTGATACTGCATTTTTTGGGCCATAAATGTGTGGGGGGTATTAGGGTGTGCCTTATGGTCCGATTGCTGTGTTTTTTTTTAAACTTCTTTTCTTGTTTTACTGTTCTAAAAACTGGGTGCGTCTTATGGTCAGGTGCGTCTTATAGAGCGAAAAATATGTTAAGTTAGGGTGGACATTGGTTTTCCGGCTGCCCCTGGTAGAACACCTCCTCTGGGCCTCTGGTACCAAGACTCTTCCTTTCTTTTTCTTTTCTTCTGGCAAGACACAGTGAGTCTTGGAGACAGGAAGGACCATGGGAAACATGTAGTTTAATTCATTTAGGGAGAGAGGAGCACGTCTTGGATTTCTTCCACGTTTGAGAGAAACGCTTGCATGTAACCTGTTGAGAGAGTTTCAAGCTGGAGCTCTATCCGTAAATTGTTTTCCTTATAAGGGATGAGGGTCTGAGTGTGATGGCCAGAACCAAAGTTTTTTTTTTTTTTTAAATCAAATAGGGAGAGATGATAGGTGCTTGTAGTTGGCTCCCTTGGAAATTGGCAGCAGGAGGCTCCCCTGCTCACTGGCCGGCCAGCCTACCTGCTTGTTGAGTGCCAAGCAGTGAGAGACCCTGTCTAAAGAACCCAGGAACAGCACCTGAGGTTGTCTTGTGACCTCCACTTGTGCACATGCGCGTGCGCACTTGGGGGGGCGGTCTCAAGCTGAAGTGAGCAGATACAGGGATGTGCATTTACTATTAGTCTTGATGGACTCCTTCCCTGCCTCATGGCTTTCTCCGCTGAGATCTGAAGTCTGTTTACTTAACTAGAACCCCACGGTTATCTGTTCTAGGCTGCTTCTAAATACTTGTGTATCGAGCCACAGAATCCTAGGACCAGGAGGCGTAGATTTTCTGGATGATCACCTGGGAAGAGTCCTTGGGTAATTGCTTGACTCGTTGTTGTCATTTTTATCTAATAAGTTGTATGTTCTTTCACCGTGTGGCTAAGGCTGGGGACATCCAGAGCTGCCTCCTCCTCCTCCTCCTCCTCCTCCTCCTCCTCCTCCTCCTCCTTCTTCTTCTTTTTGAGACAAGGTCTCTCTGTATAGCCTTGGCTGTCCTGGACTCACTCTGTGGACCAGCCTGGCCTCGAACTCACAGTGCTTTGCCTGCCTCTGCCTCCCGAGTGCTGGGATTAAAGGCATGCCCCACCACACGCAGCTTTTCCTTAGATTTTTAAAGCAAAGATGGACTAGATGAACATCAGTAGGTGAGTTAGTTGGCCAGCCAAATATCCAAGACAGCGAACTTACATGAAGAAAAGGTTCCTTTTGGGCCCCGGCTTTCTAGTCCATGGTCAGCTGGCCTTAAAACCAGTGCTGAGAACACACGAATTGCTGGGAGTGAAATGCTTTCTTCACTGCACGAGCCAGGAGAGGTCTGGCGTCCCACAATCCCATTCAAAGGAACACCCCCTGTGACCTAAGAAACTCTCAGCAGTCCCCGCATGAAAGCTTTTCCATTTCTAAAAGTGGCACACAGAGGACCAAGCCTTTTGCACTTAGGCCTGGAGGGGACTTGCAGAATCTCACCGGAGCAGTGCACATATTGGCACTGCTTAACTTACATTTATTTGATACAAGATAGGTGAAACCCTAACTTAACTGAGCTGATGAAATTCAAACACACGTGCTGCTAAAGGCAAAAGATTTTAGTGCGGAGAAGAAAGTGCTTATGGCAGACAATTGAAGCCATGGTGGGGCCTTAATTAAGGATTAATTGATTAAGCAATTGCCTAATTAATCTAACTGGTGTCTGCTGGACGCAGAGGTCACGCTTCCAGTGGGCCCATGTGTATACAATCACATGAAGCCAGTATCTTATGTCTGAGATGTATGGAGGGGGCCAGGCCTCACCTCCACACCCAACAGGTGAACTACATCCTGAGGCAGTGAGAAGAGTAGGAGGGGGAGCTTCCCCGCTCCCTTTCCTCAGCATTGCACACTTGGGAAGATCTTATCTGTGGGCAAGCGATCCAGAAGGTGAAGCAATCACTTCTTTGCCAGAAGCTCAACAGAAGGGTCAGCATTGCCATAGGACCAGAACATACTATTCAGTGTATTGGATTTTTGTAGAGATTAACATTAAGACCAACATGTATCAAAGCACTTACTTTCTCCCTTTAGCTTTTGTGATTTGCTGTGACTTCTTGCCTGATGGTCTGACCTGAATGCCTCAGAGATGAAAGTACCTCTCAGAATCTCTGTAGCAGGAGGAGCAGATGTGCTGATGAGCTGGACCCCACAGGAGCCACACCCCTCTTCCCTGTGGCTCTGGCTTTGGGCCATCCCATTGATGGCCAGCCTTTGAAATCCATGCTGAGGATGCTTGCTTTCCTCAAGCCTGAATGGGGGAAGTGCCTTACTCCTCAAATATTCTGAAGCAGTGGAAAACTTTTAAGAGAAATTTACCCATGTGTTTCTAATTAGTTTCTACTTAATTCACATTTTTTTTTTTTAAGAGAGAGGGTGCTGTGCCGCATGATGAGTAAGTCTAGAAAGCAAGCTTTCTGAAGAGATTTTTTTTTAACTGCCCCCTCCCCCACAAAGTGCAATGCTTATTGAAGGTTGGAATTGGTGGCCAGAGAATTGCATGTTGGGTTATAAGACATGAGGCGTGGTGGATCTCAGTGGGTGCTTCAGTTGCACCCTCTGATGCAGCCGGGTTGAGGGTCACGACCTCTGAGCTGGCCCCTTTCTCAGTTCTTTCTTCTCCCCCAGAAGGCTGGTATGCGGTGCAGCACCACCTCTCCTGGTTTGTTTCTAAGGGTCTTCAATCAATAAACAGGGTTCTCTTCAAGTCCCTGCCATCCTCGCTCATATCTTTCTTCCTCTTTCCCTTTTCCTTTTGTTTGGGGCAAAGGCTTTATGAAAAAAGGTCAAGTATCTTGGCTGAAGTTCTGATGATGCTGGAAACACAACTATGGACCATTGACAGCCCCCTCCACCATCCCGTATCCTAGGCTCAGAGATGAGACCACCCAGCAGGCTCCTGGGCTCCCATACAGCTCCTTCCCAGAACCTGGCTCTTGGCGGAGTGCGCCTGTTAAAACATTAATGCACAGAAGGGGATTTCCCCCCTTTTCTGGACAACTCCTCATCTCCCACTTCTTCCAGAAGGCTCTGTTTCAAGTTTGGGAAATTGAACGACCTTGGGTAATTGAAAGTTGCAGAAACAACTGAGAACCTCATAGCAGTGAACTTGCACTTCCCAGAGTGGGTTGCAACCTAAGACCTCACCCCTCCCTCCGGGCAGCAACTGGGAAAGTTAAGCACAGGAGATGGGGGGTGGGGAGATACTCTAGCAAACAAACCCAGCAGTTTCCTTGTGGTCCTGGGCAAACTAAATCCCTGTTTACAAGGCTTCAAAACCTTGAGCACACAGCAGAGAGATGGCTCAGAGGTTAAGAGCACTGTCTGCTCTTCCAAAGGTCCTGAGTTCAATTCCCAGCACCCACATGGTGGCTCACAAACATCTATAATGAGATCTGATGCCCTTTTCTGATGTGCAGGGGTACATTCAAGAAGAGCACTCTATAAATAATAAATAAATCTTAAAAAAAGAAAGAAAGAAAGAAACCTTGAGCTGCAAAGGATAGAAGTGAAGTCTGAAGACACCACTGTCAGTTAAGCCTTCTGTTCACCCTAAACTTAAGACCAGGATAATCAGTCAGAGGAAGGAAATGCAGTGGCTGTGTGCTAGCTGGAGAGCACGTGTTCTGACACCAGTCTCGTTCTGAGGGTGGGGCATCTAAGGGCATGGCAGACCACTGTCGACTCTGAATGATGGCAAGAAGTCAACCTGGGATTTTCTCACGGGAGTTAGGAAATCAAGGTGCGCTTGCAGGCCGGTCTCATTCTTTCTTCTGGCCTCCACTCCTATTGCTTTACTTAGTGTGGGTCTTGGAACGTAACTAGAGAATTGTCAGATACCTATAGACCCAGAGAGAGGAAGTGAGGAATTGCGGTAAATCACAATACGACAACAAAAGAGCCAGCAGCAACATGGCACCACCCCAATAATAAACGTGGGGATGGAATCTCAGACCTGTAGGCATAAGATTATTGTGTGATTAAATTCTGACTTCTGTACCCACATATCTGGTTACAATCCTTGTTCTGAGAATCTCCTGTCTCAATGTTGTGTAAACATTGCTCTCCAAGTATCCCCTGATATGCAAATAAAGCAGCTTAGCTTACAGCCAATCACCAAGGAGGGAGAGAATAGGGCTGGACTTCCTGCCAGCCAGGGGAGGAGGAGTTAGAGGAGGAAGTAGGGGATGGAGCCACGGGAGAGGTCCAGGTGACATCAGGAGAGAGAGCTGGAACAGGGAAAGCTATAAAGTGCGAGTGCCTCTGGGATGTACGCTGGGAAGAAGCCAAACTAGCTTTGAGGGTTAAGAATAGAGTAATAACTGCTCAGTTCTTGTGCTGTGAAGCTTGTTAAGATAATATAATAGAGTCTCAATTATTTGTATGGTAGCTGGGTTAAGAGAGAAACTGAGAAACAAACAACAGTTTTATAAAAAATAACACAGACCCTTGGGTAGCTAAGGGTAGCTTGGGCCAGGACACTTTTTGGTTGGAGTGACTGACTTATCTTGGGCTTCTGTTTCTACTCAGGTCATGACAGTGGCCCAGAAATGGGAGTCTTGGCCTGTAGGAAGCACAGGACCATGTCTACTTTGATCTTTGGACTTGCTTCCAATGCACACGTGCTTTTTAGTGTAAAGGGAGCTGGGTGAATAGTTATGGAAATAAGATGGCGATAGAGAATACTTTTCTCAAGGAATCCCCTCTTCCTGGGAGGGAGGTGCTGAGGATGGGCCCCGGCCCCTCACTGGAGGCACCTGCACTCTTTGTTACTATTCACAAAAGCAAAAAGTCCACACTGCAGAGTCTCCCTTTAGCCACCCTCTTACTGAGCCACTTCCGGCACTTTCGGAATTCGGAAGACTGTGTATTTTAGCAAATGCATTGTCTCAGCATCTTTATTTTGCTTATCCAAAAACTCTGGATTTTTCTTTCCCATTCATCCTTGGGGGTGTTTATGTAGGAAGAAAACATGCAGTCAGCTTAGCTCACACTGCAGAGAGAATGTAAATGCTGTGGTAGCTCTTGTAATATTGAACGCTATTCTATACAGAATTGAAAACCAGAAATACACTATAAGGGCAACCTCCCCCCCATCCTAGTCATTGTATTTAAATTTTACTGACGGTCAGAGGAATGGTCTCAGAAAGCATTTGTCTTCACTTGGGGCGTCTGTGGCTTTGTTGTTATCGTGGTGTGGGGTGACCACGGGGAAGGGTCCAGGTGTGGATTCCTCAGAGGGATGGCTTTACTGGCAGAAGATTTGAGGCTCTCTTTAGCGGGGAGTTTTATGTTCGGGTTTTAGTTGGCTGGATGTTTTGAGTTATATTTTGCTACATAGCCCAGGCTAGTCCGCAACTTGCAGCAGTCCTCCTGCCTCTGCCTCCCAAGTGCTGGGATTCCAGGCACATGCCACCATGCCCCAGCTAAGGACCTTTCGCCTCCCATTCGAACACCACAGTATCAATTGTCTCCACATTATGTGGAACTGGAACATCATGTGGTGGAAACTTTCGTGGGAAGAACTGATTCAAAGAGCCTGAAGCAAAGACGTTAACCCCCCCAAGGCTGAGTGAGTCTCAGGAAGGTTCCAGAGAGGAGCTGTTTGTTGGCAGTACTGGCAGTGCCCTGGTGAGCAGCAAAATCATTGGCTAGGCCTTGTGGACAGTTACCCAAGCCCAAATGCCCAACATCACAGAGAAGGACCTTGGAGGAATCCCAGCTTTCCACACCTTTCTCAGCCAGATGTTTCACAGTGGGTGGATGCGACCTCACAGTCAATTTGACAATTCTGCTAGTGGAAGGAAGTCAAAACAACGAAAGCTCCCCGGCAAGCGGCTACATCACTAACTGTGTACTCCGGGAATGCTTTCTTCCTGTGCCTTGTCCTGGTCTGACTCTAATTATCTCCAGTGACATTTGATTGACTCCAAATGACACGGTCTATGTGTGCCCCATGGGGGATGGGTTGGGGAGCATCAGCCCAGAAGCATATCACATTTCATTAGTGCGGCTTTCATGGCACTGTCCAGGTCTGTCAAGAAGCACAAGCGCATGCTCTCTGTCTCTGTCTCTGTCTCTGTCTCTGTCTCTGTCTCTGTCTCTCTCTCTCTCTCTCTGTCTCTCTCTGTCTCTCTGTCTCTCTGTCTCTCTGTCTCTGTCTCTCTGTTTCTGTCTCTCTGTTTCTGTCTCTCTGTTTCTGTCTCTCTGTCTCTGTCTCTCTGTTTCTGTCTCTCTCTGTCTCTGTCTGTTTCTGTCTCTGTCTCTCTCTCCCTCTCTCTCTAACCTCTTTGTTTGTTTTTTCGTTTTTGTTTTTATCACAAAAAGCCTAAGTAACTTTGTTGACTATGGGGTAAAGAGGATAAGAAAATTAGCAAGGATAGTCAGCCTGGGAGGTGACATGAAATAGTTCTCTTTTTTCTTGTTGTTTTCTCACCCAGAGCCCCATCTGGATAGTGGGCCAAACAGATGGGTAAGAGAGCAGGCGTTGAGCAATTACGGGCTTCTCCCCTCGGTGTTTATCCAAGTCTTGTTTGCTTCGCATGCCTGAGGAAGGACGCCCTGTCTCTACCTCTAGTGAGCTATCCCTTTTCGGAATATCTACACCAAGGACAGTGTTTATCAAGCAGCTCTAAACAAATTTCACTCCTACTCTTGCTGTTCCATACAACTAAGTGCGGTGTCGTCACCGAGGCTATTCGACGCCCAGAACGGATCAGACTTCTTTCTTTTTCCGGGGTGGGACTTAACTATAGGTATCTATTAATCATTTATTGATCGTTTATCATTCTCCCACTGGCACATTCCTCTCGTCAGAGCCTCATTTTAGTGCTTGTCGGATTCTGGGCCACTGTGGCAGGAGAGCTGTAAGGGCAAGATTTAAGTTAATTTTCATCTTATGTATTGGTGAACTGACTGAGCAGTGAGTGAATCCAACTTTAAAATTTCCTTAGTTATATTAGCCCATCTTTAGCCAGCTGGAGTCTGACTGGATCTGTCTGTACGGGAGCCGGCAAGACCCAGCAACTGGTCACACTGACTTCCGCTAGCTCTGGTGATAGTCTTCATGTTTGTCCATCTCTGCCCTGAAAATGCTGCATCTGAGAAAGCCCTTTCTCCTTCTCCCCGTGGGGCCTTTCCAGTCAATATCGTCCTCCTCCCCTCCACCATTTTTGTTAGGTGTTACAGCTTCCCAGTCAGACTGCCTGTCCTGTGGCCGAGTCGTGGGGAGTGTGTTGGAGCATGTGTGCCTGTGCTTCTCTGTGTAAATAACATCCTCCAGCTTCAGTGCTCTGGTTAAGAGAGTGGTGGTGGTATGGGGCTGGGGGAGGGGCGTTGAGAACAGACCACTCCCACCTGAGAACGCCCACATACCTGTTGTCAGTCACTCACATCTGTGCTCCTGGATGGCCAGGTGATGTGCATGCAGTGCAAGGGAGGCGGGGCTGAGAAGCAATTGCTAGTACAGTGTCCATAGGTAGGAGCCCTCTTGCCTCCTCTGTGTCACTTAGGGCAGTGGTTCCCAACCTTTCAAATGCTGTGAATCTTTAGTACAGTTCCTCATGTTGTGATGACCCCCCCAACCATAAAATTATTTCATTGCTACTTCATAACTGTAATTTTGCTACTGTTAAGAATCATGATGTAATTAATATCCGACCTGCAGGATCTCTTATATTCGACCCCTCAAAAGGGGGTTGACCCCCTACAGGTTGAGAGTCACTGACTTAGGGGATTCTGGAGGACTAGGTACTATCAGAGTAGTGTGCACCCCAGGCCTCTCCTAGGGAATGCAGTTGGGTGCCCCCCTCCTTTGTGGAGTTGTCCCTCTTCTCTGGACTCAGCACAGCATGGAGGGATAGTCTGGAATGACTATCCAGATTCATCGGGCAAGTGGGAGCCAGGCTTCCTGTGTCTGAGACACAGCATTGGATGTGGCTTTGCTATTTTCGGGTGTGATGTTGCTATTTTGTTTTGGAAAGACAAATTCGGCCTGCCTTTTCACACTAAAGTAGAGTACAGTTTTGGGGCTCAGGCCTGAGAAGTCAGACGCATGCTATTCCCTTTGCTGTGTTGCTGGGTGTTCGAGAGACCCCTGTTTTCCCAGCAGTGTGGAGACTGTTGGAGTTGTGTACCTTCCAAGGAGGACCAGGCAGGGCACAGGGCAGCGTCACCCACAAAACCACACAAACACCCTGTGATTTAGGCAGGCGGCAATTAAGGTAATCTCTCCATCTTAGGTGGATGATGAAATTGAGCCTGGGATACCACTGCTCTTGACCTGCAAGTCACCACCAGCCCATCCACAGTGGACGACTTCTTCCTTCCTAACAATCCAGGCTGCTCCCTGCCACTTGGAGACAATGAGGTCCTTAACCAAGGCTGAAAAGAACCAGCTGAATCCGAGCAAACACAGGCTTTCTTTTTACACATTTCTTAGGAAGTCATTAAGGAATTATTGAGCTGATTAATGTGTGTGGAAAATATTTAAGTCTGGTCATTGTTTAAGCTGGCTAGTGTGATTGCGTTGGGAACCGGCTTGAAGACACTCTAGGAGTGTTCCTTCCCAGCGCCCTTTTAGCTCTGGGGTTCTCAGATCAGGTGACCTTTAGGCTCAGCAGTGATGCCGGGCTGGCAGGCAGGCGTGTGTTTGGGTTGTCCACCTGTGAATTATGAGCACTTGGGGGGGGGGCTGATCAGTTCACACTTCCCCTGCCAAGCTGTCTTCCTTTCCTGTGTTGGCCCAGATGGTGATGACCTAGGTGAATTGGAAACTGCAGGTAAACAAAAGGAGCGGCTCAGAGGGAGGCAGGGCGGGAAGGGGCCCCGGCAGGATGTGTTTACTTGGATGGCCAAAGGTTGGCTTTAGGTGCATCCTTGTTTGGGCAGAGGCTGCTGGCTGTCTGCTGGGGAAGAGCCTCTCAGACAGCTAATGAGAGGTTCCTCTGTCTTGGCACTGCCATTTCCCTCGCCAGTGGCTGGGGACAGGGAACCTGTTGACCACAGGTTGACCTTTCTCAATAGTTCCGTGCACGTGTCTGTGAGACTTGGCCCAGCACAACACATGCTCTGCTGGCCAGAGAGCCTTCTGAGTGCTGCCCACTGTGACGTGGACTAAATCCTGGCCATCTTGCCCTTCCTTCTCCTGTGTCTTTTCTTAGAACCTTTATTCCGGTTTCTCACTTGCCTAAGACACAAAGGA
>OU015742.1:97006534-97034047 GCA_907169655.1 Acomys percivali
GTGTGTGTGTGTGTGCATGTGTGTGTGTCTATGTGTGTGTAGTACCTACCCCCAGCAGTGGCTGATAGCTTGTGCATCTTCCTTTCCAGAGTCCTTAGCTAGAAACACTTCCCTAAGGTCCCAAGACTTGCACAGATTGTGAGGCATTGAAGATGGAGCTGCAGCCATGTCTGTGGCTGTCCCAGCTTCCTGGTGACTTGCTTGGTCACTGCCATGAGGGCCATCTGTAGTCCCTAACGCTAAACACACATGGTGGGCCAGTGAGTGCTGGGAAAGAAGGGCTCATGGTGACGTGCTTGTCCCCATTTGACAGAAGGGGAAACTGGGGACAGGAAAGACAGTTACTAGGTAGCATAATCAGACAAGCTTTTGGAGACCTGGTACCTATTTCTGCATTTCTTCTTCATGAAGCCAGAGATCACAGGGAAAGTACCAAAGGGAGAAAGAAAGCAGGAGTGTTAGACAAAGAAGGAAGTAGTGGCGCTGGGAGGGATGTCCAAGGGTCACCATGAGAAAGAAGTGCAGGAATGCATTTCCCAGCACAGGCAGATTTTCTTACCCTGCCCTTATCTTTCTCAGTTGCCTTCCTGGCAGGCTGACCTTACTCTGGGCTTTCTGCTCCATCTTGGCTCTTCCCAGCCAGCCTGCAGTTAGGTGGCAGCGGGCAGCTTGTGGGCACGTGAGTCCATCATGTGCTCACGTTCCGTTCCATGGAGCCAATCTGTGGCTTCCTCAGAACAGGCTTTGTGTGCAGAAGGCCGTTTGGGGCTTTGGGGGCAGCAGCCGACTGGGGAATATGAATTAGGGGCTGAAGAAAACAAGTGTCTCAACACTCCAGGCCCCACCCCCTCACCCCCACCCTTCACCCCCACCCCCTAGTCCCTATCCTTACTTTCCTACTCCCCACCCCTGCCCCACCCTCAGAATGCTGTCTGCACTGTGACAACCTCTTGGGCTCTTCCTTGTCAGGTGTTTAGAGTTTGGCTTATTTTCGTGGAGTGGTGATAGCAAGGTGGCTGTGGCAGGGTTCAAAGCTAAACCAGAAAGGCATTCTGACATAAGTGCGGTGTTATTCCCTGAAGCATTGCTGCCTCAGTTCCGTGGTGGCTGTGTCCAGGCTTCCTTGTGCTCTGGCTGTGTAGCTTGCAGGAGCCTTTGCAGTCTTCGAAGACCTCCCAGGGAGATCTTTGAAGGCCATGATCCCAAGAAGATCTGCCCGGCCCCCAGGCCCTGCAGCTCTCCTGCTGTGCTCTCTGATAGCTGGGGCCACTGGAGGCTGTGACACTGTCCCCAGGAGAACTGGCCAGGTTCCTAAGGGTGAAGTTATGTGGAGGTAGGAGTTGAGCTATCATCCACATTTGTCCCTCTTGGCTAGCCGTGTGATTTTGGACAAAAATGAGGACAAAGACAGTAAGAGTCATTATGCTTGGCCTTCTGCTCAGCCCCACCAACACAAGCACCAGATCCCCCGTTCCTTCCAGGAGCCGAGGAGGAAAAACTGTCTCTTCCCTTTGCAGATGAACAGCCAGCATTGATGGTCACCAGGGGCCGGGGATGGACCACGGTCCAGTTTTTCTCACTGCACAACCTTGATAACAAATGGAGCGGGCTCCGTTGTCTCCCCGGGAGCTAGCTTCTCTGTCCTAGTTTGTTTCTCTATTGTGATAAAACACTGACCAAAAGAAACGCGGGAGAGAAAAGGGTTTATGCTTCCTCGGGGGCAGCCAAGACAAGAACTGAGACAGGGGCTAAAGCAGAGGCCACGGAGGGATGCTGACTACCGGCTTACTTTGCCTGGCTTGCTCAGTACCTTTCTTATACAGCTCAGAACTACCTGCCTAGGAATGGCACCACCCACAGTGGGCTGGGCCCTCCCGCATTAACTACCAATCAGGAAGCTATCTTGCAGATACTCACAGGCCACTCTGATGGCAGTTCCTCTGTTGAGAGGCCCTCTTCGTAGGCATGTCTGAGTTTGTGTCAAAGTGACAAAAACGACCTACCATGCCCCATGCCTTTCTCCTCTTACCTGTCCAATCAAGACCTAAATGAATAATAGACTGCTTGGGTGCCTAGAGTCGGGCCTAGAGTTTTGGAGGACTCGTCCCAAATTGGCTTTGGCCTTGGGAATGACAAGAAGACAGAGATGATCACACTCCTGTGTTGCACAGCGGCCCGCCTCAGGCTCTGCAGGTCAGGCGTTCTTGCCTTACCTTTCTGACAGTGCCCAAGGGTGACAGCTATCTGTCACCCCCTAATTGTGTGTTCTGACGCTGCCCATCCAGGGGCCCTGTCTTAGAGGGCGGAGGCCTTTCAGAAAGACTCAGGACTAGAAGAATCAGGATGCTTGGGATGTACTGCAGCGAGCATCCTTGGTTGGGATTCTGATCGGCTTCTGTGCTTCACAGACTCATGGAAGATGAATTGAAGTTGCCCTGGTCATGATGACGGTGGCCTTATTACACCTCGGAGCTTCTAATATTCCCCTTTGCAGGTGCTTCTTAAAACATATGTTAGGTTATGAATACAAGACAGTGCAGAATCCCATGGGGGAAGGGAAGGGGACTATGAAGGCAAGCTTGGCATGGCCTTCGTGTTTGCATCCCTAGCTTTTGTGTCGTCCAATCTCTTCCCTTCTCTCCTATGCTTTATCTCTTGTGTCAAACCACCCTTCTCCTTCCACTCACGTGACGCTCTCTGATCCAGGGAGAGCTGGATGCTAGAGTCACGCATGACCCTTTGTGTGACCTTACAGAGCAGGCAGTATGAGAAGTGGCATCTAGCCAAGGCTGTGGTTCCAAGTCTCAGGCCCAGGCAGACAGTCAGGCCTTGGCTTCTGGAGCCATCTGATCTCCAGTTCTGCCTCCTGATCCATGAATCCATCCAGGATGCCTGGTCACCCCAACTCTGACTCCTCCAAGAGGGATCCGCCCAGGTTGCATAGAGCCAACACAGCCTTTCCCATGAGCTTCTGGGCCCTGGCCCAGCCCCTCCCGTTCCTGAAGCTGTCTCCAAGTCCAGGGTATCACAGTGACCAGAGGAAGCACAGCAACACAGCCCCAGCAGGGTGTGGTAAAGGAAGTTGTTTTTCCTAATGGTAAACAGGATAGTAAAGCAACAATAGAAATGGGGACACTTCACGGTTATCCTCAAGTGGGTCCCTCTGAAGTCTGGATGGTCTGCTGGGAGTGAGTCCCAGGAGCTCAGCCCCAGAGAGGAAATGAAGGTGTTTTGAAACTGTATTTTATGGCAGTCACTTTACCCACTTCTCCTTCTTTTGGACGTTCTGTGATCCTCATAATCTGCACTGTAACCTCTATTTATTCATGAGGAACAAAGGCTTATGGGCTTTAAGTAAGTCACTCACGGTCATGTGGTACAGAAGTATGTTAACCAGGCTGCTGGGGGTGTGTCTTGCTGCAGAGGTTTACTCTGTGGGTATGTGTATGTCTGTTTATATGTTTGTCTGTCTGTCTGTCTCTCTCTCTGCATGTGTGTGTGTGTGTGTGTGTGTGTGTGTGTGTGTGTGTGTGTGTGTACTCATGGGACAGATGTGTAGACATGGATTCCAAGTAGATGCTCACAGCATTTGAGCTAATGAAATTCCTCTACCAGCAAGAATTTATTCCCACTTCCCTGCGTGCGTGGGAGCGTTCCATGTTTGTTCTTTGTTTCTGAGACAGAGTCTCATGTAGCCCAGGCTGACTTCATGAGACTTTGGAACCGGAGCTGATCTGAACCCAAGATCTTCCTGCCTCCTTCCTCCTCCTCCTTAGTGCTGGGGTCACAGGTGTGTGCCTATGCTTGGCTTCGGCAGCATTTGCAACAGACATGACTACCCCAGACGTTTCTGTGTCATTGTTAATGCCACACCTCCTTGGAGGATGGAGAAGGATACTGAAGTGATTCCAATCAGGATGCAGAAGGATTTAAACCCAGGGTCTGACCCCTTCTCCCCATGTCCACACTTTCAGTCCAGTCTGTTATCCTCAGGGAGAAGGCAGTAGCCTCCTAACTGGTCTCTGCTTCTCCCCGTGACCTTTCCCTGCACCCCAGCTGGCACGATCATAGGTTATGCTATATTATCTGAGATCCTATGGTGTCCCTTCTGAGCCTGGGCCTCGCTGATGGTCCCCATCCCCCAACCCTACAGTCGCATTTTGTAGCTTTGTCTCCCAAAACTCTTCTGTTGGGTTTTCCTGCTCTAGGCAGGCTCCTGCTTTTGTGAGAGCCCTCCCCTCACCCATGATCACCCCTAATCTGACTCCTCCCTTCAAGGCTCTGAGTCAAAGTCCCCACAGTAAGCCACACCCTCAAAACGCACCTTCAAATCACAGTGCTCATCTCCCGTTGTCCTCCTAACCCTGTGCTTGTCACAGTCTAAGACATGGTGTCATTTGCTTACACATGCTGCCAGCATGCAGGCTCTACAGAGGATGGGAACGTCTCTCCCTGTTCCTCAGTGTGGCCTGAGGACAAAGAAGGACCGGGCACATAGCAGATCTTAACAACCAGTATTTGATGAATGAGTTAAGTCATATACTGCATTCAAGAGGGAGTCACAACTCAAGCCCCAAGGTTTCCGCCCTATCCTTTGAGTAAAATCAAAGGTTGATGTGCATGTGGAAAGCAGAACGGCCTGTTGGGTGTGACACTGTCTGCCCATCATTGCCCTGGAAAAAAGGCAGACTCAGAGAAGACACGTGACAGTGGCTCCAACCACTCAGCAACAGAGCTGGGTTTAATCCCAAATCTGGCCTCAAATCCAACAATTGTACCTCCTTGGGGGACAAAAAGCACCACTAATCCAGGTGTTTGACCCCTGCTCCCGGCAGCTGTGTAGAATCTGAGTGTTGATGCTCAGGTCATCTGGGCCCTCTCCCTCTGCCTCGGTACCATGTGAGTTAAGTCCCTAGTCAGTTCTTTATTTCCTGGGAGGTTTGGGATGACCATGACAACATCCTTAGGGACCTTCTCTTCTTAGTCACATTCTTGCCTTTGCCTAAGCTTCTTCACCTTAGGCAATGGCAGAGTTTGGCTAGCCATGGGGGTGGGGGTGGGAGGGTGAGGGAGTGGGGGTGGGGGTGGGGGTGACGTTGGGGGGGAGGGGAGGGGCATGCCAACTGCTGAGTTCTGAAGCCTGAACTAGCTCTAGTTCTAGTTCTTCTCTCAGGAGGTGCCGTCAAGGCCAACTTGCCCCTTCTTTTTCTTCACCAGTCTCCTCCCTGAATGAGCACCCACTTGTTCAGATCTGCGGGAGTGGGGGGAGCAAAGAAGATGCAAGGAAGTGTGAATTCTTTCTTTCGACAGGAGGAGTTTCTGTTCTCCTTGTGGAGATTAACTAGGCCATAGGAGCCATCAGCTCAGCCTCGGCCATTTATCTAACCACGGTGAGCCCCAGAGATCACCCTGTCTAGTGATGCTGTCACTGGTGGCTTGTGTGAGCATCCTATATGGTGCTTGCAACAATGATAATGTTGCCACGCTGTGCATTTCTCAGATTATATGCTAGGGTTAAATGTTGACACGTGATTTCATTATGAGTTGACAAATCAGGGACATTGAGTATGACCCAGGAGCTGTGTGCTAGGTGTGGCTCTTCTTCAGCTGGGTGTGTGAAAGTGAAGATCACACTCCTCATGTGTGCTGTCCTTAAGAATGAAGAGAGAGAAGTAGGGACAGTGAAGTTAACAGAAGGTCGGCCTGCTGAGGGTGAGGGCCACACACCTCACTGTAGCTTCCTGTGTCAGGAGTAGTATCAGATTGGAATTAGATGGGCCTGGCATGCTGATAGCTCGCATTCTGGAAGTAGATATCTGTTTTGCCAAGTGAAGGAAAGTGAGCTTCCTCCACCAGCCACTACCACCATTGGTGAGAGTGCATGCACATTTACATACATGTAGCCTACTGAGCCCACTAGGTGCTGTGGTATGGACATGTGCTTACGGCCGACAGTCAAGCACGCCTTTTAGAATATGGGCTTCCAGAGAAACTCGGGTTCTGTATATTCCACAGAGACAAATGCCTCACACATTCCTTGTGAAACCCACATCGCGTCAATGTGCAAGGAGTTGGTGCATGAAAGAGAGAAGCTGCTGAAGACATCTCTCCCTCCCTGCGCGGATTTTACTAACCAATGGAGGCTTGTAGATTTATAATTTAGCCTTCCAGGGTAATTAATTAGACACTGAATTCCATGTATAACGGGGGCCCAAAAAGAGAAGGTTCTGAGAAAAGACAATCTGCCAGAGCCCTCCTTAAATCCTCCATTCTTCTGGCACTTTTCTTTGAGGTCAGGGGTCAGGAACTGCTTGCAACCTTCTATGCTTCAGCACATGTGCTCTATGAATTCAGATGCTAGTTGACCTAGGAAGGTCTGAAATTGCCATTTCCCACTGGACAGAGTAGGTGACCAGGGACATACACATTAAGGTGTGAAGGAAGAATTATTTTGGTTAAAAAATTAAATTTTATACATGAATACTGTACTTGTGTCTTCTCCATCCCTTAACCATCCTCACCTAACTCTCCTGTGTTCCCCCAAACTCCCTCTCAAATGTGTAAATAACATATATATATGTGTGTATATATACATATATACATATATATACACACACACATACACACACACACTTGAACACATACACATATGTACATACATGTAACCTACTGAGTCTATGCAGTGGCATTGCTGGTATATATGTATGAATGTATGCTGGTATGTAGATGTGGTTAGGGCTGTGCACTTGGGATAGGATGGCCTATAGGGAACCTGTCTCTAGAGATAAGTGATTGCATCTCTCAGCAGCTGTTGGTTGCCTGTAGCTCTTCACGTAGCGGGGGGAGCCCTGTGAAGTTCCCGCTTGCACATTGGCCTATCCACTGGTGCTATCATTCTGATGGTCTTGCTTAGGTAACCACAGTGTTGAGACTTTATGGGTGCAGGCTGTCTGCCATGCTTTGAGGATGCTATCTAGCGAGTGAGGGTCCTGGTCCCTGGGCTCTTAGAGTCTGTCTCCTGCATGTCCCCTGAGCCTTGCGTTGTAGGAGTTTCACTGTTAATTGGGGCTCAGCACCCCACAGTCATTACTGTCTGTATCCTGTTGTGGATTGCTGTGTTAGTGTCCACCTGTTGCAAGAAGGAGCTCTTCTGATGAGAGCTATGCTTGTCCATGGGGTGTGGATAAATATTAAGAATTAAGTTAGGGATTCCACTGTTTGGGACAATGACAGTAGGATCATAGGTCCTTGGCGAAGTTTGCAGTGCCAGGTGTGAATCCCTCCTACTGAGTGTGCCAGGTCCCTTGGGCATCTGTCACTGTTGCATTCTTGATGGTGGCCCAGCCATTGCTGTGGTTTGTAGGCCTCACAGCTAGGGAGGACTGCTCATTGCTTTCCCCCTGACAGCGTGCACAGTACCTTCCAATACTAGGATTGCTACTTCTTTAGGGTGACTGCCCAAACAGACAAACAAGGGCTCCGGTCTCGAGCTTGGGATGTGCTGTAGGTGGCCTGCTTGCAAACTTCTTTGCTTTTAATCAAGACCTGCCTGTGAGAAATATTCACTCAGAGGATTTAATGAAAGCCACACCCAAGGCTTTAATAATGCTATTCGCCCCACTTCAACCCTCCTCTCAATTCTCCCATCATATGCTGATTCTATTTAAAGGAGCCTGTGTGTAAATACAGAGCTTGGGAGAAGCTTCCAGAGGCCAACCTCATGGTCTTTTGTTATAGATCTCTTTGGAACCAAAAAGCTCCAAGAAAACCTCTCAGCCCTCGATGCCGACTCTCCTTCCCCCTTAGATGTATTAGACAGGATGAAAGAGCCTCAGAACAGTGTGGCCCTGTGTGTGTGGTGGGGGGTGGGTTTGAATTCAGGCTCTAATGACTGGATGGGTACTGGGAACTTCTGGGGGGGGCCGTGTATTCTGTTTCCTGACTATAGCCCTGGCCACACAGGTGTGTGCATAGTCCACGCTAGTCCAAAGCGAGAAGAGAAAAGCAGTAAAAGAATAGTTAGTGCAAATTCACAGAATTGCGTGCCCAGGGCGGCCAGACAGGAGGACGGCCCCGGAGAGAAGTGTGTGGGTTCCTTAACACTGCCTTCCAGGGTTTTGGTTGGGTGCCCAGCTCCTCGGAATTCTTCCTGCTATGCTTTATAACTCACACATGTTTTACAAATATCCTTTTGTATGCATCAACTGTTTAATATTAAGCCATCCGAAGGCCTAGATGGTAGATCCTGAAGGCTCTGTGGTCCAAGAGAGCAGTACGTTGGCTCTTGCTTCCTCATTTCACTCGAGCCTTAGATCCTGGGTGAATAGCAAAAGTTCTGTGATCCTTATCCTATTTATCTGGGAAACGGAACCGCCACACAGTTAGTAATCACACTGAGATTCGGAATACGTGTCACAGAGTATAGTGTTATGAGCACACAAACACAGCGGGACTCACCTGTAGTGACAGTGGATAGGGGCATGGGTGGAGGTATTGGGACAAACCTCCATGAGAAGTCACCGGGTGTGAGGTGAGTGTCATCAGTCCCTAGATTTCTCCCTCTTATAATTAACTAAAGCCCTGGAGGGAGTGCTGAAGAATGTTCCAGGGAAGATGTGATTTCTAAGCAGTAGAGAATCTCAGGCGGCACTGGACAGACCCCTTTGCTTGCTTCCCTCTTCCTCTATGCTGTCACTGACCACAAATCCTGAAAGACCATTCTGACTTGCAATAGGGCCCATCTGAAAAGTGACAGAGCTGAGGCAGGAGTGCATGCTCACAATGCACGCGTTGCGCACCAGGCACGTGCTGGCGCCCTGCACACACGGTATCTAACCACTGACTCCCTGCAGCGAGCACTTGGTTCCCACATAAACTGAGTCCTAGTGTTAGGTAACCAAAGAAGCTCATATAGACGCAAGACTGGAATCCAGGCTCACAGCAGAGCTCACGTGCCCTTCCCCGCCACCGCCCTTCATCCTGCAGGAGTTCCTGGTAGGCCTGTGGGACGTTTGGAGAGAAAAGATAACAGCAATCAACACAGATATCAAACCCTTGGGCCTTGAGATGGGCAAACAAGTGTGTTCATTGCCATGTACAGATTGGATAGAGAGCTGGAAGGTGATTTGAACATAAACAGTGAATCAGGGTAGCCTTTAGGCTCCACCCTCTACACTGGCAACACCGGAGAAGAGTCAAGAGTGGAGGGGTGTGTTATGCAGTATTTTCTGAAGCCCATCACTGGTAGGAAGACATACAGTCTTGGCCCTGGGGCATTGGGGAGCTAGGAAGAGGGTTTTGAGCAGTGGGACATCAAAAGGAGAAATTATATTACTTTAGAGAGGTGGGGCAGCCTGACAGTGCTTGTCCTGTTTCCCTGGAGAGCGACCCTCCGAAAGGATGTGCCTGGCTGAGAGTGGGGCCGTGCGTGGACTGTGTATAGAAGATTCTCTCCAGAGAAGGACCATTTCCACTGGTCACATGAATGGCGCTTTTCAGATGTGGAAAGCTGAGTCATGGTTCAGGCTTCTCACTTCTGGCTGTTCCTTCCCTGAGACAGAACCTCCTCTTCCATTCAATGGTCCTTCCTCCCCTGCTCCTGTTTTCAATATGACCCCACCTGCTTCAGAGAGGCCAGGACCTCCATGGGTTTCCTCATCAGTCAGTACCGTGCTGGCCTGTGGTACAGTGCCTCAGGCTGACCTCTATCCCACTACTGTGGGACTAATGTAGGATTTTCCTCTCTGTGTCATCCATTTCAGAGATCTTCATTTCCCTCTCAGTGGCCTTCCACCTCTATTTGCATAATGGCTTGGAAACTATGCTGCCACCTAGTGGGGGTTCAGCATGTGACCTTTGGTGCTCCTCCTCCTAACCTCGGTACACATCTGTCATTAATATTTCAACAATGGATCATGTGGGGCACAGTGTTCTCACTACAGTATGTGTCCTGAGGGACTATTTCATATGCACATGACTGAGACAGGTTTAGAGACGGCTGACTTTTCCTTAACAACGATGCCTTACAGAAGTCCAGTGAGGGAGAGACTTACAGTTTAAGTTAGTTAATTATTACAGAACTTACAGTATAAGTTAATAATTAACACAAATAAACATGTCTGTGATTATTTTAAAGAGGATTATTTTTAACTATCCTAGATTTTGTCATAAAAAAGCCAAGCCACAGTCCTCTTTTAGCTTAAAGCACACTTTTACTATAGCGTTTTTCCTTCTTGGACTCAAACCCAGAGCTGTGTGCTTGCTAGGCAAGACTCTACCAGTGAGCCACATCTCCAGCCCTTGCTTTTTGTGAGACAAGTTTCGGCATGTAACCCAAGCTGGCTTCACAGTCAGTCTTCCTGCCACCAACATCTGATGGCTGGGGTTGCAGGTATGCAGCACTGTGCCTGATTTACTGAATGCTGGGATTTCAGGCATGCAGCACCGCGCCTGGCTTACTGAATGCTGGGATTGCAGGCATGCAGCACCGCGCCTGACTTACTGAATGCTGGGATTGCAGGCATGCAGCACCGTGCCTGACTTACTGAATGCTGGGATTGCAAGCATGCAGTGCCATGCCTGACTTACTGAATGCTAGGATTGCAGGTATGCAGCACTGTGCCTGACTTATTGAATGCTGGGATTGCAGGCATGCAGTACCATGCCCATGCCCGACTCACTACAGAAGTTTTTACAAACAGAACACTATAACATATCCATTTTCTCAGGCTCAGCACTTATCAATACATACGGGATCTTATTTTCATCTCTATTCCTTGCCATTGGTTCTTTCAAAGGGATTATTTAAACGAAGTTCCAAACTGCCTACATTGCTTCTGTAAACATGTCTGGGTCTGGCTCAAAAGATAAGGACATGTCCAAAACTACCTAAGCCATAATGACATCGTTATACTTTAAAAGGCACAGATCCTTTTATGTCATCAATCTTTAACCTGTGTTTGGACTTTTCCAGTTGTCTTATAAACTTTTAACATCTAATGTTGTTAGATGCTGCTGCTGGTTCTTCGTGTTGCATTTGATTAGTGCTTTCTAAGTTCCATTTTATTCCTAAGTCTCTACTTCTTCCTGTGCTTTTGCTTTGCTTTTTCTTCTGTTGAAGAAGCTAGTCATTGTAAGCTTTCCTACCTTTTAAATTTTGCTTATAATGTCCCCACAGTGCCTTTGGTCCTGTCTCTCTGTCCGCGTATATCATACAAAGCGGTGGTTAGTGCCAGGACTCGTGCCACTCACACTTGATGTATTGACCATAAGGCTGGCGCTCCTTGAGTCAGGGCAAGTGGTGACTCAGGGCAGGGTGACTGTTGGTTCTTTGCCCTGTAATGCATTGTGTCTGCTTTGATTTGCTCTCTCTAGGCACAGGAAGAAAGCAAAAGAGCCATGCGCAAACCCCAGATGGCTAGTTGCAGGGCCCCTTCTGATGCTGATCCCCTCGTGTGGCTTGCTTTCACCATAGGGTCTGGCTTTCTCCTCCCAAAGTGGTGTGCACTTACTTGCTTCCTTGAAGTAGTATATCCTCTTTAGGACCACCAGGAAGCTGTTCTTCCTGCTTCTAGGCCTTTACAGTGGACACTGCTGGGCCACTTAGAACAGCTTTGCTGTCATAGGTCGGTTTATAGGAATTTCCAGAGCACGTGGCGACCTTGCATTACAACTCCAGGGAAGGCCATTTAATTTAGATACCTAGTGTCTGACCTGACTCCTGCATCATGTCCAGACCTGGAGCCTAGCTTCGGCCACAGTTTGCTCGAGTGGTCATACTGAGTTTTTCTATGACTTTGATTAACCTCCTTTCACCTTAAAATGGGAATGGTGTGTCCTGTTTTCTCTCGATCAAACACTCACACCTATGGCTAGCTGCTCCCCACCAACCCACAGGTAACTTCTACACTGACGTGAAAATAAAAAACAGCTAAGACTTGATCATGTCATTTACATCTCATCTCAGATGAACATGTGATTTTCCTTTGGACTTTCAGGAATATTAAGCATGTTTCTTTCTCATCACTTTCCTGACATCATTGGCAGCTGGGTACCACAGGATTGTGGTTTTTTGGGTTTTTTTGTTTGTTTGTTTTTTTGTTTTTTGTTTTTGTTTTAAGGCGTCAACTCACTGTTGGAAAGGATCACGGTGGTGACCTGGAACAGGATTCTGCCACCCGTTTCCCCTAATCACTTTGCTTAAAAACAATGTTCTGAACCCTAAATAAATAATATCCTTTCTTTGAGTTAATAATGAGTAGAATTGAGGCTGGGGCCTAGTCTTTGTTTATATCTGTTCCTATATTCCGTATGAGGAACCCACAGAGATAAGGACACAGCCAAGAGTGGCTATTTTCATATAGCCAGCCAGTGAGGTGGGAGGTTTCTCTCTTCCTTAAAGTTGCCTTCTATATACTCTTGACCTGAGCTACAGGAGGGATAATTTCTTGACTCAGCTACCGAAGCTTTGCCAAGCCTCCTCTTGTCCTGTCGTCTACATCCTCTGGCACTGGCCCATCGGGAAGTCACAGGCTTAGCTGGCCACTCTCGGGGGGGCATGTATAGCTATCTTGGGGATCATACTTGGGGGCCTTTCTTAGAGGCGATGAAGTATAATGAAACAAAGTGTGCGTGGACCTGGGTTCAGATCTCACGTCCCAGCTTGGGAGCAGCTTGGTGATGCTGGGGATTGTGAACTTCTGGTTCCTTATCTTGTAAATGGGCTGCCGGTCCCCATCCCAGAACCAGCTTGGTTCTTCTCGGCTGCTGCAGCTTTAGCCTGTGGCATGCAGGCATACGTGGTCAGTGTGGCCATTGTGCTTGTGGAAAGGCAGAGTTGGAGCTAGTCTCCATGGAAGAGGGGATGAGGAGATTTAGGATAGAAGGCCAGTGTTTGCAGGATAATGCGTGCTTTTGTTTTCACCCTTAGGATGGGGGAAAGATGGTTGTTTTTCATGAAGCATTGGCTTTTCTTTTTCAGAAGCTCTAAGTGGCTTTGAGATAATCAACTCTCTGTCCTGTAATCATTTGATCGTGTTTTGGGTTGATTAATACATACATACATACATACATACATACACACATACATATGTATGTGTACATATGTGTATGCATGCATGCACAAATGCACTTGTGCAAATAGCAAAAGGGAAGAAACTCAGCCGACCCCCTCCTCACCAGCTGGCATCTGCCATCTGGCAAGGCTTCAGCTAGCCACAGTTTCCTCCTGTCTGAATCAAGAAAGCAAAGTGGGTTCCCAACAGTTCATGAGCAAAGTCCCCTCGGATGACCTCCACAGGTACTTCCTCTTTATTATCTCATTACTTTTTGTCTTGGTGAATTTTGCTCTTACGGTTTCAAGATAATCATTTTATTCTCATGCGCCTTCTTCATCCAAATCGGATTACAAATATAAATAGCAGCACTGCTGGTCCATTGGGTCTCACGAACGCGCTCGCGCTCGCAGGCCAGAGCTTGGCAGTCCTGGTTTCCCCCACCCCACCGAGCCAGGCTGGGGCTGTCTGTTTGTTTTCAGTGGAAGGGCTGAGTACTGGAATGACTTCCACCTCCTCTGCACACAGCCATCTCAAAACCCTCTTTGTTTTCTGATGGCAAAGGACAAATGCTCGAGGTTTTCATTAGCTGTGGTAAGAAGGCCAGTTCCCTCGGAGGCATAGTCCTGAGTTGCTGCCTCCATGGATAGCCTTTTAGTGCAAAATTTCAAGAACAGATATGTTGTGACATTGTACAGACACACATATACCCAGGCCCACACACCCACATATACCCACACACACATACACTCACATAGACACACTCATATACATAGACACACAATCACACACACACACTCACACACATACATCCATACCCACACACACATATACCCAAACACACACATACACACACAGTTACATAGATGCACTCACACACTTACACACATAGACACCTAATCACATACACACTCACACACATACGCCCATCCATATATATACACAGACATACTCATATACACGCACACTCACACACATGTGCACACACTCACATATACCCTCCCTCTGAAGGTTTCAGTGTATTCCTTTACTGTTGATTCTGCTTCTAGGAGCAGAAAATGTCACTGCTGGGTAGTGGTATTGGGCAAACAGATCCAGGCTTTGGCCAATAACTATGGCTTTCTTTGCTCGACCTTGGCTATGACCTCAGGCAGAGTTGACTTCTCTCTACATTTTAAAACTACAGCGTTCACCTCTGCTTGCAAGGAGGTGGTTTTCGGATTATTGGATGCCACTTCGTGATGGAAGTACAGTAAACTAGAAGGCAATTTAGGCTTCATGCTACCCAGGACCATGGCGCTGTTGCTCTTTTGGAGTGGGGATGATCAATAGCTCACTTTCTTTTCCTTTTGGTCATGTGTTTCCCTTGGTGTGGCTAGTGAGCTACCAACATTTCTGTTTGTCCGTGCTAGGGGCTGTGCAGGCTATCGAGTCCTACACCAGGCTCCCTGGGCCTCAGCTCCTAGGTAGGAATGGGCCTAGGAGTCTAAAGGCAAAGTTGCAGAAAACAGCACAAATCTGCAAACGAGATGTCCTCCTGTGGCTGGGCACAGTGGCTCAGCACTCTGGAGGCTTAGGTAGGAGAACTGCTGTGAGGTTGAGGCAAGTTTCATACTAGCTTGAGCTATAGAGTGAGACCCCCCCACCCCCACCCCCCACCCCCCAAAAAAGATCATGGAAGTTACTGCTGCTACCTTAACTCGTTTCTCTCTTCATTTTCAGGCTATAACTTTGAACCGCGTTAGGGTACAATCAGGAAGCAGTTTTCACCTTCTATGTCAGGATAATGTTTTGCGTTTCCTCAAGGACCCGAGGGTCTACTTGACAAGGAGATACGGTGGAATGCTCATATTAAAAGAAAAGAAAAGAATGTCACAAAGCAAGGAATTCCATGTGCAAACACGAAGCATGAAGTTGATTTGGAGGAGTAGGGTGTGGGGATTCTGGCATGGGGTAGGGTCCAGAAGAGGACCGTGGAAGGACCGGAAGTTGACAGGAGAGCAATCTTTATTTAGGGATCGTAGGCCAGTGAGGCACACAGCCAGACTAGGACTATTCCACTAGATTTCCTTTGGAGGAGATTAAATGATAATCAGATTAATAGGGATTTAGGGGGAAGAAAATCAGTAAATCAACATCCCATTGGGATTTTCAGTCCAACCCCCCCCCTTCCTGATGTGAGAACCAGTGCGGTGGATTGAATGGAAGAGAATGCCCCCCCCCCATGCTCATGTTTGACTATCCAGTCCCCAGCTGGTAGAAGTTATTTGGGGGAGGGTTAGGAGGCGTGACATTGTTGGAAAAGGTATGTGACTAGGGATGGGATATGAGGCTCCCAACAATCTTACCACTCCCAGTGTGTCTTTCTCTCCACCACTTGCTCACAGATCGAGATGTGAGCGCTCAGCTTTCCCTGTCGCCGTGTCTTTGCTTTGCTGTCATGGAGTCCAACCCTCTGAGGCCATAAGTCCCGTTCAATGCTTTCTTTCGGAAGCTGCCTTGGTCATGGTGTTTTACCACAGTTGTAGAGACGTAGCTAAGATAGACAGGGTCTCTGTCCCTGCATGATGTTGTCCTGGCTCGCTTGAAACTCTCTCTGTAGACCTGGCTGGCCTCACACTCTCAGAGATACACCTGCCTCTGCCTCCTGCTGGGATTAAAAGCATGTGCCGCCATGCCTGGCTATTTAGAAATAATACCTTCCCACTGTAACATTTCAAATACCACAGTATTACATGGTCAAAACTTTGATTTAACAATGAGGCGGCAACGACAAAGCCTTCTGTGAGCCAAGTATAAAGCTTAAGAGCCGATCAAACCTAACAGGCGTGACTAGAAATCAAAATGGCCGCCGCTCTTCCCTGAGAGAAGAGACCCCGGAAGCTGTTTGCAGATAATGACATTGCTCCTATCGCCTGCTTACTGTGCTGTGGGTTAATAGGTGTGCACATTTGCCACACTCACAGAACTCTGTGTTTTAGGTTTGGAGTATCGTACTGCATTTGATTGTGCCTAGAAAATAAAATTATCTCTCCCTCCTTTTCTCCAGTCTTCTTTCAGTCTTCTGATAACATCAGGGGAAGAGGCTCAGTTCAGGGCTCCAGCACCCCTAACCGCTAGCACTTGCTCATTTCCCTTATAAAACAAAAGCAAGAGCCTAGAATGATATTTTATTTTTACTGTAGAAAAAAAAACTTTTCCTGTAAAATTAACACTATGTAGCCAGGCATGGAGGTGCACACTTTTTATCCCAACACTCCAGAGGCAGAGGCAGGTGGATCTCTATGAGTTCAAGATCAGCCTGGGCTGCGTAGTGAGTTCTAGGGGCAGCTGGGGCTACATAATGAGACTCTACAAAACATAAAGCAACAACAAAAATCACCACTCTGTAAGAAAGAAGAAATGTAAGCTGTAAGCATATACTGGCCAAGATTTGAGAAAAGCTGGTTGGGTGGGAAATAGTTCAGGGTGGCGAGGCTGTGGACTGACCAGTGGGTTTTACAGAGAAACAATAAGAAACACTGATTTTATTTATTTGTTTGTTTGTTTTGTCATTCAAAATGGTTTGGAGGTTATGTGTAGCTCTTAGCTTCGTTTCCCAAACTAATGAGGACTGTTCTTCTCGGAGTCTGTGCATTAAGTGATAGGATCAGTCTTAGGGGCTCTGTGATGGCCTAGAGATCAGTCAGTCCCTCCCAGGAAAAGGAGCAGATGTGTGGTTCCTCCAGGAAGCCAAGCTCTGACCTCTGCCTTCCGGGGTAGCCGTGGACAGCTGGAAGGCAGTGGGTGGGGCCTGTTGGAGTGAGGTGGAGACAAAGGATGTGGAGGCTGCCTTGAGCCCTCACCCTTACTCAAGAGGAGTGACCCAGAGCCTTCGAGGGATCTACTGGCAATGGGAAACAGCCAGGCCTCCTGATGTCACTTGAGGAGCACGCATCTTACAGCCCTGCTAGTCACCAGGGGATGACTAGCTATCTCGTGTTCCTTGTACAGACATATTCTGAGCTCTTCGTATGGAAGTGGTCATGTCATAGAGACCTGCTGTTTTCTGTATGTCATGTGTGCTTCCTTGCCTTCTAAATTCCTGTGCTCTCCAGTGTTTCCTGTTATGCCTAGTCAGGTCACCCAGGAGATTGTGTCCCAAGACTCCAGGAGGAGTTACAGTTCAAGTGACAGTTGCTACTTAGCAGCCTCCTCAACGGGGTTCCAAGAAAGCTGTGACATCAGTGAAGTTTGTATTCCCTACCCCAACTTCCATTTCGGTGCCCGCCCACTCCTTCTGTGGTGTCTGTTTTCAGCCATTTCATCTTTAGATTCCATCTGCACGCTGCCTAACTCACTGCAACCAGACTAGCAGACCTGGCATGGCTGGGGCTCCGTTTCTGAGGTGTGGCAACTGGCATCAGCCCTGAGGTTCAATTGGGAAGAGGCTAGTCTGTGTTGGAAGAGGTGGGACGAGGTGGCGGGGGGTCCAAGTGTGTTACAAAATAGCAGCAGTAGACCTTCCCAGGGACTCACCACAGAGTGAGTGTGTCCTCTAGGTACCTCCTCTCAACAGCCTGTAGGGGAGTGGCTCTTTTTAATTCATTGTCCTTTAGTTAGCCGGCTAGCTACTTAGTGAGCTGGCAGTCCTGAGGATTGAAGGTGCATGCTTGGCACTACCTTGTCCCTGAAGCACAGTTCCAAACCCAAGGTAGCCACTCTCATTAGTCCTGTTTTGCAGACAGGGTGGGGGGTGAGGGGTGGTGGAGTGGGGGGGGGGGGAGATTGAGTGTTTACACAGTATAGCTTGTATGTACAATGACACAGAACTAGTACAGTTAGGAGTCAAACCCGGGCCAGCCCGGTTCCAAAGCCTACTGCTCGCCATGAAGCTAGCGAGTCACCCGAGGCTTTGGTTAAAGTCCAGAGTTCAACTGAGTGGAGTGGCTCATGCTGTAATCCCAGACTCGGGAGACTGAGTTAAGAGGAGCAGTGGCAGCTGCTGACCCCTCCCCTCCCCCAACGTCCAGATTTCACAGGTGACCCACTGGACTGGATAATGCATAGGTTCTTGAACTGCACTAGAGACTCTGAGGGACCTTTTCCTGCTGGCAGCTCCAGGAGCAGCTACGTCTGGCCATATAACAGCGGGGTGCTGTACCCCAAGCTGGGAGAAGCCAGACTTCTATTAAAGTCCTGCTGGGGAACACTGAGCCTCTGCGTGAGCCTGGACCACAGCCGGGGAATAGAAGTTGGCCCAGTGCAGGTCTGGGCACACTTGGTGATTGCATCTAGACTGCTGCTGGCGTGGACTCAGGGAACCGATAGGGTGACCAGTAGCATGGAAGAGGAATGGGAGGCAGAGAAGGAAAGAAATGCAGAGTGGGATGCCAGCGAGAGAGTGGAGCACGGGCACAAGCCCTGGGCAAAGCTGCCTGGAGAGCAGGACAGAGCCTATTGGGCCTGAGAGGCCAGTCAGCATGAGCTGCGGGGGGGGGGGGGGGCAAGTGCTAAGTGCTTTCCTACTCAGGTGTTTCATGGGGGTCCCAGGAGGGGCAGATGACACGAGAGATCGGCACGGGAGCAGTCTTCAACCTCAGATGAGATACGCAGTTTGATGAGGGATGTGGAAGCAACAAACCCAAACCGAAACATGGCAGCGTTGCAGCGGTGAAACCATGGGGTGGGGGTGGAGGTGGGAGGGGGGAGGAGAATGTGAGACACATCAGGAAGTCATCAGGATGTGCAGAAAACAACACACACACACACACACACACACACACACACACACGTTCCTGCCTCGGATTTGGAATGTCAAAATCACTGCTTGGGCCTGTGGTATTTTTAGCATTGTTATCAGGGCCCACGCAGAGTGGATTTTCAGGGGTCGTTAGGATGTATCTATTCAAGTATCCTATGTGACCCAATGGCTGTTCACTGTAACAGTTTTGTTCCACCAAAATACAATGAGAGGAAGCAGGGCTGCAGGAAATGGCCTCTATATCAGGGCCTCTGCCGTAGCCCAGGGCCCTCCAGGACTAGCTGGGTCCTGACCATTGTGCTCGCAACCTTGAGTAACCCCTGGCTGTGGCTGCTCGCTTTCATCTTCTGTGGGTCTCGGGGGGCGGGGAGCGGGCCGTGGGGGGGGGGCCAGGGAGGAACTATTGAGGGACACGTGAAACTTTTGGAAGTGTTGAGTTTTGAACATATGTCATTGCATTCCGATGCCTTCCACAGACTTTTCCCAGGATGGCACCTCTCTGGGCAAGCAGCTGGCAGCATGATTTCACAGTCCTGATGGTGGTGGTGGTGGCGGCGGTGGCAGCGGTGGTGGGATGGGGAACGTGGTGCCCCTGAGAGAGGCCTGAGGCCAGTACCTCCTTTGCAAAGGAAACAGAACAGGCACTGATCCGAGTCACTCTAACACTCACACATACACCCTCTCAGCTCACCGAACACCGGCTTTCAGTGGAGGAGGCAGGCTATAGCCCCCCTGTGTGGTGGGGTTAGCATTTCCCTCTTTCATATCCTCCATTCGCCTTCTTTTCTTGACACATGGGATCCCCTGATTGATCGGGACTGCTGAAGCTAATGAGCCTTACTTAATACGCGCAGAATTAGATCGTGAGAGTTTACCTGACCCCAGAATCAGAAGAGCGTTGCCCTTTCCTTAAAAGTGGCCATTTCCAGACGTGGGCTTAATGCACTCAGGCTACCTTGCACACACTGACTGCTGACTCTTGTTCTAGGAGCTTGGGACCTGGCCCTGGATGGCAGTGCTGCCCTAGCGTTGGAGGCTATGAGACCTTTCTGTCAGCCATCAGGGCCTGAAGCTGATCCCATGGGGCCCGGCGGTTGAGGGCTGTTAAGTGGCCATGTGCCTGCAGGTGCTTTGATGGAACACAGTGCTCAGTAAAGGCTAAGTTATTATCCTCCACCTTTTTACTCCCGGGTGGCGCACACAGGGCACTACAGTGACTGAGAGTGACTTCCGTCACCAAGCTGTTCACTTTGGCCACTTACCAGCTGTGTAACTCTGGGTGGTTCTCTTAACCTCTCTGAGCTTGGGTTTCTTTCGTTGCAAAATGAGAGATAAGAATAATTTCTGTATCCACACTTGTTTTTAGGATTAAATGAGAAAGTACTTTTTATAAACTCACGCTTCCTGCCATAATCGTTTGATAGAAGGCAGGGAGTATAGTTTCTCGCCTTTCCTTGCTTTCGGATAGATTTAACAGGGCACTGAAGAGGGGTCCAATGAACCGCATGCCCTTGGAAGCTCTTTGCTGAGCAAGATGGAGCTATGAGTGGCTCTTCCCGTCATCTGAATGTGGGTGGCTGCTACAAAATCATGGCTCTCAGTCCCCACGGTTCTAGGTCTGCTGGAGCTGAGGCCCTTTCTTTCTGTGCCTTCTCTACTGTGTTATGCATTTGGTTAGATATCCCAGGGAGGGAGGAAACAGACTGAGGGGGGAGGAGGAAGAAGGGGAGAAGGAGGAGGAGGAGGGGGATGGGGCGGGGGATGGAGAGGAGGAAGAGGAGGAGGATGGGGAGGAGGAAGAAAAGGAAGAGGAAGAGGAGGGGGAGGAAGAGAAAGGGGAGGAGGAGGGGAGGAGGAGGAAGAGGAGGGGGAGAAGGAGGAGGAGGAGGAGGAGGAGGAAGAAAAAGAAGAAGAAGAAGAAGACGAAGAAGCAGAGAAGAAGGAGGAGGAGGAGGAGAAACAGCAGCCGCCGCCACCTCCCCCAACTCCATCTTTAGGAAATCCAGGTGATCCATGTTTTCCTGTTGCAAGAAATCCTCAACAACCCAAGCTTTGCTACGTTCTCCATGATACTGGTGTCACAAAGCAGCTCCGAGCTGTGGCCCCCGCTTCCTCAATTCTCTCCCGATGTGCTCACTTTTACCTTCTGGTAAGCTGGTGGCAGGCTGTTAGCCAGCTCCAGGTTCCAGGTCTGCGATCAAAGGCGAGCACTCCGCTCTGAGTGATGCCACGAGCAGCCACCAACCACCGCAGTGATTGTTTACATCTCCTGGGTAATGTATTTGGAAGCAGGATCTGGGCTCAGCCAGAACCTGTGCTGACTGACCATCAAGGAAAGGGTGAGGTCTCCTGCTAAGTGGTTAACAGCCTAACTGGAAACGCCTTGCAAGGAGGCTTAGAAGTCTTGAGTGTTGAGAGTGGTTTTAGGGTCTGTTTCAGATATTGCTTCTGGGTTATTGAGACGCCCGCAGAAATGAGTGTAGATCAAATCCACAGCACACCCACCTCCCCACGGCCAGATTCTAGTCCTGAGTGTGTGTCTCTCTTATTGTTGTGAGCGGCAGCTGAGGACTCTGCTGGAGACGCAGATGTTTCAGCTTGCTGCAAATGGAATTGGTGAGCAGTCAATGCGGAGCGCTTCCTCAAGAGTGGGGCATCATTGATTTATGAATTATGACCCTTTTAAACTCTCCACTTGCTTTCTTAGATATTGATGTTTTAAAAAGCGATTTCTCATGTGGGTCCCTTTCATAAACACACACACACACACACACACACACACACACACACACACACACACACACGGCACAATATTAACTCTTCTGCCAGAGTAAATGGAGAGGAGCAGTCTCTCTGGGCTGGCATTTCCTCTGAATAATGAATTATGCAGGGAGTGGCTTCTGTGTTGGAAATGGGAGATGCATTGCCAAGACCTAGCGGAAGGCCTTGCATTCTGGCCCCTGAGCTTCTTCTCTCTTGGGGAGGGGCTTGGCAGCTGGCATGAGGCAAGGTGCGTGCTCCTTATGCTTTATTCCAGGGCAATTCCCACCTTCTCTCTGGCTCAAGGAATATGGGGAAGGGACCGCATGTTGTTGTCACTGGGATGCTCAGGAAGAGCTTCTGGTCATTAACTGTTCTCTCTGTTTCCTCCTGAGGGCCTAGCGGCCCCTGTTCACTCCCAGTGCCAGTTTTGGGGCATAACAATACTAGCCTCTCCCATTGCTAATTATTTGAAATATTATCCATAGCTATCACCAACATTTATTGATCCCCTGTGGTATTCTGTGGAGGAAGGGCTGTTATGGAGGGCTCTTCCCCCTACCCCCTTCACCTTTTCCTTCTCTTCTATTTCTCCAAGAGCAAACTGTAAAGAGATAGAAATATCAAGATCACAGAACTAATAAGAGCGGCCATTCAGCCTCAATTGTTGTCTTTGGTTTATTGTGCTAAGCGCTCCCCTTTCAGCTCTACCCACTTCTCAAAAGGCCCGTCTCTGTCTTCCCATGGAGGCCGGCCCCTTGTCCTGGTTTCAAGCTCCTCTTCTGGGGATTCCTGAGACCTCATCTGATGAGCTGAGCTGGTCCTCTCTCATGGACCCTGGTCTGTCTTAGCGACAGTGTGCCTGCTGCCACGGAGCACATCCTTCCCTTGGCGTCTGCTCTTGAGCTATCTTGGCCCACGCTCCCAGCTGCACCTGTCTCCCCTTCCACCTTTGCCTTGCTTGTGTCCTGCGCATCCCTACGCGACTCACCCTCAAGTCTTAAACCAGTGAACAGTTTGCCCTGCCTGTTGCCTGCTGCATGCTCGTGTTGGCTTCTGTTCCTGGCCCAGCTACTTTATAACACACACCCTGGCTCTCTGGGCTCTGTGTCCTTCCTGGGGGCCTCTGTCTCCTTTTCTTCTCACCACCTGATGGCCCTTTTCCAGGTGGCTGGGAGCAGAGTGCAGCTAAGCAGTACCCAAAAGGTTTCTGAACACCTGTCTGTGCAGGTCTCGGCTACTTGCGAGGCATAGCAATGCGTTTACAGCCTTAAGCATATGGAACAATTGAAAATAGCAGAGGTGCAAACACCGCTCACCCTTCATCCTGTTCACTCTAGGCCTGCTTGCATCTCTTTGATCCCAGTACTGAGTCATCTGTCTTTCCCTACGCTGTGCCTTCAACGCACAATGCCCTTCCCTGTTCTTCTTGCTGAGCCCCAGTTACTTCGGAGATGTTTGCTTTGGGTCTCCAGCCATGGCCAGCTCCTGATTTCTTGTCCTCCTCTATGCTAACAGCATGTCAGGGGTTGTCTCTAGAGCAGAGAAATTAGTAGACCAGGCCACCTCTCTATGCCTCAGTTTCCTTGTGGCTAATCAGAGGATAAGGATTGCTTCTGCTTTTATGGGATGTAACGAACACCAAGTGAGTGTAGGTGACCCGTTAGGCCAATAAGCCTTAGTAAGTGATAATGTGTGGTCATTGGCTACTGTCAGGTCTATTCTTACTTTATTACTGTTACCAAACTGAAATGACCATCAAGCTTGATGTCCTTTAAAGAGCACTGTGTTCTCTTGATGTGGGCAATGCAGTTCCAGGTAAATTAGCTCAGCCTCTCTGGCTTCGGCTTTACCATCCGTAAGATGGATAATCTCTGATGAGTCCAACTCATTGGGTCCCTGAGAGGCTGACATGAGTCAACATAGCAAAATCGTGAAAAAAAGTGGCCAGTATGTCCCTGCGATCACTAAGGGAGGGGGAGCCATTGCTGTTTATGACCAAGCGTTTCCCTCAGGGCCTAGGGCAAGGAAGATGGACCCTGAAAAGATTTCAGAGGCCATAAGGGTTCTTTAACTCTACAGATAAGGACCTCTGAGGACTTACCCAGGAGCGCCAAACTCAGATGAAACAGGGTAGCCTCGTCAGGAAGGGGGGAACGATGCTTGCTGGGCTGTGTTTGATGTCTTCACAGATGGTCACTTCTGTGAAATAGGCTAAGTGGGTGTTATTATCTCACTTCTGTCAGGTGAGCAAAGTGTGCCCCAGTTCACTTTAGCAGGTGTCACATAGCCGGCCGCCCAGTTACCTTGGTCCTGTTCCCACACTCAGCTCAGGGGTTCCAGGGAGGGAGCCCCAAATCTCTAATATCTTACTTGGTTTGCCATCACTGAAATGGCCATGCATCCTGGCTCACCTAAGACAGTCCAGTGCACACCAGAAGACCCAGTAAAAAGGTGCGTAGCCCTCCTTCTCCTTCTCCTGGCTCAGAAGCATGCTTTACCTGCTATGGTGTGTACAACTAAGGTCGTTGTCGCCTCAGTTTACACCTCACGCAAACTTGCAGAGCTCACCTAACTGTGGGAGGCAACAGAGATACTGAGCATGCAGGCAGGTCCAGAAGGGCTCACCCACCGGAGCACAGCCGTTCGGAAAGGCTGGCTGCAGCACGTGTCCTTTCACGGATGGAGTGGCACTTCAGAACTCTGCTTCAGCCGGAGCCCCTTTGTTCTTGCTCAACAACACTACAGCCGGTGCCTTTGGTGCCTTTAGCATTGATGTTGCTGTCCTCCCATGAGCCTTACCCGTCTAGACAGTGGTGTCTGTCACAACTGTAGCTGGCATTAGCTGAGTTTTAGCTGCAAGGAGAAGAAGGCAAATTGCTAGTGCTGGACTCCAGTGAGTGTGCCCATGTAACATACAGTGGATCCCAGTGATGTCACATGTGCCTGTGTAGCACACAGTGGAGCCCAGTAATGTCACATGTGCCCATGGCACACACAGTGGGGCCTAGTGATGTCACATGTGTCCGTGAAGCACACAGTGGAGCCCAGTGATGTCACATGTGCCCGTGAAGCACACAGTGGAGCCCATTGAGGTCACATGTGCCCGTGACGAATATACTGGAGCCCAGTGAGGTCATATGTACCCGTGTAGCACACAGTGGATCCCAGTAATGTCACTTGTGCCCATGAAGCACACACCGGAGCCCAGTGAGGTCACATGTACCCGTGTAGCACACAGTGGATCCCAGTAATGTCACATGTGCCCATGACGCACACAGTAGAAAAGACTGTTCCACCTTGTTAGCCCGAGTGAAGTTATGGAAGGCAGAGGGGAACAATAAAAAGTAACTGTAGAATTTTTTCTTAAAAAGGGGGAATTTACATGTATAATATGATCTCGATTTTACTATGCTTATTTGATGGATGTGACAGCCAAGGTGTCCAAAAATTGTCACCCACTTCATACTTGATTTGAATGGAGAAATCAAACTCTCCATTGTAACTTAGCATCACTTTCTGCTTTGCTTCCCACCCATGCCTCTGGCACTTGTAACATCCATTAAAAATCCCTGTATCATATATCTAAATACTGAAAGGTTATAAATCAAAGAAATGGAGTGTTAAAACGCGTTGGAGCCTCCTTGCCTGACAAATACACCTTTAGAAAGGTAAATTTAGAAATGTGTAAAACTGGGACTTTTGTGGTTGGAAGGTAGCAAAATATTAAATTCTAGTGGCACATTTGATGGAAATAAGGTTTTTGCTAATTTTTACTGTTTTAATCTGTACTTGAGTCTCGAGTTTATTAAGTTAAGAATTTGTAATACTGTTTCAAGTTATATGTAAGCCGGGCTCAGCAGAAATCTCTCTTCTTTCCTGTGTGTTTTCCATGCGTGTGCATGTGCGTGTGGTGTGTGTGTGTGTGTGTGTGTGTGTGTGTGAGAGAGAGAGAGAGAGAGAGAGAGAGAGAGAGAGACAGAGACAGAGACAGAGAGAGACAGAGACAGAGAGACAGAGACAGAGAAAGAGACAGAGAGAGAGAAAGAGAGAGCGAGCAAGCACAAGCACATTCTGGGGATGGAAACACAGTTGCCCGGAGCATGCTAGGTTCTAGGCAAGCACTCTACAGCTAAACTACACCCTTCATGAATTTTTTTTCAGTTCTTTAAAAATGTAAGCATGTATTCATGATTGATTTTCTTTTTCCCGCTTTTCAATCCCTTTTTCTTGGTTGGTTTTGTTTTTTGAGACAAGGTCTCACTATATAGCCCAGGGCAGTCTTGAACTCATGATTGGTCTTCCTTACCTCCTAAATGCTGGGGATGCAGTAATGCACCACCACACTGGGACCTTTTCTGAACTCTGTCATGATTCAACTTGCATTCATTACCAGTGGTCAAAAGAATTACCTTACAAAATAGTTATATTCAAATTATATAAAATACATTTTAGGGCTAGAGATATGGCTCAGTGGTTAAGAGCTCTTCAGGAGGACCCTAGTTTGGTTTCCAGCATGCATACTAGGTGGCTCACACTGTGTGGTACTCCAGCTTCAGAGGGGTCTGCTCCCTCTAGCTTCTGCAGGTGCACACACACACACACACACACACACACACACACACACACACACACATAATTAGCAAGCTGGGCCCCTTATGAGCAAGTTGCAGATCACTCAGGATATTGTAGGCCTGTAGCACTTGAGTATCCATATTTCTTGTCCCCAGGCAAGGAAAGTGAAGGAGAGAGCAGGCTGTGTGGATCATCATCTTTAAGGTGGCCAAGCTGAGTGCTATTTCCCCATAATTATCCAGATTGTGCAGTGAAGAATAGATGACAATGTCATTGCTGGGGTTGGGTGGGATGGTACAGCAGCATCCTGCTGCCTGGACCTGGACAGTGTCATGGCGCCCAGAGCAATGCTCTGAATTCTGGAAAGTCGGGGTGTTTCCAGGAGAACAAGAGCAATGGGGGTCTGAACCCCAAGGGTCTGGTGATTGCAGGCCAACTCTTGATGCCCAGGTTAAAGAGAGCACTTCCTAAAGCCCCGACTCTGACTCCAGGCTGGAATGGCCGGAGCCCTTGTGGGCATGGAGGAGAAGAAGGCTAAATAGGCACTGCACGTGGGATGGAGCACGGACAGTGAGAACCATGCTTGGTCTGGGGTTCGAGAGCAGCCTTCCTTCCTCACAAGTAGGGGCCAGGGAAAACAGGAAGGAGTCACAGTCTGGCCGGTGGGCAAGAGTCAAGTCCGGGCCTGAAGCCTTATGTGGAATTCCAACCTGGCAGCTCTAGTCAGAACAGCAAAAGGAAGTGCTAACATTCAAGCTGGGAGAGGAACTTGGAATTGAACTAGCATTTAGGCTGGCTTTTTTCCTTCTGCATATCCGCATTGACTAGCTCCCCTGCACCTACATTCTGCTGGGCATTTCCAGGTAGGAATGAGACACAGCTGCAGCCCCTCCCCGACACACACACTTGAAGAATTCACCGTGTGCCAGACAGAAGAGCAGATCATTCTAGTATGTTAACGTTTAAGGCAATAAAAAAATGGTGTTCAGGGGAAGGCCGAGGAGGTTTCTGATTTGGTAAAGCACTTGCTTTTCAAGATCAAGTCGTTGAGTTAGATTTCTAACATCCACACTAAAAACAAACAAGCAAACATGGGCATGATAGCAAATGCTTATAACCGCAGAGCTGGGGAGCTGGGAGGGTCCTGGAGTTCACTGGCCAGCCAGCCTAGCCCAGTTGGTGAACTCCAGGCTAAGAAGAGACCTTGTCTCAAATGAGATAGGTCGCGTTTCTGGGGATGGTATCAAAAATTAACCTCTGGCCTCTACATGCATACATGCATGCACACATGAACATGTACATACACAATACAGACAGAGAAGAGCGGCGGGGGGAGAGATAGATAGATAGATAGATAGATAGATAGATAGATAGATAGATAGA
>OU015742.1:97039837-97050198 GCA_907169655.1 Acomys percivali
GTGTGTGTGTGTGTGTGTGTGTGTGTGTGTGTGTGTGTGTGTGTGTGTGTGTGTGTGTGTGTATGTGTGGTGGGGCAGTGAAGTGAGGATGGTAGATGCACCTGGCCTGCCCAGCTGAAGAAGCCCTCAAAGCTGCCAAGGTTACTTGTTCTAAATAGAAAAGTGTAATTTTAGGGCTGGGAGCTTTGGCGCTCGCTCGTTTGGGGGTGAGCCATCTGAGGCCCCATGAGGGAGAAGCACCTTGAATCCATCACCAGACAGACCAATTTGTCTGAATGACCTCTCTTATCTGCTCCAGCCTTCCCACCAGGAAGGACTTGGTGTCCTTCATCCTCACTGGTGACAAGAACCCTTGACCTAGAATGGAAATTCTATAGGCATCTGCTCAGGCCTCCTGGGATAAAGAAAACTGTAGGTCTCTAAGTTTTATGTTAGAGCCTGGCCAGTTAAGAGACCCATCCTGCTTTGCTACCCTGTGCCAGGACTACTGGTAATTAGGTGCCATTCATAATTGTTTTTCGTACTAATGGCCTCCAAGAACGTGACCTTGAGAAGGCTTTTGAGACAGGGCTCTGTGGGGAAGAAAGCAGCGTGCCTGATTGATGACGTCTGCCAGGTGCAGCGTAGTCTGCAGCTACGCACAGATGGAATCGCCGCAACGTCTGTCAGCAACAATTTCTTCCTGAAGTCATTCCATTGTTAGGTTTGGGGGGAATGGAAAATTCCCAAAGAACAGCAAGCATCTTGAAGAACAAAGGGCTCTCCTACCAGTGCTGGCCTGAGCCTTACTGTCCAAGATAGGGCCATCTCTGCCTCGGGAAGCAGGGTGGAAAAAAGGTTTAGTATTTTTAAAAAATGTGTATTTGGGTCTCTGTGTGTCCCTGAGTGTACATATGCACACAGCACGCATGCAAACAGCAGAGGTCAGAAGAAGGCATTGGCTGCCCCGGCACTGTAATTATAGGTGCTGTGATCTATCATGTGGGTGCTGTGAGCTGAACACTGGTCCTCCGAAAGAGCAGTAAACACACTGAACCACCGACCCATCTTTCAATCCCCTAGAAGAGAGTTATTTGTTATTATTATGTGCGTGTGTAGGGGTGTGTGTGGTGTGCCCATGTAGAAGTCCAAGGGTAACTTTCAGGAGTTTTTCTCTCCGTGTACTGCAGGCCACAGGGATCAAACCGTGTCATCGTGCTTACGTGGCAGAGCAAGCACTTTTACCCACTGGGCCATATCACCAGCCTAAAAGAAGGATTATTTTTAAACTATATTTTATTTAATATTTTAAAATTCATATATATAATATATATATATATATATATATGCACATGGTATATTTGGATCAAATCCACCTCCTATTCCACTCTTCCTTTTCCTCCCATACCCTGCCCGTTACTTTTCCCTCCCAACTTTTTATGCCTTCTTTCACTCTTTATAGAAAGTATCCTCTGAGTCCACTTAGTGTGGCCCATATGTGCATGGGGCCATATACTAGTACACAGCTAGCCTCCCAAGGCCTAAGTCCCCAAAGAAAATGGACCCCATTTTCCCAAATACCCGTGAACTACAATAGCTTCCAACACAGATGTGGGGTTTCGTGAACGCCTCCCTCATCGAGGTGGGAGTTTGGCTGGCTTGATCTTGTACAAGTCTTATGCATACAGCCACAGCCTCCATGAGTTCATGTGTGTAACCTTGACGTCACATCTGACAAATGCTGTTTCACTATAGACATGTATTCCCTCTGGGTCGTACAGTATTTTCAATGACCCCTGAGTCTGGAGGGGAAGGTGTGTGGTACAAATGCCCCATTGAAAGCTGAGTGCTCCCCAGATACTTCTCCACAGGTTGACCAGTTGTGGGTCTTGGTATTCATGGCCATTTATTGCAAAAAGAAGCTTCTCTGATGAGAGCTGAGAAATGCATTAATCTATGGGTTTAAAGATAATAAAGTGAGGGGGGTTTTCCTTATCATATCTATTTAGCAGAATAGTAGAACTAGCTTCTTCCCTGGGGCCAGTGACCTAGCCAGCTGGGCTTTCAGCGCCAGGCATGGGTTCCTCAAGTGAAGCAGGCTCCAAACCTAACCCAAAAGTCTTTGGTGACTTTAATAACACTTGTGCCGCCATTACAGCACCGGGCATATCTTGCAAGAGATTATGTTATTGTATCTCCCAGAGTTTACAGGTTGGTAAATCTGCTGATCAAGTTTCTCCCCTTGCATGCATAAAACCTTCCAGAACTGTTAAAGCTAGCCTGTGGGGATGAGTCTTCCATGTCAGTCCTAGCCTGATTTCTTTGTGTCCTATGGTTTAGGTGTGTGGTATATTCAGCAATAGTGTCTTACTGCCAAACTCTGGAGGGTATCAAAGAGCAAGAGCAATAGCCTATAATGTTTTTTTGGGGGGGCAAAAATCAGTAGGACCCCACTAACCAACAACTCGACAAGAGGTGATCCAAACCTGGCACTGGGCTTTCTACTTAATAGACTGTGGTGTCTTGGGGGAGGCATTTTCCTCTTACATTATAGGGTGATTATTTAAATCCTTAAATATATGTATGTGCATGTATTTTAGGAAGCTTCTGTGGTAGTCGGTTTCCATATGTCACAGTCAAAGGCTTTCGTATTGGCTGTCGCTCTCTTTTTCACCCTACCCTTCCTGTTCCACTATTCCCCTATTGCCCTTCACACCACTTACACTTTATACTCTTTCCTTTGAACACTACCCTGCCTTCTGTGGGCACTCCAGTTTGAAAACACATTATGTAAAGCTTCAAAGATAGCATCACACGAGAAAGAACATGCAGCAATCGTCTTCCTGGATCTGGGGTACCACACTCAGAATGAATTATTTCCACTCCATCCATTTACCTGAGAATTCCATAAGTTCAAGGTTTTTTTTTTTTAATAGCTGAATAGCATTCCATTGTGTGTACGAACCACGTTTTCATTACCCATTCATCTGTGGATGGACATCTAGCTTGTTTCCATCCCACAGCTATTGTGACTAGAGCAGCAATGAATATGGATGAGCAAGTGTGTCTCCGTAGTAGGATATGGAGTCCTTTGGGAGTATGCCCAGGAGTGGTATGGATGCATCATATGGTAAATCTATTTCAAGCTTTTTGAGGATGCTCCACTCTGATTTCCATAGTAGCTGTACCAGTTGGCAACTCCCACTAAGAGTGACTGAAGCGTCCCCCTCCCTCCCCCATACCAACGCCAGCATTTGTTGTCCTTTGTTTTCTCCATCCTAGCCATTCTGACTGGTGTGAGATGAAATCTCCAAGTAGTTTTAATCTGCATTTCCCTCATGGCTAAAGATGGTGAACATTAAAAAAAAAAAAAATCTTGGCCATTTGCATTTAATCTTTTGAGGACTCTGTCTGGTTGCATGCCTCAGTTTTTTGAATTTGTTTGCTTTCTTGCTGTTAATTGTTTTAGTTCTTTGCATATTCTAGACGCCGACCCTTCGTCAGATGTGTATCTGGTAAAGATTTTTTTCCATTCTGTCGGCTGCTTCTTCACGCGAATGATGGTGTTCTTTGCGGTACAGGAGCTTTTTGAATTTCAAGAGGTCCTGTTTGTCTGTTGTCGCTCTTAGTGCTCCAGGGTCCTGTTCAGAAAGTTCTTTGCTGTGCTTACATTGAATCTATTCCCTACTTATTGTTTAACAGAGTCGGGGTATCAGCTCTTAGACTGAGATCTGTGCTCCATTTGGAGTTATGTTCAGGGCAGGAGATAATAATCAAGTTTTAGTCTTCTGCCTGCCGTTGTCCACTTAGACCAGCACGGTTTGTTGAAGATGCTGCCTGAGAAAATGATTATTAAAGGGTATTTAAAAGTAGCACGGTGACTGCCAAATGCATGTAAAATAAATGTATGGTTAAGATTTGACTTAACGCATGAATGGGACAGCCAGCCAGGTGTGACAGCTGGCTCAAGGAAGAACTGAATGCTCATATGCAGGCCAGCAGGACTGTGGAATCGAACCCACGCTTAGAGGCAAACTTGATAAATACCCACCAGAATTCCTCTCCATTGGATGTGCCTTGGGCTTCTAGGGTACGCACCTGGCCTTGTTTACCGAATTCTTTTCCTCACAGAGTTGTTCAGTGACTCAAAGAAAGCAAGTGTGGGATAACAGAGGATTGCCTTGGATGGAACTTCATTAAAATTTGTGTCCACTCCCAGGTCTCATAGTTTTGTGTATGACAAGATGCGGTTGAAGAGCATGAAGAGACTACAGCTGGTTACTCTTACGAGAAGCCCCCAGACATCATTGTCCATGCATTTGCTTAGGTCCTATGGCCAGAAGTTAGTCACGTGGCCATCCTAGACTGTGAGGGGAGTTAGGAAATGTGGCCTGCATGTGTTCTGTCACATAGGGGAGGGAACCACTGACACTGAGTGCGTCCAGTAGCCTTTGCGTCAGTTGCCAGCTGTGCTTGCTGCAGCTGTGTTCTCCGTTGAAGATGCTAAGGGATAACTAGAGTGTGTCAGATAACCCATGGTCCATCTATACAGTGGGCCATGATGAGGTCCTTAAAAGGAGGCAAGGATATTTGTAGCAACAGAGGGACATCCAAGATTAATACACACAAGAACTCATATAGAAAAGAGTGTGTAGAGCTGACTGTTGTTCAAGTTTGAAAAGAGATGAATCTGCTTATTAATATGTAGATTGCCACTGAAGAGATAAAAAGAATAACAGTCTCGGGGTAACTGAGCCAAAAAAGGGAGGGAGATTGTCTGATCTTGTGTTAAAATTGTTTTATGTTCCTGTTGACTTGTGACCATGCTCCCCTGTTCTCAGTTGCTGATAAAAGAAAATGAAATCAAAGTCACCACTTGGTGTGTGACTAAGGAGTACTGGAACTGGCCTGAGTCTGGAGAAGAGGCACAGCTTCTGACTTGTTCAAAACAGATTGCCCAACTATGGGGAAAAGGAGTGTGGACTCTCAGAATGACACCAGATGGGAGCGAGTCATTTCCCTGAATTCTCTGACCCCTTTTGTGATTCCTGCATTTCAAACACACACACACACACATACACACACACACACACACACACACACACACACACACACCTACATCATTTAAGCCCTTAGTAATATATTTTCACATTTATCATTTTGTGTGTGTATATGTGTGCATAAGCATGTGTGTGTGTGTGTGTGTGTGTGTGTGTGTGTGTGTGTCTATGTGTATCACATGTGAAGGCCAAAGGTTGATAGTGAGTGTTTTCCTAAGTTGCTCTCCACTTCGTTTTTGTTTTTGTTTTTCACTTTGTTTTTTGAGACAGGGATTTCTTGTTGAACCTAGCTTGTCAGAAAGCCCCAGGCCCTGCCTCTCTGGTGCTGAGGTTACAGATGGGTGCTATATACTCAGCTTTCATGTAAATGAACATCCTTAGGTGTGTGCAACAAGCACTTTACCAAGTGTCCCATTTCTCCCAACTCCTTAATAGTATCTTAAACATTAAACACACAGTTAATACTACTGGTGGCTATTATAGAAAAATTCACATCCCCACATAAGCAGCCTCCTCCCATTCATTCATTTATTTACTCATTCGTTCACCCATTTGTTCACTCTCATCTGGTGGTTCAGCCGTAAGGACAATTGTAATACTATGTGCAGTCATTTTATATGACAGTAGGAAGAAAAGGGACCGGAGAGACCAGCACACTGGGTTTTGGCCTCAGCCTCCACCCTGCGCAGCAGCGTGACTGTGAGTGTGAGTGTGCAGTGCCACCACTGAGTAAAGAGTCTGCGTTTGCAAATGAGGTTAAGAACACTTGCTCTTCTTGTTCTATAGGAACATTGTTAGGGTGGAGAGGTTAACTGTCAGGGTTTCTAAAAGTCCGAAAGCCTTATTCACATGCAAAGGGCTGTTTTCACTCTCATAGAGGAGGCCCTCCTGTGGGAAGCCATCCCGGCCACTAGAAAGGCATTGTGAAATGGAAAGTAGAAATTGAAATTGTTGCTGTTGACCCTTGAACCAATGAAAACATGATGTAGGAAGCACTGGGTGTGGTTAAGACCACACCGGAGGCTGAAGGATATGATGGCTAAAGCTTGTAACTGTTCTACCCTCCAAGGAGACCTGGGGCGTGTCTGCAGCCCTGGGTGCCTCGAGTCCTGCCCTGCGCCACACAGGCAGTGTTAGTGCCACCTCATTGCTGTGAGTATCAAATGAGTTTGAGGATGTAGAACACTAATGCTTCCAGCACCTGGCACAGAAGGAGGCACCAGGAAGTAACAGTAACAGTGTCTACTTGGTAGGTTGTGTAAGTTAAATGTGCCATCGACCTTTAAGGCACCCAGTGTGGTAGCTGTCGCCCAGCCAGGTGGGGGAGCGTGTAGAACTGTTAGCAACATTCTTCTCCTTTCTGGATTAATTTGCAATTTAGTGGTGGGAGGAGCCTCACATGCTCTAGAGAGCGATAGTACCCCAAACGAATAGGTCAACACCGAGTGAGCAGACATATTTGAGTTGTTAGGTGCCTGTCAGTGTAACAGGCACCTTAAGGAACCTTTTTTAGCTTGATTGAAAAAAAAAAATGCACAAAGGACAGAAATGGAAGCAAATGGCTGCCGAAATTCCACTTCTGGGGTTCCCTGGGTCGGGCTAACAGCCTAGGAATGAGCCCTGCTGCTGGGGTTAATACGTGTTTATAATTGAGTTCCAGGATTCAGAACTCACGGGATTTCTGCATGATCGCCAGCCAGGAAGCCATACACCTTCCTTCTGCACTTAGCTGATGGGACTCCAAGGCACAGCTGCCTCCTCCCAGAGTCTGGGGTGGACTCACCGGCTTCTCTTTGCCATGGCCTTCCTGGCTGTGTTATTGTTTTGTTTTGTTTTGTTTTTTTAAAAAAGGACCTTAAAGTGACTGGGTGAATGCATTAGCAGGGAAGGGCAGGCCGGGGTTAATGGCCCCAGGCAGATGGCTCTTCCATTGCAGCTCTCTGGGAAGGCGCAGATGCAGATGCTAATGAAGGACCATATTTCTGAGCAGTGATGACACAGAGTGATTCGCTCTGCTTTCTCCTCGCCTCCTAGTCCCGTGGCCAGCCCCTCGCTGGACACCGTGTAGCCCCTGAGATTATAGAGTTGGAAGAAAGCCTGGGGCCAGCTCTCTCCCTTTACAAAAGAGAAAATAGAGGTCCAGCGAGGGTCAGAGGGGCTACCCAAGACTCAGGCTCCCGTCCTAAATGTCACGTATGACAGCTGGAGGAAGAGTACAGACATAATGGTCCCTTCATTGTGGCCTGTCCCAGTGTTCTTCTTCATAATATAAATAACCTATGGAGTATTTATCAGGCCCTCATTGAGAGAAGATAAAGGCTACCGACAGCGCCATGTTCTAGAAGGCCTGTGTGGGTTCGCGGAGTAAAGGCAACCACAGCAGAGAGGAGCCCAAGAACATATACAGTAAATTAAAAACCAAGTAGTGTCTGCATGTGCTCAACATGAGTCATAAATAAATTAACTTTTATCAGGGAACAGAGCCTGGGGCAAGGTGGTCAGAGAAGGCCTGGAGTAAAAAGAAAAAGGAAAGGGGGCTGGGGTGGGTGGGTTGGTGTGTGGATTTTAAGTTAGGGTGGCCTAGAAGGCAACCACCTCCAGCCATGTGAGGAAGCATGCCCCAGCTGGACCCTAGCAAGAAGCATCCCATCACACACCTGCACACGCACATACGCACACGCAAGCACATGCACATGCTACTAAGGAGTCGTTTTCCCAGAAGGCTGTAGACTTTAGTCTGAAATGATTCACACTCGCTGCTCAATGAAGGGCTTTGGAGGACCCCAGGGAAGTGTCATCAGTCTACATGGGTTTTATGCCAAGCACCACTGCCGGGGGTGGGGGTGGGTGGGGGGATGGGGGTGTGGGCGTGGGGTAGGGAGTGGGAGTGGGGGGTTGGGGGTTGAGGGTTGGGGTGGTGGGGGGTTGGAGATTGGGAGGGTGGGAGGAGGGGGGAGATGAACGCTCTGTTTCTCCAGAGGAAACTTAGCAGTCTTTTGTGCTGGAAATGGCAGAGGCAAGTAGACTTCACAGGCAACAGATGTGGCTGGCTTTATGTGGAAAGGAGGCAGGTGGTACTCTTAGCTCATCACCACAGGTTTGGAAGGAAATGAGGAGGCCCCGTTCTGGGCAGAGTTGCCTTCAGGTGTGAGCCTGGCATATTGGTTCCTTCAGACCCCAGCTTTATTTGGGAGGTGGTTTAGGGGGCAAGCATGGTTGATGCAGTGAAGTGGTTAGAATGTCCTGTAAGAACTTTCTCCTCATCTGGTGGGGTGAGGGTATAGAGAGGGGGAACCTCTATATTACAGGCTACGCTGATCCTGTTGGGCTTTTAAGAGCTCTAAGAGGGTATCTTGGGATGGCGCACCCGCCCAGGTTTGTGAGGCTGGAGTGATGTGATGTTCCCCAAAGGAAAGCAGTGGGCCTTTACTGTAGGTATCTCTCAGGTCTTTCAGCCTATAAAATGCTGCAGGCTCTGGGAATGACTGGCCAGCTCTAACTGCCCTGGTTCTGAGCTTCTGTGGCGCCGCCTGTGTCCTGCATCTTCTCCACAGGACAATTACCCCCTGGGGTGATTTTGCCCCCCCTAGCCAGAAGTTCGTTACCATGTAAGAAGGTACTAATTTTATAAGAGGATTGTGTAGGAAATTTGATCCTCCGCCCTTTTGGTTTCTCCTCAGTGGTTAAGGGTCAGTAATATGATTTTTATAGTGTTTACCAATAAACACATTTACAAAGTGCTGACTCTAGAAAGCAGTGTGCTCTTTGAGCTATGAACATGGTAGGTTGCTGTGGTTCTTGGATGCAATCTTCCATTCTCCCCTGTGGTGATGGTGTCTGGCCCTGCCATTGACTTGACTCTCCTGCCCAGTAGTAGTTTTTTTCCCTTCTCGCTTTCCATTTTTTCCATTTCGTTATCTTTTCAGTGCACGTGGGCATGCTTGCATGCATGCATGTCTGTTCATGTATGTGTGTGCTATGTGTGGCTCAGTGTTCCTGTGTGTATATGAGCACGTGTGCAGTTTGGTGCACGTGCATGTGTGCATATGAATGGAAGTCAAAGGTTGATGTCTCTTCAGTTGCTCACCACTATATTCCTTAGAGACGGAGTCTCTCACTGACCCACCGTGGAGCTCAATGATTCAGCTGGCCTGGCCAGCCAACTCTATAGCGCTACCTGTTCCTGCCTTTGCAGTGCTGGGATTATAGGTGTGCACTGCTGATCAATCCTGGCTTTTTATGTGCATGGTGGGGATCTGAACTCAGGTCCTTATGCTCTCACGGCAAGCACTTTACCAACAGAGCCATCTCCTTAAACCTGGTAGGTAGTCATTGCTGTTACGAACCCCAATGCTCGTGTGTGTGTGTGTGTGTGTGTGTGTGTGTGTGTGTGTGTGTGTGTGTAGAGAGAGAGAGAGTGTGGTTTAAAGAAGACACTAAACATCAACTTCTGGCCGACACACGCATGCGCACACACACATATACATAGAACATACAAGACTCAAATGATTAGAAATATGCAGAGAGTGTTTATACATGTGTGCTTAAGTTAGCAGCATGCCTCATAGAGAGAGACTGGCACCCCCAACATTCCCGCACACTATGGTTGAGGACAGTAGTGGTAGGCAACCTCTTAATGGACTTTGCAGTTTATGCATATGTAACAGAGCTTTACAGTTTGCCGACTGCCAACTTTCAGATTCTCAGCTAACTTTTAAACCCTGCTGACATGGAAGCTCCCCCAGTTTTTATGGTCTGTCTGATGTCACTTTGTGAACAAAGGAGAAGCTGGCCACACCGTCCTGCCTTTTAAGGCAGGCCTGGTGTTCCCTCTCCCTGCCCTCTCCTAGGAGAGAATCCATGAAGACACCTTTCTGCCTGCTCTTTGGGGTCTCGTCATATCAGAGGGCTCCGTCTGTCCATCCCTGGCCTTCCTGGAATTTCTTTCTCAGCCCTGTAGCTTGGTAGAGTGTAAGCAGTTTGGTCTTTAGAACATTATAGGAAAAAAGAGATGGTGCGCATGGGATTCTGTGACTTAGCTCTTCCCCTGCAGTAAGTTTAAGGATCACTTTGCAAAATCAGTTGTCCTGTGGGGGTAAAATTTGTCACGTACCACAGAGAAATTCAAATCCTGCTTTTTTTTTCATTCACAGGGCATGTTTTGTTATATCAAAATATTCCTTCCAAATATTTGTAACTGAAGCTCTAAATGAAAATCAATCTTTCCCCTTTGGAGATTTCTTTCATTTTGACTTCAGAGGATGAATGGACTGTACAACACACACACACACACACACACACACACACACACACACACACACA
>OU015742.1:97050208-97063113 GCA_907169655.1 Acomys percivali
ACACCACACACATACCTCATTGGAACATTGACGTCCATCTGGCCCATAAGAATAACATGTATTATATTAAGACCTCACCGGAAGATTTTTGAAAGAAAGGATAAGTGATTTGAGGTCTCAGTCACACTAAATCCTCCCTTAGGAAGGGCCTGGAATCGACTGAGTGAATGTCTCCACAGCTGTCATTGAACGAGAGTGTCCGAAGGGTTTGTCTGGCTGACCCTCTCCCGTCCTTTCATCCTCAAGTCTTCCCATCTGTCTTATCTCTTTCCCAGGCTAGCTTTTTGAGGTGACAGTTTGAATTCAGGACAGTCAAGCCTCCCAATAAAGCTGCTGGCTCCGGGAGGATGGTCACCCTCATTTTAAGACGAGGAGCTGGAGCCCTGTTTTTTTTTTTTTTTTAATCTTTTTACTGCATTGTTTTCTCCCTTGCTCAGCCTCAGCACTCACCACACATGTTTCCAAAACATGTCTAATGATAAAAACCTGTGTCAACATTCTTGCCCTGGCTACCAAGTGTATCCAGTAGCCTGGGAGAAGCCGGGCTGACTGCTGAGGAAGAAACGAAGTCAGGTCAGTTGGTGTGATGGCTTGAATACTGAAACAGGCATTTGATGCTTGAAATGGTGAAGGCACTGGGCAGAGGTAGGGAGGCAGAAGGATTTCAAGGAGGTCTGCATTGAGAGGGAAGCTTCTCCCGCCTAAGGAAAGCAAAGAGAGAGGAGTTTGTAATAATAGCCGGAGTGCACATTTACTCTAGGATGCATAATTCTGTACACTTTATGTAAACAGACTCCACAGACCCTGGCAACAGGGCCTATGAGGTGTGTGTTTACAGATAGAGAAAAAAAAGGCATGAAATGAACAATTGCCTTCTTTAATGTCTCACAGCTAAGTGGGCTTGAGGATAGCCCCTCTAGCTCCCAAATCCTCACTGTTTGATTATAGGTACATGTGTTCCCCTTGCCTTGAGAACTCACTTGCCTCAGAGAACTGTACACTGCCCCCCAACCCCCACCCCCGTGCTGGCCCCCTGGTGGGTTCTGGTGAACACTGCTTTTTTAATGATTTAAGGCCTGTAGAATGGATCCAAGAGGACACAGTGTCCTCAGTGACTTTAGCCACAAAGCCGCGTGGCCAGTATGTTCCTCCAAGCCTGCGGTTTCAGGGATGCTTCTCTTCATCCGGCTCTCTGTGTCTGTCTCTGTCTCTGTCTCTCTGTCTCTGTCTCTCTATCTCTGTCTCTCTGTCTTTCTGTCTCTCTGTCTCTCCCTCTGTCTCTCTGTCTCTGTCTCTGTCTCTCTGTCTCTCTCTCTGCCATGCTGGCTGCTTGATAGCATGTGGTTTTTCACTTTCCTGGGGCCTGGAATGAGAGTCCAGGTGCAAGAAGGCAGCACAAACATGGTACAGACAGGATGTAGGAGGTTAAAGGACTGAGGCAGGATCTGGGTGACACTCCATAGCAAGCCCGGCTCTGAAGCCAGTTGACTTGGAGCCTGGAGAGCCACTGGCTAAAGTTCTGAGATGTGGTGTGGAAGGCAAGTCATAATTCATTTTTCCTATAAAGCTTCAGAATAGCTTTCTGGATTAAATAAAGAACAATGGTAAGGCGACAGGGAAACAGGAACAGGAGGAAACAATTGCATCAAGATGAGGTTGGGCCGTGTCCCTGTACAGCCCGCTGCCTTCACACAGCTGCATGGATCTGGAGGATGGGCTGTTTTTGTTCAAAACTCTAGTGAGAGTCCTGGGGGTTGGAAGTGATGCCTGGTTAAGGGGCGCAGAGGGGCCCTTGGATGCCGCACTTTCACAGGTCATGATGAGCTCAGCAGTGGAATAAAGTAGCTAAAGTTGGTCAAGGGAAGGGGTGACTCCTTAGTAGTGCCCCACTGACTGGAATAGAACATTGGATTGTCTTGATATTGCATTAACTAGCTGAAGGACTTTTGTTGAGAACTTTTGAGTACCTAGCGGCATTTGACATGCTCCTGGTAGGAAGAGGAATAATTCTAGGGCCCAGAAAAAAATGTGTATGTGTGTGTGTGTGTGTGTGTGTGTGTGTGTGTGTGTGTGTGTGTGTCTTGCCTCAGCTCTTGCCCTTGAAGGACCCGAATATTGAAAAGGAAGCAGATTCCTGAGGGAGGTGGGCAGGCAAGTTTCATGTGGACTTTTTCAAGTGGAGAGTTTGAGAGGAGCAAACCGTGTTCAGGAAGGGTGCAGTGAGAAAGGCCTGGCATGGTCAGATGGCAGTCTGGCTGGAGCAGAAGGGGGTGGGAGAGCTGGTGATCTCATCTGGGGCTGCTCTTTGGAAGGATGTAAAATGCCAGTGAGTGATGTGACTCTGGCCGTAGGAGTGGTGGAGCGGAAGGCTTTGATTTTGTTGCTTAAAGTAAGGCTGTCAAGAGGCGTACCTCCCCCGAGTCTATGAGGACACAGAGAGTTTGCGCATTTGTTTGAGTGTTGATTGTCCTGAGCATGTGGTACATGATAGTTGCAGATCCTGTCACTGTCCCTGCATCTGAAGCCATACAAGTGCGGAGGGATCTCGGTGGGTCCTATGGACCTTAGTGGCAGAAGCAAGGCAGAAGACCTGGCCTTCTGGAACTTTCCCTAAAGCGGCAAGCTCAAGTGTGTGAAGATTTTTTCACCCTTGGAAAGTTTCTCTGGCCTTGTGGCAGATCATCTTACACAAGAGGTCACAGAGCAGACAGCTGAGGAGATGGCTCATCAGTGCAGGATATGTTGTATTCCTGGCATCCACATGCATATCTGTAACCCTAGCGTAGCAAGGGAGGAGACCAGCAGATCCCCAAAGCTTGCTGCCAGTCTAGCCAATCATCAGTGAGCACCAGGTTCAATGAGCGACTAGGGTGGTAGGAAAGACACCCAGTGTCAATCTTTGACCTACATACATAGTTTCACATGTCCCCACACGCATATGTGTACATACGTACAACACATACACGCATAAAAGCCAGTACAGAGCCAGCATATTTAAATGCTAAGAGTTGAATGTAGCGTGCTTGAGGTGCGGAGGTGGAGGAGGCATCTAATGAGACAGCCTTCAACTCTCCTTCATCTATGACGATCTCAGGATGCAGACAGAACTTCATTTTGTAGTGGTTAGAAACTGTTACTTGTGGAAAGGAGGCGCCACTTGAGATGTTAGTTACATCTAATCTAAGATTGTGGTACATAGCATGGAACACTTAGAAGTTACTATGGTGATCTCCCAAAGTCCCAGATGCTAAGGTTGGCCATAGGGCATGGCAGCCTGGTGTGGGAGAAAGTGACAAAGGTTTACTAAGCAATGCTGGGAGTGCTTGATCCTTTGTCACCCCCAGGGACTGCAGAGTGTCTAGAGGGCAGTAGGGTTGGTTATGTCTATGGAGCCTCCTTTTGGATCATTATTACAAATGACCTGAAAGTCCCTGACAACCTAGGTGACATGAGAATGATGAAGGAGTCAGGCATGGTCAGGATGGAAGGAACCCAAGTGGAAGGTTGATGTGGTCGCTGGCATGAGTGGGTAGGTAAGCCTGACTGAGCACTGGACAGTTGGTGAGCACAGGGCACAGTGCAGAGGAAGTGCGCTGAAGGAACTCAATGCCACCCTGTCATACTTTTGAGGGAAGTTATTGGGCAAAAGGCCTCATGATAGTGGCTTTACTATAGATGGGTTGGCTATGTTGCTCTACTCTGGGTGGATTGGTAATGGTACTCTGTGTGCAGTGGTACTGGGAGGGTATAGAGCCAAAGAGGGCACAGTCGCCTGTGAAGAGGGGCATAGAAATTGTGTAGAAAATAAGAGGTAAGAGTGTGGGAACAACTGTAGATGATTCTAAATGGAGGGCATGGGAGAATAGGCTGTAGAATGTTCTGGAATGTGTCCAGTGCTCTTTCTGAGTTCCATGTGTGTCTCTTCAAAATTATATATTGTTGGTTGTACATATCAAATTTGTGTGTAAACAAAGACCCATAGACCTGGGGACATGGAGAAATATAATCTAATAGCCTGGGGAAGGCCATGGCACTTGAAGAGCAGCTGGTTTCCGGAGAGGGAGAGAAGCACTGTGGGCTTTGGGGAAAATTAGGAAGTAGCCCCAACTGTCTGCCTGCAGAGAGCAAAGCCGGTGAGGACCAGGGCCTGGAGGTGCTAGCCCTCTGCAGGGTCAGAGCTGTCTGTGGATGTGGCTGTGAGCAGAGATGACCGGATGCCAATACAACATGACTGCTTCATTCCCTTTGCCTAGGTTTGCTCGCCCTGGGATGACTCTGGACCCTAAGGAGCTTTGTGCTCTGAGATCTGCAACCCAGTTGACTGAGATGACTTGTCAGTGTGGGTGGTGGTGGTGGTGGTGGTGGGGTGCATTTGTGGAGCAAGGGGTATGAATCCCTGTCACTTCCTGAACATGTTACATAATCGGGTTTATTCTGCCTTAGTTAGAAGTGTTTGCCTCTTAACCTCCTCTTATGAAGAGGGTTGTCTCTTAACTCTTTATTTTCCTAGTAATTCTCGTATGCAAAATTTAAACTGATGTTAATAATTACCCTTATCTCTTACCAAAGGACCTGTGATTGATAGGTAACGGCCTAAATAAAGCGCAGTTACAGATAAGTGATTCTCTCCTTGGTTTCTGCTACTTTGTTCTTTGTGATTAACACCTGTTACCCTAGCCCTGTTTGCAGGCTCCATGTTTGAAGCTAGAGTGGGAACTGGTGTTCCGGGAGTCAAGGCTCCTTCTGAAATTACTCTTAGACAGCCAGCACTGTGCCCCAGGCAGCCTGGCAAAGGGGAGTGGGCTCAGCGCTAGTTCTGAGTAGTTGGGTAGATTCTCAGGGCTGTGGTCCTTAAGGTTTGAGAAGTAGTTGCCCTTGGCAACACATTCTCCTCACGGCCCCAAGCAACACATCTGTTCCTCTGCTCTTTCCGAATAAAAGCGAGCTGGTGAATTCACTTTCTCAGATGAGTCCTTGAAAGGCCTGATTGGTGTCTTCAAGCCAGGAAACCTGCTGTTCGTTGGCAGGTTAACGAACTAAACAGAGAGTTAGTGTGGGGAAGATGGCTCAGTTGGTAAGCTGCTTGGCATCATGAGTGCCTGCATTTGGGTTCCCAACACATGCGTAAAAAAGCTGAACCCGGAGGTGAGCACCTGTGACCCTGACACTGGGGAGGGGAAGAGAGGCAGCTCTATGGCCCTTGCTAGCTGTCTAGTCTAGCTGACCCAAGCTTTGGGTTCAGGGAAAGACCCTGACTCAAAAGAGTGAGGTGAAAAGTGCTAGAGAAGGTCACCCCAACACCGGCCCCCAGCTTCACATGTGTGCTCACACCGTCACACATCTAAACACACTCAGACATGCGCACATGCATACCTGACACATGCCTAGGTCACACACATACAGAGAGTAACTAGGTTATCTAGGAAGCAGAGTGGTAGACTTTCTCATATTTAATCGGTTGGATACCCGAGTGTCTGTTACACTCTGGGCAGGGTGGGGCAGGGGAAGGTGTTCGTAATAAATCTAGGGAAAGGGGCAGGAAGACCCTTTGTTGGCCATAGTGGCATGTAGCCCTGGCAGTGCAGCTTACACGATGCCATCAGTCTTACTAGGAGAGCAGCTTTCATCTGCCTGTACTGGAGGTCTTCAAATGTAACGAGCTCCTTTCCTCTGCGTTTGGTTATTTCCCAGGTGTCCCCAGGCCTGGGTCCGTGTCTGAGCACATGCCCAGCTCTGCAGCTGCCAGTCAGCGAGGAGGCATGGAGCTCTGGGAGTGGCACTCACCTCATCCCGGCAGAGATGTTATTCAACAAGCGCCATGCCCAGGGGCACTGTCCCTGGAGTGCACAGAGTGAGCTCTGCCCTTGCAGGACATGCTTATGTGTGGCTGAATTACCCTGGCACTGGGCCCAGGGGATGGCTTACTTAATGCCCTGGAAGCTGTCAAGCCTCCATGCAGCACAGTGCTGAGCTGGGCCAGTAGTGGGCCTGGCAGGTCACGTGGCCATGGCGAGCACATTCAAAAGGCAGTCAGGAAGTGACCAGTTTCCTACCGGCGGCGTCTAGTGATCACCACGTTTCCTCTTTCCATGGCCTGTCTTGTTTCCTTTAATTTTTTCTTTAAAGTTTGTTTGTTTGTTTGTTTGTGCATACGTGTGTCAGGACACTTGAGGGAGTTGGATCTCGCCTTCTACCACGTGGGTCCTGGTGACTGAAGTCGGGTCCTCGGGCTCCTCCACAAGCGCCTTTACCTGCTGTGCCATCTCACCCGCCTAGAGTTTTTCTTGTTGAAAGCCGCAGCTGTGTACAAATAAAGAGTTCTTGGCATTTCTGATAGTGATTTCTCTGTCTTTTCCTCTTCTTCCTTAGGGTCTCCTGAGTGTTCTGGGAGCCTAGGAGGCAGCTGCCAGAGCCGAAATGGCTGAGGGAGGTTGCAGCAAGGGCCTCTGAGAACCATAGCAACCCCCTCCATGGGCAGGATGGGTTGGTGTGCAAATTACCTTTTCACGGTCTATTTTCACTGTTTACAGGACACTTGTATCAGTTACTTGTTTCATGGCTAGGATGAAATACTTGACAAATACAAAGGCAAGAGGGTTTATTTTAGTTCCCAAATCAAGAGAATGGCAGAGCAGTGACAGTGGCAGGAGTGTGAGCCTCTTTGTGACATTATTTCAGTGGCCAGCGAATAGAGAGCAATGCATTCTCGTTCTCAGCTATGACCCACTCTTTTATTTGGTCTGGGACCTTAGCCCGTGAGAGTGTGCCACGTATATTGAATGTGGATCTTTTCCTTCTCAACTCAGTCTAGAAATCCCTTCACAGATATGACCAGAGCTTTGCCCTGCGGGGGATTTGATAGTATCAACCATCACACTGCCATGTTCAGCAAATGTGCTAATGGCTCTCTGAGCACTTATGCCCACAAGAGTGAGCTGGGATTAATTAACCACCCCCATCACAGAAGCCTGCCCTTGGCATTGGTCCTCTTAGCCCATCCTGTGTCTTGCATCACAAGACATGCACACATGCACCTCTGCTGCCTCAGGGGGCTCCCGGGAAGAGCCCAGGCATGAGGTCTCCTTACAACAGGGCCTGGGGATGTGGATGTACTGTCAGCCCTCCATTTCCTCCCAGCAGAAGTTAGAGGTTTGAGTGGAGGGGCATGGGGCATACAAATGTGTTGGAGCCATAGCAGCAGCAGCAGCAGCAGAGCAGCAGCAGCAGCAGGCAGGGCCTCCTAAACAGGAAATACCATAGACTTGACCTTGCAAAGAGGGCCTAGGGTGAGTTCAGTGGTGCATAAAGTCAGGGCTAAGACTAGACCGACACCTGTGCACAGTGTGTGTGTGTGTGTGTGTGTGTGTGTGTGTGTGTGTGTGTGTGTGAGAACCCATCTTTTTGAAAGGCAGAGGAAGCAAAAAACAAGAAAGCTTTTAGATGGCGTATCTCTGACTGTGCGTGTGTTTGGTAGTGGTCCCTAGGGAGGAAGGAGGGAAGTCGGAGCAACCCCCCTCCCCCGCCCACACCCAGGGCAGCAGAGTCAGGCCTGTAGATGGAGGGCAGATGTATTCTTGCCCTCCTGATTTCTCTGTGTCTGAGGTCCCCAATGTCAGTCCTTACTCTTCTAGCTTCATGGCTCAAACCTTAGATGCACATACTTCATCCAAAACCTGTGGGGCCATAGTTGTAAGGAAGCCAGACTTTATTGGATTTTTCAGTTAATTTAGTATGTATTTTATGTATCACCTTGGAACTCCAGTAGGTTCTACCGGCATGCGTTCACGATCATGCAAATTAACATTGGTTTAGTAGCTCAAATGTGGAACTATTTACATTCAGTGGAGTAGATGTAGATAAGAAAAGACCTTGTAGGTGTGAGAAGGCTCAGTCGGTGAAGGCATCTGCTGAACCTGACGACCCGAGTTCTGTCTCCTCACAGTGGAAAGAGCTGATTCCTGGGAGTTGTTCTGTGACTTCACATATATACCGCGGTGTGTGAGAGCAAGTATTCTCTCTCTCTCTCTCTCTCTCTCTCTCTCTCTCTCTCTCTCTCTCTTTCTCTCTCTCTCTCTCTCTTTCTCCCTCCCTCCCTTCCTCCCTCCTGCCCCCCCCAACTAAAAGTAAATTTTTTATAAAGTAAATAGCCTTTTGTCAATTTGGATCAGGTTTTGTTGCCAATTTATTTTGATTCAAATTAAAAAGAAAAAAAAAAAGAAAACTTTAGGCCTTTGGCCTTCAGGAAGTGTGAGTCTGTAGCTAAGGCTAGCCTTGATCCTCCTGCCTCTGTGTCCTGAGTGCTAGGATTACAGGCACATGGCAGCACACCCGTGTTCCAAACTGAGCTCTTAACCTTGACCCTTTGACTTGACCTTCGTATCTGTGTGTCCAGTTGTCCTCAGCAGTGTCGCCTTCCCCTGTGCAAATGCTGGCCTCAGCATCCACGGCCATGCTGCTCTGTTCCTGGGCCTCTGCGCAGGGAAGGACGTGTCCATGTCTCACTCGGGCTGGCACTGTCCACACCCTGCTGAACTCTTCCTCTTTTCCTCACACCTCCATGCCACCGTTCAGCCAATCCTTCCACACAGGTGTGAGCTCTGACTTCTTCCCCTCACTTTCCACTCGCCGTTTTCTCTTGCTGGAGTTATTGTAAGGACTACCAAGGTGGCCTCCATGCTGCTCAACGCTTACTCTCTTCCTCACCACGCCAAGGAAAGACGAGTTATTTTTAAGGTGGGACTCACAACATGTCACTGTCCCACACAAACTCAGCTGTGCCTCCTTGGTGCCACAGAATGCACCACATACCCTGTCTCTGGCCTCAGTTCCAGCTGTTCGCCTTTGAGAACTATCTCGCTGAAGGCCCAGGGCAGCTCTTTACTCACCTCTAAGCTTTTACCACCCTCTCCCATTCTCCTGCCAGATACACGCAGGCTAATCTTTGCACTAGTTAGGATGGCTTTCCTCTTTGACCTTGCGTTGTTATCTGTTGCCAAACTCAACCTTCTCACTTGCCTTTTGCAAGAAGAGCATAACCTACCAGGAGTGAGAGCCAACTCAAGATTCAGCGCCTACAATGGGCATTGGCTAGTATGAGGGTAGACTTAAAGTCTTACGTTTTGTTCTCCTTGGATCGCTTCGAAAGGCTGAGAACCTCCTTCATCCTTCAGAAGTGGCCCTTCTCCCCTTTAGTTAAAGGAGCAATCGTACGCGGCCCTAAGCTGTCCTTGAAGGCTTTGATCTCCTTCAGTTCCTCTCTCGTGCTCTCGCCACACAGTCTACGGAAGAGCAATCTTATCTGCATCATCCGCCTATGACAATCTAAGATATCCGGCAGAGAAAGATGCCCTCTGATCCCTCACCCCCGACCCTGAGGAAGCACTCTGGCAAGCAGAGCTTGAATGTGCACATTTCAGTGGGTCTGCACTTAAGGAAGTCTTTTCCCCTTTTAGCTGACTTGGTGTGAGCTTCCGGGAAAGACGAAGCTGTTGGGTGTCTAGCTGCATTCACCTGTTCATTTGTAAAGCCCTAGTGTTCATAAGGACCTGGCTGGGTAATGCGGGTTGTTCATTTTCAGAAGACAGAAAGTCCTGCTTTCATATGTAATTTGTACCTGAATCCGTACGTGTTCACTTAGTTATAGGGAAAGCCGGTTGAACATTCAAACATGTCATTACGTGTAAAGATAGGGTCTGCCTCAGAGAATGGAAACCTCTGCCATAGCTCTTGTTTATATCATTCCACGGTTTTCACATAAACTTAAAAACGGTTTAAGAATTGGCCACGTGCCTGTCACTGAGTCAAGAGATGAGTATCTGACCGAGGGTAAAATGGCATTGATTTTTGACTTGCCAAATACATTCTCCTTCGCTGTAGCTGATGCGAGTCTGAGACATATGCTTGATTTTCTTAGAGCCCTTTTCCTGTTTTATTGAGCATCCGAGGCAGATAAGAGAATATATTTCAACATATGTTTGTGGAAGTGGAGGTGGCCTTGACTGCCTGGTGAGAGGGACTCTATGGACATACCACGGCAGCGTCGTTTGTTCATCATCTGGACAAGGATGTTTGCTCTTTGTCTGACCACTTTGTTCTGTCCACGGCACTTGGTTGTGTCAAAGGTATAAAATATGGAAACAAGCGGCTGCATCACCCATGCCTACAAATGGAACAATTTCACCATATGGAGAAGGGTGGGGGATTAAGACAAAGGATATTAAGTTTTGCTCATTTCTTAAGATTTTTTTTCATTGATGTATATGTCAGTGTCGTGAGTGTCTGGTGCCTGCAGAAGAGAACGTCAGATCCCACCTGTAACGCGAGTTACAATTGGTCGTGAGCCTCACACGATGTGGGCTCTGGGGACCAGACTTGGGTCCTCTAGAAGAACAAGCATGGCTCTTCTGAGCCTCTTCCTTAGTGTATTTAAACCATGTCCACCCAAGGAGCATGTAGCCCCTCCCCGCTTCTAAGCAGTGAGTGGGCAGCACTGTTACCTTTGACCTATGGAGATATGTGATTTTAAAGCCATGCCCCACTTTTAACTTGTGTCCCAAAATTAAAGAAATTAAGAAAACCGAGCTTCTCTTTTCTGATTGCTGGTTTTGAGCAGTTTGCCCACATGCCCAAATGAACGTATTAACCTCTTTGTGTCTTAATTTCTTTGCTTGTGAATAAGGGGACTGATTTACATAATATTCTTCAAAGAATAGCTCATTTGTTTTTAGCCAAGAAGTGTGGTAGAAACTAGGAGGAAGTTTAACAACAGTTCATGAACACACACACACACACACACACACACACACACACACACATACACACACACACACCTCTTAGTCCCGTTCCCCATAGATCCTTTTTTAAATTGTGCATTTAAGTATATCTGTTACACACAGGTCTTCACAAGATTGGATCATAAGATACATATTACTTTATGAGCTCATTTTAACATGTAATACCACATTGCAGATAGTTTTTCATGTTATTAAATGTAATTTCAAATCTGCTTACATAGTATGTAACAATTTGAGTAGACTACCACTTATTTAGTTGGCTATTAACTGAACCATTGCACTGTAACTTTGTGCTCTTTAAAATGTTGTCATGATCAGTTTTGGAGTTAAGTCTTTTTGCACGTACGTGGTTAGGATAAATTCCCCAAAGCAGAATTGCAAGTTTTTTTATTTTGTTTTGTTTTTGCCATTGTTATATAATGCCAAAATGTTCTTTACAAACTCCGCAGCAGTTTACATGCCATGGGCATGCTCTTGCACGAGAGAGTGTACCTCTTCCTCATTCTTAGCAGCTCTGCATAACATCGTTTCAGGTGACATGCTTTGGAAATTTCCATTCCAGGTTTTCTTGAAGCAGATGTGTTTCTTCCTTTGCCCACTTGAGGTTCTGTGTACACAACAGACAGAGGGAAGGGCTGGAGGAATCTTGTCACAATCCTGCCAACAGAAAGAGCCCACCAGTGCATTGACCATAAGTCTTTCCGAGCGGAGAGGAGACGCAATGGAGTGGCCTAGAGGTGCTGAAGAGCCTTGGTTCAAAACAGTACAGAGCAGCGGTTCTCAGCCTGTGGGTCGTTACCCCCACAGGGTCACTTATCAGATCCTGCATAGCCAATATTTACATTGTGATTCCTAACAGTAACAATATTACGGTTACTAAGTAGCAATAAAATCATTCTGTGGCTGAGAGTCAGCAAAACATAAGAAACTGTATTCCATGGCTGCAGCATTAGAGAGTTTGAGAGCCTCTGCGATACAGGATTCTGCAGCCTAGCTTGAAGATTGCTTCTATTTATTTATTTATTTATTTATTTATTTATTTATTTATTTATTATCATTAATTTTTTTCTTGTTACGTCTCAATGGTCATCCCATCCCTTGTATTCTCCCATTCTTCCCTCCTTCACATCCTCCCCCCACTCCCCTCCCCTATGACTGTGCCTGAGGGGGACCGCCTCCCCCTTGATATGCTCATAGGGTATCAAGTCTCAGAGGAAGGATGGCAGGCTGCCAAATGGAGACTGCTTCTTGGCCGAGCTTTGAAGGTCTCCAAGGCCGGGAGGATGCTTACCCTAGGTCAGGGGTAAGAAAAAGCACCTACTGAAAGACCTCGATGTACAGTTGTGCATCCACGGTCTCCTTGCAGAAGGATCTAGAGTCAGGCTGACCCCACCCCCCAGGGGTGAAAAGTTGGAAGGCCCTTTGCAAAAGAAACGGTAGGCTGGTAGGCTGTTTGTGTGAGTTAGAAAAGTGATGTGGGGGTTATATTCTTTTGAGGGCTTCTCTCTCTAACCCTAAAGGCAGATGGAGACCGTGTTCATGGAAATGGGGGTATGTATGTGCCAGAAGAAGAAGAGAGCCACAAGGACTAGGGAGGCATATGCAGAAACTCAGTGTATTTTTAGAAATAATAAGTTCAGTGGAAGGATGGTAAGATGTAGTTAAGGAACTCTAGACTATGGGATAAGAACGTATTTACATGATAAGACACCTAGGTATCAATTCTACTGACCCAACATCCGAGTAATAGGTATTTTTTTAAAAAAATGAAAATGAAAAAGAGACCACAACAAAGGATTCAAAAATAAATAAATAGAAGAGTGGCTTTCACAAGTTTAGTTTTGGCACAATGATCAAAAAAGCCTCCCCGAGGCATGTCCTTGTGAAATTTCACAACAGCGAGGATGAAAAAGGACCCCAGACTTCCAGAGTGGAAGCAAAACAAACAACCATGCCTCACGCTAAGCCACGCAGCGGGGCTGACATCATCTGTTAGCCGTATTGATGTTAAAAGAAAGCTCTGATAGATTACGGCTTCCCCAACCTAGGATTCTATGTCTAGTCAAAGCACTGTTCACTGGTGAGGGCAGGCATGCAGAGGCTTAGAGTGCC
>OU015742.1:97063123-97075158 GCA_907169655.1 Acomys percivali
GTGTGTGTGTGTGTGTGTGTGTGTGTGTGTGTGTGTGTGTGTGTGTGATCGATCATTGAGGCTCAAACTCAGGACCCTAGATACACAAAACAAGCTTGTGCCACTGACCTGATCAACTGGTTAAGAACTGAGAGTCAGGGCATAGAATGCTTTATAGAAAGGGGATGAGGAGGAAGGTGTTAGCTGAACCAAGTCTTCGTCTATTGCACTGGCAAGGGAAAGAGAACACTTGGAATAAGAAACCAGGGAATTCAGGCCTGCTACTTAGAGGCATGGCAGTGGCCATGAGGAAAACTCAAATAGGGATTATTAAAAACTGGTCCCTTGGGTGCTGGAGAGATGCCTCAGCGCTTAAGAACACTGACTGCTCTTCCAAAGGTCATGAGTTCAATTCCCAGCAACCACATGGTGGCTCACAACCATCTGTAATGAGATGTGGTGCCCTCTTCTGGCCTGCAGGTATACATGCAGGCAGAGCACTGTATACCTAATAATAAATAAATCTTTTAAAAAAATGATCCCTTTTGGTGGTGACGGGGCAGAAGACTCGCCTCTCATCTTAAGCAAACACAAATAGGTTTTGATTTCTGACAAGCTAACACATCATTACAGCCAGTTCGGGTTATATTTTAGTTCTAAATAACACAGAAATACATAGCCCAAGAGAAAATTTGGTCAATTTGGCCAACCAAAGGAAAAAGACCTTACCCCTATTTTAATTTATGTTTTTTTTTGTGTTTTTGAACCAAGTCATTTCTAAATGTTTCTGACTCTTACATTTCATGCTTGCATGATCTTTATAAATCCATTATTTTTCTCAGAGGACATGGTTCCAACTGTATGAAGCAAAGCAATAACAAATCAGACGTGATATCCAGGATAGCTTTGTAGAAGAATGTGCCCGGAGGGATGATTGCATCCTCTTGGGTAGCCTGCATCCTGTGTGTGCTCACTGTCTGAGCTGCCTGGCTGTGGTCTTCATGTGCTTTGAACTCAGGATCTCTGCGAGGACATTGCATGACCTTTGCTTTCCTTGCTGGATCCAAGTATCTCTGTGTTAGCTCTGAAACAGCAGTTCAAGGAATAGCTCACAAGGAGATGATGAAATCCAAGCAAGTGCCACACAGCTAAGACCAGGCAGTGCTGGGATTTGAACCCAGGTAGGTTAGTGTCAATGTCTGTATAGTCCATCACTGAGCCATCCTGAGGTGCTGTGAGAAACAGGAAAATAAACCACATACACATCTAAGTGCACAGGGAGAGAGACTACTCCCAAACAAAATGCAGGTCGCAAAATGCAGGCTGGTAGCAGAAGGCTTTTCACTTCTGAATGGCCGGGGGTAAAAGATTTCATTCCCTGCTGTTTGTTCTGTGTGCGCTCACCACTGTCTGTCAGGGATTAGCGTGTATTGTGTCTTGCCATTTTCTTCTGAGATAGAAACACTATACCAAGACCAGGCGATGCTCCTTAAACCGTAGCACACACACTCCCTCTTAGGCTCGGCATCCTCGGGTGTTTTTGCTGGATTTAGACAGCCTTGTTGTGCACATAAAAGTACTTGTGTTGAGCCGCCTCTGTCACCGGAAGAAGCTGTCAGCTCTTCAGGACCCTCTCCGAGCCACTGGAAAGAGAAAGCAGGCAACTGTTATCTTGTGTTAAACACTGCCTTTGTGGCTTATGGAGCCCTACGATGTGTGATGCAGGCTTCTGGTCTGGACAAGGTGGCTGCTTTACAGTTGGTTCCCGTGACCTGGCTGTGAGATTTCAGAACAAGTGTTAAGGTGTGTTCAGTACCAAAGCCGGCCACACCTGGGGATAGAGGGTTAAAACAGCCAATGCATTTAAAAGGACGTTTTATCTCATCAAAGGGCAGTGACTTAAAACTTTATAACTAATTATCCCGAATGGAATTCGTACCAGAAGGATTAGGAATGGAATAGAAAAGATCTGATTGTGTGCCCTGCATCCCGTGGCCTCCGTCTCATGAGGCAGCTCCCGTTTCCTGTCGATGAAATGTCCTGCTAGTGGGTGGGAAGATGGCTCAGTGGGTAAGTTCAGATGCTCAGAACCCACAGGGCCAGGCAAGGTAGTGTGTTCTGCGAGCCCAGCGCTCCTCCAGTGAGATGGGAGGCAGAGACAAGAGAACCCCGGGAGGCTGTGTGCCTGTTAGCTGGGTTTATGCAGCAGCAAACACTGGGAGATCCTGTCTTGAACAAGGTGGAAGGTGAGGTGAGGACCACACCTTCACGCGTGCTGTAAACATGTGTGCCTATACTCACACACTCATAATTGGGGGGGGGGTATTAAAAACAAATAAAAAATTAGGAAAAACATTGTAAGCAAGAGTCCCTGTAGAAGGTCTGTCTCTGGGACGCGGGGCTGGGGGAGAGGGGTGTGCACCCACACCTGAGCACGTTTGTTTTGCACAACAGCTTAGCGTTGCATCTTGCTTTTCCCATTTCTGAGTGCCACAGGTTATATCAGCCAGCACTTTTAGATCTTTCCCCTTCTTTTTCTAACTTGTAGAATGACATAGCAAATGATTTTTTTAAAAAAAATTTGTTTATTTATTTATCCTTTTCCTGTATGTGTATTTAGGTCATCTGGACCACCAACCATCTCCATTGAGCATTTGGCAAAATCATCTTATTTTGTCTGCGAGGGAATGGAGATCCAGAGAGAGCGAGAGAGAGCAAGAGAGAGAGAGAGAGAGAGAGAGAGAGAGAGAGAGAGAAAGAGAGAGAAGGAGAGAGGGAGAGAGAGATGGTTAAATAATTCAGGAGACTCTCGAACCTACATGTTGGATGTGTTTTTCTTGCTATTATTGTATTTTGATTGCAGACGACAGGAGAGGGTGGCTCAGCTGTGTGCCTGTGAATGTGTTCACACGTGTGGGTGGTGTGTGAATGTGTGCGCCCACACGGGTAGGTGTACATTCTGTTGTATGACAGATGTGCTCGTGAAAAACTCTGAATGAGTCTTTTTCTTTTTAAAAATGGAACGTGAAATTGAAATTTTAAAGGCTCCGAGGGTGGAAAGACGATTTATTATTTAAAGGAAGCTTGGGGAGGAATCCTTATGTGAAGACTCGTGTTTTCCCCTTCCTTACAAAGAGCAGCTTCATTGAGAATCAACTCTCATGCAGCTTAGGGCGGCCATTTTGAGTGCGTAGCTTGACGCGTTTCCTCAAATGTATGTAACCAACCCATCGCCACAACAGTTAAAATGGAGAACTTTTCTGTCTTCCCAAAGGTTCTTCTATGTCTCTTGGCAGTCATTGGTCATCGCTACCCGCAGGAGGCAGTCCCCCTTGTGGTCCGTGTCACTGTAAATTAGCGTTGCTTGTTTCAGGACCTTATATAAATGGAACCATATGGTGTTTGGTGTCTTTGGCACAGTATTCATATGCGTATCGGTAATTTATTCATTTTTCTTGCTAAGCAAAATTCCATTATGTGGATGTAGCACGGGCTGCTTATCCTCGTACCTGCTGTAGAACATAGAGTTTCTTCCAGTTTGGGCCTCTTAAGGAGTGGTACCTCCCCCCATCATCCACCTGTGCAGATCCAGTATTTGCATATGTTAAAGTAAATTAATAGGACATGCTTTTATTGAGGCAACATGTGCAAGCATCTATTAGTGCTGGGGCTGTAGCACAGCTGAACAGTGCTTGCCTAGCATGTGTGAGGCCCCAAGTTCAAGCCCAAGCACCACATAAACAGATCCCTTCTGTGTGCTGAATAGATAGGCCCTGCCCTGCAGGGATCATATATTACATAGAATAACATATAATATCTGAGTGTGGGCGCAGGGTGGGGCGAGTGCACTCAGGGGCACATAGGGAAGCCAGAGGAAGAGGTCAGGTAGCTCCTTTTTTATCATCCTTCATTTTAATTTTTGAAACAGAGTCTCTCACTGAACCAGATGCTCATGGTTTGGGTTGGGCCAGCCGGCCAGTGACTCCTGGGGTCTGACTGTCTCTGTCCTCACAGGCTGGAGGAATCACATACGTAGCCTTGCCTGGTTTTTTCACAAGAGTACTGAGGATTTGAACTCGGGTTCTCTTGCTTTCATAACAAACACACTTACCCACTAAGCCGTTTCCTGCCCCCTGTGTAATATCTTTACACCGCAGTGAGAGTCATTTGAGAAAGCAGCAATCTCCCCCTCCATTATTTTATAGAAGCAGTTGCTCTGGAAGCCCGTTATCTGAGTGGAGCCCTGACAAACATTTCATCTCATGTATCCCACAGCCGCTTGACGGTCAATGTGGGCTGTTAATAGAATAAAGAGCAGATTCCTCTCCAAGTGATGAGCCACAGAAGTAGCTGCTAGATTGCAAATTGGCATTTAGGATTGGCTTCAACGCTGCTCATTGCAGGGCTTTCCGGATTTCAATTTTTATGTTTGAATTTTTCTTCAATATACCATGTGTATACAATGCACTGTGGTCAAATTCATCACGCACCTCCTCACTCCCTGATGTCACTCCCCTGTTCTCTCCTGTCTTGTTTTGGGGCTTTGAGCTTTTAACCAGCTGTAGCTAGGAGGATGCTGGCTACCAGACTGGCCCTGCTCTGTCTGGTCTCTTCATGCCAGGAAGCCCTGGGACTGGGAATAGCTGTACCTAAGTGTGGGAGAGTGGTCCAGACTGAAGGGTACAGGCTTGGGTACTGGGTCTTCCTTTCATTTTCTCCCTCTCTCTTTCTCTGGTTCTGGGCATCGAATCTAGGCCCTTGTGAATGTTAATTAAGCATTTATTACTGAGTCATATCTCCATCTTTACTTTGGTGTGTTTGTGGTGTATTCATGCATTCATGCATGCATATAAGGCACGCATGAGTACACACGCATCCAGACTTTTTGACTACTTATCTGGGTTCCTAAATCTACCACCCTTTTCCACCCTGAGCCCCTTCCAACCCTCCAACACTAGATAGGTGAGAAAAGTTAAAGGGGAAAGGGGGCATAGATCTTTTTAGACTACTTCCTGCTGATTAGGGCATCTAGTTCCTTGGGGCAAGCCCAGTCTTCGTCTTCAGAATACCAGCAACCAGCAATGCAGCAAACAGCAATCCAGCAAACCAGCAATAGCACAAGAAACATCAGGAACCAGCAGCAGCAGAGGCAGCAGGGGCAGCAGGGGCCGCAGCAGCCACCTCAGGCCCTCTTGGGGCTCTTAACAGTCCCCAGAATTCCAAACGTAAACTCTCTACAGCTGGCAAAAATCATGCCCCTCCTAGAGTGCAAGGTGATCATAGTTAACGGCTGTGGACAATCTGAAGCAGCCCCGTATCCCATACTTGGGATTAAAACAAAAAAACATATTCACATAGCGTAACAGAGTTAAAAAAAAAAAAAAAAGAAACCAAAATTTTCACTACACACACACACACACACACACACACACACACACACACACATACACACACACACAGTGAGAGACTGATGCCATATAACTTCCTTCTTCACTCATTTTCCACCTTAATTTTTTGAGGTGGGTCCCCTCATTCGATTTGGAGATCACCTATTGGCTGGCTAGCCAGTGACCTTAAGATAGTCTCATGTCTCTGAGCCCCTTAGCACTGGGGTTATAAATGCCTGCCCTCACACCTGCTTTTACATGCTGCTGGGGATCTTTTTTCTTTTCCTGAAATAGGGTTTCTCTGTGTAGCCCTGGCTATCCTGGCCACTAGGCTTAGCTTCCTTTCTGCGTGGTTCTTCTACCTCCTACATTATCCCCAACCTCTTCTGTAAGGAAGAAAGAGAAATAAATATTTAATTATGTGAGTCTTGGTAAGTGGACCCAGGCCAGCCCAAACCTCTCCCAGTCTCTGATTCTCTCCCAGCTTGTTGCTTGGGGCTGCTTAGAAAGGGACATAAAACTCAGGTGGCCTGAGCCAGGCCTGGGAGACCTTTAGCTTAGAGGTCTCAGGTGAAAGTTGGCCTGTGGTTGGGAGAGAGTTTGACTATGAGTTTTAGACTGCCTTGAAGCCCTTGGCCCTCTGGACACAGGCATAGGTTTGCGTGGGTCCCTGAAGCCTGGCATGTCTGTTGTATCTTAGGAGGTTGTGGGCCACTCAGCAGTGGAGTTCTGATTATTCAAGACAGCTTGGCTCAGAGTTCCTGATGTGTGGGTGTAGAGTTAGGAGCTGGGGGTTGAGCAGTGCAAGCTCTTTTTGAGCTATCTAGAATACTCAGTTATAAGGGACCTATTCCCACGTACACGAGAGTCATGATGGCTCTGATGTCATGAAGCAGGTGTGCCCTCATTGGCCACTGTGGGTCCTCCTCAACCTCAGCCTTAAATGCATTAATTTGTTTACACTGCTAGAGTTTGAATCTAGGACCTGTGCATCTAAGCAAACACTCTCCTACTGAGCTTTTGTTGTTGTTGTTGTTGTTGTTGTTGTTTGAGACAGGGTTTCTCTGTGTAGCCTTGACTGTCCTGGATTTACTTTGTAGACCAGGCTGGCCTCGAACTCATGAAGATCCACCTACCTCTTCCTCCCTGAGTGCTGGAAAAACAGGTGTGCACCACCGCACCTGACTCTACCAAGCTTTTTTAGACAGAATTTTGTTATGTATCTCAGGGTTGCCTTGAGCTCATAACTTCCTGTCTTGTCTTTGGGAGTATTGAGATTATAGGTGTGTGCTGCCATATCTGGTTCTTGCTCATAGACAGACACAGTACCTGTTGTCTTACAGGTAAATTATGAGGGATAAATAAAATCAGACACTTAAAGGGCTTTGGAATGGTCAGGCACTGCCCAGAAGTCCATGCCAGTCTTCCCTTTTGAAACACTGATGCTGCAGAAGTTTCTGGGCAGTTTATTCTGTCTCCACCGCATTGTCCTGCATTGGAATGAATGGATCTCCACACAGACCTTCCCCCAGGCTCAGGGCAGTGCTGAAGATGTGCGGGACATCATTCTACCTTAGGAAGGTTGGTCCTGGGAAGCCAATGGCTACTGAAGAATGGACTGAGGACACTGGAGATGGGGCTGGAAGAACTCCCCAGACAGGCGAGGTGTAACAGGGCATATGAGTCTGACTTTGGAGTTCATGCAGAATCAATCCCTTGCGTGACAAGGTTGTCCTGGATGGGCAGCACTGCAGAAAGCTGGCTGTGCCCCTGTTTCCCAGCTGGAAACAGAGACTATCATTGACCTTACAAGAGCGTCTGAGGCATGGGAAGGACCCAACGCAGTGTCTGATGCAAACTAGATGCCCAGGGAACCTGTGATCATCTCTTCCTTCTATCTCTCGTGGCACCATGGGCCTTCTAATGTCTACAGGGTGGCTTTGCCTGACCCTGGGTTTCCCCCAGGCTGAGTTTAAGACTTACCTTTTCTGATAGTCAAGGTACCACATCAACTAATGTCCTGTAATAGCACATAGTAGTGTCAGCTTGGAACACAAAGTGTCTTCTAGTGTGTGTGTGTGTGTGTGTGTGTGTGTGTGTGTGTGTGTGATTATTGAAATAGAAAGAATGATGGACTATAAAGGAGGAAGTTGAAGACTGTGTGTGTGTGATATGTATGTATGTATGTATGTATGTATGTATGTATGTATGTATGTATTGTGGTTAGGTGTACCTTAACACTAATAAAGAGAGAGGTGAGAGGACAACTTGTAGGTGTTGGTTCTGTCCGCCATCTGGGAGTGAAACTTAGATCGTCAGACTTAGTGTCACGCACCCTTACCCAATGAGCCCCTTTGCCCACCCTCCTCGCCTCGGGCCATCTAGCCAGCCAGCTGTCTCTTTTCCACATACTGAGCATTTTCTGAGTGCCAAGTGCTTTGCATTCCCATTGCATGGAATTGCCATGACAACCCATTTCACAGATGGAGCCAAGGCTTATAGAGAGGAAATAATTGGCTGAGGTCACTCAGCGGGTAAGAGACAAAACTAGGATTCGGGCTTGGGATGAAGCCAAGGGCTGTGGTCATCTCCCCCACTGTGTCCTTGGCTCTTGGCCCTGGCTAGAGGAGAAGCCAGTGATGATTAGCTGGAAGGAGGATCATAGTCCAGGAGAAAAGGAAAGTAGCTAGAAAGTCTGTCAAAGGAAAGAAGCCTAAAAGGATTTTATGACTAGGGCCACATCTGGAGCAAGTGCAATGAGCCTGCACTGCAGGAGGAGTCCAGAACTGTCCTGGGAACGGCTAGCGGGAGGGATGGGGGGGCCTGTTCCTCAGTTGGTCTAGCTGCCTGGTACTGAGGTTGTAGAGTTGCGCAGGCCTGGGAACTCACGTTGCTTCATTATCCGGGCAGAATCCGTGAGGCAGTGAATTTGTCTGTGAGGTTGGGCCACTCTTTGCCACCTTTTGTACTCAGCCATCCCTCCAGTCACGGACACTGAAATCCTGCCACCCTGGATGGAGAGCCTCCTCACTTGGCTGACTGGGGCTTGGCCAGTGCTGCAGCCATCTGCTCAGCCTGCAAAGCTCTTTGTTGCTTTTTGGCACGTTAAATGGCTTAATTTCTATTTCTCTGTTGGGAAATGCAGCTCCCCAGCATTGAGGGAGCAGTGGGTGCTAAAATGGCTTCTGATTGCTATCTTGAATGTTCATATCCTAATACACTTTACTGTCAATGACCTGTCCTCCCTGCTACGAGCCCTCTCTCCCCTTCTGCAGAGATAGGCTCAGTGCCCGCTGCCGGATAGGCCTCGCTGCCCATCTCATTCCTTCATTGTCCTCCTCCCTGCCTCTCACAGATAGCATTGTGCTTCCCCGGTACGGTCTGGAGTCGTGGGAAATCTTTGACTCGGAGGATATGAGAAAGCGTTCCATTTTGTTCGTGGGGGGGGGGGAGGGCGGGCGGGGTTAGCTGTGATGATCTAATCTCCAAAAGGCATACATTATTTGAATTCCATGCTTGGGAGCGAAAGGGTTCTTGATCATTTTGAACTTTGGCAGAAACAGAATTCTGGCTTAGCACTTGCTGTTCAGCAGAGCCAATGGCTGATTTTCCTGCCTATTAACTCCTTGCCAGAGCTGGGGGCATGTGTTTATGGTGGGGTCCTGCAAGTGTTTGAGAGAGAACTCTGTACCCACAGAGTTAAGCTCATTAACTTTTGGGGAGCGATGAGATCATGTGGGATCCAGTTGGGTACTTGGTTCTCACCTGGACTCCAGGCTCAGAAGAGTGGAGCCTGTGGGGTCCCTGAGGGTGGCCCCAAATCTGCCCACTGCCCTCTTTCACTCCCTGACCAGACGGTGCCTGAACGAACATAGCCAGGTTTCCTCATCCACAAAAGATCCCTTGATACATATGAAATTTTAGAGCAGACAGAAAACATTCTCAGCCATGAGGGGCTAATTCTAGCCATGCACCAGGGCTCCTGAGAACTCTGGAGAGGCTGTGGAGTGACTTGGAGAGGCATCAGGTCAGCGTGAGTATCTTTGCCTCCCAGACATGCTCATATTAGATGTCCATTGTATAGTCACCTCAGCTTTCCTCTCCAAGTGCCATGCAGAGGCCACTTCAGTACAGATCACATGTCTGTTCTCCTCCCTGGAGGATTGAAGGGGTGATGGACCCAGAATATGTTTCAGAAGACCTGAGTCTAGGGCCTTTCCCACCGGCACAAGTGAGTATTGGGCAGAGACATGAGCAGAAGTTGGGAACGTGGGCCTCACCCTTCCTGTCCAGCAGGGAAGATAGCCACGTGGACACTGTGCTACAGTTTAATAGAAACTGTCATTAGGACATGCCTGGTGTGCTGTGGGAACCCAGAAGAGGGAGGAATGCATCCTGGTGGGAGTATCTAGAAAGGCCTCAGAGAGGAGGCTAATTGGCCTTGACCTTGAAGGAGCAGGAGATGCCCACCACACCACACTGCCTCTTCCGAAGAATGACCTGCCAAGTGCATACTTGCTCTTTATTGGGGACAGTGGGAAAATGACAGGAAGGGATGATGGTTCCTGTCCTTAAAGAAACGCACAGCTTGTTGGGGGAGAGAGCCTGGCACTGCTGAGGCCGTTGGAACTCTGTGTGTGCAGATGGATGTGGGGGCGGGAGAGTCTCACGGTGCGGGCTTGGAGGTCCAAGACTTTACTGCTCTCTCGTGTGGAAAGCATGCTCTGCAGGAAGAGTTCCTACCTTGCAAAGATGTCCGAACGTAAGACGCCCAGCCCTCCCATTTGTAGCCTGCTGCCTGCTTTCATCAGCCTGGCTGAGCAGAAGAGGGAGCAACTTGGGGATGAGAGGAGCAAGCCCTTGGTGAGCAGCTGCAAGTGCTGGCTCTCTCTCTCCCTATAGTCTGGCCGGGCTGGAATCTGTGGTCACACAACACCCGTGTAGCCAACACAGGCCGTGAGTCTGGGGGGTCGGAGTAAAAGTACACCTTCCAAGCCTTTGTTTTTCTTGCTCCTTCTCACACTGTTCTTCTCTGTTGCTTAGGATCCTTTGACAGTTGCTCATTGCTCATTTCCTCTGTCTTATTAGCTGGGTTTCAGCACTCTTCCCAGTGAGGTTTTACTCACTGAGAACGGGGAATGAGGTCTTAATGCCTCTCTCGTTTTCCCGGGAAGTGTAAAGACCACAAGCTTCTTTCGACGATCTTGGCCACTTAGCCTGGACCTTCGACTTCAGTTTCATCATCTGTAAAGGGAGCTAACACAAAGCCTCCTGACCTTCCTGCAGTTGGCCTGATAGGCTGGGGGAGATTCTTTGCGGTGGGGATTGTCTTACGCCCTGTGGCTTTCCTGGCGTCTCCTCCCTTTAGATACCATTATGGCATCCTCTCTGCCAGTCACGGCAGTCAGTCTCTAGACAGTCATGCCTCGAGAAATTCTTTGAATATCTATTGTGAAGCGTGATTCCTCCCAAATTAAAGCCACTGATTGGTGCTGCTGTCTGTGCATGTGTTAGACCTCTTAGCCTGTCAATGTTGGTGCTCTTTCCTTCCTAACTCACCTAGCACTTGACACACTGTAGGCTGACGAGCGCATAGGGCTACGACTCTGGGTTACAGCGGCTCAGAGTGGAAAATGAGGGGCTCTCAAGCTGCCCACACAAGCACTAACAGCCCCATTGTTGTTTTCTTACTTGCAGATTGATCTGGAGCCAGAAGGCAAAGTGTACGTGATCATCGACCTCTCAGGGTCATCGGGCGAAGGTAGGAGACCATGTCTTGTTCTACTGAGCCGTCCGTCGTCTTCCGGGTCTCTCCCATCCCATCTCAGCCAGGGCACTATCACAGTGACATTTAATTAGTTGGCATGCTCTAGCGGGAGAAGGTTATTTTTGAAGATGTTATGCCTGTGTACCAAAAGGAGTGAGCCATCTGTTACTGGTGGAGCAGAAGGAGATTTCGGACTTGCTGAGAGGCCGGTAACACAGGCATTTCCGAGTACTGTGTGCAGGGCAGGTGCCAGGGAGTGGCCCCCTCTCCTAGGAGGCCGCCGTGGGGTTTGTGTTGTGTGTGGTGAGAAGGGAAGTAAAACCAGTCGGCCTAACGGTATTCAGAAATGAAAGAAACAAGGTGCCAGACTTTAAAATCGTGCTTTTTTGGGGGATCATTTACATATTCTTTTACTAGTTGTTTAAAGGGCAAAAGAAGCTGATGATATGAGGCAACATATAAGGTTTTCTCTGATATTCGTGTGTTTTTCCTTTTTATATCCTTTTCTTTTGATTCCCCCCTCCCACACACCTTTGTTCACTCAGTGTGTTTTAAGTGCAGAAGTGTAGGTGTGGTGCACACTGAACAGTCAGGCCACAAGGGAAGAAAATGCAGCCCTGTCCAGACAGGTGCCAGGCAGCTGTGACAGCCTCAGCACTAGATAGGCAGAGGACAGGACTCGTGTTCACTGCCTCATTTTTCCTCTCCTTCCCTCTCTGTGGGCCTGGAGGCAGAACAGCTGCCGTAAGTAGCACAACAGAGAGACTGGCAGATAGGAATTGCTTCCCCTTAGAGAGGAGGGAAGGGAATGGTGTTTGCGGTCTGTGTTCCCAAGTGAAAGGTGGACATTCGTGTTCTTCAGCTCTCCCACCTGGAAGACTTGGCCCTTGAACAGACTCACA
>OU015742.1:97075168-97103904 GCA_907169655.1 Acomys percivali
ACACCCACACACTCATATACACTCACACACACCCACACACACACTCATACACACACTCTCACACACACTCACACACACTCTATCTCTCACACACTCATACACACACACTCACACACTCACACAGCATCTCTAGGTAAAGGTTGTGATGGGAAGAAACTTTGTAAGTCAGATCTCAGGCTCTAAGGCCAGTGGTTCTCAACCTGTGGGTCGAGACACCTCTTTTTTGGGGGGGAGGGATCTCATATCAGATGTCCTGCATATCAGACATTTACATTACAATTCATAACAGTAGCAAAATTACAGTTATGGAATGTCAATGAAATATTTTTATGGTTGGGGTACATTAGGGTACAGTGGGGACATTGAATAGCAAGGTCACAGCATTAAGAAGGATGCTCGAGACAAATAAATGTATGATAGTGGCACCTGATACGTCAGTCTCCACACTGTTCAGAATAACGCAGCAGCCATGTGCATAGGGGACCACACTAGAGCTGGGTCCTCTTTAATATGACTTGATGACTTGGCACAGGTTGAAAGCTCTAAGCATCCTTTCACAATTGGTTTCTTACATATTCCGCTCTTTATTGCAATCATGTTTGGCATGCCAAACTTCCCTTCGCTGTTGTCAGCACTGAACAGCCAAGAATAGAATATGCTGCTGAATGGTTGAGGATTTCACAATCTAGATGGAATATTTAAGACCTATAAAAAGTAAAGTAAAATAAGCCAGCCAAGTTAAGAAAAAGCAACCTACCCCTACCCAGCACCTACCCCAGATGCTGAAGCAGGAAGATGCCCTGAGTAGAAGAGATTAGAGCCAGCCTGAAATTCAAGAAAAAAATAATAAAGCAAACAAAAGATGGAAGATTGTAGTTGCCTTAACCACTTTTTAGCATAGTATGTGAGCCTGGCCTATCAGAGTTGAGAGTTTACAATAGCATCCTGATTGTAGATGTTGGAAAATGTTTGATAAACAAAAATCAATTTCTTTTTTCCTGTTCTTTCCCTAACCTTAATTAAACATGTATTTCCTGTGCCAAGACGCTGGGCAACCAATGGCAGGCTTGAATTATTTTCTTTCTCCTCAAAAAGATTAATGACTTGCAAAATTATAAACAACTTTTCTTTTTACATTAGAGAGAAAGGAGATGGGCAGCGAATGAATAAGTAAATCAGAAGCAATTGATTTTTTCTTCTTGCCTCTACGCTTTACTGCATGTGAATAACTGAAGCAATTTTCATTGGGTTAAATTCTGAGTCTTTGTTTTTAAAAACAACAACAACAACAACAACAACAACAGCAACAACAACAATAACAAGAAAAACTCTTTCATCTAAAGCAAACAGAGTTGACTTTAGAAATGCTGACACATGCCAGGGGTCTAGTCTGTAAAGTACTAGCATGCATGTCTCTAAAAAGAAGAGGAGTCTAGTTTTCCTTTGCTCATCTTGGACTTAGGATTCCCACTTGGGAGTGGTGAGTGGATGCTCTGTAGTCTGGCCTTGTGCTCCATTTCTATCACATCCATCTGTCCTCCTGGTCCTGCCCTGGGTTGTGAGGCTGAGGGAATGACTCAGGCAGGGGCAAACCATAGCTAGACAGACGAGAGAAGTCTCGATTGTCCAGCGGCAACCCTATTGCACTACAGACTGTGGACTCGACTCATGGATCCTTGTCCACACCCTTTCTTGGGTGTTAATGCTAATTGTGTTTGGTGAAAGGGCGAGAGGAGTGTTGAAGTGAGGCCTGAGCGAGGTTTCACTGCTCAGTTCTGCCACCAGCTTTGTTTCAGCAGCTCTATCTCCGTGCTCCATCCCCATCAAAGGGAAGGATATAGCCATAGAAATTGCACACACTTTACAACACACGCAAATTCCAATAGTACATAGAAAGGTGTGGGGGTGATGGTGTGAATACACCCCCTTCTTCTAGAATGTTCCAAAGGGTTCTTTTTTTCTTGCTAACATGCTGTTAGGAAGTTTGGGTGTTTACATCCGCTGGAGCAGGATATAATGTGATTTCTGACTGTCTAATAAAATTCCACCACTTGCACATCCTGTGCAGGTCACCATAATGGGATTTTGACTAGTGTGTGCTTTGACTAAACCAAGGAACCTGACCCCAGATGTAAGGGGTCAGGCCTGATGGCATTGAAGGTCATATCCGGTCACATGATGTTATTCTTCAACGTAATTTGAATAGACACTGTTGGAGCTCATGCCAAGGCATGGGCTATATTTGCAGCTGATAGAAGGAGCTGAAAGAAAGGGACATGGGTTTTGTTTTTGCTTTTGTTTTGTTTTTGGCATGTGTTGTCACAGATATTTCACGAATGTCACACAAAAGTTTTGTGTGAGCCCCAGTCCGAGGCATTCCTTAGTTCAGCTTTCATCAAGAGTAGCCACCATTTGACTCCCTGATGCCTGATGCCTGCAGCATCAGCTCACCAGATAATTAGGTCAAAGTATAATTAGCCCATGTAACGGAAGCATAAACAGCAACTTAATTCTCAAATTCTAAGTGTGTTTCCTTCTGCGTACATGTTATTGTTTCTGCCTTTGCTGCCACTTGCGTGTGATTCTCATTTGTTATAGGAATGTAGCAGTGCACCCCCAGGTAAAGGTCCCCTGGATGGGAGCTGGTTAGGGCCTGACCGTGGGATCTTCCTCCTCTGCTCCGCATCCAGGGGTAGTGCGCAGCTCAGATTGTTCTTCAGATGCTATAGTGCAATAGAAATCGTAACAAGTTTGAGCAGGACCCCTCAAACTTCTTATGATTTCTATTGCACCAGCCAAGGACAATACGTGCAGTAAACCCCGAAACCCTCCCCAGATCTACCCAATGGACAGAACATTCTTCACAGTTGAGTGGAGAGTGGGGACTGACTTTCACATGTACTCTGGTGCCCCATATTTGACCATGTCTTCTGGATGAAGAGGCCTGGTGGCACTCAGAGGAAGGATAGCAGGCTACCAAGAAGAGACTTGATACCCTATGAGCATATACAGGGGGAAGAGGTCCCCCTCAGTCACAGTCATAGGGGAAGGGAGTAAGGGGAAAATGGGAGGGAGGGAGGAATGGGAGGATACAAGGGATGGGATAACAATTGAGATGTAATATGAATAAATTAATAAACTATATTTTAAAAAAGAAAAGAAATCTTAAGAAGTCAGCCTCACAAGATGCTCACAAACCTGTGTCTGCAATAGCGTCCAGAGTCTATGACATAAGTGGAGTGACTTTTGCACTACAAACAGCACACGTACTGCAGTTGATCTGTCCTGCTGGGATTGTGTCTTGTCCAAGTGGAAGCTGAGAAGCAAGAAGCAGGGCTCACCTACCCTTCTTTTATGAGGTCACGTGACGGTGAAGTGCCTGGTATCTTCTCTAGGAGAGAGCACGGTCCTAGGCATCCCTCAGACCTGACCTGAGATCCTGGCTGTTGTGATTAACGGCTGAGCCTTAGATCCCTTACCCAGAAGATGGGGTGACACTGCAGCATTTCATTTGGCCTTAGTTGTGACTCAGTGTGCGCCTAATTCAGATTCAAGCACACCTGCCAAAACTACTGTGGAAAAGGGTTGCTATAAAAGCAGTGTTTGTGTACACCAAGATGCTCAGTACATACTCAGAGCCTGGAGACCCAAGAGCACAGAGGTGGGCATGCTTCAACAGAGTCACCTTGAGAGCAGCAGGCAGGCGCTTCAGCGAAACAATGGGAGTGCAGGCTTCTGACTCTGAGTGTGGAATGCTCAAGAGCACAGCAAGTGAAGAACCTGCCACTCACAGAATACGTAGCTATGTGCCAGGTCTGAGAGATTACTTCCTGTAGAGTAGCGACCCAGCTGTAGTTGTACCTCCTCATCTGTCTTCCTTACCCTCCCCCCAAGTAAAGCAGTTCCCAGCCAGGCACTCTGGAGCATCCCAGAGCCACTGGTTTGTGTCATGAGCACGTTGATGTTAACAGCATCTCTTGGTGGAGCCTGGCTCCTCCCATCACCCCTCGGTGCTGACTGAGAAAGCATGGTCTCTCCAGGCTCTCACTTCTCACTGGTCCTTCATCTGTGTGAAGACAGGTATTAAACCTCTCTTCTCCGAGCAGAATGTAGCAAATCCTTTAGCCTTTCTGCAGGTATGGTTTTGAAATCTCACTCTTCTTTGCAGCTTCCTGCTGTTTTGGTTTCTCCTCCTCCTCCTCCTCCTCCTCCTCCTCCTCCTCCTCCTCCTCCTCCTTCTTCTTTTCTAGTTGTTCAAGAAGACAGATTTGATGAAGCCAACTTCATTTAGCTCAGGAAAGACAACGTGTGTGTAGAGATTTTCACGCGTCGAGTGCTTGACCCCAGCACCATCACATGACAGTGGAGTGCTAGGGGGCAAGCGATGCACTTCAGCCCACACTGCAGGCTCCTTTGCAGTCTTCTGCTCTGTCAGGGCCCTGATGATGAGTTTGTCAACATGGAAACGACCTCCTGTCATTATCGTTATTTTTAATCCTTTTCTTCAGAAAGCTTTTAATATGAACATAAAGCCTGGGTTCTTAGGTTTTAATCCAAACGTGGCCCCAGAGTCCCCTTTATAAATAGACATCTTTTTTCTCTCTCTCTCTTGGAAATGAAAGTTCCCAATCTCTGTTTCAGAAATGGCTGAGTCCCTCTCTGGATGTCTAAATGTGGACTCATAAATAGGTCTGGGTTCAAAACTAGACCTGGCCTAAACCAAGCAGGATGATGATCTTTCCTACTGCCCTGCTCCTTGGTGGAGACATTGGAGTCTTATGTTCATGGCAGACCTTCAATCTCTGCCTTCAGTGGGAAACCTTGGCTCTGCCAGAGGGCGGGGCATACCTCAACAGCATCTCTAGGTTCCATGGCCCTCCTGAAGAATTCAGTCTTTTCTAAATCCCATAACTGTGGCTCTGGTTGTCAGGGAGTTGACGGGAGTCAATCAAATGAGTGGTCCTCACCAGTTCATCTCAGCCAATGAGCCCAGGTTGGTATGTTACTAAGGAAGAGGTGAAGGAAGTGGAAAATGGAAGACAATGTCACAAGGATCAGAACATTGCTTTCAATCAGGAAAGTATCAAAGACTAGCACATTTGCATTGAGTTCAGAACTGGGTGTCCGTCGCCATGGAGTACATTGGAACTGGGATGACCCAACAGAGTGCCAAGTGAGTGGCACAGCTTATGCTGGAAAGGACAGATACACTGGACCTCCGGGAGGGTCGGGGGTTGGGGGGAGAGGCTTTAGTGAGCAGGGGAAGTCCTGTTGTCACTATCCAAGATGGCTTAGATGCTTTCAGTATTTAGGGATGACAGTATAGACAGGATAAATAATGCAGACAGATTGTGTAGCCTCTGGGAGCATCCAAACAAAAAGGTAGTTACCAGCACTGCAAGCAGAAATTGCCATGCTGTGCAAGCAAGGAAAAAGGAATGCGGGAAATGGTTAATCCGTGTTTGAAAGTTGATGGCGGCAGCTCGGCTTTAACTTCATGGTCAAGGCCTCTCAAGGAAAAGAGTGTTCCAGGTTAAATTTAATCACTTCTAGAACCCTGAGCAGAGGCCTGTTAGGACTATTGCACTGAGGTACTTAGAAGGCCAAGTCTGAAGAAAGGCATCCATCCCTCCAAGGCGTTTTGCGCTCTCTCTTTCCCCACTTAGACACCTGGCAAAGCCCCATGGGAATCAGGCTTCCGTCTTCAGCCCCTGGTCCTCCTCCCCCCTCAGCCTCCTTTTTTGCAGGCTGGAAAATGAACTCTCGGTTTCGTGCGTGCCACCCCTGTGCTTCGTCTACAGCTTTTCTAAGGTGCTCCCAAATTAAGCCCAGACAGTCCCACATTTTCCCTTTCAGTTTCTGTTCAGCTTCGAATATGACACATCATTAAGGGCATTAACGAGAGTTTCCAGCTTCCCCTAAGCCACACCCAGCCATGAGGTACTGACCCATCTTCTTTCTGAGATGTCCCCGAGGCAACAATATTCTTGTCACGTTTACCTCCCGTGCTCCCTACACATCTGTACTGTGTCAGATTTTCCAGAAGTGTGTTGAGGCCAGGGAATAAATATTAACAACATTCAGCTGTTCGGAACCATTGATCTTTTAGTATGAGCCCTTCACTCCCCTTCACTCCCAACTCTCGGCTCCTCTGACACACAGACCCAGGGTGCATATCCTTTGGGGTCCAGATTTGGAGGTCCGTCTTTGCCTGGATGGCATCAGTGTCTATTCCTAGAAGTGACTAGCTGTATGGCCGAGACCAAGGACTCACCAGAAGAGCAGTGAGCATCCACCCCTGCCAAGGGCTTCTCAGATCCTAAAGAGCCTCTGCCGAAATGCTCAATGAGAACTAAGCCGAGAAGCCGCTGATGTGAGTCATCCACGGTTAACACCACCAAATGCAAGCCATTACCAGACAAAAGACAGGATTGAGCCCCGAGAGCCTGAGGATGAGGGTGGGGTGCTCTCTGCAAACCTCCTTCCTGTCTGCCATTATGTGGATGTGAGTAACATATCTTCTGTTGATTGTGCACTTGTTTTCCTACTGGTTTAATTTCAGAAGGGACGGTCGTGTGGAAGAAGTAAGCCTAGAGAAAGGGTGGGCTTGTGATAGGTCCTTAGTGAGGGCACAGGCCCCTTACGTTCTCCCATGTCCTCGAAGTCTGTCTCTGGTGTTATGTATCATTTCTGTATCTTATAAAAGAGGGTTTGGGGAAAATCATGTTTGCAGCTCAGATCATATTTGCTTGAAATGGCCCATAATTGAATCATTTACTGTTGTTAATGTCCTCATGACTTGGCTTAAAAGAAAAGGGTATTTCCATTCATCTAACCTGATTTAGAGAGTTGCCTTTCTGTACCAATTATTCTATTCTTTTATCTACTTGAAACTGGCCAGTGCTGACAGTTTTATTGATGTTCCTTATTACCTAGCTTTGTTGAAACACTCACATTTTCACAATCAAACACGCTTGCCATCATCAATCTAGGGGTAACGCCAAGGCTTTTATCTTCCTCTTTTATTGTAAACTTTTGGTGTGAGCTTGTGAAGTCTGAGGAGACCTGAATACACATGCGCGCGCACACACACACACACACACACACACACACACACACACACGAAGATAATCTTCTTTGAACTTTGAACTCACTCTTCCTTACCGTTTCAAAGGAACTCACTAGTGGAAGCCATGGGCTCCTGTAGCAGAGAAGCCATCCCTTTACCCTGCATGTCACCATTGTTGTTAGGGTCCGGAGCAAGACAGGCTGGAAGGCCTGGGAAGGAGGTCTGACCTTCCTTGGCTCTATGATGGTACCATCTGGGCAGAAGGTACCAAAGTGAGTGAAACCGTCAGGTTATGTATATGACCAAGCTTGGGACAAGAAGTCACGGGCATTAAACACCACAGTAGGAATAGAGTAAGCAGAGCTGGCAAGGAAGAGTAGAGGCTCCGTGGACTCAAACTGCTGAGGGTGTCCTTCAGTATCTACCCCATGGGAGCGAGGTATTAGGCCAACCTGCCTCTCTGCGTCAAGAGGATGGCGTCCTCACTGAAGGCCCAGTCAAAGGAAACCTCTAGTTTGAATGCATCTCATTGCATATTGGAGGGGTCTCCTGAACAGTAAGTATGTGGCCAGCATTAATCCTGGGGCTCTTTGTCCCTGCATCTGTGATCTGTGTGTACTCAGTGGGTCATTGCTCTCTGATAGGGATTCTGGAGCCTGTTGTAATCCCCAGGCAGAGACAAGTCATTGTCCCTCTGTATAAGGGAACAGTCACATTTCCACTCAATTCCTTTTTTTAATTATTTCTAAATAATTTAAAAATAGCTCATACACATAAATTATAAACTGGACAGGAAATTTTTCCTTCCTTCCCAAATGTCCTTATTCCTTCCCCAAGATCACTGTTCCCAGTGTGCAGGGTATCATTGCAGAGACATTCTGTATAGGCAGACAGAGGGGGGAGGGGGGAAAGGAGGAAGGAAGACAGAGAGAGAGCAAGAGAGAGAGAGAGAGAGACAGAGACAGAGACAGAGGCAGAGAGACTTGAATGTAATCGTCAACGGATTTCTGTTTGTATTGCTCAGTTCTGTGCTTCAGGACTGAATAGAGAGAGTGGTGTATAGTGGCTATCTGATAGCTACAGTAGCAATAAGTCAGATATAGTCCTGGTATGGAGATTGTTACTGAGTCAAGTCATAGTGTAGATCATCTGTGGGCAATAGTTCTAGTTTCTTGACCAATGAAAGAGAGTGTAGTGTCTATTACTACTATAGTTTAGGCCAGACATGCGCCTTGAAGGAGATCATTTGAGATGCTAGTGGCTGCCATGTATTGACTGCTCCTGGGAAAGACCTCAGTTGGGGACTCTTACTGGTGGGCCCTCTATACCCACAGCTGCACGGCGCTCTACTCTTGTGCTTCTGGGTCTATGCTTTGACTCCTATGACAGGAACATGAGCTCTTGAGAGCAGCGCCTGCTCATTACCTCTGCATCCCTAGGACCTTAGGTACTCAAGAAAAGAAAAAACAAATGGTGCTCCCAGTGAAGGGAACTGAGGATGCGGGGAAAGGAGAACAGGAGAGAGATGTTCATTCCCGTCTATGTGTGGAGACTACACACAATCAACATGGAGCAAGCAGATGCCAGTAGATCACACATCTTTCCCAGGCCTTCCAGTCTGTCTCTCTCTGACACTAAGAGTAATGGTGATCTTTGTGAGTTCAAGGCCAGCCTGCTCTACATAGCAAGTTCAAGGCCAGCCATACTGAAACCCCATCTCCAAAAAAAACAAAACAATCATATACTCCTTGTCCCCTGTCCACTAGGTGCCAATGAAAAAGGCAGAGATCTGGACAATGTCCAGCCACAAGCCATGTACTCTATTTGGGCCAGGCGGTCTTCTCTGTACACTGGGTGAGGATGTGCTGTGTCGATGTTTCCTGTACACTTCTGAAACTAAAGGAAACACACAAAATCCAGGAAGTAAACAAAACTTACCAGGCTCAGGAAGCTTTCAAAACTTATAAAGGTCACCCGGCTTCTCCCCAGTTGTTACATAAGCAGGGATAGTTGCTGGGCACAGGAGACTTTGCTACTGCCGGGGCTGCCTGGATCTCACGTGGGAGCTCCACGGACACAGCTTTTGCTAACAAAAGTGGGATTGAAAGAGAAAGACACTGTTCAAGACACGGTGCTATACAGATTGTGAATATTTTTATCCAAATGGATCTGTCATGGGAGTTTTCTCATCTCTTCTTTACATCTACGGGAGACGAGGCTTAAGTAGTTTATGGCTGAATCTGTCGGAGATACTATAAAAAAATGTAGCTACTGACTCAATGGGCCTGAGATGGGGCTAGTGGCTCTGTGTGGTTGACCAGACATGGCCGTGCCGCTGGTCACCAGACCACATTTTTTTTTTGTAGTGCAATTTCTTTCTTTTTTTAAAAATTAATTTATTCTTATTATATCTCAATGCTTATCCCATCCCTTGTATCCTCCCATTCTTCCCTCCCTCCCAGTTTCCCCTTATTCCCCTCCCCTATGACATTCCTGAGGGGGATTACCTCCCCCTGTATATGCTCATAGGGTATCAAGTCTCTTTTTGGGAACCTGCTGTCCTTCCTCTGAGTGCCACCAGGTCTCCCCCTCCAGGGGTCATGGTCAAATGTGAGGCACCAGAGTAAGTAAGAAAGTCATACCCGACTCTCCACTCAAGTGTGGAAAATGTTCTGTCCATTGGCTAGATCTGGGTAGGGGTTTAAAGTTTACCACCTGTATTGTCCTTGGCTGGTGCCTTACTTTGAGCGGGACCCCTGTGCCCAAATCTGCCTATCATAATGTTCTACTTGTAGGTTTCTAGGACCCTCTGGATCCTTCTACTTTGCTATTCTCCCATGCTTCTCTCATCTAGAGTCCCAATAGGATGTCCTCTCCTCTGTCCCAGTTTCCTGGTAAGTGAAGGCTTTCATGGGACATGCCCCTTGGGCTAGTATGCAGATATAAGTGAGTGTATACCATTTGAGTCTTTCTGCTTCTGAGTTAACTCACTCATTATGATAATTTCTAGCTCAATCCATTTATCCACAAATTTTGGGAATTCCTTGTTTTTAATAGCTGAGTAGTATTCCATAGTGTATATATACCACAGTTTCTTTATCCATTCTTCTACTGATGGACACTTAGGCTGTTTCCATGTTCTGGCTATTATGAATAAGGCTGCTATAAACATGGTTGAGCAAATTTTCTTGTTGTGTGCTGGAGCATCTTCTGGGTATATTCCAAGGAGTGGAATAGCTAGGTCTTGAGGAAGCCCTATTCCCAGTTTTCTGAGATAGCACCAGATAGATTTCCAAAGTGGCTGTACTGGTTTGCATTCCAACCAGCAATGAAGGAGTGTTCCTCTCTCTCCACATCCTCACCAGCATGTGGTGTCGCTTGAATTTTTGATCTTAGCCATTCTGATGGGTGTAAGACGGAATCTCAGAGTTGTTTTGATTTGCATTTCCCTGATGACTAAGGAGGTTGAGCATTTCTTTAAGTGTTTCTCAGCCATTTGATATTCCTCTGTTGAGAATTCTCTGTTTAGTTCCAAGCCCCATTTCTCAATTGGGTTATTTGGTTTGGTGGTGTTTAATTTCTTGAGTTCTTTATATATTTTTGATATTAGACCTTTGTCAGATGTAGGGTTGGTGAAGATTTTTTCCCAGTCTGTAGGCTGTCGCTTTGTTCTCTTGACAGTGTCTCCAGCCTTACAGAAGCTTCTCAGCCTCATGAGGTCCCATTTATTAATTGTTGACGTTAAGGCCTGGGCTGTTGGTGTTCTGTTCAGAAAGTCGTCTCCTGTGCCAATATGCTCCACACTCTTCCCCACTTTTCTTCTAAGTGACTTAGTGTCTCTGATTTTATGTTGAGGTCTTTAATCCACCAGACCACACATTTTAATAGCCAGAGCTAGTAGTCCTGGGGGTCCCTTCCAAACCCTGCTAAGCAGGCAGCAGTTCTTATTGGAAACTTCCCAGTTCCTTCCTCCCCAACGGCCCAATAGTTCACCTTGAAGCCTGTGCATACCCTTGTGCAGCCTTTTGTGGCCTCAGTTTCTCCTCTCTGGGGATGGGGCTCAGAAGGTGCTTACTCAGGATCCAGGAGCAGGCCAGGCAGCACCCTGCCCTTGCATGCTAGCCTGCAGCGTGGGCAGTTGCTGTGTCCTCTAGAGCAAGGACAAGAACCAGTGTGTAACAGGAAAACAAAGTCCTGAACAGCCTTCTGGAAACCACTCATCAGGATATTGGATAAAAAAATTTTTTTGTTGTTTTTGTGTTTGTTTTTCTATAAATACCAAAGTATTGAGTGGTGCTTGAATTTGATCCCACTGTGCTAATTTTCTTTTGGTTCCTGCAGCTTTAATTAGAGCAACTCACCCAAGGACCTTGCTAAAACTTCCCTCTCTGTGACCCTTCTCCGATAAGCAGGTTGTACTACTTTTCACATAAGGAGAGAGTTCTGGATTGGGGGCTGAGTACACAGTAGGGGCATCATTTTCACTTGTTTGTTAAATAGATGTGGGACTAAATGAAAGTAACAGGCAAAAGGGGTCACTTTGAAAGGAAACTAGTGCGATAAATAAGGTGTTTGACTGGCTTTGCTTTGGATAATCAGTTGTTTCGTATTCCAGCGTACAAGCAGTTTCATGGGTAGGTGTGGACAGAGTGTTTAAGCTTTCTTTCTGTGCCATGTACTTATTAGTGGGCTTTGAGGCTACCTCATTGCCTCATTATACACCAAGTCCTGAGTTATAATATAATACCCTGGCCCTCCCTGTCTATTCAGTTACTTTGCTCTGCCTTTAAACCCCAATGTGAGTGTAAGCTTGCCTCCTGCTGGGACCTTCCTACACGGGTCCAGACCCCCCCTGCACGCCCCCCCACCTGCTGGTCTTTAGCCCTGGCTTTGCCCCAGGTGTTCTTTACACAGTACCCTTGTCTACTTTCATTGTTTGTATTATAAGGAGAGTTCAGGTGAGGCCCTTCCTAGTCCATAAGCCGCAGCCACACACCCTGTGGTACCCTTTTAAAGGTTAGAGAATATGAATGGGTAAAATAATGGCAAAGGGGTAAAACAATAAATCCTAGCATTTATTTTTCAGAATAGTTATGTTTCCTGGAAAATTGAAGAAAAGAAAAAAAAAGTTAAAACTTGAATTTTGAAGTCAGGTGTGGTGGTGGCATGTGCCTGAAATTACAGCTACTGAAGATCATAAATTCAAGGCTAGCCTAGGCTATCCAGGAAATGCTATCTCAAAACAACAAACAGAGGCTTGAATGTCGTTCTTAAAGGACTACAGAAGGTCTGTGTTTGAAAGCCTCCAAATGTGAGCCCTCCTATGACGACTTTGTGAGTGAAATAAAGTTCTCCTCAATGCTCCTCCAACTCTGTCCTAGGAGTGTGATGTGGAGCTTGCTAAAAAGCAGCCCTGGGTACATATAGATGTACAGATCCTCTGTGAGAAAGGAAAAAGACAGCCAGCAACACTGCATTTTGGGGACCTAGCCTTCTGTTATGCTTATTCATATGGTCCAGGAAGTAAGAATTTTCTTCTCAAACTTAGGAACCTCTTGGCTAGAAGCCATGCCATCGAGAAGAAACCTGGGTTTTCTCAAGAACAGCTTATATTTTGGGGAGCAAGATTCTTACCAGGTGGTGATGCATCGCCCCAAATGGACTAACCGCAAGATTACCTATAGAAAGTGGGATACCCAGCTCTTTTGTGCACATTAAAAACCTAAGCCTCAAAACCGAGCTATTTGCAGTACCTTGTCCTTCAAGCATAACAGCCATTGTCATCTTCATCAGAAGCAGCTGTGACTACCCAGGAATGGCCCTCGGTGCTGAGCCTATAGGCATCTCCTCACAGAAGGAGGGTAAGGGAAGGGTCATTGGGCCCTCACCTGAGAGCTAAGCAATATCCTCCTGCACCCCTTCTGCATGTAACTCTGCCCTAATGGCAGCAGCCTTTGACCTTGGGAGGGGCCAGAGCATACAGTAGAAGCTCCACTGAGAGGGGACCCCATCTGTGCAGCCATGCTGGGGTGAGACTACTCAGTGATGTAACTGCCCTGTGGTACCACGCTCCTGTAAGCAACTCCTCACTCATGTTTTCCAAGTGAGCCAATGAACTCAGCGACTCACCAGATCTGTCCATGATGGAATCACACTATGATCTGTCATGGACGCGCTATCCAGGGTGACTAGTCACTTGTTTGAGTCTCCCCAGGAAAAGTTCACGCAACACTAGCCAACTGACCAAGCCTGGCAGGAGCCTGGACACAGCCTCCTTGGGCACAAGGAGCCCACAGCCGCTTTGGAGGAGGCAGCACTCCAAGTCTGCACATGATGCTTCTAAAAATACATCAGAAAGCCAAAGGAATGGAAGCTGAATAATTGAGTTAAATGCTGTGATGCAGGATTTCATTACCAGAGAGCTAAAAGGCATTAAAATCCTCTCATTATGTCTCATTGTTTGGACACACTCTTTGGTAATATTTCCAAAATTTTGTGCTTTTAAAAATGCACACATATACATATACGTATACGTATACATGTGTTACTTAATCATCTTGCGGAGCATGTCAAGCTGCTTAGGTGCTGGGAGGGTCCAACTGAAACTACAGCTTCTCTGATTTGTTCCTATTGCCCCCACTTTTCCAAAGTAAATGGAATCTATTTTTTATTGTGAGGATAACAGTCACTTAAAAAAAAAAAAAACTACCGTGGCTGAGTATTTCAGTAACGGCACAAACACATACCTTCTCGGCCACGGTAAATCTGCCTCTGTTGACTGTGCCATGCCTGCATGGTCTCAGGCTGTGCAGGATCCAGCCATACTTAGGCTGGATTTGTTACATGAGTTAAGGGATGGCTGTTGTCCAAGTGAGACCAGGAAGACTGTGGAGGGGTTACGGATGCTTGGCAGGCAAAGGCCCTCCGTAGAGTGTCTCTGCCTTTGTACATTTTGGCCCGTGTGCTGCTTGAAGGCTAAATGGATACAAGTCAGGAGGTGCCTGTGATCGGCGGGTTAGGGTCACTGGGGTTGCTGTCACAGCCACCGGGACTTGGAAGACAGACTTCACCTGCTTAATTAGAGGTGTCTTTCCAGCTTCTTGACTTCTTCCTCCCTGTAATTACAGCTCCCGAAGCCACTCTACTGCCAGGTTAAACCAGAATCACCTAGACCTGCCTGCGGTGCAGGCCTTCTTTCTTTTAATTAAGAAAACTTTTTTTTTTTTTTTGAATCTTCAGACATTCAAATCAAACACAGGCCCTTTAAATCTAAAATTCTCTTCCTGTAGCTCACAGGCCTCTTTTTCTTTAGAAAACATAAAACGAACAAACAAACAAGCCAAGATTTGTCTTTGACTTAGGGAAAACAAATCCCTCCATGACTTGCTGCTTTCTAATCGCTTTGCCCTTGCCTTCCTTCCAAGCCTTGCCCTCCCCTCCTTGTATTATTTTAATTCTGAAAATGCAGCATGTCTCATGCATCCAAAGTGTGTGTAAGACGTAGCTTAAAGACCAGCCCACTGCCCACTGGTTAACATCCTTTGAACCTTTCCTCCCCAATTACAACCCTGGATTTTGTGTTAACTCTTTCCTCGCAATGATTTATGGCTTACCTGCCTATGCAATAATAAGCTCCTTATTTAAAACTTAAATTCCTTGTGTAAGTGCTTTGTGATTCATTTGATATTACACCTTCCGCACTCATCCCGCATTGGAGTGTGTGACTACAATAGTCGATTCATTTTTGTTTCTGAGTATTATTATGTTCTATGATCATGCCAAGCTCATCCATCCATTCTTTTTGTGGACACCTTAGGTTTTTCCTGGTAAGGACTCTACTGTATTGGGGCACATTTGAAACCATCTGCGGTATCTTTAGGCTTTTTAACTAGGAGGCTGATTTGATGGTTAAGTAATATATGTATACCATGATAACTTTTATACTAATTGAGGCTACTGATAGGTGGATTTACAGTATCTACTTGCTTTATATCTTCTTTATGCTTAATTATCCAATTAAAATACTTACTTATTTCATTTGTATGAGTATTCTGCCTGCATATATGTCTGCGTACCATGTTCATACCTAGTGCCTGTAGAGACCAGGAAAGGCCATTTGATTTCCTGAGACTAAAGTTACAGACAGTTATGAGCCACCATGTGGATGCTGGAAATTGAATCTGTAGCCTCTGGAAGAGCAACCTGTACTCTTAACCACTGAGTCGCCTTTGTAGTCCTGTGTTATCAGATTTTACATCTACCATTGTAGTTTTAATTTTTTATTATTATTTTTCACTCATGGATGAATTTTACCTTTCTGTCTTCTCTTCCAATTCCTCCCATGTCCCTTTCACTATCTCTTCCCAGTTTCACCCTCGCCCACATACATACACACACCAAATACACACACACACACACACACACACACACACACACTCACTCCTACACACATTGAGTAATGTTGCCCACATGCATGAAGAAGCCCACATGGGGCTCCACCACTGAAGAAAACTAGCTGTCTTTCTCTTGCCTGGCAGCTGTGACTGTGTGTATCTTCTCAGCTAGGGCTGGGGCCCTAAGAGCTCATCACCCATGCTGGAATACGGGCTAGACTGACACAAGTGCTGGTCTTGTGTAAGCACCACTGTTGTTGAGAGTTTATGAGTGCAGCCACCTGTCGTGTCCAGAAGAGGCTGTTTATAGCTGTCCTGCTGAGCCTCTGGCTCTTCCCCTTCTGTCACATTTCCTCAATAAACCAGTTGTGGGATGTGATATAGATGACCCTTTTAGGGATGAGCGCTTCACAGTCACTTACTCTCTCCACGTTGATCATTTGTGTTTCTCTGTGTAGACTGTCATTCACCAGCTCTTCTGCCAAAAGCTGAGAGCTGGACTAATCTATGGTATAAATACTTAACCATATCTAGAAGGTTATTGAATATGATATAAGTTTAGCAGAATGATGATAGAGTCTGTGACCACTCCCCATGGGTTCTTAGTTTTCAGTACCAAACATGAATTTTCTCCTGTTGAGCACCCCTTAAATCTAGTCAGATAGTTGTTGGATGCCCCCCACCCCCAAGACATCTATGCCACTATTATCACACTAATGGGCACAGTTGCCACATGAGTTGTTAATGTAGTTCAGAGGGTTCATAGCTGGGTAAGGCTGCTGGTACCTTTTCTTTCCCAGAAGCCTGCATGGAGCTTTGTAGGCCTCCAGATCATTCTACCTTGATTTCTCCAAGTCCTGTGACCCAAGTGCAAATATAGTGTCTTCAGCAAAAGGTTCTTGCCCTAAGGTTCTGGTGTACAGCCAAATACAGCGGGAATAATCAGTGTTATTAAGGGGATCTCTTGGACCCCTCTGACCAGTAGCTTGAAGGGCGGTATCATCCTGTAATGGATCTGGGTTTTTATTTGCTAGCCAGTGGTTCCTGAGAGGAGCTTTGTACTCCTGTACAGAAGTAATTCTGTTCACCAATGTAATAGGTTATATCTGATGATTAGTGGTACCGAGAACCTTCAGAGGCCTGCAGGCTTTGAACCTTCCCTCAGAAATGCCTGTCCACTCTTCTTGTGTATGTTTTTAAGATTTATTTATTTATTATTATGTATACAGTGCTCTGGCTGCATGTACACCTGCAAGCCAGAAGAGGGCATCAGATCATATCATAGATGGCTGGGAGCCACCATGTGGTTGCTGGGAATTGAACTCGGGACCTCTGGAAGAGCAGTCAGTGCCCTTAACCTCTGAGCCATCTCTCCAGCCCCTTGTGTATGATTTTGCTTATCTTTATCTGTTTTCTACTGTTCTAGAGTCAGTTCTGGGAGTCACCACTACCTTGCCCTAGTTTGTGGTTCATCATATCATTTCATCACTGCGGTCATCTGATACACAGACATTCAGAGTAGGAAGCCTGGAGGATCGTGGACAAAACATTCCACATTCCACATGCTTGAGCTTCCAAATAAGTCCATCAGTGATCACTACTCTGCTCATGACGGCACAACAGACAGATGCGCAAGAAAGCTCACCACCACAGGTGTGCGCGCACACACACTCTAGAGGGAGACCAGTTTTCTTCCCATGTCACCACACTGCCTCCATTTATATTCCTAATTCACTCTTGGGACAAAAGTCATTGGAGTTGTGATTTGAGTTTTATTTGGTGCCTCATGAGGTCATTAGCCTGCCCCCACACCCCGGAACATAAGCTCTCAAAGACAAGCATTTTATCTGGTTTGCTTACCATTGTTTCCTAGAAACCTGGCACATAGTAGGTGCTCAAGAAATATTTGTTCATCGAGTACTGGAATCAGTTGTGTTAGCCGTGGCCATGTTGTCATTGCTGGGAAATCCTGCAAACGCTGTCTTTAGCAGTTGCTTCCCATGTAGCTAACTTGCAAACTTATATGCTATGTCAGCTATGTGTCCCTGGCCCTTCCTTTTCCAGAGTGGAGGAGAAGTGCACTCTTCGGGGCACAGAGTTCACTGTTCACACTTGTAGCTAGGGACCCCTGATGGGCTGGCACTCCTCTGAGTACAGATTTCAGGGTGAGACTGAAATTTCCCAGGCTATTTTCTTTGCCCTTCTCTCTGGTCGCTGTGAAGATTGCTGCTTTTACAAACCCTGCTGGCTTTTGCTTTGTTGCTATAGAAACTGGAGCTGGTAGATGGGGGGAGGGGGCGGAGAATGTGTATGTTTTTGAGTCCAAGGGAAGAACAGTGCAGTGGAGTTGTTGGCTGTGGGTGGGTACAGTGGAGGCTGGTCACTCCCGGAAGTGCTTCTGGAGGCCCTGCACTCTTGAGGGCCCTCTCTCCAGAGAGCTGTGACTTGACACAGTGAATACTTTGGGAGGGGGGCTCCTTTTGTGGCGCTGTTGGGGCTTCCTGGCACACATCCAGGGCATCAGTGAAACATCTGGGATAGTTCGGCCCCTCCCTGTGCCAAAGCCGCTGGGCCCTAGAGACAGGGATCAGTGACCTCTTCTTGGCCTGCTCCTTAACCTGTGTCCCAGACAAGTGTTTTTCTGGGAATAGGGAAGGCTGATCCTTGATGCCAAACTCAATATGCTATTGCTCTTACACTTTCACTTCTGACTAAAGGATGGGGATAGAAAAGGGCTTGGGCTTGGAGAGCGGTGGGAACTCAGCTTTTCAGGAAACCAGAACTGAAATGGGGAGTCTCGCTTCTTCTTCCTCCTCCTCCTCCCTGGGAAGGGAAACAGCCGCCAGAGCTGTTAATGCTACTGCAAGCTGCGCTTGACCTGGGAGGCTGTGGTGCCCTTGAGTCTAAAGACGAATTTGGTTCCAACCGCTGCAGGCAACCTCTGCAGGTTATTCTGAGATGGTGCATGGCGGCTTTTTAATGCACAGAATTTATAGTAACTGGGTGTGCTGAAGACAGTGAAGGGAATGAATGGGTGATGTGTGATTGATTAGGAGTGAGTATGCCATGCAATGTTCTAGGAGTTCTGTTTTATAGGCTGCACAGTTAATATTCATTGTAACACACACACACACACACACACACACACACACACACAGAGACAGAGAGAGACAGAGAGAGACAGAGAGAGAGAGAGAGAAAACACAGAGTAGAAATGCTCTGAGCCTATCCCTCAATAATAAATGGCCTCTTTGCACTTGAGGTCACATTCCTAAGAACAACTTATTTTCAGTGTCACGAAAATAACCTTTTAGTCAGGCTTATTTCTTGTATACCGTAGGACATTTGAACTGTTGTCAAGAGTGAAATTACAGTTTCCCCCTTTTGTAGACTTTGTGTTTGTCCCATGGTGAATTGCCCAGGTGGTATGAAGGAAATGGGCAAGTTTGGGATAATAGGATACCAGAAGCTAGCTAAATGCCTATAGCTAGAGGACATTCCATGCCAGCCTATAACTGAGTGATAAGAGATCACTGTAAAGTTTTAGACTTACTTGTATATACTAATGAAGATAGATGTTAAAAGTAAATGATTGCCAGGCTTGGCGGCATGTGTATGTAATCTCAGTACTTGGGAGGCAGAGGCAGGTGGATTGCTGTTAGTGTGAGACCAGCTTTGTCAAAAAAGCGAGTCCAGGACAGCCAGGACTACACAGAGAAAATAATCTCAAAAAACAAAACAAAACAAAAACAGTAAATGGTTAAGTAAAGAAATATATATACACACATATATGATCCATTTGCATAGAAATAAATGTGTGTGTGCACACACATGCACACACATATAAAATTTGTGTACATGATTTACCTTAGAATACTGAGGAGAGGGACCAGGAACTCTTGCTTTCCCCATTTCTTTTTTAAAGTATGAATGTGTGTCTCTGGGTGGGTATGTGCATATGAGTGCAGGTGCTTGAAGAGCCCAGAAGAGGGCGTCAGATCCCTTGGAGCTAGAGTTACAGGTGGTTGTGAGCTTCCTGGTGTGGGTCCTGAGGACTGATTTGGGTTCTCCGTAAGAGCAGCAAGTGCTCTTAACTACTGCACCATTGTTCCACCTCCTTCTCCCTCCCCCATTTTTTCAAACCCACGCATATTATCACCTTGATTCTGTGCATATTTAGACTTTGTCACTCTGAGGCCTTCATGTTGACTCTTAGTCTACCATGACCATCTCTGTCTCCTAACAGCTGCCTTCTGGCCTTTCAGTACCGCAGGCTGGATTCCTCATAGCTCCATGCAGAACCCTCATAGCTTTTGGTGACACCTGCTCTCGTGAATGGGGACAGTTTGAGGTGATTCTATTATAGAGCTCTATGTTAGCTATTCTAGCAGATGTCAGAAAGTGATTGAGGTACAGCATACATCAGAGATTGTCTCGCTGGGCAGCCTGATGGATGGGGCCCTTTTGGACTCATATCTAAGTCCCATAGTGCTGTGAGCCTTAAACAGGTCAACCTACAGTGTGTTGAGAACCTCTCTTAAAGCTCAGGGCTATGGGGACTGTTAGGGCCTAGTGCAGGTAGCTATAATCAAAAGTCAGCCCCGTTCTACCCTAACATTGTGTCTGTGCATACTGTTGTATGGCTGCTGTGTGCTCAGATGTGTGTGATGCATATGTGAGATGGGTGTGGCTGTATAATGGGTATGCACGTATGTGGAGGGGAGGGATAGGGACTATGCAGACATGCAAATATGTGTGCACGGTATCATGAGTTTGGGCCTTAAGGCTTGGCTGAGATAGGCTGCAATCACAACAAAAACTCAGAGAAACTCCTGCCTGTTCTGATTGAGGGCCATTTTGAGAATCGGCCTTACTGGTTCTCTTATTTTCCTTTCCAGTGCTTTCAGGCTCTGGCCTCTCTGTTGGAGCCACACTGTTGGAGGAGAGAGCAAGTGGGAGCAATATGTGTGGTTTATTAGGAACTAGAAGCCTAGGGGATTGGGAAGTTGGTCCCACAATGTATCCTGATACTGTGTGTTTGGGGCATGTAGAAGTTGGATATGCAGAATGAAGGTCCTCATAATCTTATGAGAATTTAGCCCAGACTCTACTATCTAAATTCTAAGTTACTTTATCTGAACGATTATAACTTTTCAAGAAATGGAGCTGTGTCTTGGGCCACTGTTTTGTCTATGGAATGTGGCCCTTGATACTTCATACACAAATAGGAGGATTCACCATCAACTTCAAAAGGCTTGAGAGACAGAATGTCCTGAAAACACACCACTGTGTTAACAGCACTTCCAAGTGCCCAATGACTGCTCCTCTGTGACTCTGAACCCAGGAAGGGAGTCTCAGAGCTGAGGGCCTGCCCTCCTTCCATCCTCTTTGCCCCATTTGCTGTGCACTTCTGGGCTGAGCTAACTCTGGGCTACAGAGTCACACTGTTCCTGCTCTTAAGGAGTTTGCACTTCACTCGTAGCAGTCGCCATGCCAACAGTAAGGGCAGCGGATGCAGCTGGCAGCTCACTGATCACAGTTCCCATATGCTCAAAGGGTGGGCTGGTCACTCTTTCTAGCTATGAGTAAATAAGCCCTAGAAGCAGAGATTCAGGATGAAGATCTTCCTGACAGGGATGGCACTTGGTCATGGGCATGACTTTATCTGGATGTGTTTAAAGTTTGCTCACATGCCGTTCACGGTGCCGATAAAGAGCATTTCCAGGAGCTGCTGAACCATTAGACGACCCTGGAGTCCAAAAAGAGACTAGTCATGAGGAGATAGTCACCGGTTCTTCCTTAACTTGTAGTTTTCATTAAATTGGGTTTTTTTGTTTTTTGTTTTTTTTAAGATTCCATCATTTGAAAAGAGATACTCAGGTCTCAACTAAAAAAAGAATCCTTCAGGGTGAAATGGAGGGCTGGATGTTGAGCGTGTGCAGACAGGGTCGTGCTGTGCTGTGTGCCTCTGACCCCTGTGTCTGTCACTCCACAGCCTGGGCGTGGTCTTCTCTGGCATGGTTGGTGAGGGTGAAGGTCCTCGCTCTGTTCCTCTCAGGCATCAGGTAAAACCCAGCGAGGAAACACTAGATAGAACTCATCTGCAAGGGGTTTGTTGCTTTTTCTCCTTCTAAGATCTGGCTTCCATGAGGGCTTGGAGCACAGTTGCCAAATACAGCCAATAAAAATCCAGGAGGCCCTCATAAAATTGGGCTTTTCGGCAAAGGATGAGTAATTTTTCATGTAAGTATGTTCCAAGCAATATTTGAGACATATAGTAAAAGCCATTTGTATTTTCTCTGGCAGCTCTGTGTTGCAGCAGCTGGCAGGCTGGGAGCTCTGGGCTTCTCATTCTTGTTGATCTCTCGGCTGCTCTGTTTGGGGATTTCTCTGCTAGCCAATGCCGTGAAGGACATCAAGTCCATAAAGAGGATTGGTGTGTGCCTTTAAAACTGCGTAGGGGCACAGCTCTCCTTTCATTTGGAGTTGACTTCTGTACCTAAGGGCTATAGTTTTCACCACGTGCTTGCCCATTGGATTTACACCTCAGAGCTATGTAGGTGTGTATGCGCGTGCGCGGTGCGTGTGGGCTAGCGGGCGGCCATCTAGTAGGTGGAACAGTTGTTAGATGCCAGTTCATTGCTTCCTAAGCAAGCAGTGCACTCTTTGCCTTGCTGGGGGGCGGGATGGGGAGTGTAATAATCAAGGAAGCCCAGTGTTGAAACCTCTAGTGCAGCGCTTTACGCCTGTGAGCTTTACAGTACTAAGCCGACATAGGCATAAGAATTTGAAAGGGGAAATTCCACTCCATCATACTAGGCAGGGCATGGCAGAGATGCACACAGCTCATATGATAGATGAGAAACACAGCAGGACACTATCAAGAATAGGCCAGAGTAAAACACACTAATGCCTCCAGATGTTGCAGGCCCCACTTGCTGGTTCTCCCACCTCCTAACACTCCATCCAGAGGTTGCCTCCATCAGAGGGTTAAACCAGTGACCAGTCTCTTGGGATCTAGTCTTCTTCGGAAATGGCCTCACAGACATATGAGGGGGGAGGAGGGGGAGGGGTGCAGGCTTTACAAATCATCTAGGCCCGTCTTGTGACAGGGACCATCAAACTGTCCCATCTACCTTCTGAAGAATAGACTTTTGGGACACTCCCCAGTTCACTGTTGTTTCTGGGGGCTCTTGATAGCACCCCAGTTAGAGGGAGGTCACTTTAGGATAGAGTCGTTGATATATTACATCTAGGTACATAACACATGCCCAACTTCTACGCACACCCTCCTCAAATGTCACTTGGGTTGGGCCTGTTGTAAGCCCCCAGGTGAGCTGTAACTGCTCAGCTTCCCCGCCTTCCACCTGGAGAGGTGCTTCTCAGCTCAAGCCTTACAGGAAACTTTGATGCTAAAGGGAAAACCTCCATGCCTGTAAGGAGCATTTGTCTAGAGTTTCTGTAGTTTTTAAGAATTCTCTCAGTAATTCTAAGGACCAGCTTGATGGCAGAAAGCTTGTCCTTGGGTCTCAAATACCAGAATTTCTTTTCCTTTTGAGAGACAAAGCAGTAATTTGTTCAATCCCAGCACCTGGGTGGCAGAGGCAGGAAGCAGGTGGATCTCTGTGAGTTCAAGGCCAGCCTGGTCTGCAGCTCGAGTTCTAGGATGGCCAGGGCTACACAGAGAAACCCTGTCTCAAAAATCAAAGAATTGGAGGGGAGGAAGGCAGGATGAAGGGAGAAGTGGGGCATGTCCTAGGTGAATTGGTTGGTCTCGGGCACTGCAGTTATCTGATGGATTGGGTTTACAGTGTGTCTGGGTGCTTATGCAGTGTCCTGTTTCCCTGCCCCACCCCTGTCTTCCTGAAATTTTGAATTTTAAGTAACTGGTAGAATACTTAGCTGTGTGGTTTTGGGTCTGTGGTCAACGGTAGCAGAAAGGTTTGCACGGTCGATGAGCCAAGTTTTAGAACCGAGTCGAAGCTGATAGATCTCTGACATACTTCAACTTTAAAAATCAATCAAGAGTAACTCCAGCTCACTAACAGCTGTAGCCCGATGTAGCTGGTACTAAACATAAAGTGCCCATTGTTCTTGTCATTATAACCAAGTTACAGCGAGTGCCAACTGTGTCCTTGGGGGGAAAGAAGATTAGCTGAGGAGTCAGAGGAACGCGTGGAGTTCTATGGTCCATTGTGAGCTTCTGCATGTAATACTGCTAATTGCTGCTAATAACTATAAAAGCCACACAGGGCTGCTAATGATGGTTTCACACCCTCCCTCCCTCCCTCCCCGGACTTACTATTTATTAAAAACTTACTTTGTGCCAGACACTGAGCAGAGCCTGTTCTCATAACTCCTTCATATAAGGTAGGGACAGTCACTCTTCAGTTGCCTCTAGTGAAGAGAGACCGAAGCACCACAGGAGCGTCCTTAGTAACCTTGCACAGCCTCTCTCTGGTCCACTGGGGTCTTCTATGGTGGATGCTGCATCTTTGCTCATGAGGGCAGGTGTTTGAATTTACGGTGAGCTTCAAGCCATGGCACCTGCTTTAGAAGGGCTCTGCCTACTTGGCTTGCTCTACCCTACTCTACTACATCTGGGAAGCAGGCCAGGGGCTGGTGGGCAGCCGGGGGCTGGATGGGTAGCCGGGGCCTGGATGGGCAGCTGGGGGCTGGATGGGTAGCCGGGGCCTGGATGGGCAGCCGGGGGCTGGATGGGCAGCTGGGGCCTGGATGGGTAGCAAGGCTGATAGGAAAGCAGCTGGGAAGCATTGGGGATGGGAGAAGAAAGTGGTCCCCAGGACAGGGTCTGCCTGTTGTTTCAAGCACAGTCTGGTGGGATCCCAGCCAGCCATAAGTGTCACACATTAGTATGTGTGGATGACCCTGAGATGCTGATGACTTAAAAATATAAGCCACGTTCCTTGTCTCTTACTTACACATTTCAGTGTCAACTATTTGATTCAGGCATTTAAATTCTTCTTTAATAAGAAAATATTCACAGTCCACCTTGAGGGGCCAGGGAATCTTCATCTCTCTTATCAGCCATCCAGACCAGAACTTCTTCCTGCTCAGTATCATGGAAGCAGTTTTGCCATAGATCAGGTATAGGTGTGCCTGTTAGCATATAAGCAGCTTCATAAGCCTGCCTCTAGGTTGCCTAGCAACCTCTGACATCATCATTTGCTTCCAGGTGTGTGCCAGACTATAAAAGGACAAAACCTCCATCCTTTGCTCTCTTACTTTGTCTCTCTTTCTCTCTCTCTTTCTCTGTCCCTCTGGGGCTTCTACAATAAATCTTATACCATGTATGTTGTGTGACGCATATTTAACAGTGTCTGGTGTTGCTTCTAAACCCGCCCACCTTTTGTTCATGGCCAGCTTCATTGGGCTTTGGCCCTGTCACTTTGGTAGGCTTCTTTACCTGTTCTAAGCCTGAGGGGATATATGTTCCATCCTCCTTGGCTTGATTCTGTGAAGTGAGCCAAGTTTGGGTACCCAGTCCTTGGTGTAACATGGACCCCAGATGTTTGAATAGAATAGAACCAGCAACACTCGGAAATAAGCCTTTGAGCACGCTGTAGGACCTGGTTCCCTAGGCTGTTGTAAAAGACACACTTAAAGTCAGACCTGCAAATGAGCCAAACCGGCAAGGATCTTGTCCTGTCCTATAGTTTCCTAAGGAAGAATAAAGCAGGTGGCTGAGTTAAAGACAGTGGGGAGCCTCCTTATTAGGGAGCCTGGGTCTGGCTTTGTCCTCTTCTGGGAGGCACTCATTTGTGTGTGGCCATAGCTTTAGGAGCATTTTCTGCCCTCCCCGCTGGGGACAAATCACAGGCCAAACAGCCTCACATATGCACGTGCAGCTGAGGCCCAAGCTGCTTGTCTGAAATAGAGTTTGAATGGATAAAGCCTTTTACCTGTTGGAGATTAAATGCCCTTGGAAGCCTGCGGTTAGATAATCTAGCATGGAGAAAAAAACACTATAAATAATTGTTCCTTTGTTCCGTGCTGCTCCAGTTGATGGGAAGGAAAGCTTGCTTCTGAGCAGCAACAGCAATAAAAAACATATTAGAGGAGGAGCCGGACCTGTGTGCCTCCTCCAGAGCCGGTGATTTAGAGGCATCTCTCCGTGGGAGATTAAATAGGATTCAGGTAAACAGCTGAAGGGTTTACATGGGATTAAGCTTTTAAAACACCATCCTGGGGGGAGGGTTATTCTCCTGTAGAGATAGGGGGCAGGAACAGCTCCCTCTCTCCAAGCCAGGTCAGTGGCGAGGATTTAAGGGATTAGGAGAGGACTTCCCAGAAGTCAGTCCTGAGAGGGACTGCATCTGCCCCAGGCAGCCTGAGGGCCTTGGACCACCCAAAGCAGGCACTCCTTCCCTCTGGCATTTTTTGGCTTTGTAGACAGCAAGGATATAATAAGAACAGCATAGACAGATCTCTGCCACTGAGAAATACCAAAGACAAATCATACATACATACATACATACATACATACATACATACATACATATATATCTTCTGCCGAGAAAAAAAAAGAAGGAAAAAAAGGTGGGGCAGAATGTGAGTGAACTGGGCATGGGGGAGGGAGAATGGGGGGGGAGGGGAAGGGGGAGGCAGGAGGGGAGGGGGGCAGGGGGCAGGAGTTAGGAAACCTGAGAGGTGATGAAGTTACTGGTGCAGCCCTGAAAAACAGCCAAGACTGAGGAGAAAAGTGTGTGTGTGTGTGTGTGCGCGTGTGCGCGTGTGCGTGTGCGCATGCAAAGGCCCTACACATAAGAAAGCCAGTGTGGGCAGAGAAGAAAGATCCAGGGGGCCCAGGGAAGGAAGCAAGTCTAGGGAGGGGCAGAGAGACAGCTCAGTGGGACTTGTAACATCACACTTAGCATCTGGCCTTGGCTCTAAAGGAAGGTGGGAGCCATGGTTGGGCTCTAGATAGAGATGTGGCCTGATCTGAGGTTTTGCATGGGTGTTCGGGCTTCTTTGATAAGAATGGGTAGTAAGAGACAGTGGCAGGACCAGGGGAGGAATAGGAGCTGAGCCACCGCTGTGATCTAGTTTAGTGATGACAGTAGCCAAATTGGTGGAGGAAGTAAACTTTGGATCTTTTGGAATCACATACAATTGGAATGTGTTGACGTGCTAGAAGTGGATTGGGAGGCCTGAGGAGGAGTCAGTGATGGCTTCAAGAGGTTTCTTCTGAGCAACTGGAAGAATGGAATTGTGCCTGGCACATGGCAGAGACTTCAAAAGCATAGGGTTTATTTTTGAGTTCAATTTTGACCATGTCTAACTTGGTGCTGTTGAGAATGTCCTGGGGTTGAGCTGGTGGTTGATGGCGGCAATGGTGAGGACATAGGTAGTCTACTGAGCTGAGTCTGGAGAGGAGAACATGACATTTGCGACCTGGGGTGCTCATAATGACTGCATCCTGCCATCTCCTAAAGAGGGGACTAAGGGTAAGACTCTTCAGTTGGTTGGATTAGAACCCAGCTCTGCCAGTGCTCACCCAGACACTCATTTTTATTTTGTTGTTTCTTAACAAGACAAGGTCTTTCATGTAGCTCAGGCTGGCCTTGAAACTGCTACCTTCTGTAGAATGATGGCATTACAGACATGGGACACCATACTTGGGTCCACACACCCTTCAATGTAGTTTTATAATAGGACTTGCACATACATTCAACTGCCTTAATATGTTCCACCCATTCTCTAGCCTTCCAACTCCATCCCCAGATGCCATTCAGGAATGGAGTGGACCTTGGGCAGTCTGCCACTGGCTAGTGAAGAGATAAAATGAGAAATTGAGGTGGCATTTATAAGTGTTCATGGCCATTTGCCACTGCCACAGTGCCCAAGGCCAACAATAGCAGATTCATCTTGATGAACAATGTAAGGAAAAACAGACATGACAGTGATCCCATAGGTGGCTCACCTGTGGCGTGAGATGTACATGGAAGGTGTGGTAGGATCATGTAGTAGGTCACAGATGAATAGATGTAGCTACTTTCCAACAGATGGCTTGAGGGGCACTGCCCAGCGTGATGCCTTCTGGGATTAGCCTTTGGGAAATATTTGTCTCCTCCTGAGACTGGAATCTTTCTCTTTGCTAAACAATATCCGTAGCTGCCTCCTCTCTGTGGACCAGTCTTTCTTCTCCTTCCACCTGGAGGATGGGACTTCCTTCCCATGGGATACCCTCCATTTCCTCTCTGAGAGCTATTCTCCTAACCATTCCAGACGATCTTAAAGCCTAGGGCCTACCTAGGGGATTGTAACTCAATGGTAGAGCGCTGACTAGGGTGCATGAGGTTCTAGAATCAATTCCTGGCAGCACTCCCCCACCCCCCAAAAAGTAGAAATAAATGAAAAATAAGGCGTATGGACTAGAATTCTTTGACAGGTGATTCCAAGAACTCCAAAATGTGAGTGTCTCACCCTGGCCTCGTGGGCCAGCGAGGAGATACATTTTGTGAGATGCTGAGCTGCCCTTGGAGGGATAAGGATGTTGGGCAAATAGCACTCTCATTCTTCTTGTCAGTCTTGCTTCACTGTATAATGGAGCAATATTCCCCAGTTCCTGGTATTGTTGGGTGCGTTGGTGAGACCATGAGTGTCCAGTACAAGACTTGGTGTGGGAGTGTGCGCAACACAATTCTGTGGAGTCACTCCTTGCAGCTGACTTCCACCTTTGAATCCAGACTTGCTCCAATCCTATAGCTCTCACTCCTCATTCAGAGAGACTTGTGCTACCCACTTCCTTCCGGCCCAGTCTGTTAGTCAGCATGCCGATTCCAAGTTGCTGGACCCACTTCCGCTGTTTCCACTGAACTCTCTGGAAGGCTCTATTCTTGCTGGTGGTGAGAAGCGGTCACCCCAGGGTTTTCTGTAATTATTTGGTGTGCCCCAAACATGCCTGTCTTCTAGCCTTACCCTACCATTCCTATGGCCGAAGATGGAGGCAGTGCAGTTGGAAAGAGCTGCTAGCCCCAAGTCCATCCTCCTGACATGTGGGCAATGCTTCTTAGGGCTGTTTGCCCAACTTGTCACTTGCCTCTTTGTAGGTTGCCGGTGGCTGCTCTTGCCAGGCTCCCTGTTTCCTTCCTGCTCGCTCCCTCTAGCTTGGGTCTCAGGAAAAATAACATGGGGAGGGTGAGGAAGGTGTAGCGTAGCCATAGGGTGAGTCAAAGATTTAACTCAGGTGCAGCACAGCACAGGTCTCTCTCTCTCTCTCTCTCTCTCTCTCTCTCTCTCTCTCTCTCTCT
>OU015742.1:97103914-97143741 GCA_907169655.1 Acomys percivali
CTCTCTCTCTCTCTCTCTCTCTCTCTCTCTCTCTCTCTCTCTCTCTCCCTCTCTCCCTCTCCCTCTTTTTAAAATTAAAATACCATCTCGACCCCGTCTTCAGGTTCTGCGTTCCTGCTAGTTAACTGCAGCTGGTGGCTTGTGGTTTCAGCAAGTTGCAGGCCACTGTTTACAGAAGGGATTCTTGCTTTCTGCCCGCTGCTGGCACTGGGTCTCAGATTTCAAAATATGCCACTAAACAGATGGTGGGTAGAGAAACTCGGGAGTGAAACGCCTCGTTCTCTTTGGTTCTGGCTTATTTCGATTTGGGGGTATAGCTTATGCCCATTTGGCCCACATTTATATCAGGTAAGAGTATCTTGTCTCGTTTTAGAAGAACACTGTTTTAATTATGAAGGGGGTATGTGTGTCTGTTGCATCATTGCCACTGCTGTATACATGCATACAGAACTTCAGATGGGTGCACCTGTCTCCATGGGTCCCTTCAGCTGTTATGGGAGTGACAGTATGGATGACGTGGGCACCGGGAACTGGTGGGCATTCTAGGTGGTTCCTCTAGCTAAGTCTCAGAACAAAAATAGTAAGGCAGAACCTGGAAAAAAAGAAGACCAAATCTAGACTTCTTTCCACAGGAGAGGCAATTCTACTGTTGAGTCCAAGAGTCAGCCGTCAGCGTGATAGAACTCTATGGCTTGTCTAGTCTGTCTTAGCGTTTAATGTTATGATGTAAAGCCCGCGGATTCGACAGCTGCAACTGTTCTGAATCCCTCTAGTTGAAGCCCAGTTTTGATGCCGCCTATTGAGAATGGCCTTGAAACCCATGGACCAGGAGGGGGTCGGGAGCCTCCAGTGGAGGGGAGTTCCTGGCGGACAACTTGTATCATATGTATTTCGAGTCCTCCTGACAGTGATTTGCATTTCTGGGAAGAGTAGTTGGGTAGAAAAAGGGTCAGATGTGTGTGTGTGTGTGTGTGTGTGTGTGTGTGTGTGTGTGTGTGTAGGGGGGATGGCTCAGTGGGGAAAGCGCTTGCTGTGCAAATGTGAGTAGCAGAGTGTGAGTCCACAGCACCTGCATATACACAAGCAATCTGTGGCCTGCCCGTAATCGCCACAACCAGGAGGCAGAGGCAAGCGATCTCCCGAGCAAGCTGGCTAGCCAAATTGATGAGTTCCCGATTCAGGTGAGAAACTCTGTCTGCATATATAAGAAAGAGAAGCTGCAGGAAGGTACCTGGCATCCATCTCTGGCCTCTATCCATGTGTGCACACGCCCCCATGTGCCCCTACCCATGCAAACACGCGTGCATACACGCATGCACACCACACAAAGAAAAGGAGTTGATTTTATGCTTCCTTAGCCAGAACAGTATAGGCTGGTGAGAGAGGGTGGAGCCTTGAGATAGAGGGTCCCTAGCTACACTGCTGCCTTGCAGAGGTCTGAGCTCCAAGCTGAGGAATGGTTCATGCAGCTGACCTTCGGCCTAAAAGAGCTTCTGGGGGTGTCATGGCGATTGGAGAAAATGAATATGCAAACTCCTATTTTACACAATGAATGGCATATCTACTGGCAGAAAACCGCTGTCTTTTGTGTTTCCCGTAGTGCTGTGTAGATGTTGACAAATAAACATGTGTTTATTTGTTAGTGTAACAGGTGGGTTTTTATATTTTAAATAAAGCAGCTTCTAGTGGTTGGTAATAACCCTGGGAATCACTTTCCATGGGTGCCGAAAATCCTCATTTATTGTCTGGGCCATGGCTTCCCGTGTAGGGACCGAAGAGCCCTCATTCCTTCCAGCATCTCTGAGTACCCGGATGCATCAGGAAACACTGCAGTGCCTCTGAAGCCGACTGTGGTCTGATATGCTGCACTTCATGTTTGCCCTTTGTTTCCACTGCCTTTCTTGAGTGGCTGTAAGCGCCCGTCTCAGCCAATTGCTCCCCAGCTTACATCTTTCAGCATTTCCTCATCTGCAAAGCATCAGTCTTCATTTCTTGATCCAGATACAAGCTGCCACCTGACCCATGCAGTGTTTTCCCAGGTCGTCTTTAACTTACCCTTAACCTTGGAGTTGGTATTCTAGCCCCATCGCTGCCCAAATGGGGCCATTGCTCATTATTTGTGTTTGAAAGGGCTGGTTGAAGCCCGTCACCCTGCACCAGTCAGGACATGGTGATGTCTTCTTTCTTCCTTTAGTGCTTTCAGACCCTTTGGGATAGAGTCTGTGTCACTCCTGGCCATTTCCTGGATAGGCTGCTGCAGGTTTGATTTAGGCTGTAGTGCATGTTACTCTCTTCCCCTCACCACATTGACTAATCACTTTCACTTTTCCAGTGATAAGCCTATGCAGAAGCTGTATGTTCTGCCGGGATGGTAAATTTTGGATGACTCAACAGCATCTCATTATTAATATTTTACCTTCTCTTTTAAACAGCATATTACTGGATGCTAGAAAACCAATTCTGGCTGTCTGTATGTTTGTGTGTTGGGTTCAGAAGTCAAACTTGGGTAGCTTCTTTGATTGCTCTCCACTTTATCTGTGAGAACATGTCTCTTACTGGCCCTGATGCTCACAGATTGGCTAGGTGGCTGGCTAGTGAATTCTAGTGAGATACATGCTCCTTGTCTTCAACCTCTGCATTAGGGTTAACAGGCTGTGTGATAGTACTTAGCTTTTTTCAGTGTTGTGAAATAGGCACTTCAACAACTGAGCCGTTTCCCCACCTCTAATCTTTGTCATTTAACTAGACTTTCTAGACTATTTACATTTAATGTAATTTCTAATTATATTTGGGGTTAAGTCTAGCATTCTTAGGCCTTGACCTACCTTGAGTTTTTTCTTTCTTTCTTTCTTTCTTTCTTTCTTTCTTTCTTTCTTTCTTTCTTTCTTTCTCTTTTTCTTAACTTTTGAGGTGAATTAAAACTTTTTTCTCCATTTACTAGATTAGAAAATGGGAATTCTGTTCTAGTAGCCACCATGGAAATTTCCACTTAAATTTGTTTATTCCTACTTAGCAAGTTTAAAGTTAATCAGAACTCTTACCCTCTTTCTGGATAATACAAGGATCTTCAAGTAATTTCCATTTGTTTTCACCATGTTCATTTTGTTGATGAAACATTAAATCATATTAAAGAAAAACTTACAAACAATCATTGTATGCAATGATATTTATGTGGCTGCATTTATGTAGTTAACACTTTATTTCTCTTTACTCTTTACACTTCAGGCAGACCATACTTAACTTACTTGAATATATTGTTAATCATCTTAGATATTTTTTTCTTTTCTTGTCCACTGTCTTTTTTTTTCCTTTTGTTGTTGTAAATTTTGCTGTGGGGCAACACAACCTCCTTGCTCAGGATCACGCAGTGGCCCAAGACCATCAAGCACTTTGGTGGTTGCTTCGCTGGGGAGTTGCTTTGCTGGTGGCTCCTCTTTGACAACGGCAGAGGTGAAGACTAAATCAGGATCCGTCACAGAGATGACTCCGGTGGAAAATGACATTTGGAAAATTATCATTGCAAAACACTTGGGACATCTTTCTTTCCTGAATTCCCTTACAAACTAGCTTAATTTTTTACGGCTCCAATTCCTAGTTTGCTTTTACTATGACCAAAAGCAGGTAAGAGAGGAAAGGGTTCATTTCAGCTTAGAGTTTCTAGTTCCTCACTGAGTGAAGTCAAATGCTCTAGCAGGGCAGAGATTTGAAGGAGACGGCAGCAGAGGAACGGAGATTCCTAGCTTAATCCCAGGCTCATCTTGTTTTAGGGCCTAGGGAATGGCGCTGACTACAGTGGACTGGACCCTCTTGCAACAATTAGCAGTCAAGAAAATGCCCCACAGACCATGCCCACAGGCCAATCTCCAATCTGATGGAGGCATTTCTTCACTTGAGCCTTCCTCTTCCCAAGTGTGTCAAGTTGACCACCAAACTGAACCTTCACACCTGGGAAATCCACTTACAGGTTGCATTGGATTAGGAGTCAAACCTCACCTTCCCAGCTGGAATTCATGACCCTACACACTGCTCTTGGCCAGAACTGAGCTTTTTGCTTTAAAAGTTCACCATGGCACTTCTGAAGCAGCTGGTTTCAGGATACCTCTGGCCTCTGTCATCACCTTTGGCAGGACGAACTGTGGGGGCAAGCAAGCTCCATTCACAAGGACTGGGCAGTCATTGATACGGGTGGCTATCACTCAGGAAGCATCAAGGTCCCACTTGTGTTAATCTGGTAAAGCCAAACTACACAGTGCATAGCATTGTGTTTTGATGAGCTGTCATGGCTCAAATGTGTAGTTCTTTGGGCTTAACTGGGTTGAAAAAAAAGAAAAGAAGCCTTTCATATATTAAATTCGTATTTGAATGCATTTTGCAAGCTGCCTCTTCTACTTAGCGCCTTGGGTGTACATGTGTGTGTTTATTGTATTTCAACTCTACCATTCGGGGACTTCCCTAAACAGATTGCTCATGAATAGAGCCAAGTATGGATTTGGGTTTTGTTGAGATTAACTGGTCATTGCATTTGCATTGATTGAAAGCTGCCATGCTGCAGTGCAGTTGGGAGATGATTCTGAGGCTCCCGTAGGATCCCGTAGAGTTGACTCTTGGCTGGCCCCTGGGTGTGGGTTAGTGTCCTGTGACGGCCATCATTGCCTCTGCTGCTGGCTAGGCTGTGGTCAATGCTCCTGCAGGAATCAGCTGTGGCACCTGGAGTGTCCCAGCCTGCAAGGGCCAAGCCATCATGACTGACTTCCTCCCCCTTGATTATTTGTGTGGGGTTTTGGCTTGGTGAAGTGAGAAGAGTAAAATGTAGCATAGTGTAGTTTTTGCACAGTTGTAGTCAGTCTCATTTGGGGCAGAAAGTGCATACCCGAGACTTTGGCTGTGCCTCTGCTCTGCCTACAGCATGGGAGCAGCTCTCTAGGAAGGACTTCCTTCCATTACTCTCCCATCATGCTTAAAGGATAGGCCAGACTGGCCTGTCCAGCCTTCAACACAGCCACTGTGAGAATAGGCAGTCTTCCTAGCATGGGTGATGCACTTGGGCTCTGGGAATCTTTTCCTTAGAGATTGCTTCCATTCTTTCAGCTCTATGAAGAGAGAGAGGAGAGAGAGGAGCGAGAGAGAGGGAGGGAGGGAGAGAGAGAGAGACAGAGAGAGAGAGAGAGAGAGAGAGAGAGAGAGAGAGAGAGAGAGAGAGAGAGAGAGAGAGAATATACTCTGTTTGAAAAGCCTCAGGGTCTATAAGCTGCTCTTCGTCTTCTAAGACTTGGCACTTTTGTTCTAGCAATCATCTGCAGGGCGGGTGGCCTTGTGCCCTGCCAGTGGACTGTTTTCCTTGCACCAGGTTCTAGAACAGTTGTTTATGCAAACTATCACAAGGCCAGGATTGCTATGAACATCTGGGACCCCAGTGCATTGTCAGGTAGGGATGGGTTCCTGGAGAGCAATTCCTAGTAGCCAGGGGGGCTGAGTAAAGGCTCTGAGTTCAAGTTCCATCTCTGTTAACCGGAGTTTCCCAGCTGCCTTGGAAAAGAGGTGCCCCTTCTGTTGGGCCCACTTGCTAAGAGGATGGTGGCAATAATAGCTCCATCTTCCTGCTGGATAAACTGACTCCAGCAGCGACCCTACCCAGACTCACTGAGTAAAGGCAGGGAAGGTGTTCAGGAAGGAATCTAGGATCCAGGTTCAACTCCCTTCGCTTCTAGTCCTGTGGTCCCAGGCAGACTGTTTGCCCCCTGGGACATCCGCTTTCCTACAGATAAAATGAGCAGGGAGGATCCTGCCTCAATGCCTGTGACAGTGTGACAAGACTAAAGGGGTGGGGGTGGGGGGCATAGGCCTTATACTGTATTGGGTTTTATAATTATGTAACATCTTCATCTCTACAGCCTGTTGTGACTGGACAAGTCTGTTAAGAGCTATGGGCCTGTGGGCTCTTACAGTGAGTGATTAGAAAAACAATTGGCTCGTTTTTCCAATTTGAGAGTAACACATATGGTAAAAGTTGAAAGGGTAGCAGGTGAGACACACTGCCTGTAGGTGACTTGTTCACCTCCCATGTGTCTTTCTAGCAACATCCGTGTGCCTGGGTACATACACATGGCCGCACAGAAACACACGCAGCTAATTATATAGGCTGCACTGCGCTATATACGAGCTGTAATAGTCTTCCAATAGCCCATATGAGGAAGACCTGGGGTAGCTTACAGGATGCTGAGCCACAGCGGTCAGGGATCCTCTTCCTTCCGTCTTGGTACTCCTGCACATAAATCTGATGCTGAGAGCTGTACCTTCTGGTCCAAAGCGTTCAGGATTATCTCTTGCATTTGGCTAAATGAACCTCTCCCCAGAATTATGTTGTTAATACTGTGGTTTTTCCATCGGTGCACCCAGTTAAATTTAATCAGGCCACGTGACTTCCACACACACACACAAATGATGTGTGTATCTGCAGGAAAGGGATCCGACAAAGGGAAGCTTTTTTTAAAAAGATCTTTAAGAATACAGAGGTGCTCTCTAGGATGCTATGCTGTCCGAGGCCCCCTGTCTGTGCTGTTTATGCTTGCAGCTCATTCTCCAGTGTCCTGGGGAAGCTGCTGTTGTTAATCGGGTTGCTGGTGGTGTTAGTGTAGATTATAAAACATCAAGCTGGGCCAACTTCATCTTTAAAATCAGTCAGTTCTCCTACAAGACTTTGCGGGTCTGTTAGGTTGCATTTGGCCCGGCTGGCTATTGCGGCACTGTATTGTTTTCTACCCAGATTTCTTTCCCTCTTGTTGGTGACAGATGGGATTTAGTTTTCTAGAGGAAGGAAATGCTTCAAACATCTTAAGATGAATATTTCTGGATCAGGACAATTCTTATCGTTTTCCGTTCAGAGTGAAAAGGCCTTACTTACTTTTTTTTTTAATCATACATTTATGTGGCGTTTTTGGTTTGTTTGCTTTTATGCTTTTAAAAAATGTAATTATTTTACCAAAGTGTCATGAATAAGACAATTTAAAAAGCTAAGTGAAAAAAAAAAAGAAAGAAAAACATGAAGAAAAAAAAAGAAGAAAAAGAAGAGGAGCTAAGTGGTGTTGTGTATGCACCAGGGATCCTGAAAAGAAACCGATGGAATTGGTGTATGTGTTGTTTGTGGTCATGAAGGCTCAGTGTGTGTGCACTAATCTGGCTCTTCTGCCTCTTCTACTGGATCCTGCCTGGGTTCTGGGGTTCCCATGCTGGACCCTAAGGTGCTCAGTGAGGTAGTTCCTCTCCTGAGTCCCCAAAACCTCTGTTGATGCAGACCCTTCTGTGCCTTTCTCTGTCCAAGTTCCCAGCTTCCCTGTGTGTGATGGCCTGGCTCTCCCAGAGCCTCACTTCTTGTCTGCCTGCAGCTGCTTCTGCAGACTTAACTTGCTTCCGAGCTGTATGTTGTCTCAGAGTGCACGGTATGTGCAAAGGACACAAGGAAGTGTTGAGCGAGGCGCGAGGCTTCCAGGAGACCAGTTCTCATCTCTGCATATCAGAAAGACAGAGGGATGCCGCTTTTGTTTTGATGAGGGATGCTTCAAAATGAAAACAGCAACAGAACTCCAGTCTTGCCATCACCTGGAGTTCAAGAGCTGCGCTGCCATTTTGAAGGGAGCACACAAAACTTTGGAGGTGAAGACACTCCGGAAATGAATCTCAACAGTGCTAGTGAAGAAAACGATTTTTCTTCTTAAAAAAAAAAACCCTCCAGTGTGTGAGTTGTGAGTGTGTGACTATAATCTAAGGGAAGCATTGCACTTTGAGCATCCTGCCTTTTTATGAAGCTTATAAAACGTTGTCTCTAAATGCCAATGCGCTGAAGTTCTGAGTATTAAAGATTTACCAGGAATCTTTAAGTGAGTGGAAAAAGGATTCTCTCCCTCTTATGATACTGGATGCCAGTAATAATATTAGTAGGAAGAAATGGATTCCTTTGACGGGATCTTTTCTTTGCAGAGACCTTCCAGGCCTAGTCTCCTTCTATCTTCCTGTGAGGCAGATAGTGTCACCGTCTCCTTGAAGCAGGAGAGAAAGCTAAAACGCAGCCTTTTACATGGGGGTCGGGTTAGAACGCCGCTGAGTTGCTCTTTCTTGTAGCTGCTGCCGCTGCCTGGGGTTGCTAGGGGCTCACACTGCGGCAGGGCATGAAGTCCTCACTCTCCAAGGAGATTCAAGTTCATTGCTGCTCAGGAGGCCGACATCTGGGCTGACCTGACCCAGCATGCACATACAGCTGTAGAAAGGCAGCTTGGCAGGTTGTACTTGAACCCTCTGCCCTCAGGCAGCCACACAGGTGGCTCCTCAGCTGAATGGATGGTAAACTGTGGTCTGCATTTGGAATCCTGCATTCATGAAGGTGGGTCCAGGAACTATGTCTGATCCCCCTTGCCATGGATCGAGGGTCAGTTGTGGAAAAGAAGAGTCCATTATAGAAAGTTAGAGAAGAAAGGAACTGAGTGTAGGGACACAATGTCTTGAGAAATGACAAGGTGTTGACAAGACACCTCTCAGATCTACAGAGGAGCCTGCTTCTAACAGGGAGCTGCTGTCTCTGAAGCTGCTTTCCTAGAACTGTTTGCAACTAGAGTGGCTGAGATGGTCCCATAGTCAGGTGGCCATAACTGGTCTACACCATGCGACATCTACCAGAGCCAAACCTGCAAATCAATGAATGTCTCAGGGTTGCTTCCTGGCACCCATGAAGGCTGAACCCTAAAGACAGAGCTGTGGCTAAGAAAACCAGTGCACAAAAGCCAGGTAGGCACTGAGGCTTCGACTGGGAGAAACAGCAGCTGCTACTACGCTCTCTCTCTCTCTCTCTCTCTCTCTCTCTCTCTCTCTCTCTCTCTCGTTCTTTTTACTTTTGCCATGTGATCCAAATCATTCTGTGAAGTCCGGTTCCAAGGGCTCTGGGGGACAAGCATCTGGCTTCCTTCCTCTTCAGGGCCAGTGTGCATACAAAGGATGGCAGATTATAGGTAAAAACCAGGGTTAGCTCTTATGTCTGTGATCAGTAGAAGCAGAGCCTTGTCTCCACAGTTGGCAGAAGAGGCCAGTGTTGAAGTTAGCTAGATTATAGAATAATTGTGAACCCTTCTCTGACTTGTGTGGACAATGCCATCAGTGGGTAGCCAAAGGCTACAGATCAGTTCTTTGCTTTCCTTTTAGCCTGCCTGCAACTTCTAGACTGACCTTACCATATCCTGAGGGAGTCTCTGTAGAACCCCAGTCTCACTGGCTGGTATGAGGAAGGGAAACCATATGTTAAGACACTCATTTTGCATAGATGACAGTGTTTATTGTCAACGTCTAGATGGAATACAGCTTTCTTCCAAACTTGCTTGATGAGAGGAAAGAGCCACTGCCCCCAAAATGCAGAAGCAGCATTTCCCAGCAATGGAAATGCTCCCACTTGACAGAGTCAGGAGCATCTAGCACAGTGATGGGCTTTCCTGACATGCATGTGGCACCTGCCCCTCAAAGAGAGCCCAGAACATGGAGACCCTGACCTGGTGGGCAAGAAGAGTCTCACAGGAATCTGTCTGGTGTATGAGTCATCTCGGCGGGGGGTGGGGGGGGGGGGGGGCTCCCTGGAGTGGCCTGTGATCACTGTTGGGAATTAGAGCAATCACAAAGTAGTGTTCGTTGGAGGTCATGTCTCATTTGTATTGATCTCTTACAGAAGCAGGTGGTATTGCTCGTGGAAAATAAACGTGGTGACGGTGACTTAGAGAGCTTTGTGGTCTCTAGTGAGTGTCTTGAATGAAGGAGGGAGCACTTCAGATGCAAATGGAGGTGGCACCTGCGGTTGAGCTGGGCATGAAGTGCAAGCAGGGTGGGAAAAGGCTGGCTGCGCCTCTGTGGGACTCAGCAGCTGAGACAGCAAAACCCGGTTGGCAGTGAGATGGAGACCAAGGGTGGACAGCCTCTGAAAATACGACAATGCAAAGAACAAGAGAGGGGCACTCCAGACACAGGGTCGGCTCTGTAGCTCATCTCCCTTTGCTTTGAATTTTCTGCTTTAAACTTCTGAATTTGTGGTGTGGCGTGTGTTTCTGAAGTTTTTTGTTGGGTCACAGTTTAAGCATGAGGCGGGGCAGTAGGTAGAGCCAAACGCTTTGAGCTCTGTGCACACAGGCTTGCTCCTTTACCCTGGGTTCTCAGAACTCAGTCATCCCATTCATGGACTTATCTTCTCGGTAATGGGCTGCTGGGGGGTTACAGAATTAAGCGAGCTTCCTGGAAGGTAGGGGTGTCATCTACGTAGCCATCAGCGTGTTTCTGGCTCTTCCCATGTTTGTGTCTTTTGACTGAACTTGAGGTCATGATATAAACAGTAGTCTCTGCCATTTACCTAGAAGATCAGACATGCGCCGGGCTGCCTGAGCAGGGCAGTATAGCCTCAGTGCCTTTCTCCTGATTCTGTGCTCTCTAGGATCAAATCCCTCAGCACAGACCCCCTCATTAGAGGCCTTTAGTCCTCTGTAAGCACTTTAGTAAGTAGAGGGCTAGTGTCGTTACTAAATCCCAGCTTTTCCTAATAACAGGAAGGGAAATGCTTGCTTATCTGTCCTGGAGCGATTGCTTATCAGAATCATCCAAAATGTGAGTCCACCTCAGATGTGTGCTGGGACTCTGAGGGATAATCATTTCATTTTGATAACGAGGATTTAAGCTTTAAGTTTTTAATAGGGAAAATGTCTGTATCAGTAGTAGAAAGACTTAATAATCCTTTGTGTACATTCCTAGATTAAAGAGTTATCTACTGTCTTAGTCAGATTTCTGTGACTGTAACAAATACCAGGGATGAATCTACTTAAAAAGAGGAAAGGTTAATTTGGATCACAGTATTGGAGGATTTGGTCCATGGTTGGTTAAGCGCATTGCTTTTGGCCCAGAGATGAGACAGAGTATCATGTTAGGGAGTGCACAGCAAAGGCTTACCTGATGGTGGCTGAGAACAACAACAACAACAACAACAACAACAACAACAAAAACAAAAACAAAAAGAGGAAGAGGAGGGGTAGGTCTATTCCTCAAGTCTTCTTCAAGGAAATGGCCCAAGAACCTAACATTCTTCCTCTATGTCCTGTTTCCTTGAGGCCCTGGACCCCATAACAGTGTCACAGGTTAGGACAGTAGTTCTCAACCCTTCCACAGGGGGTCATAGCAGATACCCTGCATATCATATATTTGCATTATGACTCATAGCAGTAGCAAAATTACAGTTATAAGGCAGTAATGAAATAATTTTATGGTTGGGGGTCACCACAACATGAGGAACTGTATGGAAGGGTCACAGCATCAGGAAGATCGAGAACCACTAGATTAGGGGCTCAGCTTGCAACACACAGGCCTTTGGGGAATCCAAGATCTAAACTGTAGCATTTGCTTTTGGTGAGTGACTCCATCTATATAATTGTCTCTTGCTTTTTTTGTGGAATAATTGGCTCCAAGCCTCAATCGTCACCATGGACACCAAAACCTTTGACTGCCCATGCTCCTCTGTAAAAAGGCAGAATGTTTGCAGATAGCCCACACTTCCTCCTGTGTGCTTAAATCGATGGGTCACTTAAAGTCTAAGCCAGGACTGGGGGCGCACGCCTGTAATCCCAGCACTCAGGGAGGCAGAGGCAAGTGGACCACTGTGAGCTCAAAGCCTCGTCTATAAAGCAAGTCCTGGGTAGTCAAGGCTACCAAAGAAATCCTGTCTCAAAAGCAAACAAACAAAAATAGTTATAGCGTGTTCATTGGGAAATAATGACAAAGCCTGTGCATTGTTTGCACAGTATAATTTTTTGGAACATTTTGTTTGTGTGTGTATGTGAAAGAGTGTGCGTGTGGATGTACGTGTGAAGGTTAAAGGACAACTTTTGGGATTTGATTCTCTGTCCTTGCACTATGGGATCTGGGGACTGAACTCAAGTCATCAGGTTTGCACAGCTAGAACTTTTACCTACTGAGCCACTTTTCTAGACCACCACTCCCCCCCCCACTTTTTTTCAGTTTCTGATTTTGCAATAGTTTGAATTTGGATATCAGAACCCCAAAACACAACAGTCCTTGTTGTGATTTTCCTGTCCCATGGATTACTTTTAGGTAAAAAATTATCAAGATATGGTTGCATGTGTTGTATCCCTCTTTTCTCTCTCTCGTTTTTAAAAAAAGATTTATTTATTATGTATACAGTATTCTGCCTGCCACAAGAAGCCACCAGATCTCATTACATATGGTTGTGAGCCACCATGTGGGTGCTGGGACTTGAACTCACGACCTCTGGAAGAGCATGCAGTGCTCTTAACCTCTGAGTCATCTCTCCAGCCCCTCCCTCTTCTCTTTATTTCTCAGCATTTTTTACTAAGTTTTCTAGACACTGGAGAGATGAGGGCTTTTAATGGAGGGGGTTCTGGGTTTTCACGGAAGAAATCCATTCAGATCAGTGTTCTCTGGTGCGGAGTCCTTACCCAGCACACCTTACCAGCTCTGGGTTGGGGGTGGGGCTTGGAAGAAGCAGGGGATAGCTGAAGAAGGTTTTGAAGATGTCCATCCCAGTCCTGAAATCCCTTACAGATCAATTGGTCCTTGGAACTGTTGCCTAAGTGTTGTGAGTCCAGGCTGAGTACTGCGGGAATGTTTGTGTCCATTCAGGCCCCAGTTGCTCAGAAGACACCAAGAGGCTCTGTTGTCTGGGGACTTGGGGAAGGGCCTTGGGAAGAACATAAAGAATGGGTTGGGGTTAGCATTGGTACCAGTCAGTTACCCTCAGGTAATGGAAAGGTATTCTGACTAAAGGAACATACCAGAAACTCATTGCCTAACCAAAGAATTACGAGTCTGGAGCACCGGCCTCTGCCAGGCCGTGGGACGATGAGTTAGACTTCTTAACCACAAGCTGCCTCCTATGGGACTGAATTCTCAGTCCATCCCCCGGGGGACCAGCCGACTGTAGGAGGTCACTGAGCTCTGGTGGCACTTGCGTGCGCTCATCCCCAAGCCCATCTGTGCCTGATGCCTGCTTGTTTAGCCGGGTGGACTCAATGGGCAGAGTGCCAAAATTCTTTATATTTCTCTCATTTACCATTACAGTGCTGCACACACGGGAGCTTGAGGAATACCCGGTGCTTTCTTTTTCGTAAGAGAACAGAGGTGAACAATTAGGAAGATGGGAAAAAAAACTTTATAGGGCTGTGCTAGAGTCAGCAGTGAGCTGGAGCAGCTGGGAAGCTGGGAGGGAGGGGGATGGGGATGGGGATGGCTTTTCTGTGTTAATGAGACAAACCAAAGGAAGGTTTTGGTTGTCTACTTCCCTGTGGGATACTGAAAGGCTAGGTGGCTTCACAGACATCCTAGAGGGGCCTGTTACTGACCATCTTGGTTTTCTGGGGACCGAAGCACATGCCTATATAATCAGAGGAGGAGCAACGTGGACTTGAGTGACATCAGCACTTAACCGCACTTGTGGGCTGCAAATGGATCCCCCTCCTGACCTGCACCGTGTGGGACTTAGATCTCTATAGATGCATCCTGAAGAGCGATGGGCCTGGAGCAGGCAGCACCGTGACTGAGGGATTGCTGATGGATACCTCTCAAGCGCGGCAGCTTAGTTCCCTGTGGAAGTCAGCGTGGGTCTCCTGCCCTGCCACTGCGGTGTAGAGAAGTGATGAAAAACAAACTGGGTTCTTCATGGTTCTCACAGAGCAGAGAATGTTACAGGAAAGTTCGAGTAAGGGACAACGAGAAGGGAGGACCGGAAGAGTCAGACGACAAAGCGTTCAGCGGAGAACTTGGGAGTAAACTAAAAGAGGCGGCCTTTCCCCCTCAGAGAGTGTCTAGAGACTTGGCTGTGAAAATAGCAGCTGTCCAGTGGGCTCAGTGCAAGGGGCGCTCACAGGTAGGGGTGGTGTCTCATAGTCATCCTCTGTGTGTCTTGTCGCAGCCTGACACGTGTCCTTCTGCTTCCGGCCTCTCCCAGCACTTTCTCTTCTCACCACATGGGCGCCTCTCAGTGAGATGTGCCTTGATCGGATTCCTGTGTTCACACTCCCTCGAAGCATAGGTTCTATTTTTATTGTCTAGCCAGGCATATCGCTAGGCTGGGGCTGGTCTGTGCTTTGTATGTCTAGGAACTCTTAGCACAAGGCAAGCAGAAGGTAAGATGCCCTGTTAAGAGATGGGCTGTAGGATGCCATGTAAGCTTCTCTGCCTCCTGACCTCTGCTAGTCTACTTTAGTCACCCAGAAAATGGCCATAAATATATTTCAGGCCTAGAGCAAAATGTGTTGCCCTAGGCCTAGCATGTGGTCAATACACACGATCCTTTCAGCACTCTTCAGCCTACAGTCATCATCACGCCCGCAACATCATCATCCAAAAATGCATGCCTAGGAGTTTATGGAGTGTCAGTTTTTGTAGGTCTTCTTCCGAATCTCTGATCTTAGTCAACAGGTACGGGGGGCCAGGATTGATAAAAGACCTTAGAGTCTGCCCCCATCCATAGTAAATGAGGGTTGTTGGATAAAGCAAGATTAGGGAAATGGTTTGCTTTGCTGAGTAGTGAATGCCAGGGAGAAGTTAAAAGGACAATAAAATTAGTGGGAGTACATTTGCGATGGAGGTAAAACCAGATGGAAATCTCTGGGAATTCTTACCACATCAACAGCAAATATAATCCACCGTGGGGCAACTTACACAGCACAAGTGCCTCCACTTGTCAGAGCAGAAGTTACCTTAACTATAGCGTGTGGGTAGTGATGCCACTGTATGGTGTCCCTGTAAGCAAGGGGCTCAGCTGTGCACATGAATCTCAACTTTGTGTAGCACAGAGTACTTCCTCCCCTTTTCCTTGGAAACAGCACGAAATATTTACCTTATAAGTGAGCTCATAAGAGGCCAGGGAGATAGCTTGCTTTGTGACGTGCCTGCCTCATAGAAGCATAGGGACCTGAGTTCAAATCCCCAGCACTCATAGAAAAAGCTAGATGATGTGTGTGCCTGTAATCCCAGCAGTGGAGTAGAGACAGGCAGATCCCTGAAGCTCACTGGCTGGCCGGATAGCCAAATCAATGAGTTTTGGGTTCAGTGCGACTGTGGGTCCCCAAAACTAAGAGTGTAGAGCAGTTAAGATACTCAGTGTCAACCGTCTTGCTGCTACGTACATACACATCTGCAGGAACAAGTGTGTGCACCACGTGCAACACACCACATAGAATAAACACACAGCGTATAAAAAATAAGCTCATCTTCGTTAAAGCATCTGGCTCTCCCTGGTTAATCTTTGGCTTATTGAGGGCATATGTTGCTGAGGGCGTGTCTTGGACTGCATCCTAAGGGGAAGGGAGAGGCACTTAGGTACCACTTGAGAAACAAAATGATTACAGCGCGTATTTACAGAGTGGTTCCTCGCTTGTTTGCCTCTGGTCATTGGTACCCATTCTTATAACTTTGCAATACAGACAGCTATAGCAATGGTGGTTTCCTGTGAGTGAAATTGAGCCCACTGAGCCAGACGCTGGTAATATTGACTGGGGAATTTCAGAGACCAAGATATAATGAGACTTCCTCTTCAACAAAGCCTGTGCTGTACAGTGGGGAGGCCAAGGATGATGGGAATGAACAGTGTGGGTGACAAAGGCAAGAGAGCCACGTGATGACTTAAAAGGGAATTGGAGATTACATCCTGAGTTTCAGTCCTTTCCCCACTGGAGGACACCAGGAAAAGCTTAGTCAGTTCTTTACTACGAGAGTTTGGTTGGGGGAAGAAGTGATTTTTCTCCGAGTTTATGCAAAACAATCATGTTTTATTCATCATTTGGTAGGAGTCATTCTCATGGCATGTGTGGGGAATGATGTCAGGGTTTCCGACTCAGCTGGAGCAAATGTTACTGAACTCTGGTGCTCTGCTTGGCGCTGGGGAAACCCAGCAGAGGAAGACCTGGCTCCTAGCCCAGGGCACAGGAAGGCAAGTCTTCTTAGACAGCCTAAGTCCACGTGGATGTAGCGGGAATACTGTGGTGCCCACAGATGCTGCTGCAGCTGTCACGTGGAAGGCAGAGAGTATGGACAAAGACTCTACTACGGAGGGCTGGCTGGCCTGTGAGTGCTAGCTCCACCTCCAGGAGGAAGGGTGCTTCCAGAAGGTGTCAGCTCATGATGCTGGCTGTCCTGATGCGCACAACCTGGGAAGGGCACCGCGAATGAACCCTTGCTGACCTCGGTGCTGCTGCATTGCAGCGTCAAGAGACCAAAGTCCTGTGTTCCCCACATTGAACCTGGCCATGTGGCCTCATCCCAAGTCACTTAGCATGTCGGTCATGATTGGCTGTCTTGACTCTCCCTGGAGATAGTCTGCACGGGTCCAAGGGAGGACATTTGGAAGTCGTGGACTCGAAGTGGCTGTGGCCAGGAAGGCATCCAGGAACCTTTGCATCTACCGTCTCCTTAGCAGCATTGTCTCCGAGTCCCAGAGCATTGTCCTGACCACCTACGTACATAACTTTCTTCTTCCAAACTCTCTTTGGACTCCTCTTTCAGGGTTTTGATAAATTATATTTATATATTAGAATTGAGTAATGGACACTTTGGGGACAAAGTAAAAAAAAACACAGTGTACATATTTTCCTTGTGAAAAGAGACAATTTTAATTTTTTTTCTACCTACATCTTAATGAAGAACACAATCCTTGGATATGAGTAAATTGCAAAGGAAAAAGATCTGCAGTTGGCAAAGACTCTGGACATGTAAACAAAACAAAACAAAATAAGTAATAGAGGGACCCTACATATGTCCAGGCCTGTTTGATCAGTGTTCATAGGAAGGGCGCACAAGGGGAGACAATCATTAAAAACCATGTGGCTATCACTAAATGTAATCTTAGAACTGCCTAACATTGAGGCAGAGTGATGGCTTAGTGGGTAAAGCGCTTGCTGTGCCAGCCTGGAAACCCGAGTTGGGATGGCACTGTACATCTGCAATCTTCAGTATGCTTACAGAATTGGGGGGCAGAGGCAGAACAAGCACCCAAAGGCTTGCATGCCAGCTAGCCTTGAGACTCACAGCTCAGCAGCAGTAATAACAAAAGAGACCATAACTCAAGCAAGACAGACACTGAGCTAACTCCCAAAAGTTGACCTTCAGTCACACCCTAGGGCATAGGTAGGCCTACACTAACACATGCATGCCCAAACTCTCACACACATTACACCATACATGTACATATAAACATCAATAAAAAAAGAAATATCTAATGCTGTGCGAACTATATGCCCCTATGGAATCTGTCCCCTAAGGAAGAAGTGTAGAAATGTGTAGCTGTTTTACTGGCCTGTTGGCCACTGATCTGTATGACCCTGGCTTGCAGTCCTTTGTCCGGTATTTAAGAATGGTAATCAGTTCTTTCAGACTTGAGAGGGACATAGCTGGTTACCAGTCCCCTGCCTGATCAGCATCTTTTTGGTGCTAAGAAATTTGTATAGGTCGAAGGGATGAATGGTAGAGTTGCAGAATGACACATAGTGGGGGTGTGTCTGGGGACCAGGCACATTGCTCAGGATACTTGCTAAATATTCAGACGCCCATAAGAGGTTTGCTCCACTTTCCAAAACTGCATTCCGCGGCAAAGATGGCCTCTGCCTCAGCCGCAGTCACCACCCGGGGGGAGCTAAGCGGAGTCAAGGTCAGGCCAGCAAAGACAGAATTAGAAGGAAGAGTGAAATAAGGTATATGATTTCATCGAAGTGTTTACTGAGCCGCCAAAATAACTTCTCCTTGGTTGCTTTGAAACTCCATCCTGAGGTTCAGCTCTCCAGCTTCCATTAGCAATCACCTCTGGGCAGGGTGTGACAGGAGAGACACGAAGGTCAAGTTTTTCGGATATATATTGTCCCATTCTCTGTCGTCCTTCAATATGTATGACAGTTACTTCTTACTAGCATCTGCCAATCTTTTCTTCTCCGGCGTTTGCATGCTTAGTGGTTTATGCAAAGGATGTAGTTGGTCGGGTGTGCAGAAGATGTGTGGAAGTTCTCTGCTGCAGCCCAGGAATGCGAGAGGTGACGGGCAACAGCTTAGGCCTCTTTGTAATAAAAAGGGCGTTTGGCTAAGTATATTCAGAGACACTTAAACAGTGAAATGTCCACAGCTATCCTAGACATTGCTGTAGATGTGTATTTGGTGACTTAAAGATTTATTTCTGCGCGTGCGTGCGCGCATGCTCACACGCTCGCGCGCAGTTGACTGTGAAGTCCAAAACAGGACATCAGATTTCCCTGGAATTACAGAGGACTGCAGGCTGCCTGGTGTGGTTGCTGAGAACCAGACAATTCCTCTGCAAAACAAGTACCATGATCTTAATGGATGAGACATCTCTGTAGCCTCTGTACCTGCTGCTTTGAAACAGCATCCAGAGGAGGCACTCTGAACTCTAAAGTGGCGTGTAGCATCATTAAGTGACAAGAAATAGATTCCAAATAGTATGAGCTCATTTCTGTAAAAGAAGCACACAAATAGAAAACAGGAAGTTATGTTAAAACGATTATTTCTGGATGAGAGTATGAGTAACTCTTAAGTTTATCTTTTATTCTCTATAGTTGTAGCAAAAGAAGCATATATTAATGGTAGCAGGATAAATAATAAGTTTTCAAAGGTCACCTCTTCCTGCTCCCCTCCCTCCCTCCCTCCCTCCCACCCACCCACCCTTCTTTTCAGACAGGGACTTGTGTAGCTTTGGCTGGTGTGGAAATCATTCGCTATGTAGATCAGGCTAGCTTCAGAGCTCACAGAGCTTCACCTGTGTCTGCCTCCCAGATGCTGGTAGCAAGGCTGTGTACTCCCACACCTTTCAGTATAAATGTTTGCTAGTGATAGAAAACAGGACCAGATACTTAACTGCTGCAAGACAAGTTACCTCAAACCAAGAAGCCTCCCTTCTCACAGTTTCGGTGGTTGGGAACTCAGGAGCTACTTAGCTTTGCTGGCTCAAGGTTGGGGACTCTCAGGGAGGTGCAGCCAGTCTTCTGGCTGGTAAGATGTGACTGGTTGTGGAGAATTGGAGACCCCCAGAGTTGTACATGGCTGCCGGCAGGAGGTCTCAGTTGGTGTCCTGTGAGCCTGCACATGGCTGTTTGCTCTCACGTGTGTGTGGCTGCTGGTCTCTATGGAGCCTCGATGACGTCACAGGCTAGCTCCTGAAACCATACCCCATCATTTCATCTCGCCTGCTGTCATGGGCAGGTGATCAGCATCAGCTTCCATGAGGAGAGACAGAGAGAGAGAGGCAGACTCACCTACCGCCCAAGGGAGAAGGATGAAAGAATTGTTGGACGTATTTTCAAGGGGCCAGCCACAAACACGTAAAACCCGTTTTCAATCGCAGCACCATATGGTGCAGATGTAGCTCTGGGATCTATCTTCCTTCTCAGCGGGTGACAGGGATGAGTCCTTTAGGAAGGAGTTTGGACCCAGGCTTGGGTTTGCTCTATTTCCATCGCGTAGACGAGATACCCCCCGTGTCCTCTTGGTTTCTTTACCAAGCAGGTTACGTGAAGCATCAAATGAGTGCGTTTGATAATGTAGTGACAACTGCAGAACAGAACAGTAAAGGAAGTTGCTGATGCCATCACTGCCGTGGCTACTCTCGGAAGTACAGTGTGGAAGGGGAGGAATGGGCCATATACAGAAAGGGAACTTAAACCTAACTATGATAGGCAGATTGGTACTTTCTGGGTCTGGTTCTGACCCAGGAGTGGAGAACACAGTGTTCACCATAAAGTGACACAGATCTGTGACAGTAACAGAGGTTTCTGTGAAGAGCCAGCATCTTCGTTAGAATACTAAAACCTAGCCGAGAAGCAAAAAGAAAAGCAGAAAGTCCACCCCTATCTAAGCTTCTTAGCTTGCTGTACATCACTTTCTGTTTCAGTGGAGAGGTCTCCACTCTAGCTCTGTGGAGGCCACATGCTAGGCCCGGAGAGACACAGTGAGGTGGGCTAGGCTCCTCCCAAGGATCTGAGTCCAGGAGGCTGACGTGAAAGGGTTCCCGTGGCCCCATTCCCTGCGGCTAGATTTGAGCTTCAGGAAATCGTTTTCTCAGCTGGCCTTATTCTCTCAGGTCGCAAAGCTCTGAAAATTTTATATCTTTGGAAATGAATTCCCTTTCCCTCCACTGATGTTTATAGGCTCTTAGAGTGTTGGACAAAGATAAAGCCAGGCAATTGCATTCAGATGGCTGTAATTTCCACTCTCCCTCTCTTCCAAGTCTTAATGGCCCATGCCATAGTTTCCACAGGCCCTTTTGTGTACTTCCAGAAACGGCAGGGCCTGAAGTTAGGGGTGCACAGAGCAGCCTCTTCTGGGGGTTGCCGCGTCCTAGAGACCTGGCCACTTGTAAAAAAAAAAAAAAAAAAAAAAAAAAAGGCTAATGTTGGTTCTGCAAGCATGTTGCCTGCTTGAAATCTTTTTTGTTTTGTTGATTGTTTTTTTGTTTTTTGTTTTTTTTCCTTTTTGAGATAGGGGTTATATGTATAGCCCTGGCTGTCCTTGAACTCACTCTGTAGACCAGGCTGGCCTCGAGAGACCTGAGATCTCAGGGAGGCCTGCCTCTGCCTCCTGAGTGCTGGGATTAAAGCTGTGCACCATCACCACCTGGGTCCACTCCAATCTTTTTAACTTTCCTCACTTATGTTCCCAGTGTGAAACAACTGTAAGTGTTCAGACTGTCCCTGTGCCATTAAGCCAGAATGGACAATCAGAGCTAAATTATTTAGTTATTGGTGTCCTCTATATATTACGCAGTAACCGAATCAGTTCACTTTCTTATCAGATTCACTGACCTAAATAGTAGCTGTGTCGCTTCATATAAAACACAACACAAAATAAACTATACCACCTCAAACCCAAAACGAAACTCACCAGAAAATAATAAGTGTTTGCAAGAATGCAGAGAAAGTCGAACCTTTGTGCGTGGCCAGGAGGCATAGAAAATGACATGGCTGCTGACATTTTCCTGATATATGATTTTCAAAAAGGAATTAAAATTTGTGCTAGCAAGAACCGAGAGCAAGGAATCAAGCAGATATTTGTACATTGCTCTTGGAAATATTCCTAATAACCAGAAAGTAGAATAACTCGCATGCTCATTAGAGGAATGGATAGACAAAGTATGATGTGTAGATAAGGTGAGAGATCCAGCCTCCAAAGAGAAGGACATCATCATATGCCTCAGCATGGTTGAACCTTGAAGACACACTGCTAAGTGAAATAAGCCAGTCACGAAACAGCCAGTGCTGTGTGGATCTACTTATGCGAGGTTTTAGCGTAGTCCAATTCATAAAAACCAGACTAGTCATGGCTGCCAGGTACAGTTCAGTGTGGTGAAGGTGGAGTTTCCATTTAGTGGGTTTGAATGGGTGACCATATGGATGGCATGACTGTAGATAAAAATGTAGACGGACCTAATGCCATTGTATATATACTTAAAACTGAGAGTGCTGAATGTCATATGATTTCTATTCTAGCATAATAAAATAATTTATTTGATAATTGGGCCTTGATCTACCATTGAGATACAGCATCAAACTCAGCTGACAACCTGAAAGCTAAAAGATTTCTATTCTTTTCCACCAACATTTTATAGAAAAATAAGCATTTAACAAATGACTAAGACAATATGGGGACTTAGAAAATGATAAAATTGGATAACTACCATTGTAGGAGAACCATGCAGTGTCTGTCTGTGGGAAGCCAGGGTCTATGAAGTACCTTTGCCACGAAGGATTCTAACAAATCGAGACCAGGGCTGAGCCCTGAGTGAGTACGACTAATCTGAATATATTGGAATCTCAGTGAGGTTTCTGCCCTACATTAACATGACTGTAAGACCTAGAACTTGGCATGACTTGTGCTTCACAATAGCAGTGACCATCCTGAGTATATTTAATTGGCATTTTAGGATTTGGGTGAACACAAGGTGTTGGTCTTTTCAAGTATTTACTTGTGTCTTTCTGGTTACCAAGTACTGCTTAGGCCTGGCAGGAATTTCAGCCAGAAAGTGTACTTACTATGCAGTTAGCTTGCTTCTCATTTAACCCTTTCAGGGCCTGAATGTGATAATGTTTGCCCCGAGCTTTCCTGGAAAGGCTTTGAACTCATTTCAGAAAATGATTAATCTATAAAAAATCAGTTGAGTGCTTTTTTTTTTTTTTATAAGAAGGTCAGTCTGTTTCTCCTTGGATATTCAGGCTATTTATTTAAAGCTCTCAATATGGAGTTGGAAGGGTGCATTACATTACACCTGACTCGAGGCAGAGAAAATATGCTTCCTCCGAGACAATGATGCATCTACTTAGTTGTTTTGTGTTTAGAGGTTTCACTGTGTGGTGTAGAGACTCCTCTGTCACTGCTCAGACCGTCCTTTTAAAGCCAGAGTCTTAAACTGAAAAATGAGAACTCCCTTGGAGAAGCTGAGAATGCATCTGATTGCTGGAAGTCTGTATTGCGCTGGCCTTGGTTCACGACGATGCTTACAGCACTGTGCTATAAAACCCCTGAAGTCCGGCCAGGCCGGTCTCATAAGAATACAGTGACCTCAGAGCCTGAGTGGGGTCATTCTGTAATGTTATTTCTCAGAGAACCTGCCCGTCTTTGCCTTGGGATACCGAAGTGTTGGCCAAGACAAAAGAAAGCATTTGAATTTCTTGGTTGTAGATTAGGTAATGATTGAGAGTTTCGAATACAAACTAGAAAATCATTTTTCTCTCCACCTTCTCAGGCATTTCCCCCTTTGGACTGTTTCAGTTCCTCGTTGGAATGGAGGCTTTTTCCAGGGGGGTCTAACATCCAAGGCCGGCCTTACATCCCCAAAGGCAACTGCAAGGTTGACCTTTCTTCTCTCCTGGTACATAAGAGAAGTCAGCTCTCGAGAGCTTGTAGAAAGTCCACCCATGGTCTCTATGCTAGTTGGTACACAGGTGTAAGAACCCTTGTATATGGAAGCATTTACCCAAGACCTACAGGATGCCGAGGTCATCCTGCGCTGAGGGGCTGTGCTCCAGCTATAGAACATTGCCCCAAGTAGCTCCAGTTTTGCATGAGGGACCAAAATGTGGGGGAAGTGAAGTAATCAGACAAGAGCAAAAGAGTGTCCAATCCGGATCTTCCAGTTGATGTCCTGAGGGTGTGGGATGTGTGACTAAGTGGAAAGTTAAGAGGAACTAGGAAGGAAGAGGCCGCTGTGGGCTGGAGAGGTAGGGACGGTTCTTGGAGGATGATATACTTGGATCTGGTCTTGTAGGATCACCCAGAACTGAATGAGCCTGTGGCTAGGGGGGCTTCACTTGACTTAGGTAGCGGTGGTAGAAACAAATACCAACCTAGGGCCGACCATATGGGAGTGCACTGAGCATGCTCAGTGGCTCCTGTGTTCACGGTATACTGATGGCTGTGAGCGGGGGGAGGGAGCCAGTGGGCCCCACGAGAGGAAAAGTGGCTGGTGCTGGAATGAGCAACTCGGGTCTTTCACATCATCACACTCCCCAGGACTTGCATATGGTGCCCTTCACGGCGATTTTTACCAGATGGGCATACACAGCCTGTTGTTTCCTGTGTATTTCATCCAATTACCATGCTGTGTTCCAGAAGGATCTGGAAGGGCTAGAGGTTCAGATAACTGAGTTGAAAAAAAAAAGCTAGCCAAAACTGATTTTGTGTGTGTGTGTGTGTGTGTGTGTGTGTGTGTGTGTGTGTGTGTGTGTGTGTGTGTGAAGTTACTATGGATAGTCATATTTTCAGTGTCTGAGTCCCCAAAGGAGAGGTTTAAAAGGACACAAGAGTGGCTTCCTCTGAAGAAACCAGTGAATGAGTGGTCCTCTGGGAAAGCTCAACCTGAAATAAATAAAATACTCCAGGGCCAAAAACTTCAGATGCTATTCTTGACATATTAAGAGACATAATACCTTGGCTTTAAAAAAGAGAGAAAGAAGTTCTTGTCCTTTTATTCCTTCTCTTGGGAGATGAGCTTGCTGTCCCCCTGGGACAGAACCCTGGATGGTAACACCTATGTTTGTGAGGATGCTCGAGCTGGAAAGACCTGGTAGAATCAGGCTGCCAGGTAAAGAACAGGACCCCAAGAACTGTGTTACAGGCCAGCTCCTCATGGTAAATTATAGTGGAGCAATGTCACCAATACCATATGGGACCTGTTGATGAAAAAAAAATTATATATATTCACTGTTTTTGTTTTGTTTTCTGGAGTTGAAATTTAGCTGAGCATCTTGTATTTTCTCTTACTCAATTTGGCCATCCTTTGCAAGCTGTTTAGTGGAGCCTAGACACACGGAAAAGGACTTAAAATTGTGCAAGGTAAGATAGCACAGTCGGTCTACGTTCTGGAGAGTCCAGCCCCTCCCCTTTGAGGGATGGATTAAAACAGTCTCAAGTGGCTCCTCCACCACAGCTCACCTCTGCCCTAACCTACGTAGTTAGGCGGGGGTTATATAAGTTGTAGCCTGGTAATGGTTTGTGTGAGTCACATAAAATAAGGCAAATGTAAGAGTCAAAATTCTACCCAAAAAAAGCTTTTCATTTTTTTTTATACGTCTCTCGAAAATACAAAGTCCATTCATGGAAAGAGGCCAGTGGCGTATGAGACTGGAAGATTGGCAAAGGCTAGAAGATGCCTGTGATGACCATCTTGAGAGTGTGTCTGTGTGCCCCCAGGGCAGAGATCGGTGGGGAGGAAATAAGATACAGTTTCTTAACTCGGCCCCCTCTCCCTCCTTTGGAGTTTAACTTGGGGAACTCCTGAGTAAAACAGGTTGATGAGCCCATGTGTCTCTGTGCTAACTCTGGGTGAGACAAGCATTTTGAGAAAGGAAGTGTGCGTCTGAGAGCAGGGGCCACTGGAGGCTCTGAGCATCTCTTTGCCTGTCAAGAAGTGACCTGTATAGTACTGCATTCACTGTGCGGCCAGGGCTCTGCTGTACCGTCCTGGAGGGAGATCTTTTCAGGGTTAAGAGGAATCAGTGGTCCTCTTTCTGGGAAGGTGACTTGCTGGATGGCTGGGGAGCTGGCCCAAGTCACACCCCCCTTTGTCTCATGATCTGTCACTTCCTTCTGGCCAGAAGCCTCCTCCCTCAAAGCTCGAGGCAGGGCATGCTCCTGACAGCATAGACCTGTGAGGGTGACCCTGGACTATAAATATATGTTGGCAAGCCTTGGGGAGTAGTCAGAGCTGGAGAGATAGGTTTTGGGAGGCTGTGTGTGGAGGAGCCTAGAGAGCGAGTACAAGGAGACTGTAAAGCTTTGTAATATTTAAAAACTATTATAGAGATCCTGGCAGCGGAGAGCATGTCACTTCTGCAAGCCTGGGGACACCCACGACCTGCCGACTGCAGCCAATGCTATCACATCATTGATGTTTACCTATTGTATCCTATGGCAACGACATCTCCTTATTAACTAAACTCAGAGTGATGCTGGGGGTGGTTGGTGTTGCAGCCCCACCTCACACTGGCTGGGATAAACCCTCCTGATTTATGCCCAAGTTCCAGGACCCTCCTGATTTCTAACACACTCCGCCCTGAGCCAGTCCTGGAGTCTGTGCTGAGGGGGAGGGGTGGGGTCCTAGCAAATGTTTTTCCAAAGGTCAAGCCGAACCCTGAATGCGGAGTCCATTAGATTCCACAATCGATATTCTGCTTCTAAACATTATGTATATTGATGAGCCGATTGCTAGGGGACTCGGGCTGAGGGAATTGGAATCTATTTTACTAGGCCAAATTGGTTGTTGATGGGGCAGAGTAGACTATGGCCTTAATAATCAGCAGCAAACATCCTGCTGTTTAGTAAAAAAATGCAGCTTAAGCACAAGAGGGCATCCTGTGTGCTTGCCTTCGGTCCTGAAAGCTGAGGAGCAGAGGGCTTGCGCTGACTGGGCCCTACAGTGCTTCTAGCTCAGTGCGCTGACCCTGTAACACAGTTCCTCATGTTGCTGTGACCCCCCTCCCCCGACCATAAAATCATTTCCATTGCTACTTCGTTTGCTGCTGTTATGAATCGTAATGTAAATATCTGATATGCAGGACATCTGATGTGACCCTGTGAAAAGGTCATTTGACACCCCAAAGGAGTTGTGACACACCCCCCCCAAGGGCTAGGGCCCTATGGGAAGCTCCGTTGCTGCAGCTACAGATTTCTGGGTACACAATTGCTCTAAGAGACTCTGAAGATTTAAAACTGCACATTTACTAAATAAAGCCAAGGCTTTCGCAGCTAAAACAAGATGAGCCCCTGTTTCCTTGTGTGGTGTGCTACGTTGGGCTCGATGGAATTTAGGGCAGGTGGATGGTGAGGGTTTGCAGTATTGCTCCTGGGGAAAAAACTCTTTCCTCTGAACATGTGCCCAGCTGCTGCTGCTGTGACTCCATATTACTCCCTGCTAGGCTAAGTTGGTGAGGGAGGGAGGGAGAGTGTGGAATCCGGAGCAAAATGGCTAGAGCAGGAGCTGCCACTCAGCCTCTGGCCTGTAGCAGTGCTGGGCACTGGCACCGCAACAGATTCTCAGCTATCTGGCTATGTATGATACCCCTCCCCCCATCCCTCCACCCCCCCACCCCGTCCCCCCAGGCCTGGAGCCAGCACTGACTGGAATGTCTGTTCTAGTCCCAGAAAATCTCTAGAGACTGGTCACACCCTCCATGTGGCTGGGAGAGTGCTTTGCAGGGTCTCTGCCTACTGTCCTCCCCTAAGGGGCTACAATTCTGTCCAGAGAAAGTGCTGGGTTACACTGAGCCAGGGGCAAGTCAAGTCTTCCTATAGTACTGTGTAGGAGCTGGGCTTGGCAGGACCCCTGCTTGGCTCCAAAGGAAGCCAGTGGAGGGTGCACAGAAAGGGGTATATGGGTAGCAAACCTTGGAAAGAAGGCGGGAGGTGCCCCACTTATTGGATTGCTGAAGAGCAAAGCTAAAATGGTAGGGCCTCAAGCAGATTTGGATAAGGAGGGGAGATCCTGAGAAAAGAGAAAAGTGGGTTCTGTGCGATGACACAGAACATCTGACTGAGAAGAAAGGGGTTGTTAGCTGTTAGCGGGCCAGCTGTTGACAGAGGGAGAGACACATCAGCCCTCCCACCCCCGATTGAGTGACGCAAGCAGATTGGATATTGGGGGAGTACTTGAGCTGACCGGATTGTGTTTGGAGGTCAAGGTCATCCCTGGGGACCTGGGGACCTCCACTGTGTTCTTCTGGCGGTAAGTCTCCCGTGGAATTGGGAGTAATTGGGCTCCCTGACTTTGTCTCTGAGAGGGAAGAAAATGGAAGGAGCACATTTCTCTGAGCACAGGGCTTTGTATGGTAAGTCCCCTTTTCTTTGTACTGGAGGTGGCCCAAGGCCGTAGCTGAGACCATCTCCCGAGCCATCTGCATCTGCCTGGGATTCCTGCAGAGCTATTTTCCATTACCCTTCCATTCAGTTCTTTTGTCCATGGAAAAGAAGAGTGCTGTCCTGATGTGCCCTATGCTCCTTCTAAGGTCCAAGAGAGTTGTTGCTTTCTGGTCAAATGACTTGACCAAATGTCCTCAAACTCCAGGTCTTCGCTGTGTCACCGTGGTGCCCGCCGCACAGCTCCAGTGCAGCTCAGTGGGCTCCTGTCTAACACTCATATTATAACAGAACCTTTTGTCTACAGAGATCTTTCCTGTCTTCCCATTTTTTCTCCTTTTACAGTTCTGTCTCAGTTTACCCTTCCCAGTAATCGTTCTGCTTTGGGACAGGAAGACTTGGAATTTTTTTCAAGTGCAGGGTCGTCAGAAGTAGGAACTAAGATGCCTGAGCACTTGGTCACGCCATGTGCAGAAGGGAAGGAATCTGCTCCGTTTCCGTCTCTCTCAGTTTCTTAGTCTCACACTGTCACACTGGATGAGGGAAATAAATGAGTAAAATAACTCCTTCGTGCTAAGAAGAAGTAAGTGCTAAGGGGGAGCCAACTCCAGGGCTACATGGAGGAAGAGGATTCTGGGAGCCAGGCATGGCATAGCCCTGCTTAAGAAGTGGGATGAAGCGCAGTCCTTCCTCCACTCCAGTGTACGTGGGACACACTTTCCTCCATGATCCAGGATTCAGGGCTCGTCAGACCCAGTGCAGGTGGGAGAGTCTCCGTCACTTCAGCCCCGCTCCCTGGCTCTCAGCTACCAGAGCGTCACTGTGTCTCAAACACGGATGTGCATCCACGTGACCTTCAGGGCCAGTAAGTGCAGACCTGGACTGTGTGTGAGTGCTTGGCCACTAGTTCCACCATTCTAGCAGCTTCCATTGTCACTGCTGCTGCAGTCCGTGAACCTGGCCTAATTCTCCAAGATCTAGGGGACAAATTGGGATGGACAATCTAAATTTCCCACTAAGGGCCGCCATCATTCCTATGGGATGTCTCTGCTTTTCTTCTCGAGTTCCCAAGTTTTACAGCACCAGCGAGATGGGGTTAAAGACAGGGTGAGGCTAAAATGGTCTCCCTGGGGTAACGGGAAGAGCCTCTCTGTGACAACATTGTTTCATTTTCTAGGTGTGGGAGAATCAGTCCCCGGGGTGGGCAGAAACACAGCAAGAGGAGAGCAGACAGGCTGTGTGTCAGGAGGATCCCGCCCTGCTCTGCACTCATGGACTCAGGCAGCTTCCACTTAGACTCTGATTTCTGTGTCCAATCGATTGGCTTCTCCTTGTGCCATGTAAACATGCATGACTGAGCCTTGACCTTGAAGCCAGCCAGCCATGGAAACTTCTGTCTTTCACTGTCTTTTTGAACGTGGCGGGGGTGGGCGGGCGGGGAGGGGGGGGCGGAAGGTTGGTGGGTGGAACACAGCTTGAGTAATGTTGTCATTAGGAACCTAGTTCTTTGCATTAAATTCTGCACTTATTAATAATATAACAGTGCCCTTCCCACTGTTTGTGGATTATTTGATGTTTTGCAAAGCACTTCCACAGCCATCATCTTATTTGGTATTCAAAATACAATTATTAAGATAAAAGACTATTGTTCCTAGGAATCTGAGGCTCAGGTTGGCTTTAGCACTAGCCAGAGATAACAAGGTAGCGGGCACGAGACCTGGCGTGGACACCCTTTTCTCTCGCTTGAGTGAATTTGACAGTTCAGTAGGCTTGTCCACCATGCAGCAATATTTACCTTCTTCTAGATATTATGATTTAATATTAAGGTTCTTCAGGCGTGGCCAGACCATAGCTTTGTGTCATGATCAGGGTGATTTTTGAGGATAGTTCTGTTGTTCCTAAATGCATGGCTGAGAATGTTCCAGCACTTAGAAGGAGGTTAAAATAGCAAAACTAATGAAAATCGGCAAGAACAAATCTAGGGAAATTAACTAGAAAGCGTACTTTATTTGGTCTCTGTCCCTTCCTCCATCCCTCCCTCTCTCTCCTTCTCCCACAATACCACATACACATGCACACACACACACACACACACACACACACACACACACACACACACACAGTGCTTAAGTATTCCTGTAAGGCTCATATCTATGCTGAGAGAGGCCATCCAGGAGGAGTTTGTTGGAATTGCTCCATGAATGTCATCTCCAAGTCACCCTAACCGTCTCCAACCTTTGGACGGGTTTCCCAAGCCACTACCTGTGACAAGGTGAGACAGATAACATAACCAACCACAACTTAATTTTCTCCAAGCCTGATTTAGGCTCTAATTCTACATGCTGCTTGGGGTTGCCATGGAGACTGTCTGCTGCGCTTTCCCTTAAATAGAATCAGAGTCACACTTCTGCCTGTGTGCAAGGTAGAGGTGGCAGGATAGCATTTCTGTAAAAGGCCCCTTCCAGTAAACTTGGCCTCAGCTGAGTGGCCAGGGGTCTGTGAGCAGGGCACCAAAATGCTCCCTTCATAGCCAGAGCCAAAGAAAAACAAAAGATGTCTCTTGTGGTAGTGATTCTGGGGATGTCATTGCTAAATTGTTTATTTTTATTTTTTACCATTTTGTTTTTTTGAGACAGGGTTTCTCTGTGTAGCCTTGGCTGACCTAGACTTACTTTGTAGACCAGGCTGGCCTCGAACTCACATCGATTCACCTGCCTCTGCCTCCCAGGCTAAATTGTTTTTAAAAAATCGTCATGTACAACTAGAACCTAACCGTGAAAGTGTCTTTCAGGACATCCCCCCAGCTTCACACAGAATCCCATACTAGAAGTAACCAAGGAAGGGTGGCATGTGGCGCTGCGACAGCTGCAGTGCCAAGGCAGCAGCCTCTTACCCCCCAGTGGAGAGACACACATGTTCAAATACTTGGTCTTAGTGGTCCATTGGGGTGCAAGCCAGAACAGCAAAAAGGGAGCACCGTCCATGGGTATGCCGGAGCACAAATCCTGGTTCATCTGGATGTAAGCTTGTGTTCCTTAAGCAGGTTTTCTAAGATCTCAAAGCCTGGCTGCTGTGCATCCGGGCTATGTGGAGGAATCCCACACTGGTTCTGCCATTGAGGTAAAAGTGGAATGGTATAGCCATGCTCTTCTCAGGGGAGGAGAACTGGACTGGCTGCCATGAGTGTCTTCTGTGTGAAGGAACATATTTATCCCTGAGGAAATGGTAAGGTAACACGATTTTACCTGGGAGACTCACTGCCCATCAGCTTTGACAACCTCAATAGGTTTTGTTTCCAAAGGTTTCATACAGCTGGGCGTGGTGGCACACACCTTTAATCCCAGCACTCAGGGAGACAGAGGCAGGTGGATCTCTGTGCATTCGAGGCCAGCCTGGTCCAGGACAGTCAAGGCTACACAGAGAAACCCTATTTCAGGGAAGAAAAAAAAAATACACTCCCCTCTAAAATTCCATAACTAAAATTAGGAAAGGTGCTTATCCATCAACCTTAGGAAGAGATGAGTAATTTCTCTTAAAAGGGGGGGTTGCTGGAGAGATGGCTCAGCGGTTAAGAGCACTGACTGCTCTTCAAGAGGACCTGAGTTCAATTCCCAGAACCCACATGGCAGCTCACAACTGCCTGTAACTCGAAGATCTGACACCTTCACAAGACATACATGCAGGCAAAACACCAATGCATATAAAATAAAAATTAAGAAAAAATAAAGAAATTAGTTTTTTAAAAAAGCAGAGGTGGGAACCCTCTTTTCTTACTTTTCTTATAAGCATGTTGCCCAGCCCCACCTCTGCATTTAGCCTTGCCGCCATTCCACTAGGAATAGGGGAATTCATCAAGACCATGAGTCACGGAGCAGGCCACGCCTGGGTGATGCTCCGTGAGCATTTGACCTGCTCAGAAGCACTAAGTGATGCTCACAGAACCACGATGAGCCTCTTGGGAAAGTGGGTCATCAAATCTCAAGTGGTTTGAAGCTTTCCCTGGAGGCTGTGCCGCTGGACTGTCTGTGGTCCTGTTTCCTCCAAACCCTGGAAGCCAGATGAGAAACCATTTGTAACAAGTAGTCTTTGTTAGTACTGCTGGTTATGATTAAATAACCTACTTTGGGTTCATTCTCAGAGACCCTAGTTCCTCTACATCAGTGGTCCTCAACCTTCCTGATGCTGCAACCCTTTAATACAGTTCCTCACGTTGTGGCGACCCCAGCCATAAAATTAGTTCATTGCCAAATCATTATATAATTTTGCTACTGTTATGACTTGTAATGTAAATACCTGATATGTAGGCTCTCTGATATGTGCCACCAAAGGGGGCTTGAACCCCTGTTTAAGGCCTATCAGTAACTGGCTTTCAGGAAGATGGGAGCATCATAGTGGAGGCAGGATAGCTAAATGGTTAGGAAGGTGATAATAAGGGTCTACCCTGGTCTCTGGTAAGTCTTCACAGAACAGATGCCCCTGTGGCAACTGCTGTTGGCCACTACCACCTGCTGACAATGGTGGCTTAACTTTAAAGTGGTCAATAAATTACGTGATTTGGGGAGAATATAGCCCAGTGATGGAGCACTTGCCTAGCATGTATGAGAGACCCTATATTTAATGCCAAGAGCTGCAAAACAAACAAAGAAACAAACAAACAACAACAACAATGAAACCCAGAGTCAAGAAAACAGAAGACTTCCGGTTTGCCTCAGGCCTGGGGGATTGCTTTCCCACTGTGATAGTTTGGCTTAAGGCAGTGGATGTTTTGGGGTGATCTCTTTCCCTCTGCACCCCTAGTGGGCCACAGTTGTCCCCACAATCAGAATAATGCCAGTAATAGTGGTGAGCACTCCCACAGTGTTTTCTTAATCGGGGGTCATTACAACATTGGGAAACAAGCAGAGGGGATGTCTGTCTGGTAGTGTGACAGGGGAGGTGAGGGTTGGGTGCTCTGGGTGTGGCTATGTGGGTAATCAGTAATAGGCTGTGACTGTCCCTCTCCAGGGAATGTGCCCTGTAGGGACAGGGAATGCACTCCAGGTCAGGCTGGGTTAGAGAGTGGAAGGGAGGAAGAAAATCCTACATGGCTCCCCATGAGCCTACAACTCTGCTGCTGTGTGTGGAGGAGAGGTGTTTCCTGCCAAGGGATGGGAAGCTGGGGTTCTGCCAGATGCTGAAGGGCCCTGATTGTGGTGGGTTGAGACTCTCGACCCTGCCTTTGTCAGAGAAGCTGGCTTCTGACAGCTCCTGGCAGCAGAGAGAACTCAGGAGGCTGGCAGGAGCCTCTCTGGAGACTGCAAGAGACAGGCTTTGCAGGTGGCATGTACTGGCAGGGAGCTGGAAATGAGTTTACAGCGGCATATACATCCTCTAAAGTGTCACAGCAATGGTGGGACTTACTCTTGACATCTGGTTTTAGCTGAGTGGAAGTGAGCAGCTTCTCAGGAAGGGTTCTAAGACAGAGAAGAAGGCAAGGCTTTTCATTAGGAGTCCTGGAATGTGACAACAGAGACTTAGACATACTAAGTCTGGCACATGGCTGTTTACATTTTCCATTTGCTGCCTGGTAGTCTCTTGGGGGTGGGGAGGAGGGTCACCTAAGCCCAAACCAGAGCCCCGAAGGAAAAGCCAGGAAAAGTTCAAGTGTGCCACTCAGGATACGGTGACAGATGTTCAGGGGCCACTTACAGAGAGAGCTTGACAAATGCCACCATCAAGTGTGCCTCCTCTTCCAGATCTGTGGGGAAATGTGGTGCTACCTGAAGGCCGCATAGGAGGAGTTGCTGTCAGGTGATGGGGACATGTTTCTGAGGAACTGTCGGTGCAGCTGAGCAGGCGTTCTTCTCCTGTGTGTACTCTGTTCAGCTCAGTGGCACTCTGGGATTCCTTCCAAGTAGGCGCCTCTCACTTAGCTGCCTATAATTTGCCCTGACCTTTCCAGTCCAATGTAAGCTGTGACCGGAAGACCTAACTTCTGCCTCAGCAGACCAGTTTTGCCGTCTAGCTGTCTGTGCACCCGTTAACCCCACTTCGGCAAGGGCTGAGCATGGGCCAGCCTGCTGGGGATATAGCTTGTAGGAACTGTCCCTACCATCCAGGTGTTTGTGTATGCTCAGGGAAAGGAGACAGGTGTGTAAATAGACTTGTCCTAGTATAACACAATGCTGAACTTTCCTCTATGAGGCTCTAGAACACATGTGACAAGGCCAGCCAGAACATTAATATCTATTCCTCTGGTGCTAGTTTCTCTTCCTTCTTCATGCAGAACGCATTGAGATTTACTTTGTGGTCTACTGATCTAACTGAGCCTAATGCTTTTCTTCCTGGGTGGGCTCCATCAACAATGCTAAGAACTGTTAGCGGATATAGTTTTCCCTGTATGTGTCGCTAAGTATGATTCAAACTCCACTCCTAAAATAACTCCTTGGGCATTCAAATTCAAACATACATATATGGTATGTTAAGTGCTGTAAAGGCATAAAGGAGTTTTGTGTGGTTAGAGAGATAATAAATCCGTATATGAATTCAAAAAAATGTCACAAGCAAGCTTGGAGGTAAATGCTAGAGTGCTTAGAATAGCTGCTGGGTGGACAGTGAGTCCACAAATGGTTATGAGAAAAACAACACAAGGTGTGGCAGACGCTGTTCTCACGTATGGAGTGGATCTGCCTTAGGGGTGTATGGTCTTAAGGTCTAGTGGCTCCCTGGATCTAGCATACGGGGTTGTTCTGTGCTCTGTGTATCGGTTTGGGAGTTCTCAGCGTGTAGATAATTTGGGAGTCACAATGCTTGTGACAGTTCACCATCACCATCAGCTTGACTGGGTTTAGAATCACCTAGGAGACACACTGAGGCATGTCTGTGAGGGCATGTCTGTAGAGTGTTAACTGAAGAGTAAAGACCCACCCCTAAAGTGAGTGACACTGTCGTGTGAGCTAGGGTCCTAGGCTGAATAAAAAGGAAATAAGGTAAAAGTGAACCAACACCATCTCTTCTTGACTACAGACGTGCGTGCCCAATGGCTCCACATTCCTCCTGCCATAATTTTGTCCCCATGATAGACTGTGTCCCTTCAGACCATGAGCCGCAATAAACCTTTCTTTAAGTTGTTTTTGTCAAGCTGGGCATGGTGTCACATGCCTTTAATCCCAGAACTCAGGAGGCAGAGGCATATGGATCTCTATGAGTTGGAGGAGGAGAGCTGGTCTACAAAGCCAGTTCAAGACAGCCAAGTCTACACAGAGAAACCCTGTCTCAAAAAAGAAAGAAAGAGAAAGAAAGAAAAAGAAAAGAAAAAAGAAAAAAAAAATGTTTTTGTCAGGAATTTTACCATAGCAAATATGTACAGAGAACAGTCCAGAAAGCCCAGCCAAGGGCAAAGCCTGAGGAAGCCCAGGTCTATGGACAGGCAGGGACAAAGAGCTTATGAGAAGAGGAAGGAGAATTAACAAGAGGAAAGCTGAAGGTTGGGAACTGGTCTTCAGACTGAAAAACGTTATCAGTCTGGAAGAATGACTGGTCAGAGTGAGAAGTAAGGAAAATTGTGTGGCCTCGTGCCCTGGGAGCAGTCTGGAAGAGATCATGTGACGGCACTGCCTAGAAAGAAGTGGCGAGAGAAATGTGGGGAGGGGGGAGGGGGAGAGAGAGAGAGAGATGCAATCCCATGCAGAGTGAGGAGAGAGGGCCCAGGACAGAGTTTTGGGCCTAGACCCTCATGCTTGGGGTACAGCGCTCTGTCACTGAGCTGCCAGTGTGTGGAGACACCCACACGTCTCCAGCTCCCCTTGGTGGGTGAGGCAGTTACTGGTCCCTATGTTTCCTGCCCAAGCCCGAGGTCCAGGGTCCTCCTGCACCCTAGAGTGTCAGGGCGCATTGAGCTCTAGGCCAGTTTTGCCTCATTTTTAATTAACAGCCATTTTCTCCAAACACTAATGCAGACACAAAGGAAGAAACCACCCTTTCAATTGCTGGCATAATTAGGCTGCAGAGATGAACTTGGTCTTGTTGCCTCTCCAAAGATCTCCAAAGGAAGATAGTTCATGGATGCGGAGTTCATGTTTTGCCTCTGAAGGATGAAGGAACTGCCTGCTCGGGTTGGTTTTTAATTATGGCTGCCAGATCTTGGAATGCTTTACTGGATGAGCCTTCATCCCCTTTCAAAGTTCTGGGGGGAGTGGGGCTCACATCTCTGTACCCAAAACAGCCTAGCCCTGTGCTTCGTCACATCCTGCAGGCGCGTTCCTTGCCTCGCTTTTGTGTCTATTGGCTTCTGACGGGTGATACAGTTCAGTAGTTTCCAGAGTGCCATATTAGTAGGGTGTGAAGTAAATTTTAGTGAGCTCAGTCAGTTTTTGAAATGTGAAACAACAGGTGGGCTGGACGTAGCAAGATGGCTCAGCAAGTAAATGTGCTCACCGCACAGGCCTGCTGACCTGAGTCCAGTTCCCGAGATCCAAGGCGGATGACAAGATTCAATTCCCCATCATTGTGCTGTGGCTTCCACATGTGGGCCCTGGCATGTGCACGTGGTATCTGTGCAACCACCCACACCCATGCATCGTGCACACCTGCACACACGGTAAGTAAGTTTTGGGCCAGTGAGACAGCTTAGTGGGCAAGGGTACCGCTGCCCGGCCAGAGAACAGTCCAGATAACCCATGTGGGAGGAGGAGACAACCAACTCCTGAAAGCTGGCCTCTGACCTCCACATGGGAGAAGTGGTGCACACACAGACACGCAGGATGTAAAATAATTTTAATATAAAAAAACAGAGAATGTAAACGTGCGCCATGCATCAGGAACAGCAATTGTTTAGCAGAACTATAATTTTTATAAATTTTATAAACTATACATTTTATAAATACACATGCGTCTTGGGTTTTAGGCTATGTATGTTATGCTATGGGGTGAGATACTGTGAAAGTGAATGTCGTTTTTCAGTACCTCTCTATTTTTCATTTTTTTAAAGTACCTGTTTCCATATGAGTTTCTGCCCACTGCTCTCACTGGTCTGCATTTGAGAACATTTCCAGAGACACCAGCCATCAACCACATCTAAGATCTACTGGTCTGGCCTGACTCCCACCCAAAAGAGAGAGACCGTTAACACTGCTTCTTGCCTGCGCCAGTCCTTTGAGTGTAGCACTCTGCCCCATTCACACCTCAGTGTCCTGTGTCTGAAGAGCTGGCTTGTCATCTCCCCGCCTCACAGGGCCTCCTGGAGCCCCTTCCTCATGGCGGGTATCATTAGACGCTTCTGTGGCTGCCTCATACCAGTCACCAGAGGTGGACCACTCCCCCAGGCTTTGCCCCAACTCCTGGGACTCTGCAAATAAACGTGTCATGCCTTCTACCCTGACAACCTTTCAGAGAAGGGCTCTCTTCCCCCCTCCCCCCACCCCCTAATAGCCAAACTTCTCTGGATTTTAAACTATCCTTGTAGGCTATTGTAGTAACACCCTTCCTTTCTCAGTCTTAGAGTCTTTGAGTTTCCCCTTGGTTGCAGAGAGACCACGGTGTGCCAAGTGCAGGGTGTGTGGCATATATTTGTGAACAAGGACTTTAGCATCTGCTACCACCAGGCACGTGGCTTTGGGCCTTGGGCCTTGGTGGTTTCCTCCGTTTGAACCGTGAGGCAGCTTGGTGCAACGAAACGATCTGACCCCACTCGCTCTACAGGCTCTGAGTTTCAAGAGCAAATGATGCCTTCCTTCATTTTCACGGCTGAGCCAGGAAACGTAGTCAGAATAATAAGCATTTTTAAGAGTCCATAGGGTCTGTGGAAGCTTGCAGGTTAATCAAGGGCTGTCCTGCTGACTTGACCTACATAGGAAGCAATGAAGAGCGGCCTGAAGCGCTGACTAGCTGGGAGCACCCAGCTTTGCAGGGCTGTACTGTCCGTGCCCAATCGGGAACTCTGTCCTTTCCAAATCTCACTCTATCTACTTCTCAGCCACTGAACAAAGTGCCCCTTGCCTGGGTTTATCACAGTGTGTTTTAGGCTGAAGCGACTTCTGTTCTTCTCCCACACCTAAAATTCTCTGCAAAATAATATAAAATAATGGAGGAGGAAGGCACAGTGTTCCTTCAGCCCAGTGAGTCTTTATGTATTGTTTTGGTGTGTGTGTGTGTGTGTGTGTGTGTGTGTGTGTTTGTAGGGAAGGCAGAATAAATAGATATTTTAAAGTGTTCGACCAGCACATCTGCTGCTAGTCTGCAAGCACATCTTAAGATCCTCAGCATGAATCTGCAAGAGGAAAGGGTTTAAATATTAATGAGATTGGGAGTCGACTGTTTGCTATGCGCATTTCAGAATTTCTAATGCTCCAGCGGACCGACCCTAGAGGACTCAGCCCCTTAAGGTTAGCTTTGGGGTCCCTTGGGCCGCCCAGGAACAGGCCCTTTCTACTTGAAGGGTCAACAAAGGCCACCTGCCAGGCCCTACAGCCGCTAGAGAGAGGCTAGGATAGAGTTTCAGGTCTCCCCAGGTTTGCAGCAACTGCACCCCCTCCCTCTCCAGTGTTTCTCATCAGCCCTGTGAGTGGTGCTACAGGGGAGCAGACATGTCTTGGTTCTGGGGTGCCTCAGTTACATCCTCAGTTCCAGAGACACAAGCAGATGAAAGAAACCCCAAGAAAGGGACTGGGGAGATGAGATGGCTAAGTCAGTAAGGGGCTTGCCACACAGGCAAGACATCCTGGTTTTGATCCCCAGCAGCATACACACAAAAGCTAGGTGTGGCAGCACATGGCCTAACAGCCTAGTGCTGCAGAGATGGTACTGACAGCTCAGTAGGGCTGGGAGAGATCTGGCCTGGTCAGGGTGGAGTTCTGCAGACAAAAAAGGCCGGTCAGGCCCTGGGATGATGCATGTGGTTTGTGCTAATTTTCTCCACCACTCCTTGGTTTTCTTTTAAAATTTATGAGCTGATGTTCTTACTGTAACAGGAAGGGGGTTTGTGCATCGATACATACATTGCTGGGTAGTGTATAAGTCAGTGTTTGTCTGGGAAATTCCCGTGCACTCCCAAATGAGAATTTCTTCCGCGGGGCCTGGTGGCGCACGCCTTTAATCCCAGCACTCAGGAGGCAGAGGCAGGTAGATCTCTGTGAGTGCAAGGTCAGTCTGGTCTACAAAGTGAGTCCAGGGCAGCCAGGGCTACACAGAGAAACCCTGTCTTGAACCCCCACTCTGCCCCTCCCCCACCCCAAAAAATGAGGGAGAGAGAATTTTTTCTACCAAAGTGAGAACGCTGACTTTTCCAAGCTCTGCTTCTAAAAGACCGTGTGTTCTAAACACAGTAACGCCCGCAATAGAGACACTGACTCTGTGCTACAGGTGGCATACTGTATGACCCTGGAAAAGGGATAGGAAATATTCTGCCTTCCCTACGATGGGCGAGAGCTTGTACATCATGGCTTCTTTTGTGGAGTCTGTAATAGCTCTAGGCCTTCTTCCAAAGCAGAACTCGGTTCTGTTTTATTAAGCTCTGATGATCGCACCAAAGTGTTCCTATACACCCAGTTTACCTGAAGTTTAGCCTGTATGAGTTAACTCTCATTTGCAACAGCCATAGCGCACAGAAGAAGCACAGTTTGGAAGCCCCAGAACGTGTCACAGAACCAGGGTGGAGGAAGCTGCTGCCCGTGGTGTTCTCGAGGCCAACATGTGTAAACACGCATGTTCAGGTGACAACCATGACAGATTATGTAGGATTAAGGACCAGAAAGTGGCTCAGACAATAGATAAAATTGGGGGAGAAAAATTGCCATATAAATCCTTTTTAGGTTTCTATGGTAACTTTAAAGCCAGATGATTCAAATTCAACCCAAATCCCCAAGGCCTTCATAGTGTGAGAGTAGTGAAGGAATCTGCCCACCAGCTCAGCACAAAGGACACATACAGGGATTGCAGGCTGGCACCCTCAGTGGTGGTCCAGAAAGGCTGTGGGTAAGGAGCCTGGGAAAGGCTGAGCACAGCAGGAGAGGCTACAGGACAGTGAGAAGCAAGGTCTTTCTTGCCTCTCTGGATGTTCTGTGTCCTGCAGATGTCCAGAGGAGGCACTATGGTTCCAGGGCAAGGGGCTGGAGGAATGCACAGGAACAATTAATATAGCAGAGTGACAAAAGTTCAGCTGTTTTCACAGGTGCCATCCTCACGGAGCCTTCCCTTTTCAAAAGAACAGCAGAGCTGCAAAGCTGGACAAGGCAATGCCTGTGGTATGAACACACACACACATACATACACACACACACACACACACACACACGAACACACACGCATACACCCTGACACACACACACTCCGACACACACACACACACCCCAACACACACCCACACCCACACACCAACACACACACATCCCGACACACACACACACATCCTGATACACACACTGACACACACACACACACACACACACACACACACACACACACAC
>OU015742.1:97165114-97194223 GCA_907169655.1 Acomys percivali
AGACAGACAGACAGACAGACAGACAGACATGAACACATGCATGCATGCACACAGATACGTGCACATGGACACACACACACAATTTGTGTGCTGACACAGTGACTTGCTTTTAATATTTAATGCATAGATTGCTAGAAATATGTGCTTATAATTTATAAGAAGGTATGTCTGGGCAGTGATGATGATGCATGTGTTTAATCCCAGCACTCGGGAGGCAGAGGCAGGTGGATTTCTGAGTTTGAGGCCAGCCTGGTCTACAGAGTGACTTCCAGGTCAAGCAAGGCTACACTACACACAGAAACTCTGTCTTGAAAAACAGAACAAAACAGGATGAACCAAGAAGGAGAAGGAGAAGGAAAGGGGGGCAGGGGGAGGACAGAGAGGGAAAAAGAGGGGAGAAAAAGAAAAATAGAATGTTTTATTGGTATTTGGAGATCTCTGGCTGCGTAAATTCAGGTGGGATGGAAAAGAAGAGAGAGTAGGGTGATGAAATGAGAGCAAAGGTGATGGCTCCTGTCCACGAGCATGCCAACTTATCCATGCCATGGACGCGTGCACCTGCACACGTTATACCCAGCGGGTGCTTGCACACTCACAGGTATTCATAAAGGCTTAGATTGATGCCATATCCCATACTCACCACATCCTCACCACAAAAACAAACACAGACACAGCCCTCACACCTGTCCCATACTCCTGAACATCCACACCTTCACTGAATAAACTACAGTGACTGGAAATTTAATAGACACCAATCCCTAAGTGAACAAACGACTAACAAATTCACCCGGAGCAGGGCCACATGCTCCTGTGAAGGGAAAGAGACACAGCTGCATAGCTAATCAATACTTTTGTATATGGTACGAGGTGACCTGGGGACGGATGGCAGGATAAGATGTATCCAGCTCTGGGACTCTAATGATTAGATTGAAAGATGACATAGACACGCGGGAAGCTTGGGTTTCATGCAAAACACTGAGTGGGTGGGCAGCTGAGGTGGAGGAAGGGCACGAAAGACGGGCGAATTGTAGACTTCAGGGAAGGCATCGGGACTTTAGCTGAGCCTTAAGGGATGGACAGAAGAATTAAAAGGCAGAGGGATGTAGCAAGCAGAGTCCATCACTTGAGAGAGTGAGAGCCTTTGGAGCTCAAGTCTCTCATCCTATGTAACTATACAGAGGACGATCCACAGATGGACTCCACCTGATGGCAGGTTATTGCTAGACAGCTTTGAAGGCCCACGTGAGTCCTGGGACTTGAAGCTGGCCTGACCACCTGCTCTTATTGGTGTTTTCTGGAAGGCAGTAAAATTCCCTGGCTGTGGGCAGCTTGCTTGATGGGCTGAAAGGCTCTTGGGGCTGGAGAGGTTTATTTGATTTGATTTGATTTTTGTCCTCTGATTAGTCAGCTATCGAAAGGCTGCTATAGGTAGAGGAGTTTTTCTCTAAGTCGAGGCTGTCTTTGCAAAGAGCTGTCAAAGTGAACTCCTGGAAAACAGACCTACGTGCCCTTGGCGTAGTTCAAGAATGTGAACATTTCTGCTTAAAAGAAAGATGTACTGGGATCAGGCAATTTTAAGTTTTTCCTACTCATCCAAGGCAGTCTCTATAAGATATTGATTCCCTCAAATGGTATATACTCACTTATATCTGCATACTAGCCCAATGGGCATGTCCCACGAAAGCCTTCCCTTACCAGGAAACTGGGACAGAGGGAAGGACATCCTATTGGGACTCTAGATGAGAGAACAATGGGAGAATAGCAATGTAGAAGGATCCAGTGGGTCCTAGAAACCTATAAGTAGAACATTATGATAGGCAGATTTGGGTCAAGGGGTCCCGCTCAAACTAAGGCACTAGCCAAGGACAATACAGGAGGTAAAATTTAAACCCCTACCCTGATCTAGCCCATGGACAGGACAGTCTCCACACTTGAGTGGAGAGAGGGATTTGACTTTCTCATGTACTCTGGTGCCTCACATTTGACTATGTCCCCTGGCGGGGGAGACCTAGTGGCACTCAGAGGAAGGACAGCAGGTCACCGAGAAGAGACTTGATACCCTATGAGCATATACAGAGGGAGGTAATCCCTCTGAGGAACAGTCATAGGGGAGAGGAATAAGGGGAAAATGGGAGGGAGGAGAGAATGGGAGGATACAAGGGATGGGATAACCATAGAGATGTAACAAGAATAAATTAATAAAAAAAATAAAAAATATAAAAAAATAAAAATAAAAAAAGTGTTATAAAAATCAATCGTGGTGCCATGTAAGTTAGAAAAAATAAAACAAAACACTGAAGAATTGTCTTTGGCCAAAGACAGTACTTATCTGTCTGAGTGTTCCTGAGATGCTTCAGAAAATGCAAGGTGGAATAAAATATTAGCATCATACTATCTGGTTTGGTTTGGTTTCTAACCAGGGAAAATGAGAGAAAAATGGTAGGTCTACAAAGTCTGTTTCTCCCCTAGAACTTGTTTGTATGGGTAGAAACTGAGGAGGTCCTTACACATTTCATTACTGGATAGCATTGATACACTTCATGTCACGTCATGTCATGTCATGTCATGTCATGTCATGTCATGTCATGTATGAGGAATGTGCAGCCCTTGTGATGTGGAACCTGGGTGGGCCCGGGAATACACCTAATAAATTACCGCTGGATTAATGAAGTGGGGCATTAGAACTGAGTCACAGTCCCACCCTTTGTCACACTTTGTCACATGACATGCTCTTTTCTGATGTGGCGGTTGCCATCTGAGAAACTCGCTGGAGTTGTTAGATAGTGATGAAGTGCGTGTGGTGTTAGGAACTGAACCTGGGTCTTCTGCAAGAGCAGAGCGTGTGCCTAATTGTTGAACTGTCATCTTTCTAGCCCTGTCTATTGGGGTTTAGGGTGTTGGCGTGTAGCCTCGGGGTGCCAGAACTATAGAGCAAGGGTCTGTTCTATCTTCTCAGCTGTTGTCGCTGACATTTGAACCCTGAATTAGGTGCCTTTGATTGAGTACATAAAAGGCTGCCCAAGCCAGAGGCCTGGGAACAACAGCTCCCACTGTCAAGCGGCGTCTGCTTACAAGTTAAGATCTGTGCATTCCACCTCCTGTCAATTCATCCTTACCTTAAACAAAAATAAAAGACTTCAGTCAAGGGACCTCACTTATAAATCCTCAGATGGCTAGGTTATTTTCGGTTTGATGATCACACCATGGTGACAGAGATGTTCCCTGGTGTAGTGGTGACACTTGCTTTCATGCCCCTGGCCTTCTTCGGAGCCCCTTCATTTCCAGGGACAGATAGAAAACTTCCTGCTCCTCCTCAAAGCTTCCCTCTTGCCTGTGACTTTCCTGTGGCTAAAGGACAAAATTAACCTTACCAGAAACCATGCCTGCCTGGCATGCATGGGACCCTGGGCTAGATCTGCAGCACTGCTACTCCAAGCCAAACTAAACTCATTCTTTTCTTCCTCCATCAAAATAAGGACTTTGAACTTCCTGGGTACAGGGCCACCCATGAACCAGGGAAAGAGCAGAGGTCGGGACAAGAGCTGCACGCAGACAAGCCTGTAGACACACGGGCCACTGGATCCCTCCTTTAGGCAGGAAAATGGCTGGCACACCAATGCGCTAGACCAGGATGTGTTCTGGGAGGCGTTTGGTCTTCTGGCAGGGCCTAGGAAGGGTGACGCTGCACAGTAAGCACAGCCACAGATGTCACTTGCTGGGCATTTTCTATGTGCCAAACACTACGGTAAGTGCTTTTTATGGTTGCAGTCAGGGCCCGTGTCACCTGCAAGAGGGCGCTGTTTTATGTGGTTCCTTAATTGGAAAGAATGGCCTTGTATGGTGGCCCTGGCTGTGGAAGGCAATTTGGTAAAGAACTTCTTATGATCTAAACTGATACCGAATAAAGGAGCACTTGAAAAGCAAGCTCTGCATGGACAGGTTACTATAGGCTCATGGATGCCACCATCTGCAAGTACAGCAGTGACGGTGAGGTCAGCAGAGGCCCTATTTGTAAAAATGTTTTAGAGAACATAGGATCCTATCTTATATTTAAATGTTTCTGTGAATAGGACTTCGGTGATTACCCTCCGTGTAAGGTCTCTACCTGCCACCAAGATCTGGTCCCGCTCACTGCAGGATTGTAGGATCCTCGATGAGATCAGTGTGGCTGTGACCCACACTCAGGCAGCCCTAGCTATCCATGACAAATGGCCGGCTTGTCATCCTGCTTGTCTTCTGGCTCACCCTCCTGAACCTGATCCAAGTGCATGGAAAAAATTGGAGTCGCAAGTGATCCAAGTCAGAACCCTGGAATGTGCTGACTCAGCGATCCCTGGGTTTGGTAGGGAATGCTGGCATAGTGGGAGTATCCACCCATTCGAAGGGAGAGAGGGAGAGTTGGGAGAAGCGCTGACCAACCCTAAGGGCATCAATCCTCTACCTCTTGAAAGAAGGCTGGAGATGGACAGTCATCCCACCAGCCATCTGCCTCTAATCTCGATGAGAGAGTCATGATGGACCTCTGGGTAGGAGCCCTTCTCACTGGATTTGCCATGGAGGAGGAGATGACAAAAGTACCAACATGACCTGCTGGTCTACTATGCTTCACGGGGTGTCTGTAGAGAGAATATGACTAATGATGAGCTTGTCCTTGACCCAAAGCAATGCAGGATGCCACATCCCCACCTGCCGTAGCTAGTGCTGACCCTCAGAGGTGTGGCCTGCAGGTGCTTTCAGCAGCCAGGAGCAGCAAGAACCTCTGTCTGACGTACATGCTCCATAACTTCATGGGCTCTTTGAGATGGCTGGCTCCTCATGGTCTTCTCTGCCACCCAGACCATCCCCTATCAGGGTAGGGTAGACAGAAAACGCTCTGAAATACTGTCCACTACTCGGTGTACTTATTTGTACTGTAAAAAAAAAAAAAAAAAAAAAAAAAAAAACACCATGAAAAGTGTGGTCTGAACATGTAAGGAATGGTATTCAGCAAGGAGAGATGAAGTGGTATTGTATGCTGCCAACTGGAATAAACCTTGAAGACGCTGTGCCAGGTGAAAAGGCCAGTCCCCAAAGACATTTATATAGTGCTGGCATAGCTAAAGAGACAGTAAATTAGATATTTCCGAGGACACAGGCATGGGGGAAGTGGAAGGGGCCTGGTAGGGGTCCACCCTACAAAGTGACCAAAAAAAAAAAAAAAAAAAAAAAAAAACCACCTTGTGAAATTACTGGTCAAGACAGTTGTACAACTCCATCAATGGCACACTTCCAATGGTACGTCCTACCCTCCCATTGACGATAGACACTGAGGAAAGAAATACTGCAGACTTAAAGGTTCAAAACATTAACGAGAAAATAAAAGTGTTTATAAATATCATGCTACTTTCCTGCCATTTAATGTGAGCATTATCACTGCATGCTTCCAGAATGTTTGAGGTTTGTTTGTTTGTTTTGTTTGTTTGTTTGTTTTGTTTTGAGCCAACTCATGTCTGTTTTGTTACACGGTCTTTTATACTTTATCAGTTTGCTGTTTGCTTAATTCCTCTCCAGTTGAGGCACTGGGGCATAGACATGTCATGGTAGCATTTCTCTAGACAGTTTTTATAGAGTGAAAAATGGTGGAAGGTTTCTTGGGAGTGAGAGTATCATCAACTTAGAATTCGTGCTGTGAAATCTCTGTCCCTTAGCTGGGTGGTGGTGGTGGCACATGCCTTTAATCCCAGCACTGGGAGGCAGAGGCAGGCAGAACTCTGTGAGTTCAAGGCCAGCCTAGTCTACAGTGGTAGTCCAGGACCGCTAGGGCTACACAGAGAAACCTTGTCTTGAAAAACAAAACAAAACAAAAATTATGGTCCTTTTCTAACCTGTTTCCTTTAATATAGTTTGTAGGTAAAAGTAAATGAGATTCAGGAGCTTGAAAGAGAAGTGTGTCTGCTCACCGCTCTTTCAGCAGTCATAAACATTCTGTCTGGTATCTCAGCCTGCACACATATGTTCAGGCATTGCTCACATATGTAGGTGCCTTGCTTGGAAGTGCCGAGCACTGCCTATTAGCTACAGCTCGGAGCAATAATGGATAAGCCCGTAAATCGCATCTGCTTCCAAGGCTTACTAGACAAAGCTATCACACGGTAGTGTGGGAGTTCCTATGCGGACACACAGGACTTTTAAGAATGTTGGAAATTGTTCAGACGCAGGTGAAAAGGCAAGCATGATTTAGCCACAAGCTAATTACCCATGATTCATAGCTAACACGTGGGAAGCAGTATTTGCTTTGGACCGCTTTCATTTGCTTTGTTGAGATGAGGTATTGCACAGGGCTAAAGTCTCCCAGCGCCTGTGGAGATGACTCTGCACTTTCTCCCAGTGGTGGCAACTGAGCTGAAGTTGGTATTTTCAGAGTTAGGTGATTTCTACCATGATCTCTGTATCCATTTCTGTAAACCCGTGAAAAATGGTGTTATTGTAGCATCCCTTTGACTGAAGCTTGCTTTTGGTTTGTTTGCTTTTGTTTTTTGTTTTTGGTTTTGAGACAGTGTTTCTCTGTGTGGCTTTGGCTATCCTGGAATTGGCTCTGTAGACTAGGCTGGCCCCGAACTCTGCCTTTCTCCAAAGTGCTAGGACTAAAGGCGTGCGCCACCACTGCTGGGCATAAAGTTGGCCTTTTAAAAGAAACTTGATGTTTAAAGATTTCTCTGTAGGGTTATAAAATGAGATCGTTCGAGCTCACTGCTGCTGCTGCCCCTCTAGAAAACTCTAATGCATTCTTAATCCATGCGCTTTCTGATGGCATTTAAGTGTTTCAAGCTTTTTACTGCTAGTGTCTAAGTGCGCACCACTCCCTCCAGGTGTGTGCTCAGGAGCCGCACGTTGGGAGAAAGTGAAGGTCAGCTTAGCCAGTAGTTGCCAAATTGCGCTTTGACTAGGTCACGATAGTCCACACCCCCACTAGCTGTTTACAAAACTGTGCTCATATCCTCTGCAGCACTCAGTGAAGTGAGGGGGTCACCCCTCCCCCCTTCAGTATAACAGGCCATCTCAACATTTAATTCATATTTTTCCTATTGCCTGGAATGTGGAAATTCGTGTAAGGATCACCCGTAACTTTATATTCCCCTAGAGGAAATTGTTCATAGATCCTCATATCTGTTTCTTTTTGGTTTTCTGCCTTCAGTCTTTGTCTTACTGAGAGGCGAGAGCATTTGCTAAATGCTTGACTACAGAGTGTTAGTCTGCATGTCCTGTCTCCTTAATTTCAAAATCAAAGTCTGTGTTCCACTTCTTATACCTGAGTTGAGTTTCCCCACACCATGACAACCAGGACATCACCATGACAACCAGGACGTGGGCTCCTGCTGTGATCGGTTTCAGGTTGTTCCCTTTGAGCTTTACACCTTTGGGACCTGTTTCCTTCTTTTTGCCTGTTGAGGTCCCTGAGCCAATTTACGCTGCTGTAATTACATTCGCTCTGAGATAGATGTTCCTAGTGGAGCGAGCTCCTGTTATTCCTGTTTGTCAGCAGTTACTTTGATATTGTGTTTTGTTTGTTGGTCATTTATTTTTATGGGTTTTAAAATTAGCATTTCTAACTGCACAAGAAATCTATTGAGGGCTGGAGAGATAGCTCAGAGGTTAAGGGCACTGACTGCTCCTCCAGAGGTCCTGAGTTCAATTCCCAGCAACCATGTGGTGGCTCACAACCATCTATAATGTGATCTGATGCCCTCTTCTGGCCTGCAGGTGTACATGCAAGCAGAGCACTGTGTACATAATAATAAATAAATAAAATCTTTTTTTTTAAAAGAAATTTATTGAATTTGGATGGAAAATGCAGTGACTTTTTTAAAATGACTCCTCTCCCCCCCCCCAAATGGCTATAGATATATTCAGTTTTCTCGTTTGTTTTATCTCTCCTGGAGTTTTATGAAATAATCACTCACCTAAAGAAATTCTTAGGGAATAAACCTCTGGCTGAAGGCCGGGAGACATAACCAAGTAGTTTTCTGTAGCATTAACGCTTCTATTTATTTTGTGTTTGAGACTGAGTCTCCCTTCATGCCCCAAGATGACCTCGAACTCTCAACCCTCCTGGCTGAGGCCCAGCTGGTAGAAGACAGGCATGTGTGCTACTGTGCCTGGTTTGTAAGATGAATTTGACCAGGGACTGCAACTGTCTTCTATAGTGTCATCGTCCCACCTTAATGGAATTAGTCATTTAACCAAAAATTAAAGTTTAATTTTTTAAAAATTAGAATTAAAGGGGGCCAGATGGGGGACTTGATGTCCCATGGTAGATACCACCCAGTGTCTGATCTTCAGATGGGCACATTTTCTGTTCTTCCTTGAGCAGGAAGAGCTGATCTTGACGTTCTTGGCAGACCTTGAGTTGCACTAGCTGGGAGCTCATTTATTTCTGGTTCTTGCTTTTCTACGTTTGAGGATCCATGATAAAGATGTCACACTTGCATGAGGCGCTCTGGCTGGCTGAGGAGAAAACAGCTGTCAAGGCCATTCATTGCCAGAGTTGCCTCTTGACTCTGCTCCAGTTTCCCCCAGGAGTCACCAGAGTCCCCGCTTGGTGATGCCCCAGGCGAGGTGTCTAAGAGGCCAGTTCCATCACTCGGGGAAGGAGGCTGGCGAGACTCTGGAGGATGCAGCTCAGCCTTGCGTCTGCCCAAGTTCACCCTTCTGTTGGATCAGGATAAGATGTGTTTGGGGACTGGGAGCAGTGACTGGTGAGTAGGCTGGAGGCTTGGCATCAACCCTCAGGCCTCTCAGTAAATGTCCTTGGCGAGACATTTGAACTGGCGAGATCATTTCTTCAGCCCCTCCCCCACCCCTACCCTTTGACATGGTTGAGGTTTTCTGCCTGGGGCATTCACTTGGCCACTGTTGTGGTTTGGGATGTGTAAATGTTCTGCACAGACTCATGTGGTTAAGTGCTTGGTACTCAGCATGTGTTGGTGTTTTGGAAGTTGGAGAAAATACTAGGAGGTAGGGGGGGGCAGTCTAACTGTAAGAAAAAGTGGGTTGCCAGTGGGCAAGCATTGAGGGTTATAGCCCAGCCAAGTTCTGGTTTTCTAGTGTGCTGGGATGTGAGGCGCCCAGCCACAGGCTCCCATCACCATGGACTGTTAACTCTCTCAAACTGTCCGCCAAAACAACCCCCCCCCCATAAAGTGCTTCTTTTGGGTATTTGATCATAACAGTGAAAGACATAACTTGTGTACCTGCCGTGACAGCCTCAAGTGGAAGCTCTTCACTCCTGTGGTGTTTGTTGGGTGTCCCTGACTCTGGCTGTGAACTACACTTGAAACATGCTTAGGGTCTGTTATTTTATCTGGCTCCCTAGGAAATCTATTGCAGGTAACATCACTTCAAGCTAGTGTCCTTCAAAAGCAGCACATATTACCTGTAATAGATTTCCTGGGGAGCCTCACCCAGTGGGACTGGGATGTGGCCCTGGTGTTTGGTTGCTCCAGCTTCCCAGGGCATTCTGGGAAGTGACTACAACTAGGGACTGCTGATTAGGGCAACTTTAACAGGTCGCCTAAGCAGTAGCTCTGGAAAGAGTGTTCAGAAGTGGTGTCTCCAGGTGTGTTCCCTGTGCTCACAAATCTTTGGGCTGATACCTTAACCTTGGCTTCTTCACTAAAATAGAGTGATGTCATATGCTCGCCCGTGGTTTGACACCTGAGGCAGGGCTCTCTGGGCCCAGAGGAAAGCTTTTTTGACATGGAGCCACACTTACATGCTAATCACTGGTTCATGCTTTGGTGCCTCCAGTTTTAGGTCTATCTCTCAATAGGACCAGGCCAGACCACACAGAAACTATGGAAACTGGGGTCCTAATCTAGGCAGTGGAGCACTGTGCAGTGTACAGCCTACACGGTTGCAATGGTAGTTTCCCTGGACCACCTGAGTTTGTGGCAGGATGGAACAAAGCATTAACAGACCAATGGCTAGGACTGGAACGGCTGACACCTCAGATGATCCAGGCACTCCAGATAACCCTAAAAGTCTAGATGTCAGAGCTGAAAAGAGATAGAAATTACTTAGTCTGGTTAAGCTGAATGAAGTCTAGGCAAGGAAGGAACTCAGCCAAAGGTGCAGAGCTAGTGAAGGGGTGTCCTAGTCCTCACAGAACACACCCAGACACTGAATCCTCAGCACAAAGGAGATTTATTTACCTCAGAGGGGGATGGGACGTTCCTCTAGATTGCACCAAGACAGGGACAACAGATATTTCTGTAGGAGTTAGTTTTAAGGGAATAAAAGGTCAAGTCTGTGCTAAGATGAGTTGATGAGTCCTGATTGGACACCTTAGCCAGTGTAGCCAAATAGTGAATTTTGATAGCTCAGCCTTGGTGTTTTATCTGAGGAAGGCATAAGGACGTGGCCAAATGAGGGAATAGATCTTGGGGGCTAGCTTTAGGAATGTAATCTAATGGTTTAGCAAGGGAAGGGGGAAGGGCGAGACCTGTGGGCACCATGTTTGCCATGCTCAGGCCTGCTAGAGCCTTTCAGCTAGGGGCCTGGGCCCTCAGCTCACAGCTCTGTGGGTTCATTTGGTCTCACCCTCCTGACCTGTGACCTCCACGCGCAGGTCACAGCACTGCTGTGCTGTTCTCACTCTGTCTCTTGGCTTCTCTTCCTGGCTCCACATGAGAAAGCTCCCTAAAGTTTTAACCAACAAAGCACCCCCTTCCTTGGCTGAAAACAAGTACTCTAAAGGAGCTTGAACTGTTTGTGAAATGTGTTATGAAGGCCCCAGACTCCCTTGGAAAGAGTTCAAATTAAAGCAACCTAAAGAACCCTTAATTTTGCCCTGAAATTGCTATGTTAAGTTTAGGTTTACTAAATAGTTGAATTAAGGTATAATTATTGGCATTACCAAAGCATTTAGTCAGTCTCAGAAGGCAGCTACCACAGGCACCCTCCCATAGCACCGAATGTACATTTAAAGGAAGGTTTAGTTGATGCAAAGTCCATTGACACTAGGCTCTCTGGGAACATGACTTTTGTAGAGAAGTGCTTTGTTTAAGTGATATTGTGCCACAAAACACCAAGATCCTATCAGACAACCATTTCCTGTTTCCTACAGAGCTCAGAAAATATCTGGGCGGAACGCAGCAAGCCAGCTAAAACTGTAGGTTACAGCAAGAGAGGGTCTTTTAGGTGGTAGGTAGCTTTTTTTTAAAAAAGATTTATTTATTTATTATGTATACAAATCTTGTTATAGATGGTTGTGAGCCAACATGTGGTTGCTGGGAATTGAACTCATGACCTTTGGAAAAGCAGTCAGTGCTCTTAACTTCTGAGCCACCTCTCCAGCCCAAAGCTTTCTTTCACTTGGTTCATTGGCAAGAAGGTCCAGCCTGTTGCCCTTCTTCGAGTTACTGAACGGTGTTTGAGGTGAGATTCCCAGACAGCTCTGCACGGAGCCTGGACTAGACCACCTGTGGTCTCAACCGTCAGCATTGGAGCTGCAGTTTTAAGAGATTCTCAACTCTGAAGCCCCTTTCTCATTGTTACCTAGAGACGTTAAGGTCTATGCAAATGAGTATATGCTGGTTGTTGTTGTTGGTGGTGGTGGTGGTGTTAGTGTTGTTGTTGGTGGTGGTGGTGGTGGTGTGTGTCCTCACCTACAGGTGTGCATATACATATACATATGCATGTGAATGTCAGAGGTTGACTTGGGTATCTTTCCTACCACTTTCAGTTTTGAGATGGTCCCTCCCTGAACCTAGAGCTCATTATTTTTGTCTAGGCTTGCTGGCCAGCAAGCTCCTAGTCAGTATGTCTGAGGAGGGTAATCTCACCGTGAGGTGATGGGGCTGCAAACTTTGTTCTGGGAACCTTAGTTCCTCTTATTATTTTACGCTTTCAGTCTTTGAAGAAGACACACGAAGTTAGGCATACTTAGCACGAAGCAACGTTATATCAGATTTTTAGGGGGATGCTCCTTAAATGATTGTTAACCTGTCCAGAGTGTGGCCCAAAGCTTAAGGCGGTAAAGGAGACCGATGCCAAATGAAAGCAGAGAGGCTGGCCTCAGCCTACACTTAGTTTCCCTCTGGCCATCTGCAAGCCCAAGGGAGGAGTCAGTGCTTGGTGGCGGTGTCCCTGGCACACAGCAGGTGCTCTGAGAGTGGTGTGGAATTTGGCTGTCCTATTTGCTGGCACTGGCTTCCCTTTTGTCTGGACATTTTTTTAGTCAACCGTTTGTTGTGTTCTGTTGGTTACCTGCTCGGGCCATAGCTCGGCTCCATAGCAGATACAGGAAGCTGTCCTTGAGGGTTCCTTTGACATCTAGAGGCATCTTACTTGAAATTCTCAGAAAGCTGCGTCCCCAGAGGTGTGCTTAGCCACCTTAACTGTGGGGCTTTGGGCTAATTTCTCATTACTTAGACATTTCCAGGGTCTAGGAAACTGTGGACCAGCAATGCAGCGGCCCCTAAACAGTGCTCACGTGTTGAAGGAGCTTGCTGGGACTGCAGCTCCTCAGGCTGGAAAGCAAACCTGCTGAGCAGAAACTCTGAAGTTGGCCACTTATCTGCTTTGATAAGGCTGCAATACTCAAGTTTCGGAAGCACAGACCTAGTGCTGTGTGTGTGTGTGTGTGTGTGTGTGTGTGTATGTATGTGTATGTGTGTATGTATGTGTGTGTATATGTCTGTGTGTATGTCTGTGTATATATGTGTGTGTATGTATGTATATGTGTGTGTATGTGTGTGTATATGTGTGTGTATGTGTGTATGTGTGTGTATATGTGTGTATATGTGTATGTATGTGTGTATGTGTATATATGTGTGTGTATGTGTGTGTATGGTATGTATGTGTGTGTATATGTGTATGTGTGTATGTGTGTGTATGTATGTGTATGTGTGTGTATATGTGTATGTGTGATTTCTCCAGCCATGTTTGGGTGTCTACTATATTTCCTCTACCTGCTGAGACACTAGTCTCGCTATCTAGCGAGGACTAGTCTTGAGTGAAAACATCAGTTTGGACAATGATCTCAGCCCCCGACCCATGTCGGTGCCCCTCTCCCAGATGGGACAGTTTTGGAGTACACAGAGGATATATTGTGTGTCTCCAGTGGTTCTGGGCTGAGAAACAAACCGTTCTCCAGCTTATTTCCTGACACACACACCTCCATGGTGGTACCAGAATGGGCTGCATGCGCCGAGCAGACAAACGCTAACGGTTTCCCTAGCAATGAAAACTCAATTCAGAGGGAAAAAGCCTTTATGCGCTGTTAGAAATTTCTGAAGAGAAGATAATTCCCTTGCAAGCAAGTAACGCTTTGTCAATATTGAATTGTCCACTCGGTCTTTACTGGGAAGATAACCAGAGGCCCATGGTAAGAGGTAACCTGAGCCTCCACACACGCCAGGGTTAGTTCAGAGGACTTTCCTTCAGGCAGTTCTGATCTGCTGGATTAAAAGGCTAATTAGCTTGGCCTATCCAGTTTAAGCATAATCAGGCGTGGGAATGGGAAATGCCCATGAAGGGTGAATATTAGCTGAGATGCGTGGCCAAGACTTGCAAGAGAGAAAAGAAATACATAGAATGTGTTTGAGTGGGATTAAAAAAATAGTGGGAGTGGTGACATCTCGGTGTGCTGTGACATGAAAGAAGCCTTACACTTGGAGACAATGGCGTGTCAGGAAGCCTGTGTGCTGTGCCGTAGTGGGTCCTTGGTGGATTATTAAGTCCTTTAGAACCACGGCTGCCTTTTATTTTGTGAAAGACGTTTCAATCGCATTGAATGGAAGGCAAAAATACACAGTAATTTTGAGCTATAAGAAGACAGAGGACGTGTTCTCTGCCCTAGTATTGTCAACACATGGGTGCGTTATTCAATTAACAATGATTAGAACTGCTGATATGAACGAGAGCGTTAGGTGAGGATGCAGAAAGGCTGCAAAAGGTCTTAAGAGTTCTTTTTCTGAAGTAAGTAGCCGTCTCAATTGATGTACGATTGATGTTCATCATTAAATGTTTGATGGATAAATTGAATTGTAAAAGCTCCTTGCACTACGCAAGTTCAAAGAAAGAGAGGATCTCTGTGGTCCACTCTGATGAGAAAACTTTTCATACACAAGAGATAGGGTAAAGAATGGGAAGAGTTTCAAGCAGGGGAGGAGACAGAGAGCGAGCCGTGTCTGGAAAGGGAGGAAGCCCATTGTGATGAGATGCTGAGAGAGCACAAAGCACCAAGACTTTCAAGATGCTACTGAGGAGATGCAGGGGTGGGGGTGGGGGGCAGTGAGCAGGAGCCACAGGATGAAGGCAGTCAGGAAGGGAAGTGAGCCTGCCAGCTCCTGATGAGGGTCTGGTCAGCTGAGCCCAGTCCTCAGTGGCTGCTCAGAGGCCCAGGTGTTTGCTTCCCCAGCAGCTCTTCTGGTCTGCAGCAGCTCCTGACACACGCAGGACTGAGGATAGAGGTAGGCCGTTTCTCCTCCTCCTCTTCCTCCTCCTCCTCCTCTTCCTCCTCCTGTTTCTTCTTCCTCCTCCTCCTCTTCCTGTTTCTTCTTCTTCTTCTTCTTCCTCTTCTCCTCCTCCTTTTAATTTGCATACAGTATGATTCACCCTTTCCAGCAAGTTAGTTCTGTATTTTGACAAACATGTGCAGTCATGTAAGCTACCATAGTCAAAACATGGAATACTTTGAGCACAGTATCCTTTTGTCTTTTCCATGTCACAGTCAAACCCCTGGTAGGCTTTCCAAAGCCTGTAACTTCACTTCTCTAGAGCACCACTTATGGAGCCCTAACTGTACCCCTTTTGACTCCGCCTCATTTGAGATTCGTCCACTTTTTTATTTCTGCTCCATATTTGTTCCTTTTCGTTGCCGGGTCGAATTCCAGTGCATGAACACCCACCAGCCCTTCACTGAGGGGCAGTTGGCCTCCCAGTTACTGGTGATTGATGAGAAAGCTGCTGTAAACATCCGCATGTCGATTTTGGAGCTATGCAACTTTTTGTATTATTTCAGAAAGTATACAGAAGTGAGGTTGCTTTTTCGACTTTATAAGAAACTTCTAAAGTGAAAAGAAGCATTTTGTACCCTGACTGGCAGCAAGGAAGAGGTTGAGAATCATCTCCCAAGAACCTGTCCAGTTTCCGTAGCTCTCCTCATGCAAAGTTCTCCTCAGCCACACACAAGGGGGAAGGGTTTTGAGTTTTTAAAGGTACCAAGCTGTTTGGTGCAAGAGGAACAGGTCACCCTACACTCTCAGGAGACGATGGCAGCCCCAGCATGAAGAAGATGAGAGAGCACCGCCATTCCTCAGGCTAGTGGTCTGAGGGAAGGAAAGAATGGGCACACACGTGAGCTCATGCGCTTTTAACCCCATCCACTCTAATGTCACAGCAACGGGATTTGAACTGAGCTCGCTAAAGTGGCAGAGGACAGACACCGCGTTGTGTGCCACAAGTAACAGGGTGACTTCAATCATGAGGGCAGACTGTTGTCATGGCTTCTCTGACGTGCTGTCATGGCTGTGCTTGTGTGGTCTTGAGTTGGGCTCACTGTGTGATGCTCTGCTGGGAGTCATGGGTCCGCTACTCAGTGACTCAGCAATTATTTTTTTGCTCTTCATTTCTCTTCCTCTGACTCCTTGTCTTATTCTTCTATTGGTTTTTAATTTCCTCCGTTCATCTTCTGACTTCTAAGATTGCTCTTCCTTCTTAGGTTGGCCAATAAAACCCGCCCTGTCTGCTTCCTGGGAACCCTGCCTGCCTCCGCTGTCCAGCAATCATTCACTTTGCCTCAGTTTACAGCAGTGTTGAAGAAGCCATGCTTTTTTAAATTTTATGTTTTTAATTGGGGGTGGGGTGGGGGTTGTGGGGGACAGTCTCACTGTTTTATCTCAGGCTAGCCTTGAGCTCAATGATCCTCTTGTCTCAGGTTATGCGCCATTACACCCAACTATGACTTTTTAAAAAATTTAAATTAGCGTTCAACATTGCCTTCGCAAAGAAGTAACTCAAGAAAACCCAAAACATTAATTTGTTGTGGTTTGGGGAGTTGGAGCAGGCACTTAGTTATGAAAGTCCCCGAGTCTAAAGAGCCCTGGATGAAGAAGGAGGGAGAGTTTCAGCTCACTGTGGTCCAGCCACCTCTGAACTCTGCCTGTTCCTCCTGGAACCTCAGAATGGCTGGCATTAACGGCACAGAGTGGAGGAGGTTCTCGGTTGGAACCCTGTAACCTTTTGGGTTGTGGTACCTATGGCTTTGAAAGGATGGAGGGAGGGGCCATCCAAGCCCGTCTCTGCCCACAACTGCCAACTCAATCCCGGGAACAAGTAGACACCCAGTTAAGACTTCTGGCACTGCCTCCCTCAGGTGGGCATTATCACGCCATTTTTAAGACTGTGACCATTGGCAGGAGCTGCCCTTGCTCCAGGATGCACATGAGCAGATGATGAGTTTCCTGTGACTCATCCCGGACCTCCCTGGCACAGCAGAGACTGCAGCCCTTCCCTTGGCAGGTGTCCAACTTGGTCAGTTTCCCAGGCCGGGAGCCTGGGGATGTTTTTATTCTGTGTCCCTCCTGGGGATAATGACTTTTCCTGGATACCAGGAATTCCACCGTGACTCCGGCTTGTAACTGAACAAGCAACAGAAGGAATGCAGAGGAAAGCAAGCTGGCTTCTTACTAGAGTGAACTTCTTTCCTGGGACTTAGCGTGCTTCACAGTGTGCTTGGTCCTAGCATCCATAGGTGGGTGGGGCCAAGGATGCCCACCTCACTTCCCCGCTGTCCAGCAATCATTCACTTTGCCTCAGTTTACAGCAGTGCTCCACCATCTGCTCCATCAGCATCCAGTGGCCTCATGCATTGGGTTTTACCCCATGAGGAGCACGCACCAGTTACAGTTTTGCTCCGTAAGCTCTGCTGCTTGAGTGCAGTAAAAGCCATTCGGAAAGGAAGACGAAATTAAATTGGAGATGCAAACTTTGAAATGCCAGCAGCAGTCTTTTGCTTAGATTACACACCCAACAAAGCACTGGGACCCTCCCAAGCCTCTGCCAGCAGGCCTCCTGATGAGTGCTGTGACTGAGAAGATACACACGGAACTATCTCTCTCGAGAAATCAGTGCTGCTTCCTCTTTCCTGTTTTGAACATGAAGGAGGTTTTTTTTTTTTTTTTTTTTTTTAAGTGTATTGTGTGAGTACAACATGCAGGGCATATTCTTTGGTGCCACATAAATATTTACTTAATATTTAAAACTCGCCATCGTGAAAGCATTTGTTCACTTGAAAACAGGATCGCCCATTTTCCTCCTGGTACCACTGCTTTCATCCTTCAGGGCTTCATTTTGTTTGGTAGCTTTTCTTTCTTTCTTTCTTTCTTTCTTTCTTTCTTTCTTTCTTTCTTTCTTCCTTCCTTCCTTCCTTCCCTCTCCCCTCCCCCCTCCAACCCAGCAAGTCTCTTTGCTCAGACCAGGGAACTATTGAAAGGCGAACTTAACTGAATGGGCAGAGGGTTGAGCATTCCCCAGGCCCCAGCATGACTTGGTGCTCTTTCCTGTCACCTACATGAAGGGAAACAGGCCATCGTGGTGGGGAGGCGCCATAGTTGGAAGCATGAACTGGTTACCTTGTATCCACCCATAGTCAGAGATCGTTGATGAGTGCCTGTGGGTCATGTTCTCCTCTTTGTTTAATTTTGGACCCCAGCCCATGGGATGGTGCCCCCTGTCTTCAGAGTGGGCTATCCTACTGCAGTCAGACCTCACTGGATAGAGTCTCACGGATGTACTCAGAGATGTGTCTCCTAGGTGACACCAAGTGTGTGTGAGAGAGAGTGTGATCAGAGAGATAAGATAAAGCATCACAGTACTGTTCATTCCAGGCCAGGGTCTGGGCTGGCCACAGCCTCTCCCTCTTTTGCTAGGTTAAACAACAACAACAACAACAACAACAACAACAACAACAACAACAAAAACAGAAAACAGAAAACGAAGAGATTAATGATTTCCAAAATTTCAAGTTTGTAACAATGGCAAAAATCTGTCCTATCTCCCCCCCCCCCCCCTCCCCCGACATCTCCGTCAAGGATACTGCAAAAAGGGAGACAGTGGAGGAAGCTGAGGAAAAGCCCTTTACAGCCTGCTGGTATGCCTGGGGGATAACCCTGCAGGAAGCAGTCACAGCAGTGCCCAGTCACAGCTGTCCCCAGAGGTGGCTACTGGGCCTATTAATTCTGATCCAGGCAAGAGTGAATCCTTGACTTTAGCAGCCCCTCCCGCACACAGCCTGGAAGCACCCAGGGATCCATAGCTTGACACAAGCGAGGATTTCTTGCTGGGCTGGGTTTGCATTACGTGGAAAAAAAAAGTCTCTGCAGGACTAAAGCTGAAGATGTCCATGACCTCAAGACTCAGTTCCAACCTCTGCTTTTGTGGGGAAAGAGATGTGGCTGGTTAAGGAGAAGACACTGAGGATGTGACTCCTTCAGTGACTTGCCTATGTGCCAGCAAGAACAGGAAAGTGTTTGGTGGCAGGCCTGCCTCTTCATGAGGTCCCAGGTACTCCTACAGTCTAGAAGGAACGGTCACCCCGCCCACCAAGGAAAGGGCACCCAGTAAGCTTAGAGGCAGAAAATAGCTACGCAGTAAGTACATCATCCTTTTTGTCCTTGGTGTCACCTGCTCGCAGCCTCTCACAGATGGTTCTCTGTGATGGTGCTACTTGATGTTCGCAGGTATAAAAGACTCCAGGAGTCTGCAGTGTAGAGCACATGCCAGGAATGTCCCGGGGGTCTGGGGTCATCTCCGATCTCGGCCCTTCTCAGCTTGTTCCTTTTTTTGGGGGGGAGGGGCATTTTTAATTGTGACCAGACCAGTCAGGTTCTCTGTTTCTACAGAAAGTTTTCACAATATAATCATACTAAGTGCTAGCCTGTCCCTAACTTTTGGGAACCCTTTCTGCTGTGTGGTAGATACAGTCATAAAAACGAGACGTCTGAGAACTGCCTGGGTGACAGCAGCTGAGTACGGTACAGCAATAGCGTCCTTCAGAGACCTAGAGGTGTCAAGGGACACGTGGGCAACTTGTCAGCTTCCCAGGCCAGGCACCTGGAGGCGTTTTCATTCTGTGTGTCTCTCCTGAGCATGACTTTTCCTGGAAACCAGAAATCCCACTGTGACTCTGGCGTGTTAACTGACTTCCTGCTTGAGTTCGCCCTCTTGTGGCCAGGTGTAGTTGTGCACACATGTGGTCTCAGCACTCAGGAAGTGAAAGCTAGAGGGTTGTGCATTCAAGGCCAGCCAGGACTACAGAGCAAATTCTAGAACAGCTATAAGCTACATAGCAAGACTGTACCTATGGATTAGTGGTTGGATGGAGCCAAGGATGGACAAATGGACAGATAGGAAATTTATTCTCTCTCCTACTCTCCAAGGAGGCAGCCAACCACTAGGGAGCCACTGCATTACTTGATTTAGGCCTAGAAAATGCTTTGAAAAGGCACCAGACAACACTTTTTTAAAAATATTACCTAATTATTTTAGCATGGTATAATTCTTCACTGTTACCCTCAGCCTGTTGCTGATACAGGGTCAGGTTATAGCGCGCTGTGCTGTTTCTGTCTTCCACGTTACTCTGGTGTTTGCACACGGTTTTGAGTTGCTATAGATGTAATACATCTTTAGAACACTGTTTTAGTCTTAGACAAGTTATTTCTCTGTGTTGACTAAGGTGGGCAGGCAGTGAGGAACACCTGTAGTTCACGGTGACACAGCTTCTGCTTGTACTCAGTCACTGACTTGGAGTGAATTCCTCAGGAAGTGCCAAGCCACATCTCGTTGTGATTCTGTTTGTATTTTCTGTGTGTTGTAATATTGCTTTCTGAAATTGTATGTCGTCTGCCACTCCCTCTAGCAGTAAATGAATGTCAGTTTCCTCATAGCTTGCCAGTAACAAGTGATAGCATTTTTTTAAAAAGCTGTAGCTTTATTAGGTATAAAATGGTATATCCATGTACATCATAATGTTATGTTTTACATTTTTAAATTCCTAACAAGAGTGTGTATTCCATATTTCTCCTGAAAATATTTTAACGTTAACATTTTTTAGAATGTCATCCATGAGTACTGTCTTTGCATCATTTCCACCTTCCTCCTCATCCCAGCGCCTCTCATGGTTTCTTCCTATTCCCTCTCAAATTCATGTCCCCTTCTTCTTTAATTATTAATAACACACACACACACACAGACACACACACACTCACACTCTCACACACTGTATCTACACCACACCACATGTGTATATGACACCTCATTCTTAAATATATCGGCCTTTATTTCCCCCATTTTTTCCTTTTTCCCCCCCCAAGACGGAGTCTGTTGTGAGACAGTGTCTTCAACATATAACAAGGAGCTGAAGCCATGAAATCAAAACAATATGGCCATCTAAGCAAGACCTGCACAATGACGACACCAGTTGGCATTCCAACAAACCCTCATCCCTCGGTGGAGAGCTTAAGGCGATTAATGGCTGCTGTGTGAAGCAGAGTCAGTCTTCTCCATAGATAAGCCCCTGAGAGCTTACCCAGTCCCACATAGTCAGCCCTAAATACACAGCATACATATGCTTATACATGCATGCATGCACATACCACATTCACCACACACGCACACACACACACAAACACACACACATACACACTGCATACACACCCCACACACACTGCACAAACACACATTCCCATCACACACATACACGCACTGCACAAATACACAAATACACATTCACACCACATACACACACCACACCACACCACACACACACATGCTCACAGATGCATACACACACTGTAAATACACCACACACACACACTTCACAAACACACACACCACACACGCACACACACTACATCTGTCGTGTAATACTTTTCCTGGAGAGGCATAAACAAACATCTGTTCACCCCAGATAGGGAACCAACCACAGAGCAAAGCAGGCAATACTAACAGAGTATGGTGAAGGGTTACTTACAAGAATAGAAAACACTTAGAAATACATCACCAAAATCCACTCCAGTATGGGTCATGGCTCACAAAGCTGGGACCTTGGAGCTCACCCCACAACTTGTAGGTAGCCTTAGAAGTTGGAGAATTCCTTTTTCAGGCAGCTCAGTTGGTCTGAACATTCTTTCAGGTAGCTGGTCTGGTCTAAGAATGTTTCTCAGCAGTTTTTACAGCTTCCATATGCTTGGGGAATGAGGACTTCAGTGTATCTGCTCAGTTTCAGGGACTTCCTGCAGCTTGTAAATTGTTTACTTCCTAAGCTTAACAAGCTTCCCTGCAGGATAGAATGTTTCATCTCTCCTTAGAAGATTTGAAATTGTGTGTGTGTGTGTGTGTGTGTGTGTGTGTGAGAGAGAGAGAGAGAGAGAGAGAGAGAGAGAGAGAGAGAGAGAGAGAGAGAGACACTGACTCGCTGTGTAGCCTTGGCTTGTCTGAAGTTCACTATGTAGCTATGTAGACCAGCCCGGCCTTGAACTCCTCCTGCCTCAGCATCCTGAGCAAATGGACAGACACACCTGGCTAAACATTCTGCATCTTAATAGGCTTCCTTCAAGGTGGGAAGTTTTATCTCAAAGGAAATTGCTACACAATAGCATCATTCCTACCATGGGAGCTACAATTTGTCTGTCTGTTTGTTTATTGTGGCAACCCTTAGTATAGGATCCAGACACTTAGTAAATGTTTAAGTATATAATGCACTATTGAGAACACTAGGGATCACATTAGAGACCATCTAGGACTTTCTTAATGTTGTTCCTATTAATACCACCCCGATCCCGGTTCTTTCCAAGCTCTGGAAACCCCCATTTCTGCTCTCTGCTTCTCTAGGTTGGACTGTTGATGAGTCCCTATGTATGCGGTGTCTCAAAGAATATGTTCTATGATTGGCTTGTTTCACTTAGCATCGTGTTCTGCTTAGCATTTTATCCCAATTGGTAGGGTTTCTTCTCTGTGTGACCTGTTTTAAAAAGCTGCATTTATCTATTTAGCATGTTTCTCTTTAGCCGCTCAATCATCTTAGTGGACAGTTAGGTTGTGTCTCTGTCTTTGCTGTTGTAAGCAATGCTATATCAAATATGGGGAAGCAGACATCACTTCAAAATCCTGATTTCAGTTCTCTGGGCTGTATATCTATAGATGGGGCTGCTGGATCATCTAGTAGTGCTTTTTAAAAGTTTTTTTGAGGACTTCCCTGCTGCTTCTGAAAACAGGAAAGTTATCCATCAGGGAGGGAGCCTCCAGCTCAGTTCCAGCTTGGTTTTTACTATATCTTGCAAGGAAGGCATACAGTGTCTTCAACAATAGAGTCTTATCTACTAGTGCTGGTGAGCAACCAAGAGGAAAAGGAAGAATACGGGCCTTTATTGTTTCATTTGGGGGTGAGGGGTGGGATGGCGGGTGGAGAGGACACTGACTTCCCTCACCAACAACTCTATAAGAACTCTTAAACTTTTCTGATACTAGGACTTTTGTTTAATAACCCATAATTTTAGGAGTAGTATTATCCATCCATGAATGATGTATTTCATCTTTCTTTTTGTCGAGACAGAGTTTCTCTGTGTAGCCTTGGCTGTCCTGGACTCCCTTTGTAGACCAGGCTGGCCTCGAACTCACAGTGATCTGCCTGCCTCTGCCTCCGGAGTGCTGGGATTAAAGGCGTGCGCCACCATGCCCGGTCTTCATCTTTTTTTTTTTTTTTTTAATCTCATCATCTCTTCTTTTCCTCTTCTCATTTCTGCCTCTTCTCAATCTACCCCATCCTACAGGGAAGCAGATACACTAAAGTGTGTGTGTGTGTGTGTGTGTATGTGTGTGTGTGTGTGTGTGTGTGTGTGTGTGTGTGTGTTTCCACATGGCTTTTTTCATACATCATTCTGGTTAACTCATTCCCTGGCCCTCACTCTCATACTTTCCTCTTGCTGTAAGCCTTTCCACCTAGTGATCCTTCTACTTTAATACTGCCCATGTTCTAACACCCCCCACCTCAGGAGACACCCCCCCCTCTAGCTTCCTGGTTTCCTCAGGTACTCCAAGTTGAACACACAGAATGTAGCCTAAGCAGTCTTCTTGCCTCAGCTTCCTGAGTGGTAGGATTGCAGGCCTGAGCCTCCAAGGCCTGATGTTTCCCCATACATTTGACGTAAAATCTTTTTTGTTTGTTTTAGTTTTGGTTTTTCGAGACAGGGTTTCTCTGTGTAGCCTTGGCTGTCCTGGACTCACTTTGTAGACCAAGCTGGCCTCGAACTCACAGAGATACACCTGCCTCTGCCTCCCAAGCGCTGGTATTACAGGCGTGCGCCACCAATCCCTGCATAAAGTCTAATTTAGAAGGCAAGACAGATGTGCTCAAGGGCTGAAGTAGTGCGAATCTCTTGATTGAGCTCCATTGAGGCAGACCCGTGTGCAGGAGTGCCCCTGGGCCGTCATCCTGACCTGCACAGAGGCCTCCTCTTCACTTACCTCCATAACTTTACAAAACCTGCCACCAGTATCCATCACCTCACAAGAGGTATCCGAAAATAACTGCAGTTGATTTCGGGTGGCGGCCATATTTCCCCTGGAAGTGAACGAGTGAACATAGCTTAGAGCATTTGCTTGGGCTACCAGGCCTCTTCACAGAAAGCCAGGCACTGAGCTCTCAGAGAAGACTGCCACAAATGTGGTACAGTTCCTCTGGGAAAATTAGATCGGATTTCTCACTATTGTAACTGAAAACAGTTTTCCAGGATGCAAACAACTGGCAAACTTACAAATCTGATTGTGTCTTAAATGCATTAGAAACCAGCTTATGCCTTATTGTATCCTGTGCTTGGTTTTATGAAAGAAGCAAAAGTCGTGGCAGTTTTTTCCCACTAAAGAATCCATGATGCCAGGGTTGGGGTTACATTTTGTAGATCAAGTTTATAACAAGTGATTCCTGCGAAATAGATTGGGTTTTTAGTCATTTGTTTTCTTCTTATGAAAACTAAGCAATGCTCGGGGCTAATAGATGTCACAGGGAGTCAAGGAGCTATCTCTCTGCCTGAGTTCTAAGCCAGGACCCTGTGCACACCATGATGGTGCATGCACATGTGTGTATGTGTATACATAATCATGCATGCACATGCACATGAAGAGATAGATCTCTGTGTTCAGTCACCAGGGGTGTTCCTGTGAGACTCCATCCATGCATGTGGCAGGGCAAGAGTCCATGGGTTCTCTATACTCAGGAGGGACTCAGTGTCATCAGAGACATTTTTAATCAATAGTCAACCAGTTAAAAATGAATCCCAGGCAAGCTGAAGCCCATGGAATGGAAGTACAACAGGCAGGTCCCTGTCTTCATCAACCAGGGCTGTGTTAGGTTGGTAGCCTGGGAGCCTCAAGGCCGGCCCCCAGGAAGCAGGGACCAGGCCACCCAGCTGCTGTGGCTCCCCCAGCACACCCCTATTTCCTGGGGTCACGGTTCTCCCCTCTGTCTTCAGTGGCCTAATTAGATGCACTTCACTCAGTGAGTCTGAGATTTGGAGGAACCCTCTGCTGTCTGCATTATCCACTCCCCCCCTCCCTTTTTGGCCTTTGAGAAAGGTCCGTTGTTCTAATCTGAGTATAGGGGAGGATGAAGCAGTTAGGTTTATTAGACACATTCTGTGAGGAGCTAGGCAGCAAGTGAACAGGGGTCACCCACCTAGCACCCACCTTCCTGCCACCCCGTGTGGTCAACGGCCTGGTCCCCGTTTATTGAGAGAGACGCCTGCTGAGACTCATGGTTAAGGAGTCCGACTCTATTGTCCAAATGCACTGCCCTTAAAAGTCTGCTAAGATTTGAATGTTAAACATTTCCACCCCGCTTGGCCTTCAAAACATGTATGTTGGGCCAAGAGAGGGCATGAAGGAATGGGACAGCTGCAAGCAGAGGCAGGATTGGGCTGGACCCCAAGCACGCAGGTAGACGTGAGAAGACTGTGTGCCTTCTGGGTCCACTCATCCAGGGTGCTCACTTCCTCTAACTCATCACAGAGAGTCCTCAGACCTCCATCCCCCCCCGCCCCCCGGAAGCAGAAGGGCTGCCTCCCACCCAGCCCACTCCTGCCTGGCGGTCAGTGCTAAGGTCGCACTAACACACACTGTGTTCCTCTCTGCTTGTGTCTTCTGCAGCCCCTAAAGACAATGAAGAGCGAGTATTCCGGGAGCGCATGCGGCCAAGGAAGCGGCAAGGGGCTGTCAGGCGCAGGGTCCACCAGGTCAACGGCCACAAGTTCATGGCCACCTACCTACGGCAGCCCACATACTGCTCCCACTGCAGAGATTTCATCTGGTAAGTCCCTCACTCTGAGGACCTCTGTATTGCAATAATAGGGGATTAGGTCTGCAGTAGGGGGTGATGAACTTCAGTCAACAGTGCTCATGTGAACAAAAGATGTTCTTCTGGGCATGGTGGTGCACGCCTTAATGTCAGCATGCAGGAGGCAGAAGCAGGCAGATCTTTTGGGGCCAGCCTGGTCTACATAGCAGGTACAGATCAGCCAGAGCTACACAGTGAGGAGAGAGGGGGGAGGGGGAGAGGGATGGGGAGGGGGAGAGAGAGGGGGGTGGTGGTGGGGGAAGGGGGTAGGGGGAAGAGGGGAGGGAGAAGGGGGTTGGTGGTGGGGAAAGGGGGAGGGGGAGAGAGAGGGTGGGGATTCTGATGAAAGCAAAGAATGAATGAAGTAGTGTTCTTCCAGACAGAAGCATTGTATTTTAACTTGAAACAATGTGGAGATTTCCCTAATAAAAGTCCAAGTGTGCTGTATATTAATTTAGGTGCTCAGTCTATACTAATTTTGACATCTTTTTTAGAACTCTGATTTAAAGGTTTAAAAGACAGACCTCAGTAGGAAATGGTGTTGCTGCCCTTGGGTCTTGGCAGTGTGAAGCTGACATAAGCCTGGAACAATTCGATAATAACAGTAATGGTTTTCCTTAATAAAACAGCTGGTGTAAGGGTGTGAGATTTGGACCTTTCACTGGCGTTAGATTCTGATTAAAAAATTGAATTTTACTGCGTATGTCAAGAGATAAAAAGAAGCAGACTTTCTGGCATATTCTCTGAGCTCTTTGAAGCTGAAGCAGAGATCAATACACTTGGACTCAGTGAGGAGAGCAGACGCAGCCAAGTTGCAGTATGAACATCTGAGTTAGGCTTCTGAAGGACACTCGGGTTCTAGGAGGCACAAGTATTAGTATTCGTTATACAGGAAGTTGCTGAGGTTGGCATGACCACTTCAAGTGACGTAGCTTAGACAGGCCCACCTGAAGCGTATGGCCCTTGCTTCCACCCCCACCCCCACCCCCCACCCCACCCCACCCTGTTCCCATGCTTCTCGCCAGCACTGACCCAGCGTCTCACCTCTGAGGACAGGGATATGGCTGCGTAGGTTTCACTGTTTTGTTCCCAGGCTAACTAACCTTGCCTCCTGTGGTTGTGGAAGGAACCTCTTTTTTTTTTTTTTTTCCAACTTCTATTGAATGTCTATGATTTACAGGTCATGCACCAAAATCTCTCTCCTTTGCCCAGTAAAATAAAACAAAACAAACAAAAAATCTTGTCACAGAAGCTGTAATGCATCATACAGTATAGCCTTTTGTCCACATATGTTTACTTTCAAATGTTCATTACTACGAGTCATGGGTCTGGTTGGAGGCCTACACTATCATTACCGATCCTCACTGGGACTGCTGCCGGATATCCCGTTGTTGCTGTGTGTCAAGGAGATTCTTAATCTTTGAATCTACAGGTCTGGCCCCTTCATGTGTTCCAGCAGGTCATACATGGGGTAGATGTTGGGGTGAGGTCGACTCAGAGCCCTGGATCAGGGCCTGCTCCCTTGTCACCAGGGCAGGGCCCACTCCCCTGCTCCCATGTCATCAGGGCCGGCTCACCCCCTCCCATGTCCTCTGGGCAGGGCCCGCTCTCCTGCAACCAGGAAGAAACCTCTTAATGGCTGATTGAGCCCTTAGTCCTAACTGTAGACATCCCACATTCTTGGCAGGCTTTGGGATGCCCAGGGTTTATGCCAGCCAATGTCAGGCCTTCTCTACAGTCACAGAGCCCTCTCTTGGCATGTTCTGGTGCTGGGAGTCGTGGAATGACCTTCTCATCCATGAGGAGGGGAATGTTTTAATTGACCGGCTTCTGTCCAGAGCAAGGAGGGTTGTTTGTGGCTCTTTGGAATATTGCTACCCACCACTGGGGTGAGTGAGGCCCTGTACCTGCTCTGCAGGGAGGTGTCCATGTGGCCTTCTGGGAAGCATTCTTAACCCCCCAAGTGGCAGTGAGGTCACACTGCTTGGCAGATCCCGCAGTTCTCAACACAACATGGGTGGAGGCCAGAACAGGGTAGCTTTGTGTATTTATGTTTTTACCTAGTAAAATTTGCATCTTCTTCCTTTCAGGGGTGTCATAGGAAAACAAGGATATCAATGTCAAGGTAAGAGGTATTTTATGAACTTAGCTTTTGGCACCTGTGTTTAGATTAAGATTGTAACCCCTTCTGAAAGGTGCACGTTGGGTGCAAGCAGCTAGAATCTTTATGCAGTTCCTTTGTCCCCCATCTCCAGAAGTGTGACCCCTCTATTTTGTCACTGCCTGACCATCACTCCTACATACATGGATGATACATGCCACAGAAGTGTCACTTGTCCCCTAGCATCCCAGTAAGTGCCATTCCCTAGCACTTTGGCCACAGTAGCAGAAGGCAGCAGTACTTTGATTTTTTTTTTCCTGGTAGACGCAACTCTTCAGTTTAGAGGCTCACTGGAGTCTCCCGTCTGGCTTGAGGCTATGCGTTCTCCCACTCTGCCTCCCCGGGCTCTCTGAAGGCACCTCTCACCAGCTCATTAGTGGCCCTGGATGGTTCCTGCTAGTTCTCTCTGTGATTTCCACTGTGGCATCATCTTAAACACCTACAGCCCACTTGAGGCGTTGACGGTTGCATTTCTCTAGGTAACTGACCGCAATGCAAGGTCAAGTTGCACTGGCAGGTGGAAATGAGATGTCATCATGCGGACTTCCCTCCAGTGAGAGCTGGGAGGCCATGCTGTCTCCCTTTAGGGTCTAACTAAAGTCTTACTTCAAGTAGAGCTTGGGGAGGCTCTGCTAATGGCTGCTATGATCTGGGAGAGCATGTGTGCCATTACGCCCTTAACCACTGATGATCCACACTGTCCCCATGATCCTGCAGCTAGAGCAGACTTACTAAATCAACGGAAAGTCTAAAGTTTGGCGCACGGTAATCATAAAACAGTTTTTTTTTTAAGGCCAAGAACTCCTGTGTTATGTGCTCCATCCCTGACACCAAATAGCCCTTGTAACATAGCTCTTGTGACATGTCCTGAGTGGAAAAAGAAGGTGCAAACCTTTACTAGAGGCTCCATGGAGAGCTGGCCAGAAGGGTGGTCCCTGACCTCGGAAATGACCTTTGACCATCACTTTCATCTTTCTTTGGGGGAATTTAGGGAGTCCCATGGTCTTGGCTGCAGAGTGTTTTTTGAAACATTGCATTAAAGGCTTGAAAGAGGAGATTCAATCAGATTAGGGCATTGTCAGGAGGGGCACAGCTCTGGCCATGTCGCCTCCAAGACCTGATTAGATCTTGGGGTAGAATCTTGCTTCCTCCGGGCGTCACTCAGGCATCTGTGTTTATCACTCACAGTGTGCACTTGCGTCGTCCACAAGCGATGCCATGAGCTCATCATTACGAAGTGTGCTGGGCTGAAGAAGCAGGAAACCCCTGATGAGGTAAATATTTACAACACTGGAAGTCTGGGCTTTCTTTCCTTACAGCCTCTCCCTTTTTGGCCCCTGATGTTATCCCTTGGGAACCTTATCTCTCTGAGATCCTGCAGTCATATTTACTGTCTTGAGTAGAAATGCAGGGAGTTGACTTCCGCCCTTTGGCTCATCTGTTGAATGAGAATAACTCTAAGTTAGTTTTACCCAAGTGAAATGGGAGCCCAGAGCTGAAGATCATGAGGGAAACATGGAGTTCATCCATCCATCTATCTATCTATCTATCTATCTATCTATCTATCTATCTATCTATC
>OU015742.1:97200982-97223270 GCA_907169655.1 Acomys percivali
TCTTCTTCTTCTTCTTCTTCTTCTTCTTCTTCTTCTTCTTCTTCTTCTTCTTCTTCTTCTTCTTCTTCTTCTTCTTCCTTCTTTCTCTCCCTCCCTCCACCTCCTCCTCCATCTTCTTCTGAGGTGTCCTCACTGTGAATGATACAAGCAAGCCTTAAGAGAAAAGGTGTCTGTATAAAGCGGTGTGCTTTATGGTCCCTTTATACTGCCACCTGAGACCTAACAGCTATTAAAGCACTTGCAGTTGGTCTTCCCGAGCCTCTCTGTGTGCATCTGTGCTCACCAGCAAGAGCCAGCTCACCCCGACACAAAGCACTCTCGCAGCCCACGCAGGCCCAGTTACCTCTTCAGGTGTGGCTGTTACCACCCTCAGAGGGTCAGCTTGCCCTAAAAGGATATTTGCTAGCCTGTCCCTTCTTATTGTGAGCCTAGTGTTAATATCAGCGTGAGGGGGTGGTGAAGGGGAGAGGGGAAGGTGAAAACAGAAATACCAACACCACCCACCCCACCCCCACCTCCCACCTCCCACTCCTCACCCCCTCACCCCCCTACCTCCCACTCCCCAGCCCCCTGCCCCCTGTCCCCCCACCCCCTACCCCCACCCCCTCACTCTTCACCCCCTATTCCCCCCACTCCCGAATCTTAGAGCGTAGCACAGAAGATGCAGCTCCATATGCCCTAATCCAAGGCTGTCTGGCATGGCCCTGCTGCTGTGGCCCCAGCTACACATAGCAGGTGCTCAATTCACCAGGATGCCAGCTAAGTAGCAGCACAATAGTGGCTCTTAAATAAACAGGAGCACCACCTAGTCTTGTGACTTGTTTCTTTTTGGATGACTTGCATCTCCAAGAAGCCAGTGCAAATGAGTGTTACCAGACAGTTCAGGGCCATGCATGGGGAGGAGTTCAGGCCATTGTTTGGTATTCTCTCATAGCCCTCTGCGTGTGCGTGTGTGTGTGTGCACGCATGTGTGTGTGATGATTCACTAAAACACTGCTATAACCTGAATATTGCCCAGGTTTTCTTTGATCCTAGCTGGCACATCTATTTCATATTTTGGTCTGCTGCCTCCTGGTGTCACCCCAGCCTCCAGGAGCCTGTGGTCGCACTGTGGATTCCCCAGCTGCCCAGTGTCCCTATTGGTTTTTGGTTTTTGGAGACAGGGTTTCTCTGTGTAGCCTTGGCTGTTTTGGACTCACTTTGCAGACCAAGCTGGCATGGAACTCACAAAGATCCACCTGCCTCTGCCTCCCTGAGTGCTGGGATTACAGCATGCGCCACCGACCCAGCTGGCAGAGGCCTCTATTTATTTATTTATTTGCTTTTCAAGACAGGGTTGACTCACTTTGTAGACCAGGCTAGCGCCGAACTCACAAAGATCCGCCCACCTCTGCCTCCCAAGTTCTGGGATTAAAGGCGTGCCCTTTCCCCTCCCCGACAAAGACAAAGACCTCTTTAAAACCTTCAGTTCACTAAGCTGTCAACCCAGATCCATCTCGGGGAAGGACGGGTCTGACATTTCAACACCAGAGGGCGCTAGCGGTTAGTTCTCCTGGGCTAGGAAGCCCTGTTCAGGGTTGTTGCTGATGGGGGAGGGATGGAAAGCCTAGCCGAAGCCAAGTGCTCTGGACTATATGGTCGGGGGAGGGGGGGGTGGAGAGGGGGGGAGGGGGGCGCGGGGATGCTCAGGCCTTCTTAATGATATCTGGTTCAGACCCACAGGACTATGGTAGAGTTTTCTTATTTGTTTTTGTAACTGAGAAAGCTCCTCTTCTACATGTTGCCACACTGCCTTCCTTCATCCTAGGACATCCTTTCAGCTGGACCGTCTATGTTGTGCCCACTCCAGGCCCCTGATGATGCTCTGTGGGGCAAGCGGGAGGCCTAGCCCCAGCTGCTTGGCTTCTATTTAGAAACAGTTTCTGGGTTGCTTTACAGACCTCAGATTTTAGGGGAGTTTGGGTCTCAATAAAAGCTGAACATAAGTTCATGTCAGGGCTTATGGTGGGCTTTGGAAGATCTGTGAGACTGGACACAGGCGTGCATCCAAACACTGGGATGTTCTGCCCAGTCTGCCTTCCCCCTTAACCCTTGTCTGACCCCATAGTTTGACCCTTTGCAGAGTGCCATACAACCGGAATGATGCTGCATGCAGCCTTTCAGCTCAGTGCTTTCATTTGGTGAAATGTGTTTAAATTCTTCCATGTCATTCCATGGTTTGGAGTCTTTATTTTTAAGGAGTGTCTTTAGTCAAGTGTCTGAGTATGCCACAGGCTGGTGGTCCACGTCCAGAAGCTCCTCTCAATGGCGAACACATGGATGATGGATGATAACTGATACAGCTGCCGAAAACATCCACGAGCAGGTGTTTGGGGTTGACATTGGTTTTCAGCTGATTTGGCTGTAATGAGGGCCAGACTTGTAGTTGCTGGATTATATGATAAAGAAAATATTTTATTTGGGGGGGAGGGGGAAATCTGCTGAGCTCTCTGAATATCTAAAATGGCTTTGCCATCCTACTCTTCCATCCTTCAACTAGCAGTTAATTAGGTTTTTATATCTCACATCTTGACCAATATTTGATGTTGTCCGTGTTTTGGATTTTGCCAATTTTAATATTAATAAGATGGTGTAGTGTTATCTAATTGTGTGTGTGCACTACACACATGAGTTGATGGGTATGCATGCCTGTGAACACATGTGGAAGTGAAAACAGAACTTTGGGTATCTTTTTTTTTTTTTTTTAAGATTTCTTTATGTATTATGTATAGTGTGTACTACCTGCAAGTGTGCCTGCACACCAGAAGAGGGCACTAGACCTCATTATAGATGGTTGTGAGTCACCATATGGTTGCTGGGAATTGAACTCAAGACCTTTGGAAAACAAGCCAGTGCTCTTAACCTCTGAGCCATCTATCTCCCCATCTCCTCTGTGCTCCCTAGTTTTATGTCAACTTGGTACAAGCTAGAGTTGTTATCAGAGAGGAGGGGTCCTCAAATTAGAAAATATCTCCATAAGATTATGCTGTAGGCAAGCTTGTAGGGCATTTTATTAATTAGTGATTGATGTGAGAGGGCCTAGCCCATTGTGGGGGCGGGGGGCAACTCCCGGGGTTGGTGGCCCTGGGTTCTATAAGAAATCAGGCTGAGCAAACCATGGAGAGCAAGCTAGCAAGCAGCATGTTCCCCCGACCTCTGTGTCAGTGCCTTCCTGCCTCCACGTTCCTGTCCTGCCTGAGTTCCTGTCCTGACTTCCTTTGATGATGGACTAGGTTGTGGTCATGTAAGCCAAATACACCCTTTCCTCCCCAGGTTGCTTTGGTCATGATGGTTTATCACAGTGATAGAAATCTTAGTTAGGACACCCTGTAATTAAATTAGTGGTTCTCTAATGATACACAGCATGTACAATATCCGCCTATATTTGCCATCTGAGTATCTGAGTATCTTTCTGCCCACATATTTTGCCCATTTTTAATTTAGTTGTTGAGTGTTGGCTGTTGTCTAATTTGGATGCTAGGACTTAATAGGGCACATATTTTGTAAATATATTTTTCTACTCTGTGGCCTGTCTTTAGGGCTTCAATTTTAATGAAGTCTAGCTCACCATTATTTTTTTTTTTGTTCTATTTTATTTTGTTCATTTTTGCTACATCAGGTCTTTGATTTAAAAACATAACTTCATATCCAAGGTAACCCAGATCTCCCCTCTCCTGTTATTTTCTGGGAGCTACATAATTTTCCATCTTATGTTTGGTCTAGGGTCCATTTTGAGCTCCTTCTGAGTGAGGGTTTTGTTTGCTTTGTATGCGATGTCAGCTGTCCCAGCACCATTGTGGAAAGAGCTATCTTTCCTTGTTTATATGGCCTGTGCTGGCTGGCCAACTATCGGAAACTGTTTTTGTGGGCCCCTTTCTGGGCTCTGGGTTCTGTCCTAAAGACCACTTTGTCTTTTAACTAATTCTGGCCTGGCCTGACTGCTGTAGCTTTATAGCCAGTCTTAGGATGCACGTCAGTCCTCTGACTTCGTTCTGATTCAGTACTGGGCTGATTGCTCTGGGCTTCTTGCCTTTCGGGAATCAATTTGTCAGAATTGCATCACGTTTATAATTCAGAGTTCAGAAAAGCTGAGGTTATAACAACACTGAGCTTTTATATTAGTTACTTTTCTATCGCTGTGGTAAGATAGCATGACCAAAGCAACTGATACAACAACAACAACAACAACAACAACAACAACAAACCATTTAATTGGGCTCCTGGTTTCAAAGGGTTAGAGTCTGTAATGGCAGAGCGAGGGCATGGTGGCAGGAACAGGTGATAGATCACATTTTATCCACAAAGAGGAAACAGAGAGAACACTGGGAATGTCTTTTGAAACCTCAAAATCCTCCCCAGTATGAGCAGGCTTTCACTTTTCTTTTTCAAGACAGCCCTGGTTGTCCTGGATTTTTCTTTGTAGACCAGGCTGTCCTCGAACTCACGGAGATCTGCCTGCCTCTACCTCCCCGAGTGCTGGGATTACAGGCGTGTGCCACCAAGTCTGGCTCCACTTTCCCATTCTTGAGGTTGTAGTTTGCTGTGATGATCCCCCTTCTCCTGGACCTCATCCATCCAACTACCGAGGGGAATCCCTGGGAAGAAGCCTGAGTTGTGTAGGGCAGCTGTTTCGGGTCTTGATGCGGTAGCACGGAGATAAGTGTTTTAGTGGGAATGGGTGAGTAGCTGGATGATGCTCTCAACTCCTGTGGCTCGAGTAGCCATGGAGTTCCTGCCACCACTTCATCCCCAGCCTCAGACCCATCGTAGGCATGGCCTCCCCCCTGCCATAAAGCCTATTGCTCATCTGGCAGTGCTGGACCACTCCCGACTTCACTGGCCTAGCACGACGACTTCACATGCTTGCAGCCCCAGAGCTAGGTATAGTGATGGCTGTCTCTATAGCAACTGCTCCTCTTCAACAGCTAACTCTATCCCCAGACTGTAGTTCCTGGGCCCAATGGCAACCATGTGTACCTCATCTGTTGGTCAGTTGCAGGCCGGGATGTAAAGTCACATCTTCCAAAACAGTTTGCTTTTGAGGCATTTTAACATCCCGCATGTGGTGTGTAAAATGAAAATTTCGTGTGTGCCTGAAGAGAATGTGCGTCTTTCTGTTGGGTGAGATAGTCTAGGTGACTGATGCCATCACAACAGTTAGCTGTGGCCTTGGTGATTGGCTGTCTTCTCTTCTTCCCTGATAGAGCATTGAAGTCTCTGGATCTAATAGTGGCATCATGCGTTTCTCGGTTTTGCCGCACATATTCTGATGTTCTCGTGCTAGGTGCACACACCTTAGGGATTCTGTGTGCTTGGTGAGCTGACTTGGCTATCACTGTGCACCGCCCCCCCCCCCATTCTACTACAATGGCTTTCCCTGTTCCAAAAATGTCTGTGCCTGAGGTTAGTATACTGTGGTACAAGGAAGCAGAGTCACTCCAAACCCCTCACGGAAGTGGCAGGAGATGCTAGCAAGAGCCCCCCACAGACACCGGAAACTGGAAATAGCCCTAGACTCTATATATGCGGTGTTTCTTCCTATAGCATACCTAGGACAGAGTTTCACTTACAAATTAGGCACAATAAGAGGTTAATAACAATAACCAGGAATAGAGCAGACCGCTTGTAACAACTGAGCTGCCGAGTGCCAGCGTCGCGTCCTCCACAGTTGAGGGGCCATTGTTGAGTATGATAAGCGCTGTCGTACCCTGTGTGATAGTTCAGACTTCAAGCGCCTTCCGAAGGCTCATGGGCCACAGGCCTGGGCCACAGTTTGGTTCAGGAGGGGGAGGAAACCTTTAGGAGTCAGGTCTCTTTCAGTTGCCCGTCCCTCACCGCCATCCAAGATGGAGCCCGGGGGTGTCTGCGTAGGCAGGTAGGCAAGCGTGTGCCGTTGAGCTGCGCCCTCGGCTTCTCTTCAGCGTATTAGTCATCATTTCCGGTTTGCTCTCCTTGCCATGCCAGAGTCGAGATCTGTTGCGCCATTGCCTCAAACTATTTTATGGTTTTTTTCCCCCCTTTGATAACCAGATATGATATCCTAGGGCGAAGGGCTGGCAGTAAATGCTCTGTGATGTTAGTGTCTTAGACGTAGCTTGTGCCTATGGAGTGTAAGCCCCACAGTGCTCCCAGCTCAGGCCTCTGGTGAAATGAGAAAAATGAGTTGACTAGAGTGGTCTGCCTTGATGTTTCCCCAGGGCTAGCTAGGATCTGATAAAACCCAGCAATAAAGCTCATATTCAATGTTTCTTCTCAGGGTAGGCCTGCATAGGACAAACAGAAACACCCTGGCCTGTTTCAGGCCTGTTTGTTTTCCTCTGGCTCTTTGCGAAGCTGGCTGAGGGGCTCCGATGATTACCGGGGAGCTCCCTGTGTCATATGACACACAGCAGAGCTGTGGCCAGGCCACATAAGTGGCCTGAATCCACTTGGGCCCAGAATCAAGCTTAGGTCAGTGAAAAAATGGTTCTTACAAAGGGGGTGTCCTGCTCCCCTAAGGCACATGGAAATGCACCTTCTGCTTGCTCTTTCTTCATGTATATAGGAAAAGCACCAGGGAGAAACAGGCAGAAACATCTTCCAGTCTCTGTGAGGTGGCTGGCGGATGACTGTATTGTTTGTAATGGGATGGGTGGTACGTTTGTCTATTTTTAATTTTTCTTCATTTTCCAATCTCTGCCAGATAAGCATGGTTATTTCCATAATTTGGTAAAGGGTCCTGTTTTAGCTGTGAGCATTGGATGTTTGTCCTCCGTTTTCATTACAGTATGCAAAATGAACGTTCACCGTCGATGTGAGACCAATGTGGCTCCCAACTGCGGGGTGGACGCCAGAGGAATTGCCAAAGTGCTGGCTGACCTTGGGGTGACTCCAGACAAAATCACCAACAGCGGCCAGAGGAGGAAAAAGGTAGGGGCCACTGGTGGTGCTAGAACTCTCTCTGGACCTGCTTCTGCAGGTACTCTTGAGTGAGGGTGCCACGCACGATTCCTGCCTCTAGGTGTCTTACGCAAAATATCATGTGTTTGTAGAAAGAGGCCGATAACACAAAAGTCTCCTTATGCCTCAGAATTGGAGGAAGGAGGCGACAGAGCAAAACCTTAGGAGCTATATGTGGTTAGGGGTGGCTTGGTGGCAGAGTACTTTTTTACGTGTCCATGAAACCTGGGGTTCGATTCTCAGGAACACAACAGAATAAAAAGCTCACAAGAGAAAACAAGCTTTGAGATGAGGACCTTGAAGTACCTTCTAGAAAAAGCATGACACTATAGACCAGTGGTTTTCAACCTTACTTTAATATAGTTCTGTATGTTGTGGTGACTCCCAACGAAAAAAATTATTTTCATCGCTAATTCATGACTGTAATTTTGCCACTGCTATGAATCATAAATATCCACATTTTCTGATGGTTGTGGCATCCTTCGGCCTCCCCCCTTTCCTCCCTGAGAGTCTCGACCCACAGGTTGAGAACCGCTGCTCTAGACACTGAAGCAAACCAACCTGCTTCTAGAACTGTTACGAAGCACTGTTAGTGTCTGACTTTGGCTCCCCCAGTGCTGAGGAAAAGTAGGTGCACAGATGGGCCAGCTGCCTCACACAGAAAATATGGTTTGTGCTAGCTCTCTAGCACTGAGTGATGGAAAAACACTTGAGAACACATAGCCTTTCTTTAGAGATCGAAGCCCTATTTATGCATGTGACGTTCTAAGTGTCACTAGCACTAGTTGTATTTTCTAACTTCTTTTTCGGGGCGGGGGGGCATGTCAGGGCCTACAGATGTAAACAGAGCTAATAGCATCTCTAGTGGGCTCTGCTTCAGCCATGATACCTGGTCTGGAAACTTTAAGAGGCCTTTGGAAAATAGGTTATCAGAGAAGCAGAGAAGTGCTAGCTCTGCATCAGTGCTGCTGTGGATGGAAGGGTGTAGCCCCACCTGCCACATGTCAAACTTCTCCAAGTCCTTTTTCAGAAGAGCAGTGTGACCCTAGGTTCCTCACAGCCTTCACCCCTCATGTTCCCTCTACCCTGGCCCTGAAGTACCTTCCAAGGAGCCTACTCTCCCCACTCTTCTTGTCTTTAAACCTGCCCATGTCTTTTCCCTAGTGCTCCCAGAAAAGCCACGTTCCCACTCATGGGGGGGGGGGGCTGCTGGATAACGTTTATCCTTTTTAACTGTCTCTTCCATCTTCCCAACAAACAAAGATGTTTTGCAAGCCCTGCAGAAACTATCCTTCCCCAGCTAACTGTGAGACCTGAAACACTGGGTGGCTTCTGTGAATTCTATGAATCATGCTGGGGGGAAAACCCTTTGTTTGGTGGCTCGGGGTTACTGGAGTTGCAAAGCCAGTGACACAAGCCAATAGTACTAGGGCCTCCTGAAGAGACAGGGTGAGGGAGGACTCTGGTGCCAACGTACCAGTGATGAGCACCAGAGAGTCCTTCTTGGAGAATGTCCCTGCTGGAAGCATGACTTCACTGCAGTGACAGTCCTGGTGTCATGCTTAAGTATTCTGATGGATGGGGGTTGGGGGTGGGCTGTGTCCTTGGTCAGAAGTTAAGTGGTCTCTGCAGGATTCTCAGACCTTTTGCTAGACAAGACCCTTGGAAGGACCAGAGCAGAGGAAGCAGCGACGCTTGTGGTCTCCAAGTCCATGCTGGCACAAAAGTGACTGGGAATCCTCCACTAAAATATGCCAACAGGCTTGACTGCATCTGAAAATACTTACTGAGCATCTGTTATGTGTAGTACTTCGTGATGGCCACTAGGGGCAGTGAAAGTACCGGAAAGTCTTGAGTAGAGAATCCTACCCAATATGCACCTGCATGCTGTTATTGGTATAAGGGTGAATAAGATCACAAATAAACACCACACAGGGGGTAGAGCTAGTCAATGTCACATCAAGTTGGCGAGAGAACTGGCCTTGTGTAGATAGTTGTGGGGGTGAGTGACGGTAGGGATGGGGAGTGGGGAGGTGTGAGGGTGTTGTAGCAAAGACTGGAGCAAAGCTTCGCTTTAAAAGGTCATCTGTCTTTGGAGAGGATAAATACTGAGGCAGTGAAAATCTTTCACGTTTTGTTTTTCCACTGCACTGGCACGTGAAACCCCAAGCCCCTGCTCTCAGTCTGACAGACATCGCTATGCTCCAGGGCCCCCGTTTGCTACAATGGTGCTTTCGATGGCACAAGCCTCCCTTCTCACAACTCTCCCATCTCCTGGCCTTCTTCTCTTTAGCTCGTGGCTGGTGCTGAATCCCCGCAGCCGGCTTCTGGGAACTCCCCATCTGAAGACGACCGATCCAAGTCAGCGCCCACCTCCCCTTGTGACCAGGGTGAGACCCTTAGATTTGGCCTTTACCTCTGATGTCTGTCACTTGTGATTCAGTGTGGCAGGCAGCCCCACAATCAGGTCCCCACACACTATTTCCGTGCTGGTGTGGTGGCAGTTCTTGCATGCGACAAGGCTTTCTGGGCCCGGTGGCCGGAAGGGCTCGCCTCCGTTCCCTCTAGCCTAGGATCAGAGGGAGGCAGGCGTCTGTGGCGCTGCCCTCTGCTGTTCCCTGCTTTGGTTTCTATCGGGACCTAGAGGTGTCAGAATACTGACACCTTTATATTAATACTCCCATTAATTCTCTTCATGTTACCCCAGAACTTGAGTTCAGGGTGATTTGGCGCTAACTATGCTTAAAACATAATATGTATAAGAATAAAGTTTATGGACTCAGATGCTAGAACTAAGCAAGGACTCCAGTCTGCAGCTTCCCTTTCTGGTGACAGATGTGGCCCTAGCGTCCCTGGAAAGAGCTACATGTACCTTCAAGGCAGGAATTACCTCACAGCACGGCGGTGCCTCAATTTTCTATAGCCTTTCTTGTGTGCTTGTCTCTTAATGTTTTTACTTACACCAGCTCTGTACTGCTGCTCAGCCCAGGTAGCAGGCTGAGAAATGGAAGGTCAGAGCTGAAATTCATGCTCTAAGGCCAAGAGCTAAGCTGGTGGCCAGGACAAGCCTGTGCCTCTCTCCTGTACTAAGCAGTCCTCATTGGAGGTTGTCACTGTAACGGAGGCTTTCGCACCCAGGAGCAAGCGCCAGGACAGTCGCCGGGGGCCATTCGCCAGTCTCAAGACTATGAAACAGTGGATCTCAGCTTGTCTTTGGGTTGCTCTCATTTTCTGTGTTTTCACCCCACTAGAGAGTCCACCCATTCCTCAGTAATCAGCTTACAGATTCTAGCCTAGCCCCGTGAGGCACTTTCTGTTTCCCCCTCTTTATATCCATATGTCCTGGAACTTCAGAGATACGGGTCCAGTGATAACAGACCCATGCCAGTGATGCGCCCCTGGTTTCCAGGCCTGGCTCTTGCCCTGGTGTGCTGCCTGCTGTGCCTCTCGGGGGGGGGGGGGGAGGGAGCGGTGCCTCTGTCCAGACAAATGTACCGGGCCAGGCAGGTACCGAGCCTCCCAACATGGTATGAGAACTAATGGATGCGAAACCATCCTAGTAACATTGTGTCACAAAACAGAGATGAGCCAGATGCTGTCTGTCCTCCATTACAAGGATTCAGAAAGACATTGTCTTTGAGCTTTGGGGTCTTCAGACCTCTGGGTTCTACCTTGCAAGATGCTCTTAGCAACTGAGGCCTTCCCAACAAGACAGAAAGTCATACTTTGGAGTGAATGGCATAGGTAGCTAGGCAGCCACTGAATCTGTCATCACAGGGATGTCTGTAGACTTGGATATAGTCCTTCCACTCCAGGTCCCCTGTGTAGGCCCTTATGACTAACGTCCATCTGGAGAGGAGGCCAAGACCTTCCTTTCCACAGATGATGCTCACTCACCTGTCCGCATTCCACGCTATAAGCACTGTTCTGGTCTGTAGCCCCCTGTTACTCATGGGAATCTCTTACAGTAAGATCGTGTCAGACACTCATTCACTCCGTGAGTGAGTGTCTAACGCTAACAGGCCTTCTTCAGCTAGGAACAGTCAGAGTGCCTCGCAGCGCTAGCAGCTAAGTAATGTAGGTCAAATACTCCAGAAGACCACAAGCCCATCTGAGAGTTGTAAAACCAGACTCCAGAATTTCTGCTCCATCAGAGATAAGTTTGTGACATGTCACTGTAGGAAGCTGTTCTTTTGTCCAGGATAAGCCCGTGGCTCATTCTGTTAGATAGCTGTGTGGGGGACAAGTTTCCAGAGAAAAGCCAGCATCAAGGCTAAGTAAAGACCTTCAGAAAACAAAGGCCTCCTAGCCCCTGTGAGTGAGTGAGTCTGTCACCAGTGGCGACTGCGCCTGGGTTTTCTGAATGTTTGTTCTCATGTTCAAAGGAAAGTTGAGGGGAGCGGTGCCTGTTGCCGCTGGGTCTGCAGGGTTCCAGAGAAGGCATGAATTCTCACCATGCCGAAATTATGGAGAAGGTTGCGAGGAGCACCTCAGGGGCCTTTGGTGACAGTGAACTCGGCGAGGTTGGGAGCCATGTTGTCCTTCTCTTTGCAGACTGGTGCCTTGTTGTACGTTAGGTCCCAAAGGAAATGATGTTAGCTAAAGGTCCCTACAGGGTAGCCCTGGCTCTGCCTCTGAGGGACAGCCAAGAGCTGTAGGTTCTGAATATTGAGTCTTTTTGTTTTGGTTTTTGGTTTTGGTTTTGGTTTTTTGTTGTTGTTGTTGTTGTTTTTTGTTTTTGTTTTTTGGGTTTTTTGTTGTTGTTGTTTTTGGTTTTTGGTTTTTGGTTTTTCGAGGCAGGGTTTCTCTGTGTAGCCTTGGCTGTCCTGGACCCGCTTTGTAGACCAGGCTGGCCTCGAACTCACAGCCATCCACTTGCCTCTGCCTCCCGAGTGCTGGGATTAAAGGCTTGTGCCACCACGCCCGGCTCTGAATATTGAGTCTTAACGCAAACGGCTCATGAGGGATGCTCTCATCTAAGCCTCCGTTTGCCCTTGGTTGTAGAACTAAAAGAACTTGAAAACAACATCCGGAAGGCCTTGTCATTTGACAACCGAGGAGAAGAGCACCGAGCCTCGTCATCTACCGATGGCCAGCTGGCAAGCCCCGGCGAGAACGGTGAAGTCCGGCAAGGCCAGGCCAAGCGCTTGGGCCTGGACGAGTTCAACTTCATCAAGGTGTTGGGCAAAGGCAGCTTTGGCAAGGTCAGTGGTATGCATGTGTACTAGCGCTGGTTCCGCAGTGGGCAGTCCAACCTAAGCTTGTGGCCTTCTCCTATCTGGAGGGAGAGGGGGCTAAGCTGTGGCTGATGTGTGGCCAGTTCTGCCTTCATCGGCTGTGGGAATATGGGCGTTTCTTCTCTGTAGGATTCAGCTGTTCTTATTTAGCAAGTGGGAAAGGGGGTGGGGGAGGGAGCGAGCACACACTGAGAGGTTCCATGCGCTTGGCATGTGCACCACTTTCCACCGTCAATCCCATCTGCACGTGTCTTCCTTTGGGCAGAGAGCCATCTGAAATGCCGCTCTCTCCATGGGAAGGCATGGAACGTGACCTCTGAGCCCTGTCCTTGGAGAAGTCCAGGTGTTTGGAAGCTGAATGTCCTTTAACTGACTTTCCTGGTGCTTACTAAAGGGCCTACGTGTGCGCTCTCTCTCTCTTTCTCTCTCTGTCTCTGTCTCGCTGTCTCTGTCTCTGTCTCTCTCTCTCTCTCCATGTGACAAAAGAACTGGACAGTCATGCAGTAGATCTGGGGCCTCCAGCCTCGAGGACATTTTTCCCTGTTCTCCGCTGCATCAAACACCTCATGGGGGCTGTGCTGGTCAGTGTGCTCAGTGACGGGGCTGACAAGATGCAAACATTTGATTTTAAAAAGACAAGAAACCGGGGAGCACTTCAGACTTCTCTCTCCTTCTTGAAGCTCTGCCTGGGCGGGTGGGAGTAGGAGTTGCCTTTGGGGGACCTCATGAAACAAAGGGCCTGCTTTGGGGACTAGATGGCTCTAGGAGTCATGTGCTCTCCTGTATCCTGGGCTCTGGGAAGCAGTCTGCTGCCTGAGCAGAAGGCCTAGTCCATCATTCCAGGGCCATTCTGAGGAAGGTGCTGTGAAGCCCCCAGGCACAGGGCCTGCACTGCAGGCCCTCGCCTGCCCCTATCTGTCCTGAGATCACCTGGCAGCGAGGTAACTGGAATTTACTCAGATGGCAACTGTTGAAACAATCACATTCTTTAAAAGTTAGCTAAATAAGAAACAGACCCCAGGCCTCTGGTTTAGGCATGACTCTGGCTTAGTCTGTGAGCCAGGGCTAGGTTTGAGATTGAGCAAGGTTCTAGGGAAATGAGTGTGCTCAGAGCTTCCAGGCTTGCGTGTGGCATAGACAACAGGAATTCTGACCACTCGGAGTGCTCAGCTACTTTCTTGGGCAAAAATCCCAGCCATGGCAGTAAGGGTTGAGCCAGCCGTACGGGCTGTACTTTGTAGGTGACAGACTCCCCAACCTCTCAAGTTCATTGGGTGTTGCTCTTTCACTTTGGCAGCAACATTGAAATAGTGTACTTCAGAGTCCTCCAAAAGGAGAATGGCCCGTGACTGTTGGAGATAAATGAAAATACAGACTGAGAGGCAAGTGTCAAGAAAGTAGATCCACCCATTAGCTGTCAGGGGAAGCCTTTGTGTTTTCACCTGCAGAACTGTGGAAGAAAACGTAATAGCAAACACAGGGCAGGTTTAAGTCCACGAAGATCAAGGGTTATGTTCAGTCAGAAAAATCACAAGTTGCTGTGCAGCAGGCGTGGGAGGCCCATGCAGAAAGCGAGAGGTTTGTCTTTGTGTATCATATGTATATCAACTTAGGAGAACGAACACAAGCCAGCAAATAACTAGACAGAGGAGAAAAGTAACTCTCCCCAAAAGCAAATCGATTAGAAAATAAATAATCCGGAAAGGTTGGCTGCAAGTTGAAAACAAAATCAAGATGATATCTCCCACTTGTTAAACACCAGAAAGCAAGCAAAAAACAAAAACAAAAAAAACATTGTAAGTGAAAGTGGCCTCTGCTCTTGTACACACTAAAATAGCACACTGTGTGGATGAGTATAGACCTCTTACAAATTAGGAAATATGTAAAATGTTTAACTCTTTAGTTCTGACAATTTCTACTTCAAGGATATAAGGCCAAAGAAACTTTTAAGCTGTGTCCAAAAGCACCCAGTGCAGCTTTTGTGAAACTTAGTCTGATAAAACCTGTCTCTAAAATGAAGGAGATAGCAGAATAAATTAGAGTGTATTTACTTTGAACTGGGTATCAGCAACCAGGATAGTGGTGGAGACTTAGTAGGAAAATACTATAGCATCTAACACATTGCTTCTTCTGAAAGTTCCGTCTCTGTGTGTGGCATGGCAGGGCACAGCTGTAACATCAGCACTTTGGGAGCTGAAGCAGAAGGTACTAGAAGTTCAAGGTCGGCCTGGGCTACATAGTGTGACCTGTCAAAAGAAATGAAGAAAGAAGGGAAAAAGTGAGTGGAAGAAGGATAGAAGGAGAAAGAGACAGCATATAGTAATCACAATGCCACTAATGCTGATGGAGATAGGGATAATTACTTAACCCCTATCTGTTGAACTTCTCTTACCTGAGCACTGTGCCAGAGGTGAAAAAGAAAACAATAGTAGCTGATTAGGATGGGTAGTTTCCCTAACCATTTAAAATATTAAATTCTTAAACATCTTCATTCAAAATGAAAGGGAAAAGCAATTGGCATGTAGACATTTGACCCCATGCGATGCTGTGCTCGCGTAGACTGACCAGACGGTTAACCCTGATTGCAGGTCATGCTGGCGGAACTCAAGGGCAAAGATGAAGTATATGCTGTGAAGGTCCTAAAGAAGGACGTCATCCTCCAGGATGATGATGTGGACTGCACAATGACGGAGAAGAGGATTTTGGCTCTGGCTCGGAAACACCCGTATCTAACCCAACTCTATTGCTGCTTCCAGACCAAGGTACGCTTAAGAAGGGGGCAGCTGGCTGTCTTGGGTATCACTGCAGAGCATGACACATTGTATCTCAACTGTGAGATGCAGGTTCTGACCATCTGCCTCTCCGAGACTTTGTATGGCGGAGCAGGGACAGGGGCACGTTTGCACGCAGCCTTCTTTGAGGGCTTGGGGCTTTTCCATTCAGTGTGCGCTCCTATGCAGGGACGAGAAGACCAATTGCCCACTTTGTAGATTGTAGCTACTACACAAAGGCAAATGGCTAACCCCGTTGTTGACTCATTGGGAAAACCAACAGAAACCGTGTGTACCCTGCTCTGGCTCTTAACTGCCTATCAACAGTCAAATCACTTGTAGGCTGCTTTCAGCTCAGAAGGAAAAACAACAACAACAAAAAAGCTACCCAAATCCATCTAACTTGTATGATGTCATAAGAGATGCTGAATCTAAACAAATGCTTGGAATTCCACAGTGAAATCCAAGCAGTATAAAGTTTGACAGCAGGTGGCAGTAAAGGGGAGGAGATCTATAAGGACATTGTAGAGCGCCCTGCCCCCCCCTCCATCCCCCGCCCTCCCCCCCCCCCACCTCCAGCCAGTTTGGTGTTATTCTTAGAAAAAAAAAGCACATCTTCTTCGTGAAATTCTTATTTTTATTTTCCCTTTTTGGGACGTGTGTGGGAGAAAGTCTTCTAGGATGCATTATGGATTTGTAATGTTTGGGCTCTTTAGAAGGCAAAGACAGCTTGAATCCAGACTCCTACCTGCTCCTGACTGAAGCCTCGATAACAAACGGTGGCATTCAGCATGAACAACTGGTGCTTCTGTGTGTACATGTGCACGTGTGCATATATGCATATGTGTTTCTGTGCCTGTGTGCGTGCGTGCACGTGTGCATATGTGTGTCTGTGCCTGTGTGCATGCGTACATGTGTGCATATGTGTGTCTGTGCCTGTGTGTGTATGTGTGTGTGTACCCGCATGTCTGCATGCATGTGTGTGTGTGTGTATGTGTGTGTATGTGTGTGTGCACGCACATGCGTGCATGCATGTGTGTGATTTCTGGCTCTCTAGCATACATTCCCACTATTTTGTCCTAAGAACTCAGAATTAAGGGAAGTACTCATCTTTTCATTCAGAGTCCTTTTATTCCATTTATATTGACTGTTTCCCAAATGCTTGGTCCTGAACAAGACCCCGTTCCTGCCCTCAGAAATGTCTCTTCGCTACAGTCCCCCAAGGCTGGTTCTGAAAACCCCACAGTCCCCCAAAGGCTGCTTCTGAAAACCCTGGTTATTTGACGAGCTTTAAGAATAAATGATTCTGTAACCCATGCTTCTGTCCAATAGTCGCAGGACACATTTGTTTATCTGAATCCCTGAAGAGTCCCGCAGTGTAAAAAAGAAAGATCACCTTAGTTTAATCTACTATTAGCCAACTTATCTGGCCCCTACATTTCCCATCAGCCCACAGCCCACAGCCCACACCTAGCCCACATTGAGCAACACTGATGAGCAAGCTTTCCTACCCTTCTGGTCTCCTCAAACGTGAGGGACACCTGAAAATGCCCAGACAGTCTGCAGCTTGTTTTTCAGGCACACCAGGGTGGCTCCCTCCGTGAAACTGCCCTCAGAGACCCCCTTTCTATAAGAACCTGTTTCTTTTCTGAGCAAGCCCAGGACTGGTGGCTAAACTTCATTTTCTTTTTAAGTTTGTGTTGTGTAACGCCCAACAGGTTATGTAAGTTCATGTGTGTGTACCAATGTGGAGTCCAATGTGGCAACGGAAATGCAGAGATAGGTTCGGCTTGCTTCCCGGGCCCCGCCCCCGCCCCCGCCCCCCACAAAGAATGGCTGTTGTGAGTTTGGTTTTGAGCCGGGACCTCATTCTGAAGTTCGGCTCACGCTAGCCTGAAACTTGCAGTGGTCCTGTCCCCACCTCTTGAGTGCTGGCGTTACAGGCATGAGCCACTGTGTCTGACTTTTTCAGAACTTAACTCAAGAGCAGAGAGAAATGTTTCAGGTCCTGTATGTCTTTATCATCCATGGTCTGTATCACATGGCTTCACATCCAGTATGTGTTTACTGTCACAATCAGGGCTTGGAAAGTTTTTTGGTTTGTCCTTAGAACAACACCAACACCAACAACACCCCCTACTTACTATACATTCCTCTTTGTACCACTGAGAAAAATTGTCTCAGAGAACCAATTGTCAGGGGTTTTGTTTTGTTTTGTTTTTTGTTTTTGCTTTTTGTTTTTGTTTTTGTTTTTATTTTTTATTTTTTTATTTTTTTTGCATTTATTTGGGTTTACTGTTGTTGTTGCTTAGTGTGTGTGTGTGTGTGTGTGTGTGTGTGTGTGTGTAGTGGTCATAAGAGTTGAACACAGAGTCTCATGCGCTATCTCTGGGCTACGAATAAGAAGTTTTGTTGTCCACAGGCCGTACATGTTGGCAGTCACAGCTGGTGCCTCATCTGGCCTCTGGGATTGCGTCTCCAGTGTCTCCAGTTAGGCCTTGATCTGGTGCGACCCTGTCTTTGCTGAGCCCCACCAGTCTCTCCAGCCCATAGCTGTCTCACTGCCTGAGGGGCCTGTGTAGAGAGGGAGCCACATTACTGTTCTTTCTTTGAACTTGTGGTCAGAAGGTCCAGGAGTCTAAAAGATCTGGGTCTAGTCATGAAGGCTCCTGGGGCAGGGGGCTCCTACATATGGTGGCTCTTGGAAAGCCACAGTTGAAGGGCTGTGTGGCAGGCAAATGAGAAACAGCAGTGGTATCTTCAGTGTCACCGTTTTCTACAGAAAACATGCGCCGAAGGGGTCGGGGCTTCTCTTTGGGACACAAAGTGGCATTGAAGATGCCATGAGTTTTATTTATGGCAGAAGAAATGACCTGGCATTGTCTTGCGTGTCTCGGTAGCTAGCGGAAGAAAGAGAACAGCCTTCCTCTGCACTTCAGAGATCTGCTTATATTCCCTTAGGCTGGTGTCTGGTTGCCCCAGTCACAGAGGCATCTATGTATTACATTTTATTTAATAAATGATAATTTGATTTACTAATAAAAGGAACTCTATGAAGAATCGCCTTAAAGACCCCAACTTTAAGTTTTAAAAACTGACTTGGCCCCGACTGACCATAAGTCATGGTTTTAAAGAGTGGCTGTTATCCTCCTGACAGAAGTAGGTGCTGCACATGGGGTTATGGGCAGAACACAGGTTTTCTTGAGGAAGGGTGACTGGGTGCCTGGGTCCAGGGCTGGGGCCACATATCAGCTTCTGTAGTAAATTCACACTACATAATCCTTAGAGTTTCATTGACATTCAAACCAAGAGCACTCCAGAGCCCCTGTTCATCAGGGTGTAGTGGAGCAAAGGTACTTTGGAAATGTGAGGTTCAGGCTTGACTGGAAGCAGAAAGGGCAGCCGTGATCCATGGTCAGTTTCCAATATTGCTTGCATGTTTTTTTTTCCTTAAAAAGCGCCACCCCTCGGCCACCATAAAGTTGTGGTTTTGAGTATTCATATATGATTCAAACCCACAAAGATCTGTCTCAAGCCTATTAAGACTTTTGTCTCATCCTTGACCAGAGCTTGCAGAACAGCAGTGGGGCTAAGCCAGCTTTTGGCTGAGCCTTCCTATGGCTGGTTTGAATTAGAATGAGCCTCATAGGCTCAGAAGTTTGAATATTTGCTCTCTGGCTGGTGGCAGGATTTGGGGATGTTGAGAAGGAGTGGCTTTGTTGATGGAACAATGCCACTGAGTATGGGCTTTGAGGTTTAGAAGCCTCTCGCCATTTCCCAGTGTGCTCTCTGCTTCCTGCTTGCGGCTCAAGACCTGAGCCCTCAACTTGCTGCTTCTGCCTCCGTGTGTCTTTGCTCTGCCACCATGGACTCTAACCCTCTGGAACCATAGGCACAAATAAACTCTGTGTTCTTAGGTTGCCTCGGTCATGGTGTCTTATCACAGCAATAGAGAAGTCACTAACAGACTTGGGCTTCAGTCTATGTGGAGAAATAGCTCTTCTGGAAACTGCTTTGAGACCTTCCTGGTAGATTATGCCGAGCTTTAAGCTGTGTGCCACATACAGGTTTGCCGGTGGAACTTGGATAGTGTAAAGTAAGGTCCCGTGTCTTATTTGGCAGTAAGTGATGGTGACTGACTATACAGAGCCATTGGCATTAGCCATGACTGTCCAGTCAAGTCTGGCAGCTACACCCCACTGAGGGAACGAAGCTAAATTCAAAGAGTGAGATGTGTCTGTCCTTGGCGAGTGTGCTGTAGTCTTCTTCCAAAGGTTCCAGAAGGTAAGAAGCAAGTGCAGTGACCCCAGTATTCCAGAGCCAATGACAATGGCCAGACGGGCCCATCAGGAAAGCCACAAATTACTTTTCCGTCAGCACTGCACTTGAGATGCTGCTGTGTTGTGTGCCTTTTGGGGGTTCTAGAGCACCCGGATCAGGCTGAAGCAGATACAGAACTGGATTTTGAAGTAGAGTTGGCACTGAGAAGAAGGTGGGTGTGGAGAGATGGCTCCAGCGTTCTTTCTAGATTTCGTTTTGGCATTTTCCCTACACTAGACTTTAAAATGCCCATGTCCTGCTTCATTGTGGAAAAAACGACACAAGGAAAGAGGTGAGGTTTGGGAGGTGGGAGGGAGTGCATGCTAAGAAAATAAGGGAAATAATGTCAAAGGCTGAGAGGAAAGGGACAGCAGTGCTGTGAACCCTCCTTAGGGGGCCAAGGTGATCCCCGAGGCTCTGATAGATACGGTCTTCCTGCTCCAGGTTAAAGTTCGGTGGAGAAGTCACTTTTCCAGAAATTGCCTGTTCCGTTGGCCGTCGGAGCTCAGAGATTTCCCCCAAGAGGTGGCTTTATTTTGATTTTGTGGTTAACAGAAAATTAAAATTCCCAGGCCCTTTGAGATTCTGTGTGTTTGTATTTTATGTTCCCTGTTACAAAATCATCCTTTCCAACTGGATCCCACAAAACCTGACTTGGACAATTTCCCCCATGGTGTTGCCTCTTTAAAACTCGCAGCTCTGCACACTGTACCCATCCCCCACCCTCTGGCATTTCCTGCCAGGCCTGGGAAGCCAAATCCTGGAGGGCTTTGCTGTGAAGGAAACAGGCCTAAGCTCTTACAGGATCTCTGCTGGCCAGTGCCCCCCTCCAGCCCCGGGGAACATGCACCATGGAAAATCGTTAAAAAGCAATTCAAGATGGTTTTCAAATGTGGTTTAATCACCTCTGTGGGCAAGGGGAGAGCAGCCCAGAGCAAATGTTGACAACACAGGAGAGAATTGGTAGTTTCTAGGAACTCTGATGTTTGTTTTGACTTCTAACAGAAGAGCAAAACCTAAAGAAAAAAAAAAAAAAAAAAAAGGTGGCGGGAGTACAACACAATTGGCAGAGTTGTAAAAAGAAATGGCAAATCTAAGAAATAATTTAGACGAATCTAAGAGAGCAGAGAAAGCAAGCTCCAGTGTGGGCCATGGTGCTGCTGGACCATATGATGTTGGAGCTGGCAGGGCCCAGGAGGATTTGGGGGGATTTTGACCCCTTTGGTGGCTGTTTATGGGGTGCGGGGAGTCACGAGCTGTTCAATCCTGGGAGTTGCTTTGGATTAGCAGCCAGCTGGGAACCAATGCGCTTGCCAGTGGAAGATTCTGAGAAGTGTCAGGCTGTTCATCTTAGTCAAGTTTAGGTGAAGTGAGTCAGTGTGGATGCTCCTGGCTTTATGTAGCATAATGGCTTTCCCAAGTGATTAAGACTCTAGAAAGCCCCTCTTCTTGGTGCGGAAGGGCATCCTGTGTGATGGTAACAGGCAACAATGCCATTTCTCCTGCTTGGCCAGTTCACACGTTCAGGGGCCTCTGTGGCCTGCAAGCAACTGAGGGCTTATGGAGACTCTCATAGAAGGGTCAGTGTTTAAAGTCATTGAGCTCTGATCTCTTGCCCCTAGGAGGACTAAGGCCTGAGTCTGTGGAGGGGTGGGGTGGGACTGCTTCAGCGATTAGAGGGGACAACACACTTTCTGGGGATGGGGTGATAGGCACATTTATACTCTGTGGGTGTGTGTGTGTGTGTGTGTGTGTGTGTGTGTGTTTGCGCGCGTGCGCACGTGTGTGCTCACCTGCACCTAAGTATGTGAAGCCAGAGATACATGTGGAGTGTGTTGCATCATGCTCCGTTCTGAAGCAAGGCCTTGGTCACTGAACTGAGCCCGTCCTTTTGCCTTGGCTGCCTGTCCAGCAAGCCCCCGGGCTTTGCACTGTCTTGCCTCACCCAGAATTGGCTAGGGTGGGGCCTCACATTCTTCTGTTCAGTCATGGTGTATTGGCCACCTACTATGTGCCATATCAGGATGCACCACATTTCCTGTCACAGGATGTAGTGGTGACCAGGGGAGGTTGTATTCTTACCTCGTAGGCGCATGCTCATTGGGCTGGCTTTGTTCTAGTTCCCAAACCCAGGGCTTTTCTTTTGGTTTTGTTTTTTGAGATAGGATCTTACTACATAGCCCTGGCTGCCCTAGAACTCACCACACAGACCAGGCTGGATCAAAATCATAGAGATCCACTTGTGTCAGCCTCCTGAGTGCTGGGGTTAAAGGCATGCCCAAACCATGGCAAACCCAATAATATTTGCTCTTTGTAGAAATTTTGGAAAATTAAAAAAGGACAGAAAGAGTAATTCAAATGATTATTGTGAAAACAGAGATTGTGTGTGTGTGCTTCCAGATTTTTAGAAATAACACATATTTGATGCATATATTCCTAAAATTAGCATCAGTCATACAGAATTCCTACTCCCCTTGCTCTCGGCGATCTTTAGCTGGGTGATTTCTTGGCTTCTAGACTGTGTAAAGGCCTTGCAACAGAAGTTTTGCCACTGGAGATTGAAGATGGCCACAGATGCATGGCTTCTAGTGGGGCTGACTTGAAGCCAGCCAGAAGTGTCTTCTGACTCCGTGGTCTTCATTCATCTGTGCCTGGTGAGGGCTGGCCCTGGCCTCTCAGAAATAGAACCACCTACTCTGTATGTCCATCTCACATTCTATGATAGAAACTTGATTGTAGCTTATAAATAACCCATCGACGCTGACGTAATACAAACCAAGAGTTAAACACTGGGGCTGGAGAGATGACTCAGAGGTTAAGAGCATTGACTTCTCTTCCAGAGGTCCTGAGTTCAGTTCCCAGCAACCACATAGTGGCTCACAACCATCTGTAATGTGATCTGATGCCCTCTTCTGGCCTGCAGGTATACATGCAAGCAGAGCACTGTATACCTAATAATAAATAAATCTTTAAAAAAAAAAA
>OU015742.1:97223280-97238149 GCA_907169655.1 Acomys percivali
GTGTGTGTGTGTGTGTGTGTGTGTGTGTGTGTGTGTGTGTTCCTCTAAGTGGGTGTGTTTGGCGTGGTTTCCAACATGAAGGAGTATACTTACTCATTATTCTAAGCTATTTGTTTATTCTAATGCTGCTAGTTTTCAAACTAGGTTTTGTAGAGGTGAGGTAGTGTGTGTGGGTGTGTGCTCATACAGCCCCCATGTGTGTTGTGGCAGGATGGCCTTCATAGTCCATTTTCCCCATCGGGCTGAGCAGTCCTGCTCTGTTCACCTTCACATTGACGGAGCTGGGGTTCAGATCACAGTACCCATCTTTTGCCTCCTGGGATAGAAGCGGGCCACTGTTGGGAAGGCTAGGGGAGGAATAGATTCTGCCTGGTCACTGTTGGGGGTGGTGGCAGAGTTTTAGGGAACAAGAGATTTTACAGGAATAGATCCCGAATGCCAGAATGTGCAGGAACAACAGACTCAGACTGGGAAGTTGGGTGAAAGGCAACTTCACAGGAAGGATCCTGGCTGAGTACAAGAACTATTAACAATGCCAGGCTAGGGTCCAGGCTCATTCTGGAAGAGACCTCTTTACAGATGTCCTAGGCAGTGCTGACTTAGAAAGCGCAGCCTGCGCAGCTCTGTAGCATGAACTAAAGAAAAGGAGGAAAAGCAGGGGATCAGAGGGAGCTATTTGCATTACCCAGGAGCCCAGAGGCCATGAGAGGCCTTGAAGGGGAAGTCGGCATAGCCATTCCATTCGCTTTGTATCTAGAAGCCTGTGTGAAGAAGGAACAAGATTCTCCTGCCTAGTGTAGAGCTGTCCACGGGGGAGCTCTGGGCTAATGGGTGTGGGGGCGAGGACATAGGCTGATGCCCATTGCGGTAAGTGACGGGCGCGCTTCTATGCCAGCTGCTCATTTCCCAATCCCAACGAAAAGTTTTGTGTAGAAATCTAAAACTCGAAGCCAAAGTTATCTAACCTGCTGACCAAACAAAGCCAGTTTCCTTGTGCTTGACGTCAGCACTCTCAACCTCTCCCCACCCCAGTCTATTGGATTTCAGGATTTACCTCTTTTTTTTAGAGTGCCTATTTTTAGATTGGGTATTGAATTTTGATAGTGGTGTGATGTTTTGCACAGAGAGAGTCACATGGGGGCATTCCAGGGAGAAGTTTCTGCCTTCTCTATTGAGATTTCTCAGCAATGGCCTTTTCTCACACCACCCAGACTTCTTGTTCCGGTGGGCTGTGGTACTTCGGACAACACCACTGCTCTCACTCTGAAGAACTTGCCAGCTGGTGGGTACAGCCCACTAAGCCATTTGAGTTCGCAGTACCCTATTGATTTTTAGGGACCGTGGTCTATCAGAAAGAGAACACCGTGTGTCAAGACTATGAGACGTGCCCGGAAACACTTCTGTGGGTGGTAGATTTGCTCGTTAATAATCAAAGATGGCAAAGGACAGGAGGAAATTCAGAATATCTCATTTGAGATCTCACCCAAATCTGACACGAAGGGTCTGTGAATGTGAAATTCACCAGGGACCCACAGTAAGGATGTTCTAGCCTCACCCGTTGCAAAGGCACAAATGGATGAAGAAGTGAGTAGGGCTTCTGTGTACTGTTTTTTTTTTTTCAAAGCTCAATTTGGTAAAATTTCCTACTTCAACCCAGGCCTGACTACAAGACCTTCTGTTTTGTTGTTGGTGGTGGGTTTTGTTGCTGTTGTTTTGTTTTGGAGACAGGGTTTCTCTGTGTAGCCCTGGCTGTCCTGTAGACCAGGCTGCCCTCGAGCTCAGAGATTTGCCTGCTTCTGCCTCCTGAGAGTTGGAATTAAAGGCTTGAGGCACCGCCTCCCAGTCCAAGAGCATTATTATTTTTTTAATCACCGTTCCAATGCAAACATATTCTCAGTAACTAAGAGTCCTATATATGATGCTCTATGACAAAGAACTAATATAATAAAATCACTAATTAAATCACAGTTTCTCACATGCAGTAGGCGAGACAATCTCTTGGTTCCTCATCCTTGTTCCACTGCCTTTGGTATAGAGAGAGCCCCAAGTGGACTTGGAACCTTGCTGTGTTTCTCACTTCCACACTTCTCTTGGGTGTCTTTGTGTTCTTTGGACAACCATTCATGAAGTAGAATTGAGAAATGACTGTTAGGATACTTGACCCCTGGGCATGCCAGTTTCATGAAGAGAAAAGATGGGCTGCTTATCGCCCAGCCTGAGCTTATGTTGTTGTTGACAACAGCTCTGGCCCAAGCTCTTACAGGCTGCCTGTCATCTAACAAGCACGTGATGAGGAGGGCAGTAAGCAAGAAATTACGGATTTGTGTCTTCCGGGAAGCTCATCCAGTTACAAGGACACATACTGTGACACATAATTTTTGTTTCTTAATCGTAAGACCTACTTATAAATTTGTACCTCTAGCTGGTTGATGTAAAAGTCACATATGTGGTTGTATGTTCCTAGGAATTAGGGAGCTTGTCCTTCAAATTTTTTAGCCCATAGTTTGCATTGGACCAAGACAAGCCATGTGCTCAGAGCAGGGCCTTCTTATGGCTTTGTTGAATGTCTTTGCTCATTCTGCAGATACCAGGCAATTTTTCTAAAGCCTCTCTGTTTCTTGTCCCCAAGGAAGGTCACAATTTGGGGCCATCTCGCCAATACAGAAATAGATAACGTTATTATTTGGGTCTGAAATGTTTCTCCGGTGGCTCTTGTGTTGGAGGGTTAGTCCTCAGTGCAAAAGTTCGGAGGTGAGGCATTGAGAAGATGCCTGTTAGGATTCTGCTTCATTCTGCCCACCTGTGATGTCATTGCCTACCTGCCATGGGGGCGTGGCCCTACCCAGGGCTATATAAAAGGACAAACTCACATCTGTCTCTGTCTGTCTCTGTCTGTCTCTGTCTTTGTCTCTGTCTGTCTCTGTCTCTGTCTGTCTCTCTCTCTGTCTGTCTCTCTCTCTCTCATACCCCTCCCCCTTTCCTTCTCTCCCCATGCTCATACAATAAAACTTTTCCATCTAATATCTGTTGCCTGACATCTTATTTTCTTATATTTAAATCATTAAAATGAGTGGACCCTGAGGGCTCCAGACTGAATTTGATATGCCATTGGGAGATGACAGAAACTCAGGAGGTGGGACTTGACAGAAGGGACAGGGTCCTTGGGGGAACACATCTTATCCCAACCCCTTATCCATACTCTACACTTCCTGCCCACCACGAGGTGTGCCTCCACTCTGCAGTCTGTTCTCGGCACAATGCTGCATACCATGGGCCCAGACACAGTGGTGCTAGCTGAGCATGGGCTGAGGCGTGAGTCCAGATAAGTCTCGCCTCCTTCTGGTTGGTTTCGAGGGCATTTTATCGTAGCTGGCTACTGGGTCTAGTTATGAACGGGGGAGAGATGGGGCTCCGAGGAGGGCTAGTGCTCCTCTTCCACTTTAGGGTCAGTCTTGGATCAGCGATGATGGTAAAACCAAGCACTCCAAAGAGTACTCCAAATCACCAAGGTCAACTTCAAGCAATTTAAATACTTGAAACTCAATCTTCACACCACCCCAAAGAAGTAGGAATGTCGTCCTAAAGAGAGGCCTCGCAGCAGAAGGCGGCAGAGCCTGACTTCAAACCCAGTTAGTTGGCTTTCAGAAAACTCCATTTTGTCCGACCGCTCAAGAGTCCCGAGGATTTCGAGCAGAAGCTAGGGTCCCAAGAGGACAATCTGTAACTGAAATCTCAGCTGGTTTATTTATAGTGGGATAGCCAGAGTCTGTTATGCAGGAACCTCTGGGGTGACTGCTCAGGGCTGGTATCTTGGCAACCCATGTTGAGCTTGGGAAGCAAGAGGACAAGGAGACCCTCTCTTCCTGGGATGAGGATGTCATTGGCAGGGCCAGTAGGAAGTTGCATCCCCCCCACCCCTACTGGAACATTTTGTTTTCACCATGGTGTTCTAGGGAGAACACGAGGATGGATACATCCCAGCCGAAAAGAATTTCCTCCATCAGCCCCTTTAGTTTGGGTGGATGTAAAAATGAGCCCTTTGCTGGGCCAGTACTACATCCATGTGGGATTTAATCAGCAGCATGTAATCCACTTTATTAGGGACGTTTGTGTTTAGGTTGCTAGGGAGCTAAGCTCCTTACCTGGATCTGCCTGTGAGCACTGGACCTGCTAGCCTGGGGGCTGGACTGGAGTCTCACAGGTCTGCTGTGCTCCAGGCCCTGCCCTCCCAAAGGAGTGTGGAAGGGACAGTGCAGTGAGTCTGCAGGGGAGCCAGGGAAGGTGAGCTTTGTTCTTGATGATCCCCCCCACCACTTAAGCAGCCCAGGCTAATTTTGTCTAATTTTTGGGTGGGCGGGAGGGGGGAAGCACAACAGCTTAAATGCAACCTTTTTTAAAAAATGCTCTAATTTATGAAGATTTTCTAGGTTAACCAGTGTCATTATGAAAAACATACTCTCACCACCAAACGAAATACTACTACATTGTTGAAGCACTTCTGTAGGCATATTTATCCAGCTTTATTCTTTGGTGGAAGTTTATTAGTGATTTCGGAAGCCACGTTAATTTGGAACAAAACAGCCCAGTATGATGGAAACTAGATAAAGCCTGTGCTCTAGGCACCGGGTAACCACAGGAAGTTGGTACCTGGTAGATGCAGTAGACAGGGACAGACTTAGCTTTCCAAACCCTTGGAAGTGTCTTGTAGGTGCTTCCCATTGGGAAGTTGTTCTTGTGTGGGGGTTTTCTTGTTTGTTTGTGTTGGTTTTTTCTGTTGTTTTGTTTTGTTAAAACAGACACTTGTTACGTAGCCCAGGCTATCCTGAAACTTGCTATTTAATCCTAAATCCTACCATGACTCTCCTGCCTTGCTTCTCCCAAGTTTGGGGATTAAACATTCTACTTGGCAGAAAACTTGAAAATAAGATTTGACCTTAAAAAAAAAAAAAAAAAAAAAAAACCAACCAAACAAACAAACAAAAAACCACGAATGCACAGGAATGAATCGTTCATTTTTCCAAAGTCAATTCCCATTATATGAATGAGTTATAGAGGTGCTCCATGGAGTGACTGAAACCTGACATGTTAAAAAGATGTGGACCACGAGCCAGCCACAAGGGAGGAAGGGTTCTGCTTTAGAATACATCAGCTAAGATGTTTTCCAGTACCTACTGTATCTTTGGCTCAGTATCAGGGATAGGAAAGGATGTAATTCTTGTCCAAGGAGCTTTTGACCCATCTGGGAAAGTAAGATGCACGCAGGTGGCTCAGGGAACAGGGGTGACTCAGTGTGAGAATGAGCCCCACAGAAACCACCCTAGAAAGTCGAGGTAAGAGGGAGGGATGAGGAAGCTGAGAGAAGAGACAGACTCCTACATCAGGGCACACTCCGTCTAGTATAAGGAGTTTATCTTATCACAGGAATAAGACCCCTGGTCCCCGCCAAGGGCTCAGTGGTGGGAGCCCACTGAATTGACATAGACTTGCTGTGGCGCATCATTGTATGGAAAGAATAAAATGGAAGAGCGTATTTCGCAACTTACATGCAGGTCAGATCCTACCATCCAGATGCTTGACCCAGAGCTCATCCATACAGCTTTAAGACCACATTAATCTGAACGGGAAACACTGAACAGTGCCATTGGAGCCAGAGGGAGCCTGCACCCTGGCACTGGGTAAACTGAGGAAAGGCACTTTGTGGATGCCATAGATAAAAACAGAGCGGGCTTTCCAAACACTTATGATGACAAGTAGATGCTTCCATTTAAAGACTTATAGGTATATGCTGGCTCTGTTTCTTAACAATTAAACTTTATTATACAACCCAAATAGCTTTCACAAGAGGGAAAAGAGGTTAAAGGGAAAAAAGAGCGAAACTTCCGGTATCGGTTTCATGGGCCTGGTCCCTTGGTGTTTCTGGCCTGCGCCCTGGTCCACCTGTTCGCTGATCCTCTTCCCGATCCATGTGCACTCAAGCCCAGTCTAACCCAGCTGCTCCTCTCTCTGTCCCCTTCACCTGCCTGTCTGTCATGTGCAAGGGACGGTCTCCCTCTCCCATTGAGGGTTGATTAGAAACACTGTAATCCAGGTGGAGTCCCCAGGTCCGCTTCCTGAATTCCAGGCCCAGGATGGCTCCACCCAGTCTATCTCAAGGTTAATCTCAGGGAGTGTCCACGGTGTGTCCAAAGGCAAAGCCCGCCAAGACTGCTTTCACCTGTGACAAAGCTTACAATCCTTCCCACAGGTATATACCTCTAATCTAGGAAGGATGTAGAACCTTAGGGCACAAGGTTGATTGAAAAGTCAGATAACCAGAGTGTGAGCATCACGGGGTCCAAAGCCTATTGGATCCCAGTGGTGTTTATGTAAGGAGGCTACAAGGTTGAAAAGCTATGTGGGAAAACTGCACAAGTGCTCAAAGGTTGACGTGAAGTTGTGTCTGTACTAAAAGGACATTTAAGCTTCATGGACAGAGAAATCCTATGCAGAGCTGGGCATGATCAGGTAGACCTGTTATCTCAGCCCTTAGAAGCAGATTCATGAGGATTACAAGTTTGGGGCTAGCCTATGCTAAGTAGGTCGCAGCTCAAATGAAAACAGCTATGCAAAAATATTAAGAATATGGTGCTTGAGAACCATTACCTGCTTGGCAGATTGACTATAGTTCTTTCATGTTTAATGCTACCAAAAAAAAAAAAAAAAAAAAAAAAAAAGGACACACTGATATTAAGATAATATTTAGATTGAAAAGGTGGAGAATTGGCCACAGCCCCTTAAGCGTTGTAGACAGTTTCAGTTTTCAAGGAAGTACGGTTGTTTGCTGTGTTGAAGTATTTTAGGGAAAGTGTGGTTGTTTTATAAATCCACTTTGATGCACATATAAGGCAGGGGTGGGAGGTGGGATGGGGCGTGTCTTGTAAATCGAGACCTTAGCTGTGAGCTGATGATTATAAAGGGGTGGCATAGACAATAACAGAACAAAAGAACCGGTCCTATAGTGGTGCATGCAGAATGATCCTGGAAGGAACTTTCTATTAAATGTCCATAACCAGGCAAAACCAGCCATAGTATTTAGAGATAATTCTATAAGTGATGGAAATATCTGGAGAATCAAGGCAGTGAGGACCAGGAAAGTGCAAATAGTGCTTACCCTTTGGGTAGGGGCTGCATTCAGGAAGCCTGAAGGTACTTCTAAGATAAGAACCCAGGCTCTTTTTTTTTCAAGCTGAGTCATGTCTCAAAAGCAGTTTCTTGTTTTTGATTATTAAAAAAAAAAAAGTGTATGCTTTATTTATACTGCTAAGGGGATAGTTTATAATGAAGGGGAGAACATATTCATATTTTTTTATCTTAACATTGTAAACAATGACATGCCTGCAAAACATTTCTAAGAATACAATCTGAGCTCAAGGAGGACAGTATTAGCATGCCATTAGGAGGCCACTGAGATTTCAGTTTTCTTGAGTGGTGAGGGCTTTCTCAAGAACAGGACGTTTGGTGACTGGTCCCATGGTCTGTATAGCTAGAAGGGAAGCATATAGACCCATTGTTTCCCATAAGACACGGCCAAGAGGGGCTGCAGACCCAGGCTGCCCTTGGTCTGCTCCTGCTGCTTAAAAATTATTTGTTTTATTTTTAATTGTGTGTGTGTGTGTGTGTGTGTGTGTGTGTGTGTGTGTGTGCGCGCGCGCGCAGATACTCATGGAGTCCAGAAGAGGGCATCAGGTCCCCAGAACTGGAATCACAAGTGGTTTATGGAACCTGAGTACTGGGAACCAAACTCAGGTCCCCTGTAAGAGCAGTGTGTTCTCTCAACTGCTGAGCCATCTCTGCAACTCAAACCCTGTGCCCCACTTCTTAATGACCGAGAGTTCCTAAGGAGTAGCCCAGCCTCACTCCGCACAAGCCGTGACTCAGTGAGAAATCTTTCTTAGCTGCTAGACCTTTGGTGTGGAGAGTTAGGAGATGCCTCTGTGTGTGTATGTGTGTGTGTGTGTGTGTGTGTGTGTGCGCGCGCGCGCATGCACACATGAAAACCAGAGAACCACCTCAAGTGTCATTCCTGAGGCACCATTCATATCTGTCTGTCTGTCTGTCTGTCTATCTATCTATCTATCTATCTATGTATCTATCTGAGTCTCTTATTGGCCTGAAATTTACCAAGTGACTGGAGGGCCACTGAGACTCCAGAACCCAACTGCCATAGCCCCTTTCCCAGCTCTTGAATTACAAATAAGTGTTATTACATATGGCTTCTTTCTTCCATATTGTTGAAGCCATGTTTTATAGCCAGGAAGATATAGTCTAATACTTTATCTGACAGTTTGTATTAAAAAACAGACACCTTAGCATTTCATCTATACATTACGTCATAAATTATTAAATAGCCTTTAAGGCCCTAATTGTTGGGTGTCCCTTTCCAGTTCTGGCCCATGTTGTGTGGACTTATCCCTGTTACCCTTTCACCTCTGTTCTAGCTGCTCTGGGGGACAATATTTCCTTCCCTGGTGTCATTACAGTAGCTAATGTAAAATTAGTGTGTGAGAGTCACTTCAAGGAGCTGACGCTTTGGTACTGTGTACCAAATATCTGTCATTTCATAAGGTCGTGATAGCCAGTGACAAACCATTCCAGTGGCTGAGAGAGGCAGGTGTCCTAAGGCGTGGGAATGTAGCATGCTTCCTTGAGTACCAGCTAACCAGGGACAGGACTCTTGATTCGAACTGCAGTCACTGCTCCCTTTTCCCAGCAGCCCTCATCCCAGTGCACTGGCCCCTATCATGCGCCCTTGGCTCTATGGACATGATCTCATCTCTTTCTCACCAGTTAGTCCCATCTCTCCTCCTTTCGTGGATAACGACCCTGAGGTAGGGCTGGGTCTTTCAACATGGCTCCACAGCAGAGGGAGACACAAAGGTGCCTTGGAGCTGTTCAGTAAAGACCCTGTGTGTTCACTGACCTTGATCCTTCCTCCTTCCACCATGGCTACCTTCCTACCCCAGTGCCTGGGTGCCAGGGTGGAAGCTATGGGCCCTCTGACAAGAGGCAGGAGCGGAGCTGAGACTGGCCGGGGAGCAAGCCTGTTCATGTATCCTCATTGCACAAACGTCATGGAAAGAGCAGCTTTCTCTCTCTCTCTCTCTCTCTCTCTCTCTCTCTGTGTGTGTGTGTGTGTGTGTGTGTAGCGTGTAGCTTTTCTAACAATGCTGGCGAACTCCTGAGCCTTAAAGTAAACAGCTACGTCATCCTGTACAGAGTCAGGAAAAGGAAACGTCAAGAAAATACCAAACCCCTGCAGCATTTAAAAAAAAAAAAAAGAAGTGGAGGAAATGATGTTTAAGGGGGGATTTCCTGGGGTCCCTATGATAGAAGGCTTTGCAACTAATGACCCCTTTCCCAAGCCATGTGTCTGAGTGAGTAAATGTTTCCCGCAAGGCACTGATCCTAGCCATTGCTCTTAGTTGCTGAGCCATCTCTCCAGCCTTACTGCACCAATCCTAAATGTTCTCCCTGTGATGCAAAGAGGGAGAGACACCCCCAAAGCCACCCAGTTAAGCTACTTCTACTTAGGGATTGTGTAAAATGTTTTCATGTGCAAAGCTGTGGAGTGACCTAGCCCACTGCCTCCCAGGAGTGATCTCACTGGCGGCTTCCTCATCTAGGACGATGGACAGAATTCTAGACATCCCTCATCACAAGGAGAAGACAGCACCAGAGAAGCTTCTGGATGCCTACACATTGGGGCTCCCAGTAGGCCTGCTGAGAATCCTGCTCTGTCTCTCACCAGTCCATCAGCAATGCCTGTCTCCTTAAAGACCACAGCAGGAGTCTCTGGAGGGTTTTTCTGGCTTGCTAGCTGGGCTTAGCATTTCCTGTTGTCCCAGAATACCTCAGGGCAGGGGAATTTGACAGTATGTCTGTGTTGGGGTGGGGGTCGGGGGCCGTGTAGAAGACCATTTTCAGAATGACTTGGGTATTCTAACCACACACCCACTGTGGGAATTCCCCAAGTCCGCCCCTTCTCCCATCCATGGCATTTCCGAAAAGCTCTTGCATCCTCAAGTGTGATGCATCAGATGAGAAGCAGCCAGATTGCAAGCCTGAAATTAACATCCCTCAGGGGGCATGGCTGGTGGACGGCTCAGAGCAAGTCCTAATTATGCTTAACCAATAGGAATCCCCCATCCTGACCTTTCCTCTCCTGAAGTCTTTGCTTCTCCTTCCCTAGTCTCACCTGGGGTGCTTGCTCCCTTGCTACCCTCTAGGATCCTGGTTGGTTTTGTCATCTACAGAATCAGCCTGGTTTTCTTTCTAAAAACAGACCTCATTCTGCATTGCCGTCTTCTGGTTGGTGGGAACTTCTCTGGGATGTTTGCCTTGCACAGTTCAGAATACACTGAATTGCCCAGAGTGCGTTCTGACATCAAGCGATGAGGTAGCAAGTGCCGTGCAAACGGGAATGCAAGGCTAAACGGGATTTCCTCAAATCCTGTTTTGGATAGTAACAGAAACAGCAGATCTGGGGAAGGTAGCCATTTAGATTGTTATTTGAAAACCTGTCATTCATGGGAAAAGTTTTCAAAAAAACGTAAAATAGCTTGCTTGCTTTTGCTACCATGTTCTGCAAGTTGGGACACCACTTGTAGCCTACAGAGTAAGATGCCCATCTCTGGTTATCTTCACCCACTCCCTGCAATCTCAGTCCTTACTTCCTGGACATTCCAGCCTATAATAAGCTCCTGCCTGTTCCCACGGGTCCCAGTGGCCCAGCCCTGTCTACCTAGCTCTCCTGACACCCCCACTCTTCTTCCATCCTGCTTCTCCCACAGACCCCTCCGTCCATTCCAAACCCTCTGCAGTCTCTATAGCCCTCTTCTCACTAGCAGTGAGAACTGCAGTTAGCATGTGCCACTCACCTGGCTTTTCAGATTTATGTACACAGACTGGGCTTGGGGGTGCATGCCTTTAATCTCAGCAATCGCAGGACAAAGGGGAGCAGATCTCTGTGAGCTCAAGGACAACCTAGGCGACATCATAGTGCCAGGGCAGCCAGAACGACACAGTAAGAAAGACCCTGTTGAACAACCATGCCATCCAAAGGCGAATGCGGTTTTTAAAACCTCTTCAGTGTGTAGGGACCCCACTCACCTGCGTGAAACTCTCAGGGTACTCAGCTCACATCAGGAATGTGAGTGAAGACCACGCTTATCAGAAGTCTTTGCTAGAATTAAAATTAGCTGTAGGATGGCTCCTGTCTCAGCACATGCTTGTAGAACCCTGACATCATCCCTCCTGATAAGTGCGGGTGAAGGTGGGCGAGAATCCGTGCATGCTTTTTAACATCTCTTCATAGCTCCTTATGAGTGGACTAACTTACTGTGGATGGATATTTAGTTTTCAAGTCTCTGTTTGAACTGATATTTTTTTCTCTTTTTAAAACTTCCAGCAGATATTAAGAATACTAAACAACCTTGGTTTCTTCCTCTGTAGAACACAAGTAATAGTAAACACTGTCCCTGAGTTATGGCAGTGAGAGCTACAGTTAGCCCCTGCCATTTCACACAAAACTTGGCATGTAGCGCACGTGCAGCTTTCAGTATGTTCCCTAGTCCTTTGCATATCGCCATCTCTCTTTACCTCATGACACCTGTGATGGGCAGGACACCTGCCTCTCCTCTTCCTGGGATTGGTAATTTTGAGGTGGGGAGGAAGGGGCAGCCTTCATCCCTGGGTTGAGCTCTCTAGCTCTCTGCCACTTTCTGAGAAAACCAGACGCCCTCTCCTAAAATGGGCATGAGTCTGCTGGAGGTCTTCTCCTTAATTGTCACCAAGCCACCTCTTCACCCCAGCCTTCCAGAACCTTCTCCCTGCTTGCCTCTGAGCCACCTCAGAAGGTGGCTTCAGTCCCAGAAAGGAAGCCTTGCCCTTCAGGTGGCCGTCCTCTATGCCTCCACTGTGTGATGGACTCTTTGGCAAAGAGCTCCTTTCTCAAACCCCCAGATGCTGGCGGCCTTGGCTGTGGATGCTAAGTTGGGAAATGAGAGATTTTACAACCTCTAAAAGCACACGCCTTGGAAGAGAAACTTTATCCGTGACTAATTAGAGTCATTCCTAATGAGGAGACTACAGAAAGGATTAAAGCACTCCTGTTGCTTTCTCAGCTTCCTGATTAGGACCTTCTAGAGTTACCAGCTCTTTCCTAAATCACTCCTTACCCAGCCAATCTGACTCCAAGAACACATCATCACGGCCTGAGTATTTTTCAGTTTAACCAATAAGAATGCACAAGTCACCTAGCAACTTTCTGGCGTGACTGGGAGGCAAGAAAGATAGATGGTAGCCTTTGAACAAAAGCCTCTCGGAGGCAATGGTTAAGTAGGGCTGGAGAACTTTCAGCGTGTTAATGGTGCCTTGAGAAATACTGCATGATAATTAGTCATCCTCTTCTGGGAGAGTTAGCTCTGTCGGGGCCTGCTGTGTATGTGGAGGACAGGTCAACTTCAGGTGTCCCTGTTTTCTGAGACTGGCTCTTACTGTGACCCAAGGCTCATTGATTGGTGTGTTCAGCCATCAGTCCCTAGGGATCCACTTTCTTTGCTTTCCAGCACTGGGATTACAAAGGCCATGAAACCTAGCTTTTCCTGTGGGTGTGGGGCATTGAACTCAGGTCCTAATACTTCCATGGCAGGTACCGCCTGAGCCATTTCCCTGCCCAAGAGCATTAGCTTTAAGATGAGCCAGCCAGTGACTGGTGAGACAAGGGAAGCATTCCTCTGCCACGAGATCTGCATCAATGCAGTTAGCCAACTAGGATGTGGTGCAATCTGGTGATGAGCTGGTGAAGTTCCAAGAAGTCTGAAGAGTCCCCTGGGCATAGGAGGTGGCATTTCAGCTGACCTGGAGCCTGGAGGGCCATAGAATTCCTACTTGTGACTCAGAAGGGAAAGGAGGCCCCACTGTGAGAACACCTGGGGGTTACCAGTGTGAGGAGAGCCTTGAGCTTGGTAGTCCCTCAGCCTAAAGGCTGTGGTTCAGTTCAGAGAGAGTGACAGCCTCAAAGGGCATTATCCAGGGCTCTCTAAAATCTCATAGTAATGTGCCTGGAGTGGCTACCAAGTCTCAGCAGATGGCCAGCCCATTCATCAGCAGGTAAAGACTTGGTTAGAACCATTCTGGGGTTGACAGTCAACACTTTGGCTTTTAGAAACTTTGTTTTGGAAAAAATATTAGTGTCTTGAGAATTCTAAGATAAAAACTGCTCTGTGAGAGCCCAGATTCTGGGTACGTGTAACTCAGTGCTGCCTATACATGAGTGTGGGTGTTTGATGCACAGGCTGGCTCTTAGGTGCGAGGTATTGCTCTCTCTGTAGACTTGGAACGAAGATCAGATAAAGGGGCCTGAGTTCAGCACTTACCCACCAGCATCAGGCCTGCAGGAAACAGCCTGTAAGTGATGCCAGTGGCGAGGGCTCTCCCTTCCCTCTCTTATGGAGGGGCAGCGAGCTTTGGGGTTTGCATAGCATTTATCGTGTTCTCCCTTGGTCAGACTATCTTCTCATTCTGAACCTCAATTTCGAGACTGATTATAGATTTCTGGTCACTTACCCCCCAAAACAAGAAATACTGGCATTGCTACTGTGTCTTGGCAGAAGCCTAGCACCTTGGACAGAACCCAGAAGAGGATTCTAGTCTGGGCTCTGTACATAACATATAGTAAATATATACACTGAGATACATATATGAGCATTCGGGTGCACACACACGCACACACACACACACACGTATGTAGGTATATATCCATCCTAACGCTATGTGGTTTGCCGCAAAGGAGCTATGATGACAAATATTTGTTCTGAGTACATGGTTTCCATGTGTCTACTACATGCAAATATCATTTTGTTAGGGATCCAGCAGTGAACAAAACAGCTGGAAAATTGCCCGCTTAGAACATCATGCAATCACAGAAAGGCAGTGAATGGACATATTGCTAAAATCCATGATATCGAGTGTGACAACAAATGAGACCCACAAAGTATGGGAAAGTGGATGTGTTAGGAAAGGGTGTGTGTATGTGTGTGTGTGTGTGTGTGTGTGTGTGTGTGTTGTAACCTAAGGAAAGCACAGAAGTCTCACAGCTGGCAGTGACATGTGAGCACAACCATGAAGGAAGGGAAGAGGTGACTGTTCAGATACCTGGGGCCAGGGGAGAAGGGTTCCAAGCAGAGGACATAGCCAGGGCAAAGAAATGTGCCTGCTGTGGAGTCTAGTGAGGAGGCCACTGTGCTGGAAGGACAATGCGCCAAGTGAGGGTCACACCAGCAGGTTAGTTTGGAAAAATAACACAGTTGATTTAAAGCTGAGGTGACTGTAAGAGAGGGTAGGTGCCCACATGGCTGGTTTAGGACATGCAGATGGAATTCTCTTTGGGCTGGTGCAGTCAGGGGAAAACTCCCACAGGATGCCATGTGGCCACTTTAGGGTTTTCCTGGCAGGAGAAGTGGCACCAAAGCCTGAAGGAGAGTTTGCGCTGCTGTCTAGAAGAAAAGACAGAGGCCAGTGCAGCGTTTAAGACAGTTTCAACGGCAGAGAAAGTTCTGCAAAGTCAAGTCTGGCTGCCTTACCTCAGGGACGCCTAGGCCAAGCTGGCAGAGCTGCTGTGCCCTCTCAGGTGCCGCCCAGGCCCTTGGGCTCCATAGCCTCTGTCCACACTCGCTGAAGAGCGTCCTGCTTTCAAGGGCACAAGCCATAGAGACACTGCCCCACCACCCTCTGAGGTCTCAGCCTTTCCGGACTTGCTGGGACCCCTTGGGTAGGAGTCGGGGAGAGGGGCAGGAAATGGGGACCCTTTCTAATGGGAAGTACTCCTGGC
>OU015742.1:97250191-97274588 GCA_907169655.1 Acomys percivali
ACACACACACACACACACACACACACACACACACACACACACACACAAATAAATAAGAAGGCGAAGTATTGCGAAAGATACCCAGCACTGAACTTTGGCCTTCACACATATCTATACACATGTATGCACACACACAAACATGTACACAAATATATCATATACAGAATTTTTTAAAAAGGTACGGATTTTATGAGTCTTGATGATACTTTGCATGTATGCTGCCTTTCTAATTTTCAAAGCACTTCTTACATTCAGTGGCTGCCCAGGTGGTTCATGTAAAGCAAGAGAGAATTGCTTTTCAAAATTCAACTTCCAAGTTTCCAAGGTCTCCTTGGTACTTGACAAAAACCTTCCTGTAGGTAGCCTTGGCATTTTACCTCTGGTTGCAGAGAAGGCTCCTACCCCTCTAGGTGAACGCTACCAGGTTCTCTCTGTACCCATAGTATACACAGCCCAGCATCTCTCAGGCTTGCAAATCCTTGAAGCCTCTATTAACTTAAGTGGCCTGAGATAGGCCAGCATGTTTGAGATTGGTACAATGTGCCTTATATATGTGAGCCTGGCTGCCTAGCTGTGAGCCTGGACCAGAGTCCAGCTTTTGGACAGCTAACTGACTTGCGCCTGGAGTGTTCCTGCAAGATCCTATGTTCAAGCAAGAGGGACTTTTGATCCTTTCTGTAGAAAGGACCTTATGTTGTCCTCATGGCTCTGGGGGAGTCTTTCTGCTAGGTTCCCTGTTTCAGGGGTGCAGAAGGCTCCTCTGTGTTCTCACCATAAAGCGATCTGAGTTCAGCCAGTTGCAGGACATTGACCTTAGTTCACTGGCTGAGAGTCCTTCTAGTCTGGTGCTGGTTGTTAGCCATTAATGAATCCTATACTAAGATTTGCGATAGAGTTTTGTTTTGTTTTGAAAAAGGATTTCTTAGATCAGAGAGGCAAGAATCACTACCCCCAGCGAGGCCTAGAATAGATTTCATGTGATTTCTATTTCCCCATATAACTATATGACTCTTGGGACAAAGACCGAGGCAGGTCCTTCCATCTGTCCAGGGAACCAGTACAGTGCTGTCTAGGTTATCTGAGAAATGCCTGGAGCCAACATTGTGACCAGTGCCGAGGAATGGAGGAAAAGCCCAGTGCCTACTCCGTCCTGGGGAGCCTTGTTGGTTGCCCTTGCAGCTCTGGAGACATGTCCTCTGTTGGCCTTCCATGCCTCCCTTGTGACCCTATCCTTGGGGTGACGGAGGCCATGCCCTTCCCTACATCTATAAAGTCATTTCTCCTAAATCATGTTTGCCTTTCACAAGAAAAGAAACGACGTAAGAAAGCTTGGCAGAGGCCCGGCCACCAAGACTCAAGCCTTGGTAATTTCTTCTGGCCTCTTTGTGATTGTAGACTTTATGAAATTTAAGTAAACACCCTTCCCTAATCCCCAGGCCGTGAGAAGCCTTCGGAGGGCTTGTTTGCCGAGCCGTCTCTGCATGCCTGTGCCGAGGAGGCACACCTAGGCTCCAGTGTTCCGCTTGTTAGGTGGTGTCCGATTTCGGCAATCCCCTTGGGGTTGAATGAGTTTAAACCTTGCGGACTGCAGTAGATGGGAAACATTATTTCTAGTCTTCTTGTTTCTTTTCCTACCTTCCCTTTACTCCCCTTACCCCTCCCCTGGGAGCTGGATGGATTATGTAATGTTAGGTGTGACCCTGGGATTCGGGGTGGGGTGGGGGTTGGGACCAAGGTCTTGTTTCCTTCTTCAGCACTGGCCCCCCCTTGTAGTGGCAAAGGTGACTGGGCCTACTGCTACCTGTGGCCTGGAAAGAACATTTTCTTGAACTTTCTTTCTTTCTTTCTTTCTTTCTTTCTTTCTTTCTTTCTTTCTTTCTTTCCTTCCTTCCTCCGTCCCTTCCTCCCACCCTTCTTTCGTTCCTTCATTTATTTATTCTTTTTTGTCATATCCTTCCTTACACATTTGAATACATATCCCATTCCTTTCTTTGTGGCTAAGCCTCACTCTTTCATAAAAGCAAACGTAAACATGGTCTTTCTCAAAGTCCACTGAGCAAGAGCATCCATGCCCTCATCTGGAGTCCATGAGTCCTGAGTTGCAGCCTGTTTCCCCTCACCTCTACCTTGTCCTCAGCAGGGGAGGGCCAGGGAGAAGGAGCCTGATCCTATATTTATCATTTAAAGGTGAGGAATTTCATGTTCTCCATGGGTACTCAGCTGTGTTAGGCAAGCCCACTGTTAATACTGAAAAGGTTCTAGATTCTTCTATAAGGGCTAAGCTGATAATAATAAACAGTCCCTGTAACTATAACTGTCATACCACCTGCCGATTTCCTCTCATGGCATTTACTACTCAAGGTTGACCTTCACAAGACAGGCAGTGTGATGACTCCCCCTCTTCCACCCAGGGACCCCCCGCTGGGGTAGCCTGAGGCAGGAGGATCTTGAGCTGGTTTCTGGTGTTGAAGGGGCTCTTATACCTCAGTGTAGCAGCCACATGCTGTCACTTCTCTCTGCGCCATGACTGTGAAAGGAGGAAAGCAAGGAGCCCAGAAGTTCCGTGCACGGTGACCCAGAGGACCATGACTGTGGAGCGACACCCCACCGAGCTCCACCCAGTTGCTGGTTGAAAGGCAGTCTGGACTTCTGGGAGGAAACTACCACAGGAGACATTTCAGTTTCTTAAGAGCTGTCCCCTGGCTTCCTGGGAGACTTTCTCACTCAACGCATCTTGTTTCTCTTTCCCTCACTATCTCCATTTTACTGAAGTCCAGTGAGAAGCAGATAACGTGGTATGCTTCCGTGGGAAGAGATGACACCTGCCACGTGATGCTTCGGAATAGGTTCCCTCTTCTATAATCACCTGCTTTAAACCGTTTTCACAAAGTGAGAGTGTTCAGAGTACATGATCCTTTATACTGAAAACACTCAGGTAATATCAAAATACACCGGATTATCCTAAAACTCATAAATGAAGAGCAAGGCCACAGGAAACAAGAGAAATATACAAAAACCGGTCCCCTCTTGATACACTAGCAATGAGCAATACAGAAGTGGAATTAAAAAGAAATTATATGCATAATGATACCCGAAAGATTTAAATACTTAGAAATAAATTTAACAAAAGAAATGGATGACAGGTATGTTTTTAAAAATGCAAAGCATTATTCCTGAGGAAAATTACGAAAGCACTAAACAGAAATGGTCTACACTTACGGAACTGAAGATTCAATATTAACCCAGCAGTTCTCCCAGATTGCTCCCTACAACACAATTCCTGCTGGTAAGAGTCCCAATGGATTTCTCTGGTCTTAATATGTATATGGAACTAGAAAGGACTCAGAAGAGGCAAAACAGTCTTGGAAGAGAACAAAGTATCATATTTCCTGACTTCAAAATGTACTAAAAAGCCAGAGTAGCAAACACAATGTAGTGCTAGAGTCAGGACTGGCTATATAGATCAGTGAACAGAGCTGAGCCCTTAGCTTTGAGGTCATCAGTTTCTTCCTAGTGCCACAACCATCCGCCAACAACGAACCCACCTGCCGTGCTTGCTTTCCTCTTATGTACAGCCCAAAATTAACTTGGTGGGCTGTATGCCTTACGTATGCCTTCCCACCTAGTTAAGGGAGATGAGAATTGTGAAGGCTGCGAGGGATGTAGGAAGTGTAAGGCTTGCCTTTTTGTCAATAGCCTCAGTGATAGAGAAAAGTTAAATGTTGGAAGAACAAAAAATGTATATAAACATAAAGAGAATCCCCTGAGTCTGGAGGGGGAAGTTGTTTGGATTGTGTCTTAAAGAACAGGGCTGGGGTGGGGGTCTGCCTCTGACGTGAACTCTGGCGCCCACGATTTAATCACTGCCCCTTGGCAGAAAGGCCCTGTGGGAACACAGAGGAAGGGAATGTAGGCTTTCCAGATGAGACCTGATGGGCTATGGTTAGACAGTGGGGGAAGAGGACCCCACCGGTCAGAGGTCTAGGGGAGGGGACTAGGGCGGAAGAGGGCAGGAGCGTGAGAACAAGAAGACAAGAGCAAGGGGGATACAATTGAGATGTAATGTAAGTAAATTATAATTTAAAAATATATTTAAAAATATAAAAAATATATAATTTAAAAAATAATAATTAAAAAATAAAAATAATATATACACACATATAAATAATAAACCACACTAGAATAATAGCAATATTATTCTATATTCTATACATTGTATGTATGTATGTATGTATGTATGTATGTATGTATGTATGTACAAACGAACGAACAGGGCTGGGAGATGTCTGGGCCACTAGAGTATTCTCTGATTTCTTAGTGTCTTCCCTCTAAGCATTGCTTTTACTATAACCCATAGGTTTCAATATGGTGTGCTTCCATTTTCATTTGATTCTAGAATTTGTTTTATTTCTGCCTTGATTTCTTCCAGAACCCACTCCTTATTCAGCAGTGTATTGTTCGATCCCCACGAGTTTGTGTGTGTTCTAGAACCTCTGCCGCTGTTGGCTGGGATCAGGTGGGATGCAAGGAGTGACTTCATCTTTCCTGTATTTACTGGGACTTGCTTTGTGTCCTAACAGGCGGTCTGGTTTAGAGAAAGCAAGCTCCATGCACTGCGGGAAATGTCCGTTCGGAAGCCTTGGACAACATACAATGCTGTTAAGTCCGTTTGCTAGATGGTGCCATTCCAGTGTTTCTGATTCTTATGGAGGGCAATCTGTGAGCTAGTGAGGCTGGCGTACTGAAGGCTCCCCTGCTAGTGTGCTGGTCTTAACCTACGGGCTCACATCCCATAGTACATCTCATAACCTATGGGCTTACGAAATTAGTTGCATCTGTGATGTGGTTGTATATACTCAGAATTGCAATGTCCCCTTGATGTAACGTTCCCCTGGTTTGTATCAGTTACCCTGTATCTTCCTCACTGCTTTTGGTTTGATGACTATTTTTTTCAGATACTAGAACAGCACAACCTACTTCTTTCCTAGAGCCATTTACTTAAATGACTTTGCCCCATCTTTACCCTGAGGTTAGTGTCTGTCCTTTGTGGTGAGGTGAGTTTCTGGGAGGCAACAAATGGATCATTCCTGCATTTGTTTCCTCCAGTCTAGTGGCTTGCATCTTTTTGTTGGGGCTGAGACCATGGATATCCTGAGCTGTCACTGACGTTGTTTACCGATCCATGCCATCTTGTTGACTTTGCAGTGTTTGGGTTATTTTCCCCCTTCTTCCTTTCTTGCTATTATTCTAGTGTGGTTTATTATTTCCTGTGGCCTCATGGGTGGATTTGTTTTTCTCTTCAGGCCGAAGGATTCCTCCAAGTATCTTCTATACAGCTGACTTAGTCGTCACAAATTCCTGTAGCCTATTTTTATCATGGAAAGTTTTTATTTTTCCTTCAATTATAACCGAGCGCTTTGCCGGGTATAGCAGTCTGGGTTGGCAGTTACTGTTTTTCTGGAAATCCATCTTCCAAGGGCCCTCCTGGATTTTAAAGTTTCAGTTGAATAATCTGTTGTTGCTCTTATGGCCCTGCTTTTATATGCGACTTGGTATTTCTCTCTCACTGTTTTCAATATACTTCTTTTCTTCTGCATAGTTAGCATTGTGATTATAATATGGAGAGGGGGAAGTTCTTTTCTGCTTTTTTTTTTTATCTGTTTGACATCCCTTTTTCTAACTCTGGGAAATTTCATGTAAGGTTCTTATAGGAATATTACCCATGTTTCTATTAGACACACAGATTATAGATACAGATATACTCTATCTGTTATCCATAGGTTTCACGGTGGTTCATATGTCTGTAATTCCCACTGGTACCTTCTTACTTCTTGAGCCTTCTCCTTCTTCAATGGCTCCAGCTCCTCTGCCTTATCTTCAAGTTCAAGTGCCTTGCCTGCTCCTTGGGACTTCCAGGAGATTGTAAGTCCTTTCCATGCAGCTCCCTCAGACCTTGCACTCCACCACAACCTCTTCTTGAAGACAGGGTCTCACCATGTAACTCTGGCTGGTCTGGAACTCACTATACAGGCCAGGATGGCCTTGAACTCACAGATCTGCCTGCCTCAGTTCTTCTGCCTACTGGGATTAAAGGCCTGTGCCACCATGCCAGGCCCTGGGCAGGTGGGCCTGTGAGGAGAGGCCTTCCAGTCAGCCTACATTGGCTTACTAAGTGTGTTACAATCCTTGTCCCTTGAGGGCTAAGTCACTCTTATCTCTCACTGAGTGACAGTGATGAGGCTGCTGGCAGCCATCTTGTCCAGAGGTCCCCAAGCATCAACATCTTATCCCAATGAGAAAAGTGAAGTCCAGAGACACTACCTGCTCATTCAAGGCTGCCTAGCAAGTTGTGCCTTTTGAGTCTTCCTCTGGTATTTTTCTTCCGTCATGTGCTGCTCAGCCTTCACCAGTCGAGAGTGGGCACCCTCGTGTGCAAAGTGGTAGGGAGAAAATAGTTATCGGGGGATGAAACAAGTCTTCAATCCTTGGGGAAAACTACCCCCAATTTAAAATTTCTGTGATTTCAAATGGCCACAGAACCCCAGGTTTGAGTATGGCCCTTTGAAATCTGTCAGCGTAGTTTCAATCAGAGCCAAAATTCTGGGCTAGTGGCATATTTATCTTGGTGGTTGTATCAGCTCTGGGCTAGCAGTGCATTTATCTCGGTGGTTGTATCAGTTTATTCACCTCATGCTTGCCTTGTGTGTATGGCCCGTGATCAGACAGTTCCCGGTCCCAACCCCTCCCTGGAGCTGTCATTTCTTTTGCATATATATTAAATAGAAAGTTCTCTTTGAGCTTGCATCAGGATTGGCTTGGCTGTGACTTGGTCTTTCAGTTCAAGTATGCTCTTCAGAACGATGCCCAGGATGTCCGTCTGTTCTGTGCCATTCATGGTTCATAGCATCCATTCGTCAGGAGCTCAGTTTCCTGTGTTTCACTCTGGCATCTCCAGGTGCACTCTGTATCTTAGGCCTTGGATGCTCAGCTAGAAAATGGAAACAAGTGGTTTACAGAAGTGAGCCAGGCATGCCAAGTTAGTCGGAGACCCAGTCTGCTACTTGCTGGTGCTGAACATGGCATCTTCCCATGGACCATCTTTGCTATTAATATCGCTGGGTCCTGACCTTTAGCCTTTGTTGTCCTTTCCCCATCATCATCGCTTCCCTGTCAGACTTTTATTGGGGATGTATGTCTTCCTTATAGAGACTTTCCATTCTGATCTTGACTTCCCATATGTCATCTGCAGGGCTTGTGTGGACCTTCCCCAAGCCCTTTTCCTCCTTCCTTTCTCAAAAAGCATTGTGTGAAGACAAAACTTGGCAGCAATTTCTGAGTTTAAGTGTTTCTAGTTTTAGGTTGTTCCCCCAACCCCACCCTCCCCACCCCCTACTTCTTGGATCTATTCATTGAGAACCTTCTGGCCAGGTACAGTGGCTCCCACCTATAGTCCCAGCACTTGGGAGCCTGAGGCAGGAGGATTGCTATGAGTTCTATGCCATTCTAAACTCCACGGTGAGTCTCTGTCTTGAAAACAGAGAGGAAAAGGGTAATGAGGAGAAGTGAGAATATTGTTCAGGGAGAAAAGAGATGGAAGTAGAGAAGAGAGGACCTCGGTGGAGGGATGCGAGAGGCTGCTCTGCGGTAGGGGTGCTGGGGCAGGCACTGGGGGCAGGGACTTGGGAATTAGGTCCCCTGGTTCAGGGTCTTAGCTGGCCCCACCTCTGAGTCTCCATTTCTTCACCACATAGGAAGAGATGTTTATTCAGGCACAGTGGCACACACCTGTTATCCCAGCACTCAGGAGTCAGAGACAGGTGGATCTCTGTGAGTTCGAGGCCAGCCTGGTCTACAAAGCAAGTCCAGGACAGCCAAGGCTAACACAGAGAAACCCTGTCTCAAAAAAACAAACAAAACAACAACAACAATAATAAAAGAGAGATGCTTATATCATCTCTTTATTTTTAAGATTTATTTTATTTTATTATTTATATGTGTCAGTGTTTGTGTATGTGTGTTCATATTGGTGCCCACAGAAGCCAGAAGAGGAACAGCAGACCCCAGATCCTGGGTGCCTGGAGCTGACCTCCTGTCTTCTGAAAAAAACAAGTGCTTTTTCCTTGTTAACTCTTAGCTATGGAACATCACCCCTGTCCCGTATGCTGTCTCTCTCAAGTGTTGCTTATGAGGAGCAACAAGACACAGAAGGCACAGTGACACTGCTTCTTCCCCCCAAATCCACTCCATTTGGGAGGGAGGCCCTATGAGATGGGAAACATTGTTACAGCTGTCTTGGGAACAGGGAGTTTTCTCCCCACCAAGTCATTGTTATAGAGTACTGCAAAACTTGAAATAAGGAAACAAAGACTCCTTTTAAAGCCTTTGTTTGCGGAATGACCCTATCATCGGGCACTTTGTTCTGCCTGAGTTTATGTTTCTTTCTTAAACTGTTGAGAGTTTACTTTGCTCTTCTAGAAAATAAGAACCAGCACACAGCTACCTAACCTTCTTGCCAAGGTTCTGTGGGGGCCTGATAAACAGCTGCCAGTGGACAGATGTGAGCAGAAATGCCACGTTATCCAGTGGTTCTTTTGAACTGACTGAAACGCAGACAAGGGAAAAGACACCCCACCCCACCCCACCCCACCCCACCCCACCGCACCCCACCCCCAGCAATGACAGGAAATTCAAAAAATGTAGGTTCTGGCCCAATCCAAGTCCGTTCCTCAGTTTGTAGCAGAAAAAGAGCAGGCAACCTGCAGGCTGTTGATCTGGAGGGACGTTAGCCGGTCACAGGGATGCAGACAAGGCTGGCAGGAGGGTGGGCAGCTTCTGTCCTCTCCTGATAGGACACCAGTGTCCAGGACGCAGTAGCCCATGGCAGAGCAGACAAGAGGCACTCAGTGGCCCCACCATCCACACAGCCCTTAGACACCTGGGGAAGGATCCAGGTGGTCACTGGCTAGGTGTGGAATGAAATATTCCCAGAAAAATCTAGGCCAGTATTTAAGATGCTATATGTTTGTTTGCTCAAACCAAAGTTCATCCAAAAATGCCAGACAGAGCCATGTGTGGTGGTGCACGTCTTTAGTCCCAGCACTCAGTGAGGCAGAGGCAGAGGCAGGCAGATATCTCTAAGTTCAAGTCTACAAAGCCAAGGCTATACAAGGGAACCTTCTCCCTCCCTCCCCCCCTCTCTCTCTCTCTCTCTCTCTCTCTCTCTCTCTCTCTCTCTCTCTCTCTCTCTCAACAAACAAAAAACCAGACAGTATGGGTTTTTTTTAAAGAAAGAGATTTATTTATTTATTTTGTATGTTGTTCTGCCTGCATGTACACCTGCAGGCCAGAAGACGGCGTTAGATCACATTATAGATGGCTGTGAACCACTTTGTGGTTGCTGGGAATTGAACTCAGGACCTCTGGAAGAACAGTCAGTGTTCTTAACCTCTGAGCCATCTCTCCAGCCCAACAGTACAGATTTTCAATCCCAGAAATCCAATTTGGAGACAAGAGGCAGTAGGGAAGGAGGAGGTGACACATGAAAAAATTAGTAAGGATGCTCACAGAGACTGCTCACCATAGCAATGGAATTCTTTGGTTTTCTAGATGTCCCTAATTTCATGGGTTAGGTCACTTAAAATGACAGGCACAAATAAAAGTATTCCCCACTTATCTGCACTTGGTTTTCTTTTGGCCAGAATTGTCTGCCTGGGCAGAGGCCTCAGCCTGGGGCACCTGTGTCCCTGGGGATGAGGCTCCTCAGGGGCCTTGCATAAGGAACCAGTATCAACATGACCAGCCAGTGCAGCACAGAGTGTCTCACAGTCTGGTTGAGAAAAGTACATCTTTAAGGTCATCGGGATTTAAGGAGGTCAACATTCATGGGGCCCTTGCAGAGATAAGCACTTTTGTTAATTTTCTAGGCAAATCTGAGAGGCCAATCCTGTTCAGCATTCTCAAACCCCTGTGTTTGGTCTGGGCCGCCTGCCTGCCACTTGTATTTTCCTCCTTCAGGCAGCATCTGAATTATTTTTGAAGTAAAAATGCCAGAGCCATTGAATATCCAGAACACAGGCAAGAGAGTGTTCCTGGTTGCTGTGTGATGTTTCCTCATTGCTTTCTGCTCAAGGTCAGATTTTACAACATTGCCATATAAAGGAAGCAAACATTCAAAGTGAAGAAATTGAATATTTCAGGTTTTGTTTGTTTGTTTTTGTTTTGAGGCAGAGTCTCGCTGAGTAGCCCTTGATGGTCTGGAACTTGCTATGCAGACCAGGCTGGCTTTGAAATGTCAAGGGATCTACCTGCTTCTGCCTCCAGAGTGCTGGGATTAATTGCATGTGCCACCCCCAAACAGCATAGTCTGAATTTTATTAAAGAATATGAGAGCATCCTTTTGACTCAGAATTACTATTGGATGTTATGAGAAGGTCCATTTGGTCCAATATATATTTTCTCTGGAGAGCATACTCTTTTATTACAAAAGTGTATTTTGGTCCCCCAGAATTGAAGTTGACTGAATGGATGACCGATGGAGCCTGTTCCTCCACAGTTGTGACATGTGAAGTCACACAGGCTGGCCCTTCATGAGCCCTGCCCAGACAGCCCAAGAGCCTGCTGTACTGGAGCATCATTAGTGCCCAAAAAACATTTCATGACACCTTACATAGATGAGGCCTGGAGTGGGTCTCAGAATTGCCATGCCCCAGGTGACCACACACTCACGGAAACTGAGGGAGATGGACAAAGCCAGGGAAGGTCAATGCTACCCACTTGTGTTAGGCATACAAAGAAGGCTTTGCCTCCCACATCCCTGAAGGCCACTGTGGCAGAGGATTCAGAGCCAGAACTCCTTGTCCTCATCATTCTCCCCTTCACCCTCCTCAGGGCTATCTGCCTGGTGTTCATCCCAGAAACCCAGGGAAATATAGATAGCCCTGTCAATCTTACAGTCAGGTTGAAGATTGAAGGTTGGTTGGCTGGGTGGCTGGTTGATTGGCTGGTTGGCTAGCTGGTTGGTTGGCTGGCTGGTTGGCTGGTTAGCTGGCTGGTTGGTTGGCTGGTAGGTTGGTTGGTTGGTTGGTTGGTTGGCTGTTTGGTTGGCTGGGTGGCTGGTTGATTGGCTGGTTGGCTGGTTAGTTAGCTGATTGGCTGTCTGGTTGCCTGGTTGGTTGGCTGGTAGGTAGGTTGGTTGATTGATTAGTTTCTGTAACAATTTCATCCTCATTCTATTTTTTATTTTAAAATTTAGTTTGTTTTATTGTCTCTGATTCCTCCATGGTCAACGTTATTGTGGTTAAGTTGGTGTCTTAGAGAGGTTTATGGAAATGGAGTCTTTCCTTAAAATGTTCCCTGCAGAAGGAATGGAGTATAGCTCAGTAGTGGCGCACATGCTTAGTGTGGGCAAGGTCCTGGGTTTGATCTCTAGGATGATTAATTTGGGGTATGGGGTATAACTCAGTGCTGCAGCACTTGTCTGCCTGAGGGCCTGGGTTTGATTCCCAGATGGACACCCCCCCCCAAAAGAGTGCTAAGGAGATTTTCAATATCTGACAGTATAAAGGGAGTGCATCCTTGGCACCCACAAGGATTCATAAAGTGCAGAGCTACCTTCTTCCTTTTCGCTTGTGTGGGGGTGGGGTGTGGGGGGGAATCAGGCCTGGCACTCAGTGTCCTGGAGCACAGCACAGCACAGCGCTGGCTTTCCTAAGTGTCCATCAGCACCTTGAGCTCATCAGCTAAGTGCTCCCTGCTGTCCTGCCAGGAGACAAGGGCTGTTGAGTGCAGGGGGTGTCAAGTAAGCATGCTGGACAATGGCTCCTGCTGAAGACAAGATGGAAGGCAGGGGGTGAGAGCCAGGGGGCATGTTGCGATCTCCCTGTGGGCAGTTCCCGGCACACAGACGGTCTTGCTCTGTCCAATCAATCCTCTTCCTGCGAACGGTTCTCCTTGGCAAACCATGAGAGGTCACGCGTCAGCAGTGTCCCACTGGGTTTCTAAAACCCTGCCTGGGAATTAGAAACTGGACACAAGCTGGGGACTCAGTGGTAAATGGCAAAGTTGGACAGGGTGATGCTGGGATTCTCTGAGACACTCAGCAATCTGTCTTCGTCAGTGGTAGCTTGCCTTCCCCTCGCACCCTCAACTGCTGTTCCTTTCATTTCCTGAATTCTTTTAACTAAATTGAAGGACAAAGGCACAGCTTATTAATGCACGTGTTATGCTATTAAACAAAACCACATAGATCTTCAAGCTGTTTCTCCATTTTGCTAGATAGATTCTTAGCAGTCATGTTAAGAATTTCCATTGCAGAGAGTGAACATTCTTCTCTCTGGACATTGCCAAGTTAAACATTTCAGCCACTAGATGGCGAAAGTAGTTAGAAAGGCAAGTGGTTATGACTGACTCATCCAGAGCCTTCAGGAAGAGGAGACTAGAGACCTGAAATGGTTCAGCTTAGCAAAGGTCTGCTCAAGACCTGTGGCTTCTGGTTTCCAGTATTGGCAAATTCATCCATATACAAAATTTGAATGTTAGACAGGAAAAAAAACTAGACTAATTCAGTAGCAGGATTATTTCTTTTAAAAATTAGATCCATGGAAGCTGGGATCTGTTTGTTCCTTCTTGATCCTGCCTGTTTTACATCTAAAATGAAGACAATTGAAACAACTCCTGGGCTCATGAGTGGACTCCAGCCTCCGATGCTGCGTTCTAAGCCCCATCTGGTGGGGGTAATAGCTTATCCTTGGAGAGAACTGTTTGGGGCTCTGTGGGACAGGCCGTGCTTGTTTGTTTTTTGTCTTTCATTTTAAATAGAAGTCAAGCATGCTCCCAGGACAGGGAACACAGTCACTGTGACCATCTCAAAACAGACAGGAAAGGATTTGTCAAGTGTTTGGTCAGACGGTGGCTCCGCTCTGTTCTCTTCGTCGGTGCTCTGTCTAAGCAGGAGCAGCACTTTTCTACCAAACCTACCCTAGGACTCGTTAGGGAACCCGGGAGGAGGGCCGGGCATTTTAAAGGACATCACAGAATCTTCCTTCGTCTGTGAATAACTGTCTCAGGCTTGGGCCCTCAGATTCTCCACTCGCTAATAACATTTTATAGTCTATGAAAATCATTAACTGCCACTGAACTACATAGTCTCTCTCATCCCTTTGACAACAGAAGCCACCTCCCTGAGTTTCCCTTAGTGATGTATTCCTTGCTACTCCTTGGTAGCCGCCAATTAATCAGATTTCTTTGTACTGATGCTTTCTCTAATAAGTGGTATGTGATGATGATGGAAGGGCAGCCCTGGTAAACAAAGGTTTAATAACCCTAGCCCAAGGGCTTCAGATTAACATCTGTCATCTCCACGAGAAGCAAAACCTGACTAAATGCTGTCTCTTTTCTAGATTAGATAGAATAATTAAGGAAACATTTTTCTGCAGGAGCTTACATTGTGGTTTTGATGGCAGTCCAAACAGTGGGGACTAAAAAATGCCTCGTTGGCCTAAAACCGGGGACATAAATGAAGGTAGAAGGCAGTGTATTGTTTACAATTTCAATCGAGTATCTTTTATTTATTGTTTGATAATGTCATACGTGTAAACAATGTATGTTGATCATCTCCACCACCAGTGTCCCCCTCTGACTCCCCACGTGCACCCCAACACTTTCTCCACTTCCTGTACCTGTCAAAAAATATTTATTTTTACTATTTTAATTATGTGTATGTATGTGGTATGTGCGCATGAAGGCACGTGCCCACAGAGGTTAGAGAGTGTGATCTCCCGGGACTTGGGGTCATAGGCAGTTAGTTGTAAGCCTCCTGATGGGGGTGCTAGGAATCAAACTCAGGTCCTCACGAAGAACAGTTAACCGCTGAACCGTCTCTCCAAGACCTCATGGACCCTTTAAAAAGATTTATTCATTTCTTTTATGTTCTGTGTATGAGTATGTTGCCCACATGTATATCTGGGTACTGCGTGTGTGTGTGTGTGTGTGTGTGTGTGTGTGTGTGTGTGTGTGGTGTCTGCAGAGGTCGGGGTATGGGATCCCTTGGAAATGGAGTTGCTACAGATGGTTTTGAGTCAACTTGTGAGTTTCTGGGAAATAAACTCAGGTTCTCTGCAGTGGCTACAGGTGCTCTTAACTGCTGGGCAATCTCTCTGTCTCGCTGGGTTTGTTTCCCTTTGCCAGCACACCCATAAGAATGCTAGCTTAGCTACAGCACCCTCAAATAGCGAAGCTCTAGGAGACATCAATGCCACATACTTGTCATTCACCTGCTTTCCCCTCCTTAGTTTCTCCTCAAATTTATGAATGGGAATAGATGAGGATGCGTAGAGGGGGCCGAGAGCTTCATTTTGACTTTGCAGTCGCCAGGGGAAGAAGCCAGGAAACCATCGACATCAGCTAAGAGCAACCTTATATGACCCATTACATCTTGTCCAAGTGAATTGTGAAAAGTTCTCTCCAGTGCGCTGGGTGCAGTTCCTGGGCTCATCTGCCCATGCCTCTCCTGGATTTCCCGCTGAAGTGACCACAGCATGGCAGATGTTTCTGTGCTGGCCAGCTGCGGGCAACCATTGTCACTGGCTGGCCTTTGGTTCTAGGCCCGTGGGAGCCACATCCCGGCTTCCCTGATGGGGTGGGATAGTCCCCTCTGTGGCAAGGGTTGTCCCAGGCTTAGAGGGAAGTGCTTACGGGTTTTTGGTCCTTTGCTACTTTTGCTACTTTGACAAAGTTGACGGTGTTTTATCTCATCCAAACAGAGGTGCGTGACAAAAGACCAGTGCTGATTCCGGTCGATTCCGGTTCTGTGGAGTACATACATGCAGTGCTTCTGTACTTGGTCAGAAGTCAGAACTGCTGTAAATTGCTGCCAGGTAGAGAGTTTGAGGGACCTACCATGATAGAAAGAAAAGAAAAAGAGATGAGTAATTTTTAATTACCTCACTTGTAAAATAGGTGGATACTACTGAAGTGCTCAAGAATGTTGGCTTGTAAATTATTTTAAAATGTATGCACTTGAAATGGTTATCAACTGTCCAAGCGATATATTTCTTTTAAAAGATAAATTCCCAGTTGGCTGTTAATAGCATCGTATTGGGCCAGGGGGTACCACATAGCATGAGTGACGTCCTAGGTTCAGTCTCCATTATACATGAAAGAGTGGGATGGGCCTGTCATCACGAGTACTTGAATAGGTGCCAGACAACTGATGCGCACTACATAGTGAGTTCATCAGAACCATTTGGTTCGCATGGCTGGTATAATGGGAGAAGAGGGGTATCCAAAACATGAGTAAAGCTGAGAGAGACTGCCTGGGTGGTAGCTGAGAGTCCTCCCTGCCAGGCTGAGGGTAGGCTGAGCCCAAGGCTGGGGTGTGTTAGCCTGGGCTTTGCTGACTGCCAGTCTTGTTTGTCTTTTGTGCCTGTTGTGCGTATCCGAGTGTGAGCCCAGCCTGCAGAGGACATGTGAAGGATAGCTCCGTCCTGATGCTCAGAGAGGAACGATGGGGCGTGGGCTGCTTGTGCCTTGGAAGCATTCCGCCAGCATTAGCAGATGCTCACATAGCGCCTGCTGAAGACTGAAGTTCACAAGCCATAGTCAACACTTCCCGTTAGCTCCAAGCAGGCCTTGGGGGTCCCATCTAGGGGAACTGTTCCTCTCTTAGGAACCAGGTAACTTGGTAGTTACCTAGCTGTCTTCCTGACGTGACAGAACAACAGCGTAACTCGAGGGAAAGGGAACAGTACAAGTCATGTGCCCCTGGAAACAGGCCAGCTTCTCATGTGCTTGCTCAGTTTGCGCACATCTAGGGCTCGTAGGTCAGTCTTGCAGAAGAACGCATACTTCTTACGTAATTCTGTGCTCGAAGGGAGAGCTCCACTCCAGCTTAACAATCTTATCCTTAACTGAAGAAAACTGCCGCGACGATTATAAAGCCCTCGGCAGTTTTCCTCCTCATTTATATTATTGATGGGTAGGTAGTGCGTTGCTATGCGTTGCTATGCATTGCTATGACTGAATACATTGACAAAAGGTAACTTGAGGAGAAAAGGGCTTATTGCAGCTCACAGGTCACAGCCCATCACTCAGGCAAGCCAAGGCAGAAGCTCAAAGCGGGAGGAACACAGAGGGAGGAGCTGAAGCAGAGCCCATGGAAGAATGCCACTTATTGGCTTGCTTCCTGGATCTCCTTCAGTACAAGCCCTCCTGCCGAGGGATGGTACCACCCACGGTGGGCTGGGCTCTTCTGCATCAATTAACAATCAAGAAGATGCCTCACAGGCCAGTCTGATGGGGACAATTCCTGTAATGAGATTGCCTCTTCTCCCCCTCCCCCCGCCCATGAATCAAGTTGACAACAAAACTGACCAGGATAGGTAGGAACATCTATTAGGATTTTTTTCTTTTAAAGAAAGATTGTGCAAGAGTATAAATCGGGAATGAGGATAGGTCATTTGTTTGAACCCCTTTGAGGAATCAGTCATTTAGACTATGAGCATGCCCATCTGCTACTAATGGCTTCAGAAAGAAGATACACCAGGGGCTTTGGAGTCAAGATCTTGTGATGGTGCTGCATTGGGTGTCTAGGAAGTGGTGGTCACTCACATTGATAACTCAAACAGCATCATCTATGTAAAGATATGGTAAATGCATCAGCAGGCAGTGGTAACTGTAATTGGCAATTGTTTGCAGGTTGATTATTACATGCAAGGACGTAAGAACTGAGAAAAAGCCAGGCACGGTGGCACACACCTGTCATCCATGCACTTGGGGAGGCAGAGGCAGGAGGGTCTCTGTGAGCTCGAAGCCAACCTGGTCTACAGAGCCAGTCCAGGACAGCCAAGACTACATAGAGAAACCCTGTGTGTGCAGGTGGTGGGGGTTGGAGGGACGCAGAAAGGTACAATCCACCACCAGGTTAGACAGCCATGTCTGATGTCAGACTATAAGGCATGTCGTAAGGTTACCAGCTACAAAATGGGCTTACTAATTAGATGCTTAGCCTAATCTAAATGCTTCAGAATAGGGAAAGTCGCCTCCAAGAGGACAGTGGAAAGTGTTCAGCTTGTGGAAGGGAAGGGCTGGGAGCCTCCAGAAGCACCAGTAAGTGTGACAGGGCTGAGGTATCGGCTCCAGTCAGGAGTTCTAGAGGATCAAACTGAATTTTCTTAAGTTAAAATTTTAGGCTAGCATGCAAAGTAATGAATTCCATTACGTCATCTTCATATATGTCTGTCAGTGTACTCTGTTCTCATTTATTCCCTGTCTCCATCTCCCTGCTCCACACACACTTCCTCCAGATTGCAATTTAGTTTACTAGCCGACTGGGTGGGTGTGGTACTAAGCGACACCTTTGAAAGTGTGAGCATTGCACTGGCCAGAGCTGGTTAGAGACGCAGGATTTTAGGGCTTAGTCTAGACATACAGGCTGGGGACTTGGATGTAGTTTGCAGGACTCTGGTTTCAGGAAGTTCCCATTTGAGTTTTCTGGGTCCTACAGTTTGGAAAGCACCGTGGCTGACCTACTGGGCTTTGTTCTGAGCAGCAGTGGAGTTGGAGGCCTTGCAGGGATGTCTCCTTGGGAGAGTGGCTTTGACTTGACATCCTTTTCTTCAATTTCAATTACCACCTACTCACCGAGAGCTCCCATGCTGCCCATCAACTACTGCTGAAGAGGCCTTTTAGTTCTTGCCGGAAGTCATCTCTGAAACCTGACCAGAGGCCCAGGGTGGATCGGGATGGCCAAGCGTTCAAGGGGCACTTCTGTGAGAAGGATGTTGTTGGGTTTTTGTTGATGCTTTGCTTTATGTTCAGTGGGTATCTTGCAGAAAAATATTGAAGTCAAACAAAACTAGACAGCCACTCTGAAGCATACAATTTAAAGCATAACACGTATTTGTATGCTTTATGGCCTCTTACAAATCAATTTTCACTGGTTTTGAAGCATTTCATTTTATCTGGCATTTGTCATAAAATTTACATTTCTCTAGACATCTATGATACGGCTATAAAAACAATGTGAGTGGAGTAAAATAACTTAATGTTGAACCCTAGACACAAATGCTTGACCTTTCCACCTATGCATGTTAATTTTGGATATTTAAATGGGACCTTTATTAATTGAATGGCATTGAGGATGACTTCCAGTATGAGGGAGAGACCTATAGCACTGAAGCAAAGACACCTGGCCTCCACTTCTGGCTGATGTGCTTCCTCGCTTCGTGACCTTAGGCATATCGTCCTTTGTTTCTTGAGGTAAAATGTTAAAATGTAGAACTTAACCCCTGAGGCTGCTACCAGATGTTAACCTTTGCTTATTAACTGCCTTCCCATTTGCCTTGGGTTGGAGTTTCAAAGATAGAAAAAAGAAAAGCCAAGGAAGGCTTGCTTCCAAACAAGAGGGTTTTTCCTTTGTTGGCAAACCACCCAGAATTCAGAGATGTCCGTGTCCCTCGGTGCTCTGGTGCAAATGGACTAGCGAGACCCTCATCGTTTGGACTTTGTTGCCCCTCTTAGGCCCATCTTCCCTTCTGGAGTCTTTGCTAGCAACTAATAAAATGCCGTCTTTAGTATGGACTCTCACTGCATGGGAGCCTCTCATTCTTCCAAGCAGACTTTTGGAAAGCCTTCTATAAGTACAAGCTAACTGGCTTGAACTTTGTCCATCCCCAAGCCCCAGGCAGCTGCAGAGTGAAGGGCTGGGAGTGAGAGTTCAGAGCTCCTATTTTCCTGTTCTGTTTTTAATGGGCCAGGTACCTACCATAAAGATAACCTATTTTATCCTTCTCTTTTGGTTCCTACCTTTGGATCACCGGCTTGCGGGTGGGGAAATCGGTACTGCAGATTGCCAAGTCTTTGTTAGTCAGAATGTAGCTAAGTATGCCTTGAACCCAGTTGTCTGGAGCCAGAAGAGGATTTTACCCTCTGCACCATATAGGTAGAGATGAGAGTGGGGAGAAGCTGTCAGGAAAAATAAATGGTGGACTCTGGTGGCGAGAAGGCTGCCAACAGGTATGGATATAGTCAGATCACAGGCTGCGCGATTTTCAGTTTCCATGACTCCCGCTCTGTCACCCCAATTCATGGCACTAACAAATCTGCCAGGGAACGGGTTCCTACCCTGAGAGGCCAGCCTCCTAACTGAATTGTCAGCCTGGAGTTCACACCAAAGCTTCGCCCCCACCCTGAAGCTCTCACCTGCCCTGTCTATATCACCCCTCTCCAGAGAGCTAGGAACAAAGGGCCTGTGAACAAATTAAACACAGGCTGTTTCTGCAAGCACCCATGCCTGCTTAGTGCAGACACGTGATGCTGACTGGAGTCCCATTCTCGTATGTTTTAAATAAACACATGTGGGAATCCAGCACCTCCTTCCATGAGGACAAGAACAGTTCTACAACTCTTTGCAGAAGTTCTGCGCTGTTACACCAAATATTTACAGTGTTGTCTTACCACACTGCTCACTGTTCGGAGCAAACTTGAGTGGAAATGCTGAGATCAAAGAACTTCATTGCTGAAAAAACCCCAGTTGATGCTCTCTGCCTTCCATCTAATGAAAATATTAGTGTAATGTTATGGAAATGCTCTTCTGCACGCACACAGCCAACAGCCTTGCCCTTTGAATTCTAGAACAATGTCATGAAGTGTTCCAAGTCCACAGGATTGAGTTGTATGTGTATGTTCATGTATTGGGTCCAAGTTGCCAGTTTCTCACATTAACACACTTGAATTTCAGCTCTATTCAAGCAGACACAACATGAAAGGGAATTGAGCAGAGTGGAGATGTCAGATTTACTTTCTTGCTTTCATGGTTTCTTTGGCTTGAGGCAGCCATGCAAATGAATCCAACAACACTGTCTCTAGCACTAAAAGGCGGGTTGGAGGAAGAGGACCACAGTTAACATCAAACCATGGTTATCAAGCCTTGGGAGGAACTTCAGGCCTTTGATTGGGTTTCTATGACCTTACAGTTATAGCAACACAATACACAATGGTCTCGGTTATACAGCGAGGGCTTTCTCAAGGTATAGCTGGAATAGATTGGGCGAGTCCAGCATAGTGTTAACCACTGTGGGGATGTTAACTGGAGCTTCAGGGTCAAAGCTTGGGCTCTGACAGTGGTGTTCAGCCACAAGTTCCCAGTAGACCAATTAAAGAGACACATTATAATAAGAAAATAGAGCCAAGAGAGGTATTTGATGTTGGCCACAAAGGGAGGAAGAACAGATAAAGAGTCCATGAACCACAGATCTGGGTTCAGGGCTACTAACAAGGGATTTAGGTTTAGATAGAGGGCAGCAGGTGTGAACTGGTAGCTCTGGTGAAGGTTTGGCCTGCCTATCATTGGCTTGGCACCGGTTTGTCTTGTAAGGTGGTCTTATAAGTTGTAGAATTGTGTGGAAACTCCTGTAGTCTTTCACCATTTCTCAGCATGGGATTCTTGAGGCAATTTTAATAATATGGGGTCCATTGTTTCATTGTCTCTCTTTCAAATATATTTTCTCCTGCCAGAATGGCTACAGGGATACAACCAGGTGCAGGCAACATAGCCCTGGTAATTCTAGGAGACAGCCCTTACTGTAGAAACTGTCCCTTTGAGAGAGGTGCCTATCTGTCACTACGTTGGCTTAGAAGAACACTGCATACCACTGTCCAAGAATTTATCTTCTAGTTGAATTTACTAACATGTGCAATCATCAGAGGAGAAAACAGAATATAATGAAATAGAATTGCCAAGTCTTGATGTTAAGGGTGACCTGGCACCTGCTTAGTCAACTGGTTAGCAGCCATTATTATTCATGAGTAGCTATGGGGGGGGGGGGGGGGGGGGGGGGGGGGGGGGGGGGGGTGGGCATTGAGCATAACAACTCCAGTGGCCACTGCAGAGTTGGACTCTGACAGAGAGGTCTGGTCTGGTAACCTGTATGCTTCCAAGGCATTCTGACCTTCAGCCAAGTCATCTAGTCCAGCCTCTCTCCATGAACAGAGGGTATTTCTGTGAAGAGCCCTGAAGTATGACTATCTGACTGAAGCCAGCACCCTTCATGTTGGAAGGAACTCAGTGTAGGACAAAGCTGTGGGACTCAGTATTGGCAGACTGTTGGCACTATAAGGTCTGCTATAACAAAAGAGGCCTTGATTGCTCTGTGTTCTGCTCGTTGCTCTCAGCATGGCTCGGTAACACAGGCAGGCTCCCCTTGCAGCATGAAGTCTTCCCAGTAATTTAAGAGAGTTCCCTTCATTGGGCCCTTTTGTCTAATGGTCCATGTGTGTTTATTCAGTTCAGATGCTCAACCTCTAAACAGAACTCACTGAAGCTTGCCGTGGCCACGTTGTTCCTTGTAAGCCATGGCCTCTCTTCACCCTTTCATGTCCTTCTGCTGTCAGTGTCAAACATGGTACCCAGGACGGGCACCACACTGACCACTGCTCTGACCAGCAGAAGCCAACGGGGACAGCAGCATTCGTGTCTGTGACTGTGACCCTGTGACCTGCCTCTACTTAGGCTCTGCTGAGAATACTCACGGGCCACACAGGCGATAACAGAATGCTCTATGGGCGATTGGCAGTGGAAAGGGTTTGTGTGGTTAGACTGCCCAGCTATGAGCTAGTGCCTGGGGAATGTACCCTGTTAGGATGAATAGATAGCAGCCTTATAACGTTCTAAGTCAAGAAACATAGAATATTCATGTGGGGGTGTGGGAGTGCGTGTTTGTGGGTGGTGGTGTCTTTAAGATGAGCAGGTAATCGCTGTGTCATTGTTCTTACCCGTACAATCAGCCCTGACTGTCACACTAAGTCAAGGAAGCATGAAGGACTGTTTTCCTTCTCTTTCTGTTGTGATCAGTGCAACTACTACCATCTAAGCAGGTTATAGTTTCTTCCCATAACTGAAGGGAAAGGCTGATATGCCTTGTTGAAGGATTTGGGGTCAGCTTCCCAACCTTGCCTGTCTGCAAAACCAGCTGCAAGGTATTGAGCACTCAGCTCCAAACAGGACATCCCTTGCAAGGCTCAGGGAACACCAAGGAAGATGGTGCGGAAATACTCCCTTTGTAAAAGGGAGAGGAAGCAGGAGTCTTGCAGATTGCTGTCTTCTGGGCCACAATCTGGCCATTGCACTATTGAACTTCGAGAGCTCTGAATACCTGCGTAAGATTGGTCATGTCAGCATCCTATCATGGGACAGAGAGTGGCTCACAGTACCACGCCCATCCCTAAGGATTTCTGGGTAGCTCATGGTGGGGAAAAGAGACATTTTTTCCCCAGTGGTGTACCCATTGGTAATCCCATATTCCTGTAAATAATCCCTAGCCAACTCTGGGTTGGCTATCCTGGGTTACAATCCTAGTAACAGTGCGAAAGGCACTAACTAGTTGGGAAGAGCAGAGAGGATCAGTGGGAGTGGGAGAAGCTAGACGGAAGTGAATATGATCAAAATACATTATGTGCATGTATGAAAATGTCATAGTCCAACCTATTGCATGTAACTAACATATGCTAATCTTAAAAGATGTAGACTTCATAGAGGGGAAAAAATGGGCACAAGAATTTGCACATTCTTAGGGAGAAAGGGGAGGGAAAGAATTGTTGGGGTGTTGAGAGCTCATTGTGAGGTGGACTATGCAGGTCAGTAATTCTATACCAGGAGATTGCAAGTTTGTTTTTTTGTTCTTGTCTTTCTATGAGCTCATAGATAGGTCACTTTAACATAAATATAGGCTCCTCTAATCCTCTGTGCTAGCTAGAGGGTTTCATTGTAGACAGAAGTAAGCAAGCAAGACATGGGACAAAGGATTAAGATAGAGAAAGCAATAAAACAATGCAGGGCTGATACAGCGCCAAAGCTGCAGCCATGTTGACAATGGTATTCAGCTTTGGGAGCCCCCTGGACTCCAGGGCTCCAGCATGATTCTTCCAAGTGTTATGTCTTCTGTTGACAGAGGCGATAGGGTATCTCTGGGTTTCTGGAATTATACTATCAGCCTTCTGGCCAGCTCTAGCTCTCTGTGGGGGACCATCTCCCATATTGCTGAGCTGGAGGTTGGGGATACTCATTGAGTACTGAGGTATTGCTCTGTACAACCTCAAGGCTCTACAGATGGGCTCATAAAGGGGGTGCCTTGAGTACCAGCTCTGGCCACCTATGAACTGTTAGAACATAGGAAGGCATATGCAGACAGATGGGTTGGATATAGGATTGTTGGGAGATAGCCTAAGCTCATGGGCAGAGTGTTGGTACAGGGAAAGCCCATTGGTAGAACTTGTCTGAGCTAGGCAGATGAAGTTAGGACAACCCTTTTCCTCTTATGTTTAGGAAGACCTGTAAAAGGCATCCATTCCATAATTGCTTCACTTTGGCTTCAAACAGTTGATGACTGGCTCCAGTGGGCTCCAATGCAGCACCTCCCTTTTCTTTCCTTTTCTGTTTAAACTATTTCTTGGTGACATCAAAGCAAGAGTGTGTTTGTGTCACCTTCTTGTGCAGCATAGATAGTCCAGATTCTAGGTTTCTGGTGTTACTACAAAGCATGCCCACTTCTGAAGGGTGACCAGATCTCCTCACTGGGGACGTGACTCAGGGAGCGTGTGGAAGACTCCCTGCTTTCCTGGAGTCCAAGTGGGGAGATGGAGACAGAGGATGTCGGCCAGATGCCATGCCCTGCAAGTGCCAATTAGTGGAGACGGCCTCCAGTGGGGTGGAACCAGGAAGAAGCCGGGATGCTGGGAGGGGGCAGTTTAGCTGGGGCCTGATGCTAATCAAACAATGGAGGAAGAGAAAGAGCTTCCGTGAATCAGCACCACAGTGTCCTTCGCGGATGGAAGGGTTTCTTGTCTAACTTCTCTATCTGTCATCCAAAGAGGAAGCCGGGACAAGGACACTCCCTGCCCGCCTTGCTCCTGGGAGGGACCCCTCTGGCGCCCAGCCCTGCTGAGGTGTTTGTAGTGTAGTTGGGCCCTGTTCATGGGTACCATCATGGCCTTGGAGAAGGGCTGTGTCTCTGCGGGCTGATGGTCCCTGTGAACAGAAAAAGTCCTCTCCCCACCTTCCACACCCAGCCAGAAGTATGGGAGGGCAGGAGATGGTGACTTGAGGTTGGTTGTGGGGCTAAATGTGGTACCATCTGAAGGAAGAAATGTTTATTTGAGTTGTAGTAGGTGAGTCAGTTTGGCCCAACTGTAGGCCTCTTTGAACTTCAACTTAAGCCACTCTGTTTGGGTTGAGTAATCGGAGTTTTAAGCAATTGGAAGCAAACATATTATAGATGTATCATGTTTGTACCTTCTCAACCAGTAGCCTATAGTGTGAGTTTTTGTCATTCAGCCAACTCCAATTGAGTGGAAGATAAAATAATAATAATAATAATAATAATAATAATAATAATAATAATAATAA
>OU015742.1:97292874-97304014 GCA_907169655.1 Acomys percivali
ACACACACACACACACACACACACACACACACACACACACACACACACACACACACATATACCCCACATACACTGCTGTGAGAGTACTTTTGAGGGCTGAACCTTCTGTCAGTTGTTCCTGGGGAGCTTTCTCCTCATTTGCATCGTGCTCAGCATAGGGCAGCAGCCACCCACTGTCAGAGAGGACACCTGTACCCCTGAGGTATGAAAGAGAACAGAAAGCTGCGGTTGCCCCGGAAGCATGGGAGAGAGCAGGCAGAAGCCAGGTGGCCCTGTGTAGCCCAGGGTGGTGAAGAAAGCACAATACGAAACTCCTGACCACTGGTCTTCCTGCTTTAGGCCTCCATTTTCTCTGCCACAGCTGTACCTGTCCCCTAAGGTAGCACAGATTCTGTGACTAGAGGGATAAATGTAAAAGCGATCTTAAACTCCTACCAGTTTTCATTAAGACAGCATAACAAAAGACCATTGAAAATCTCCCAGCCAGCTCGAGCTTCTAGATTCCACTAGAAGCATGGAGCCCTTCTTGCCCATGAGCCTCCCTTCTCATGAGGGTGAGCTATGAAGAGGATGAATGGGGTAGTCATAGGACAAATAAAAAACATAAGCAGTGAAGCAAGGTGTGGCATCGGGAACCTCATGGCAACCCAGAGGTCAGTGAGTACAGCTGTTTCAGAGGATGCTTGGGGCAGGACAGGACCTCTTGATGACTGGTTTCCATCTGAGGAGTCAAGACAGCACCAGCTCCTGCTTCTTCATGAGCTCCTTGAGGGTGGCTGGATGATGGTCAGACTACGGTCCAGGACACGAAGTCAAGGAAATACGACAACCACTTTATTTACCTAAAGTGTTATGCAGGATTAACATTTGACATCCTGAGCACTAAAATTTGGTCTTTGGCTGCCAGGGAAGGAAGTTGTAATCACCCCTGTTTCTTAAATTCTCCAGGACTTTCTGTCCTTAATGATATTTTGACATAACTCCCAGACCAGTCTTCCCAGGTGTTCTTGAAACTGTCCTCCCCTGGAGAATGCATGCTAAACTGTGATATAAAAACAAGGCTAGCCAGGGCTGGAGAGATGGCTCAGAGGTTGGTTAGGAGTACTGTCTGTTCTCCCAAAGGTCCCGAGTTCAGTTCTCAGACACCACATGGTGGTTCACAGCCATCTATAATGAGATCTGGTGCTCCCTTTTGGCAGGCAGGTACACATGTGATCAGAATACTGAATAAATAATAAATAAATGTTTTTTTAAAATGAGGCTAGTCTTCTGTATTAGTTAGGGTTCTCTAAAGGAAAGAACTGATAGAATGGAGTGGCTTACAGGCTGTGGTCCAGCTAGTCTGTCAGTGGCTGTCTCCCAATGGAAAGTCCTGTGTTCTAGTTCAGTCCCTGAGGCTGGACGTCTCCATTATACATTGGAATCCTGAAGTTGGCTCTAAAGCCAGTGCAGGGACGACCTTGCCAGTGAGACTGAGGGAGTCAGCAAAAAGTAAGCGTGTCTGTTGTCAATGTTCTTTATGTAGGCTGCCACCAAAGGCTGTGGCCCAGATTTGGGGTGGGTCTTCCCACCTCACATGATCCAGCCATGGAAAAGTCCCTCCCAGATGTGTCCAGCTGCTTGAGTTCTAGTTAACTCTACATGTAGTCAATTTGACATCCATGCACAGCCACCACACACCTCGGTCCCTTGAATCAATGTCCACCACTGGCACAGTTGAGAGGTTCCCTACTCAGAGGTCTCTACTTAAGACCGTATTAGTAGTTAGAAGGTCTGGCTGGGCGTGGTGGGACACGCCTTTAATCCCAGCACTCAGGAGGCAGAGGCAGGCGGATCTCTCGAGTTCAAGGCCAGCCTGGTCTACAAAGCAAGTCCAGGAGAGCCAAGGCTATACAGAAAAACCCTGTCTTGAAAAACCATTTAAAAAAAAAAGTTAAAAGGTCTGATATTTGCTGACCCTCATGCCATTTCAGTGCATGATCAGTTTATTTAAAATTTAAGACAAAGCAGCAGAGGGGGTGTGGTAGGCAACCAGTTCCCCAGACTTGCCAGACTTACGGGACCCACTCCCAGGAAATACTTTGACATCGTGTTACCAACAGACATTGTTTCTGGCTGTCAGCTTTTCTGCCTTCTCTAGAAAGTGATACTTCAATATAAAATTCCTCGGTATCCAATAGTTGAGTTTTTAATGAGAGTGTCAGCCACCATGACTGGAATTATGAACGACTGTTAAATCAAGGGCCCAGCAGGTCATACGTTCCCACTCCTTTGTTTTATAGATATGAAATCTGAAAAGCAAACTTGGGCAATAGTGCACCGGGTTTACACAGTGAGATGGAATAGAACTTAAATGTTATTTTAATCAGATATGAATACAGATAAAGCTTCAGACAGGTCTATAAGGTGTTTAGACAAATAGAGTTTCTTTCTGTGATGGTGGTGGCACACACCTTTAATCCCAGCACTCAGGAGGCAGAAGGAGGTAGATCGCTGAGTTTAAGGCCAGCCTGGTCTACAAGAGGAACTTTAGGGCAGCCAAGGCTACACAAGAAGCCCTGTCTTGAAAAACCAAACCAAGCAAACAAAGAATAATTTCTTTGTGCTCTCATTTCCCTCCTTCCCTTGCAGAGAAACTTCTCTGTCACCTTCCCTAACCTTCGGTGGCCTCTGTATTTCTGGATGGGGTTCCTCACTGGCCCCTCTCTGTGGTTTGGGTATTATCTAGTGACTTGGCACTGTGTGATAAGACTGTAGCCTTCCTTGTTGACCATCACCTGAACCCACCACCTCACCACATACATGGTTCCCAACCCTGCCTCTGCTCACTGTAGTTGACCATGATCTTGAGGAAGTGGCTACAGACTGTGTACCTCGTTAGGACTGTTGACCTGCCTTTGAGGACTGACTCGTGTGGTATGCTCTGATTATTTTCCTTTACATTATTTTGGTTTGCTTTCTCTGGAGTTAATAATGATGTCTGTGTGCTTTATGCGCTGGTTATTGATTCGACCACAGACTCTCCACAGATGCCCACACTATCCTTTAAGACATCCTGATTCGACCACAGACTCTCCACAGATGCCCACATCATCCTTTAAGACATCCTGATTCGACCACAGACTCTCCACAGATGTCCACATCATCCCGTAAGACATCCATTTGCAGCCAGTGTTCTGCCTGTTTCATATTCTTGGGGGACTTTCTCTCACTGCCTTCTAAACTACTCCAGCGTGAAGAGTTGCCCGCTGTGCCAGCTGTGACCTGCCGACTCTGTGCTCTGTTATCTCATGCATCTTTTATGGCTTCTCTTTCCTGGATCCCATGTGTTGCTCTTTCTTTTTTTAAAAATATTTTATGTTTATTCTTTGAAAATGCCATACATGTATACAATATAGGTTCCCACAACTTAACGAGGCACCAGTTTGAGGAGTTTCCCAATACTACATTGTTTTAGCTTCCTTGCTGCTGCTGTTAAAGTCACTCTGACCAAAAATAGCTCAGTGGAGGAAAAGAGTTTATTTCTCTTTACATTTTCAACTATAGTCCATCATTGAGAGGAACTCAAGGCAGGAGACATGGAAAAATGCCACTGACTGGCTTGCTTGTTCATAGACTTAGGCTTATCTAGCTGTCTTATATAGGCCATGGCTACCTATATAGGGATGGTACCGCCCACAGTTGCCTGGGCCCATCCACATCAATTAGTAGTCAACTCTCCCTTAAACATGTCCAGAGGCCAGTATGATCTGTGCAAATACTCATTGAGGCTTCTCCTCTCAGACTGACAATGAAGGCTAACCATAGGGGAAGTGACATGTTGAGACCTTCCATTTATACTGGAAATCATCTTGTCTTCACCTTCAAATGATGAAGACTGAGAACTGCTCTCACTCAGGATTGGAGGTACCACTCTGTTATTGCCTAATTCAGGGTTGCCTCTAATGTCATTGGTATTCTTGATCCTCACATAGTTGAACCTACTCCTTTCTCTCCAGAAATATGTTTAAGTTTTTCTGTCACTAGGATTTCAGAACTACCTAGTGATACGGTATAGGTCTACCTTGATGGGTTGTGCAAGCCACTGATAGATCTTGTCAGCTTGGAAAGTCAAACCCTTCCATTCTGGAAGGTGCAGTGCTATTTCTGAAGGACTCCTTCCTTCCCTTGCATTATCTTTCTCTAAAATTACCCCTTGGGGATGGTACCAGTTGAGCTGGGTTCACTCTAGACTCAGCTGGGTGGCTGCTTGGCTGGGAAAAGCCCATGGCTATTCGTAGACCTTCCCACTTAGAGTAATTATATCACCCCAGAAGACCTTAGTCCCTATAGGAAAATGTGAATACACAATGTATACCTTATTATGGCTGCTTGAATATGCTTTGGAACTGGCTGATGCATCTGGTTCTGGCAGAGGCAAGTGAAGGGAGAAGCTGGAAGACCATCCTCATGCCTCCGTTTGGTCCTCTCACCTTCACTGTCTTAGTACCCACCCTCCAGGTCTGGCAACAACACTGGTTCCCTTCTCCAGGAAATACATCTCTGGGTGCAGGTAAAGGGGTGGTGGTAGGCATTCCTGGCCACCTAGGTTGTCTCTCCATCTCCATCTCTCTGGAAACAACTTACTGTTTATTCCTGAGCTCTGGAGGGGTGTGTATGGGAAACTTTGAAGAATAAATTTACTTTTTCTTGATTTCTTCCATTGCTGCTTCAGGACTCAGCTTTCATTGGCCAGATAAATCTGTTCCCATACATCCATGTGATTTACCTTTCCAAAATTATGCGACCATTATTTCTTCTCTTGTTCTCCTTATCTTTGTGTACAATTTTGGGAAAGAGACAAAAACAGTAATAGGTGTTCTCTCCGCCCTCTTTATGTAGAGGCCACTGACGACACGCCAACAACAAGCGCAGAGCCCCCACAGGCTCCCTGAAGTTGCTATAGTTACTATCCACAATATTTATGATGTTCCCTAAGAAAACGCTCTTCCCAGATCCCATCACCTTCACTGGCACTGTCAGGTCACCCTGTCCCTGCCACTGCCTGTCTCAGTTTCACATGGGAAGCAGAGTTTTATTTTGGAGATGACACTGAGTTTGGGGTCAAAGGACTGGGGCTGAAGGCTGGGTCAGCCTCTTCTTTGTTGTGTCTCCCTAGCCGGAATAACCAGACTGTTTGAAATGTGCTCCCCACCACCCCGCCTCAACCATGGGAATTATAACATAAACCTCTTTGGACTGTTTTGAAAATTACATGCTGAAAACATCCACAGGAATGCTGTGAGCAGTCTCCGGCACCTGGAAGGTTCTGTAAATGCTGGTTGACCGGATGGAGAATATTGGGTTTTGGAATCAGAGAATATATGGGATAACCTCTCCCCGCATCCAAATCCATGTACTGAAGTCTTAATCTCCAACAAGTCAGAATATGACTCCATTTGAAAATAGAGTTTTTTAAAAAAGGTAATTACAGTCAAGTCTGGGTGGCTACCAATGTAAGACAACTGCTTTCCATAGAAGAAGTGAAAAATGAAGACCCAGGGACGTGCAGAGAAAGGACCATGAGAGGACATTTGGAGAAGATGGCCCCCTACAAGCCAAGGAGAACGTGCTCAGAACCAACCAACCTGCACCAGCATCTTGACCTTGAGTATCTAGTCATCACAGCTGAGATAAATCAATTCCCGTCATTTTAAGTTCTCCAGTTGGTCACAACTTTTACAAACTAGTAGTACAAAGGACCTGGGTTCAAGCATCTAATTTGCCACTCAGGTACATCTCTCTGAGCCATGGTCTCATTTGTCAAATGGTGCTAATAGCAAAGTAAGAAGAGTAAGATGGCAAGAGCTTCAGGCTTGGCATGGCTTGGTTTGTGGGCTAGTTGGCAAAAACATGTCTGTGGAGGTGTTTCGGGGCCCAGCCACTGAACCCTGCACAGTAAAGGCAATGTTATAAGCCGCTGTTTGGGTGGATGGGCTGGTGGGCATGTGAGTTCTGTTGTGATAGTTAAGGGCCATCCAAGCAGAGCCGCTAGCTCATCAGCAGACAACATTGACCCTTTAATACAGTTCCTCATGTTGCGGTGACCCCCAACCATAAAATTATTTCATTGCTACTTCCTGAGTGTAATTTTGCCACTGTTAATGAATTGTAATGTAAAAATATCTGATACGCGGGGTATCTTATATGTGAAGCCTATGAAAGGGTCGTTCAACCCTGCAAAGAGGCTGTGACCCACAGGCTGAGAACCACTGTGTTAGAACCACAAAACAGGAAAAACACAGTCATTACTTAGTATCTACAGTGGCATACCTCCAGGATCACTACAGATACCGAGATCCAGAGATGCTTAAGCATCTTATGCAAGATGGAGTCTGTTGGCAAGTAACTTATGTATTTACTCTGCAAATAGCCATCTCTCAGTTCCCACACTACCTGAAACAGTGCAAGGGCTGTGTAAACAGCTGTCATCCTGCACTGTTTAAGGAATGGCAAGAATAAAAAGTACATGTTTGGAACAGATGCAAGTTTATTTTTTTTTTTGTTGCTTTTTGTTTTGTTTTGATTTTTTTGAGACAGGGTTTCTCTGTAGAGCCCTGCCTGTCCTGGACTCACCAGATGCAATTTTTAAAAACCTATTTTGCCTTTGTGGCTGGGGAGTTCCACAGCTGTGGGGCTCCTGGCTATGTATGGAAGGTGCCTGTACTGATTCCTACCCTGATGATAGTAAGTGAGCTGGAACGGCCATCGGCTGCCCGGTTTCTCTGTTGGGTGATCTCTGCCACATCCTTGAGCTGTAACTAACTGTGCACCATCCCTGAGCCCCTCAGTAAAGTGCATTTTAGTCATGAGACTCCTCTGTCCCCTGCCACACTGACAACTGAGTAATGCATCTCCTAATGATGGATACTAAATATTATCCCGTAATCTTGAGAGAGCTATGTTTTTAGGGGTCCAGGGTCGGGATTTATTTCTGGATAAGGCCTTTCCCTCCCCTCCTCACCCAAACTCATTCCCATCCTGTGTTTACTACTGCTAATATCGTGGACCAAGGTCACCGTGACATGAGGAGGAGGAGGGGCGCAGGCGCAGGGGACACAGCACAGACAGTTGGCTGGAACCAAAGCCATCTTTACCTTCCTCGGAAGAAGCTTCCACACTGCTGACCAGATCAGAAACAGAATTACGCATTTCATTGACATCGGAGATTCAGAACAAACAGGAAGTTGGAACCGGAGGGAAATTCCCAGTGAAATTTGAGCTAGTAATGTGTGTTCAGAGGCAAAATGGCCGGAGAGGCTGTGATCTCCTACACTTATACGTGACCTGTACCTAACATAGACCCGATAGCCCAGTTCCGGGCTTAGGAGCACGACTCACTCTACACCTTTAACCTTTGGTTTCTCTATCTGTAAAACAGGGTGAGAACTCTGCATGAGTTAATACGTGCGAAGCGTTACGGTCGTCCCTGGTGTGGAGCCTTTGCTCGTGTTAGCGGATGAGTATAAGGGTAGTAGGCCTCATACTGTCCGCAGGACTTTTTCTTCTGGACGCTGAGGTATCAGACCTGTCCTGTGAAGGGGAGTTGGATATCCGCATGTTTCCTTATGAGCACACAGTGCTCTATAGAAGCAGAAATCTTGGAACACGTGTCACTGCAGTGGATTCAAGCAGAGACTAAATTCTCCAAGCTTGAGTCATATGGTTTTGTTTCTTTAAGGCCCTTGGCTAATGATTGAGCTACTAAAAATGGCAATTGTTCCGGCAAACAATCGGCAGTGTCTTGTGTGAAGGTCTGAGGCTGGCTCAGTGGCCCTCCCAGTAGGCTGTGTTTGTTTTGAGGTGACTTGGGTCTTCGGAGGGGTGGAAAAGGGAACAGTAAGGGCATCACAGTGAGCAGAGAGCCTAGAGGCCATACTTAGATGGCTTTGCTTCCCTTAATGGTTGTGGGCTAACAGGTGAACCAATTATGTCTGCTGTCTGTGCCCTCTGTTCCTGCCTGCCTCCAAGTCTCTTCTATTGCTCTCTATAGAGCTAGAAGCTGGGATATTTGCCTACAGAGAAAGATGATGTCTGAAGGTTCTTGGGCCCCTCTTATACAATAACGCCCATAACCTCTGAAAGCCTGGTCACTGGGACTTGCGCACAAGGCTTTTCCATCTCACACCATGATCCCCCTATATCTTCCTGGCTGCTTCTCCCAATGACCTTCTGTCTGAGTTACCTCCTGAGCCTAGCAAGTGTGGTTTGGGACTGACCTCTGACACATCCAGGCAGAACATGCACTCCTGACACAGCCTGTTTCCTCTGAGCCTCTGTTTAAAACAGCATTACCTTTTCTAGAATAAAGAAGGTGGGTTTTATTTGCTTAGCTAGCTCCTTCTCATCCTTTAATTGTAACTCATTGGCCTTTTCCAGAAAGCTTGGTCGTTTCTTCATCTGCTGAGCTATGCTAGAGCCATTCTCCCACTAGATTGTGTCCGCTTCTTGATTGAATGATCCTATAGGTGTTATGTGAATTATCATAAGTTGAGGATCTCCTCTAATGAACCATAATCTCTTAGTGCATATATTTAGTTTATGAAAACAAAACAAAGCCAAAAAGCTGACCTCCAGGGAGTTTGGAGGTCGGGGGAGAGGGAGTTCTCTGAAAACACTTGACCCCAGGGTTGACATTTTCTGTGGCTTCTTGCTGAACTGTCTTTCCCCTGAACTTTGGAGTGAATTGCCCTGTCTCAGGTGCCCTTCTGTCCCTTACTGTGTCTGATCGATGAATTGCTTCAAAGAACACCAGGGTAGATATCAGACCAGAATGGCAGTAAAACTTGGTCGCAGCTGGGTGGCCTTGAACAAATTACTTTCCTTTACAGGGCCTCAGTTTCCCTCTTCATACAATACGGTAGCCAGAAAGGATGAGCTAGTTTTGCGACTCAAAGACGGTTTGGTCTGAGAATGCTTTGAGCATAACCCAAAAGTGGATTACAGCGTTATCTCCATTATCTCTGAGGTCCTGACAAGTGATGGTATCCATGGAACCTCTTGGAAGGGCTTAGAAACCATCGCCCATGATTCCTATGGCTCCCTAGAACTTGTAACTTCATTGGCAGCTGACACTAGTGATGGGTCCCCTCCTACCTGTACACACACCTCCAGTTTGTTCACAATGCTCCCCCCCTTTTTTTAACAAAACAAATAGATTTTTTGAGGCTCCAGTGTAGCCAACTTATATATTTACCCCTGTGGTAAGCACACCACCTTGAGGGGATACAGCTGATGTGTGTGCAAGGACGTCTGGCCAAGGGTGGGGATGCATGCTGGGAAAGTCTTGGTCCTGTCGGAGACTCTCATAGACACCTCCCTCTTGGAAGCAGTTTGCTGGGCCATCTCTTGAAGGAAAAGGTTGTTGAGAAGCCACCCAGAAAGTGCCTGTGTTGTCCAGACAGCAGGTTAACAATGTTTGTTAAGATGCTTTGATGCCCTCCTAAGGACAGGAGACAGCCAGTCTCTGCCCTCTTGGCACTTGGGTGGGAACAGCAGACACTGAAGCAAACAGTAGCTATAAAAACTGATAAGAGTATTATGATGGGGAAAAATATGGTGCCACCAGAGAAACACAGAGAGGTCCCTGGGCTGGCCTAGAGAAAGTCAGGGAAGGCTTTGGGGAAGAAGTAACCTTTCCCACTCCCAGCTCAGAGTCAGCCATTGCAGAGTCATTATACCCTAACCGTCACTAACATTGCAGATAAGGTCCCCTCACCTAGCAGAGAGCCACCATTAGTCATTTGCTAGTTCATTATTGATCTGAAGGGATCTGAAGGGGGTAGGCAGGAGGTGGTCCAAGTAGAAGCTTGTAGAGGATGTGGGAAGAAAGGAGGACAGGATGTGTAAAGGGCTCATAGTGGAAGGGAGGACTCCAAACAGACCAGTGGGCCTGAAGAGTTGAGACATCCCGGAACTCAAAGCACAAGAACATTTTGGGAACAGTGAGGTCGGATCCAGGAAGCAGGGCAGTCCAAGTGGAGGGCTTCGGGGTGAACATCAAAGCGTGGTCTTGGGGCGTACTGTATTTGGAGACTAAAGGGTAGGCCTGATGTTCCCTAGAACTTGAGAGATGGAAGAACATTTGGGAGGTAGCCACGCCCGTTTCATTGTTTTATAGATGATGCAACTGAGACTTGTCCAAGGCTACTCTGGGTCCTAGAGACAGAGGCAGGACTTTGGGTCAGGACTCCAGGGTTTTGGTCATGTGCGCTGATAAAACTAGCTCCCAACAAAACAAAGCAAAGCAGACTGGCAGCATTCTCTTATTTCTATGGTGTAAACATTCTTCCTGAAGCCAGTTTCCAACTACCAGTTTTTAATAACCAGCTCACTAAATTCCTGAAAATTCTCTAATTTTCTCTGGTGAACTGGTCCATGTGAGCTGTCGAACCCAGAGGGGAAGAAGTCACATTAGCCTATCTCTTCCCAGCTCAGAGTCAGCCATTGCAGAGTCATTATACCCTAACTGTCACTAACATTGGAGATGAGGTCCCTTCACCTACCAGAGAGCCACCATTAGTCATTTGCTATTCATTGCTTGAGTGCATTTACCACCAGCCATTAGGCAGAAATTTCCCCCAGAAGACAGACAGTGTTGTCTTATACTGTCACCTCATAGCTCTGGACTTCATTTTCAAGAATGTCCAGTGTTCATTACATTTGGACCAGCTTTGATTTATTTTTATTTATTTATTTATTTATTTATTTATTTATTTACTTACTTTGGCTAGAGACACGGTTCAGTTGGTAGAGTGACTACTTCTCAAACACACACACACACACACACACACACACACACACCCCAAAAACAAAAACAAAAACCAAGAATCTGATCCCCAGAACCCCAGGTAAAAAAAAAAGAAAACTGCTGGGCATGGTAGCACCCACACTTGTCACCCCAGCAGTGACCAGGAGGATCTTGTAGGTTTCAGCCTCTTGTGTTTCAGGTCAGTGAGACATCTCAAAGGACAATGGGGAGGAGGTGGAGACAGCACCTGAGGAATAACAACTGGGCTTGCATACACATACATGTCACATGCATACACACACACACACACACACACACACACACACACACACACACACACACACACACACA
>OU015742.1:97308728-97333448 GCA_907169655.1 Acomys percivali
CTTCTTCTTCTTCTTCTTCTTCTTCTTCTTCTTCTTCTTCTTCTTCTCCTTCTCCTTCTCCTTCTCCTTCTCCTTCTTCTTCTTTTTTTCACCAAAGTTACCACCTCTGCTTTTCTTCAGTTTTATGCTTAAATGGAATTGTGTCTGTTAGGATGTCCATAGGCACAAAATCTGGAAACCGTTTAACTGTTACCCCCTCAGCTCTAGCATCCTGAGCATCCTAAGTAGGGCAGAACTGCCAGCAAGCCCAGCAAAGTCAAGATCCTTACCCTGAAGATGAGGCTGCTCTCATGTCTTCCGGAAGCCTGGATGTAGCACTTGAAGGCTTTCATGCCCTTCTCTTCTGTCAGCTGTGGCCATGGCCATGGCCACCGGCAGAGCTGACTGTGTTTCTCTGGAGGCTTATCTCCTGCAGAGGGCATTTTTGGTTGATGGCCAGGAAGTTGATGTAAGCCTTCTCCACAGGCATCAGGAACACCAGAGCACTGCCTCAGTGGCCAATGTGCAGCTTCAGCAGTGTGTGGAGGTGCTGGGGAGACAGGCAGGGGCAGTGTCTCCTGGTGGCAATAGATAAACAGAGCCAGGTCCCATAGTTCAGGGTCCACTAGGCCACCGGCCAGTGAGCATAGGAGAGCCTAAATAAAACAGATGGGGCTGCAGACAGGACAGTGAGGGATATTCTGTGGTCTCTGAGGGACTTGACCAAAGCTGGGCTTCCGTAGGCCACACAGCAGATCACAGAGCAATTGATGAAAGGCAGAAAGTTGAAAAGGCATCCAGGAGTGACAGATGGCGTGAAAGCATCACTTGGGGTTTGAATTCAGACTTTGGCAGTTTAAAGCTTGTGAGAAGTGTTTGCTCACTTCGAGGGAGAGACTGCAGTTTCCTTAGAGTGGTTTGTGCTGCTCTTTTTCATTTCAACATTCTATAATTTGTGCTTCTTCAAAAACCTCCATTAATGGGAGTTTTCTTTTCCTTATTTATTTCTTTATTCCTCCATGGCCCCCTTTCTCCTGCTTTTTTCTTTGTTCGTTTGAAACAGGGTTTCTGTGTGCAACAGCCCTGGTAGTCCTGGAACTTGCTTTGTAGACCAGGCTGGCCTTGAGCTCACAGAGGTTGACCTGCCTCCGTCTCCCGAGTGCTGGAGTTAAAGGCGTGCACAACTCCCTGGTCCCCAACTCCTTTTGCAGACACTTTCTCAACTCAGTAGCCCAGGCTAATAAACTCATCAATACTCTCCAAAGCACGGCTTCCTAAGTATTGGGATTACAGGTCTGAGCCAGCACATCTCAGCCGTTTGAGAGTGATTGCTAGAAAACACATCATCACCACCATCATCATCATCGTCATCATCATCATCACCATTGGTTTTTTTCAAGACAGGGTTTCTCTGTGTAGCCCTGGCTGTTCTGGACTCACTTTGTAGACCAGGCTGGCCTCCAACTCACAGTGATCCGCCTGGCTCTGCCTCCTGAGTGCTGGGATTAAAGGCGTGCACCACCACGCCTGATGAGAACACACCATTATTAGCACATAAAAGCTACTTGGCCACTTTCTTGCTTCTGCAATTTAATGTTTTAGGGGCCAGAGAGGTAATTCAGTTGGTAGACTGCTTACTTAGCATGCATGAAGCCCCAAGTTCAGTTCCCAGCATCACATAAACCAAGTGTGGTGGTGCATGCCTGTCACCCCGGCACTTGAGAGATTAAGGCAGGAGGGTTAGGAGTCCATGATCATCTTTGGCTATATAGGACTCTTGTCTCAAAATAAATATTAATGACATTCGAATGATGTTCACAATTTTCTCTCTTTTCCTATCTTGCTCACCCCAGTCCCTAGACTGAGGAACAATACCGTGTACACCTGGCATTGCTTGGAAGGTCACACTGCAAAACTCAGTTGACTTCAGGTACATCCGTCCCCTGGGCCATTATGCCAGTGCACACCAAGATCCCATTCTGCAGTCTGTGCAACTCCATGACTAGTTTACTGCACCTGATCTTCCCATGGGATCACAGGATCCTCACTCACTCACTTCAACAAAACTTCCAAGGCCTTGGGTAGTCCGCGTACATGCCTAGGTGTAGGAGAGGACCATGTGTGTCTCCTGCTTATGAGTCCATCTCTGCTGGCATCTCTCATCTGCCAGACACACCTCCCAACTCAGATCTGGCACCATGTGCCGGAGCTGTGACGCTAGGGAAGCACAGCGCTCCAGAAAGGAGCCTTAGTGATGACTTGAAGGGCCACCATGGGACGGCCAGTCACATCTTCCACCCAGACCCAAAGGCGACACATCCAGTCCCTGTGAATGCATCTTCCTGGTTTTTAGAAGGAAAAACACTAACAGTGCAGTTTAGAAGTTTGTATCACGCAGCGTGGTGGCTCTTGTCTGTAATCTGCAGGGGAAAAGGTAAGACAGAAGGAGCCACCTTTGTATTTCTTTCCAATATTCATAATTTATGGCTTTTCTCTCTTGGTAAGGCCAGGTATAAGTATAATAAAGTAAAATTGATATTTTCTTAGTTCTTTGAGAGTTTCATACAACATATTTTGATCATATTTACCCTCATACAACTCTTCTCAGATTGACTTCTTTTCCCATTCCAACAAAGAGTGGTTATCACTCTAATTACTTTAGGATGTTCCTATTGCAACAATAAGGGAAATTCCGTCTTTTAAATCACCATTTTCTGTCCCTCACATGATCTTTGAAGCCACTTTTCTGATTTCTTTATAATTTTTCTATTCCCAACATCTCATATAAAATAGAATCATACAATCCGTAATCTTTAGTGACTAGCTTCTTTTAATTAACATGGTGTTTCACAATCCATGCTGGGCCGTGCATTAGTATTTCATCCCATGTTGTGCCACCATTTCATTGTGTGATTATGCTATGCTTTTTTTGTATTTATTCATTACTTAATGGTGGTTTGAGTTACTTCTACCACTAGTATAAATATTAATGTATAGTTTTTTGAGTAAACATGCATTTGTCTTCCTCTTGGATATGTACCAATTAGTAACTTGCTAAATCAAGTGTTTACTTGTTTGAGAAATTGCCGGACTGTTTTCCAAAATAGCTGTGCCATGTTAAATGTCTACCAACAAAAAATGAGGGTTCTAATCCCTTCAGATTATCAGCCATACTTCATCATCCATCTAGTATTAAGTGAATGTTATGCATGTCCCACTGTGGTTTTAAATTCTTCATTTTTGCCTTTCCCTGTTTGGACTCTTCTGTTGTTGGATGCACACCTGCCCAGCACTCTTAGGTCATTTTAATGAACTGACCAAGGCATTAGCCAGGGCGAGATAGAGGAACAGAACTAATAGACTGAATCAGTGCATATGCAAATGGGATTTATTAGAGCGGCTTACAGCTGTGGTACAACTATTCCAAAAATGGCTGCCTCCTGATGGAAAGTCCAAAACTCCAATAGCCATTCAGTTCCCAGGGCCGGACGTCTCAGCCGGTCTGCGGGATACATCAGAATCCCAAAGAACTAGGCTCTAATGCCAGTGAAGGACTGGACTTGGCAGAAAGAACAGGAGCAAGCAGTCAGAGAGCAAAGGCTTCCTTCTTCCCTGTCCTTTATGTAGGCTGCCACCAGAGGCTTAGATTGTCCCACCTCACAAGAGCTGGGTCTAAGGTGGGTGCTTCTACCTCAAATGATTCGCTCAAGGAGCCCTTACAGGTGTGCCCAGACCCCTTGGGCTTTAGTTAATTCCAGATGCAGTCACGTCGACAGCCAAGAACGGCCATCGCTGCCTCTTTATTAATTGCAATAATGTTCCTCTTCATCCCTGTTCTCTTCTGTTAACATCTGTTAGTGGGTACACTAATGGGGCACAGTGTGTGGAGTGTGCTGGTCAGACCCCTCCTCAACTTACCAGTATCACTATTCTACACCCGGCTTACTTCCCTTGATGTAATATCCTTTGGTTACATCTTTAGTCTGTTTTGTCTAAAAGTAAGACAGGTACTCCTGTCTTCTTTTAGAGAAATAAAAAATGGGGTTTCCACAGATTATATAGCTTTGTTTTTTAATAGTTTTTCTATCTTTTTTTTAATCATATATGAACTTTCATGTTAAAATTGGTTTCTTGTAGACAACACACACACGCACACGCACACACACAGACACACACACAAGAGAGAGAGACAGAGAGAGAGAGAGAGAGAGAGAGAGAGAGAGAGAGAGAATTAGTTGCCATTTGTAATCGTAATATGTATCTAATTTCAAATTTGTTAAGATGTGAAAACAAAGTGTGTTCTAGAATCTGTGACATGATCAGAGCCCTGCCCCTCCTTGCCCCAGGAGGTTTGGAGGATTAAGACAAAGCATTTAAATACTTAGCGCATTATTTGGGTTGGCAGTAAGCACCACTTATTAGCCACTACTACGATTACTATTTAATTGCTTTACAGAGCTCATAACCGATTTACACATTCCAGTCCTATCTCTGCATCCAGGTTGGGATGCCTACCCTAAACATAGCAATAGAGTTCTAGATTGCTTTTCTGTAGGCACTGTGTATATTCTCCTTTCTTGTTTGTCCTGCAGTCTATCTTTAAGCACAAAACTCGAATTGAGTACCCTTGTGTCTAAGCACCAGGCTGTCACTTACTGACCTCACAAGCACCTCATTGCCTCTCTAAGTTGGAGTTTCCTTCCTGTAAAATGTTTGCACTGCTACCTTTCTGGAAGAATGTGCTCAGGATCCAGAGGTGCCAAAGCCATTGGGTATTGTTGATATCGGTGCTCATCAAATGTCCGCCCTCACCAGTCAAAATGCTCCCCGTACTCGGTTCTCCTCCCTACCCCCCTTAAAGGAACACTTTGGGCTTTTTGAAGGGCTAAGGAATGGCTAAAGATGGTCAGAGGAAATACCCTGAACCACAAATCTCTACAGTTAAGTTTTCAGCCACAAACTCAGGCACTGGAAAGGATGGCATTATATTCTGCGTGTGTAATGCAAGGGTCCCTCTCAGCATAGGCTGGGGCAGTTCCCAGACAAGAACTCCCTGAATGACAGCGGCAGCAAGGGACAGTAATCATTCCTTACCCACGCTAAACCAGTGACTCCAGAAGCTGTCTGTACACCTTGCTCCCCTCAGCCTTGGCCGCCATAAAAGACACTGACAGAAAAATCCTGAAGGGATGGTGGTGCAAAGTGAGGCTTGCCCCGTGAGGAACCTTCCGAGTTTCCTGTGGTCAGGGGGCTTTATTGTAAAATCTCTGAGTCACCATGGTTAGAAACCCGGCCTCCTGGAACCCAAGGATTCTGGGAAGATCAGATTTTTTTTTCCTTTTTTCCAGGAGTTACATTGTCATGCCTTATGAGTCACTAAAAGTTCTAGTATAATTTTATCAGCTCACAATGTGCATGTGTACATATGGATAAAAATTATATATGCAGTATGTCTTAATATATACTTAGAGAAAGAATGGTGGCAATGTGAATTTTATATGCTCATAGATATATGTTTATATATGTGTATATATGTGTATATATATAGAGAGAGAGGGGGGGAGAGAGAGAATTGCAGTTTGCTAGATTATTTAAGCCAAAAAGACAAAATTTGGGAAAAAATAAATACTTGAAACCTTAGTAATAGTAGCATATACATTACATGTAATATATATAAGTATATATTATAATGTATATATTAATATAGAATTATATAGTAGTATATATTACATATACTATAGTAGCAATAGTTATATATTATTGATACATATTAATAATAATTAATAATATATATAAATCCATTTTTCTAAGAAGATAATGTCTCAGAGGACCGCCAGGATGCCTGGGCTGCTTAGACCGCAATCCCTCCCGGCCTGCCTTTAGTAGCCCTCCTTGGTGGGTCATGTTGCTGGACCATTGCTCCACCTGATTTGTCCCCTGGAGGACAGGAGTTCCAGCCTCAGTCCCAGGCACTGGCAGCTTCTTCATGGATAAAGTCGTAGAGAATGGTCCATGGCCGGTGATGAACTATCTAAAGCCCAACAAAACTGTCTGAGCTCAGCCTGTCTGCTGAGGCTCTGTCTGCTATCCTCCCGTGCTCCCATCAGCAAATGCTGCCTTCCACCCGCTCCAGGCTCCTGAGAAGCAGTCACCATTGCCGTGAGTCTGAAAAACCAACTGTTGCACAGAGACATGTTTATTTTTTTTAAAACCCAGTGGAAAATTTTGACCCAGCCAGTGTTGCCCAGCAATCACACGGCAGGAAGAGCCAACTGAGAAACGTGAAGCACCCAGAGACTTGTTTTCCTGCACTTACCCAAGATTTGCAGGGAGGGGGCCCTTTATCCACACTTATACATGTATAACCAGTGGGAAACGCTTGTGTGTGTGCGGGGGACTTGGTTGTAGAAATATCCCTGTGTACCAGTGCTCACTCCAAAGCTACCATGTTCTCTGTGGTCAGTCTGAATAATAGTGTTGTAGATCAGACTGGAGCAAAAGTCAGCTATAATTAGAACCTATTTGGAACCAGACCCAGGCTGCTTTCCTCTCTGTAGCTAGCACCCATCATGAGGAAACCTGAGAGAACCCGGGGCACTCCACTAAGAGATGGTGTTACCACCTTTGCCTTCTTTCCTTTTAGCCCTCAAAAGGTCAACAAGCCTACGCACAGTAGCGTTTGGGATTTCCCAGTGTGGATAGGGCGCTTGCTTAGTCTCAAAATATTTCAGCTCATGTGTTGAGTTTCCAGCTAAACTGTCCACCTTTGGATGCCAAGGGCCATGAATTCTTCTCTTGTTGTGTACTATCGTGCCTAGCTTAGGGCTGGGCTGAGCAATGCATATTTCCAACCTGACAGACCTAGGTGCTTTGAGGGGCTTCTGTGTGAGTAGTGTACACAGGTGTCACTGTGACTGATAATAAGCCATTTGGTCACCTTGACCTGACACTTTTCATTCTTGTTTCAAATGACGTAGCATGGCTGAGAATGATGAAAAGGAGGTTGGTGAGATGCTGAGGCAACCTGGTTCTACTGACATCATGGACCAGTTCTTTTTTTTTTTTAATTGAAAAATAAAATAATTCATATTACATCTCATTTGCTATCCCATCCCATGCATCCTCCCATTCCTCCCTCCCTCCCGCTTTCACCCCATTCCCCTTCCCTATGACTTTGACTGAGGGGGACCTCCTCCCCCTGAATATGATGCTAGGGTATCAAGTCTCTTCTTGGTAGTCTGCTATCCTTCCACCGAGTGCCATTGGGCCTCCCCATCAAGGGGACATGGCCAAATATGGGGCACCAAAGATCATGTGAAAGTCAGTCTCCAGTCTCCACTTAACTGTGGAGAATGTTCTGTCCCTTGGCTAGATCTGGGTAGGGGTTTGATGATAAATGCACGTATTGTCCTTGGTTGGTGCCTTAGATTGAGCAGAACCCCTGGGCCCAGATCCGCCCATCATAGTGTTCTTGTAGGTTTCTAGGACCCTCTGGATGCATCTATTTCCCTATCTCCTATATTTTTCTCACCTAGAGTCCCAATAGGATGGCCTCACTTCTGTCCCACTTTCCTGGTAGGTGAAGACTTTCATGAGACATGCCCCTTGGGCTAGTGTCCAGTTATAAGTGAGTATGTACCATTTGAGTCTCCCTGCTTCATGGACCAGTTCTGAAATGAGGAAGCAGAGTGTCCTGAGTGCATGTTCCCCCATCCCATCCCAGAAAACTCCTGCTGTGTGTGCTCAGCTCAGCTGACATCAAGTGACACCCTCAAATGCTGGGACCTGGCCTGTGCCAACATCCTGCCGCCTGCTGTGCTCACTAGACAGGTGTATGGCCCACACGCTTGTTCCTCACCCCTCCCCTGGGGCTTGTTAGTGACCTCACAAAGAACAGTGTTCTGAGAAGGACACCCCTTTAAAGGGAAGAGATCCTGGAAGGGGTGACTGAGAAAATAGGAGTAGACACACCCTGTGCTGAAATTAGAGAAAGGGGGCCTATTCTGGAGGCTTGGCTCAGAGGGGGAAAACGGAGCTGGCTAGCAGGAAGCCACTGCACTTGGGAAATTTAAACCAGTGCATGATGGGTCCTTTCTGTTATTGAAAGGGAAGCCAGGAGTCAAGAGAGTTCTAAGCAAGGCTGGCAAGATGGTTCAGAGCATAAAAGGTATTTGCCACCAAGCCTGATAACCCGAGTTCAATCCCTGGGACCCACATCGTGGAAGGAGAGAGCCAACTTCCAATGGCTGTCCTCCGATTCCTACATGGGACCATGGCATTTGCATGTGTGTGTGTGTGTGTGTGTGTGTGTGTGTGTGTGTGTATGTGTGTGTGTGTATGCACTCGAGCACACATGCATGCATACATGAATACATGTGGGTTCCTTTCTCTGGGAGACTGGGTTGAGAATCTGGCCCCAGAGTTTTTTTCAGCCTTCTGGAGGCTAGCTGAAGAAGGCTCCGTTTTGAGAACCAGGCCACAAAGATGGCCTTCTGGGCAGGGAGGGAACACAGGGCCGCTGCACTCAGCTCAACAGAGGCAAGAAAAATCTGTGTCCCTTCCAGAGGGGAAAGGGAGCCTCTGGCTTGTTAAAATAAAGACGAAAGAGTCAAACAACTAGATTTTAATTCACTAAGCTTAAGAAAAGGACAAGTACAGTGCTGATGGGAGGGATGGGTGTGTGTGTGCTGCTAAACCTTCCAGTCCCTGGATTTTTAAACTAAGCTTACTTGACTAGCAGGAGACACTCCCAGGACACTTCCAGGGGCTTGTCTCCAGGGTAACTTTGATATATTTTTCTTCAAAGAGCCAGCTTTTGACACCTTTCGTGTGGGTTAACACATTGGGTCTGGTGAGTTGTTACCAGCAAGGGTGTCTGCTCACCAATGTCTAGCAGGAGGCTTACCGGGAGGGAGCATTTCCTCCGCCTGTAGACAAGGGCCCACAAATACATACGTGTGTGTGCGCGCGCGCGCACACACACACACACACACACACACACACACACACACACACACCATGAAATTTAAAACTATCAAAAGAGGAATCTGTAATTAAAATTTCACAAAAGAAAAAATATTAAACATTTCAACTTTAAAGCTAAGAACATAATTTGGTGTGTGAGTGAAAGAGGGGGAAATTGTTTTAAGGAATGAAAGAAATAAAGCTTGGGCTTTCAAAAGTGCTGTAGAATCTGCCAACCAAGCTCTTCCGGAAAACTTGTGAGGGCAACCGGGAGCTGGAGGGGCTCACGTTTTAACATGAGAACACAGGGTTTTGGTTGTTATTGTTGTTGTCTTTGTTTTTCAAGAAAACATGTCAGAATTTACAGATCCTCCAACAATCTTCTCAGGAGAAGTTAGACCCGGGGCAAAAATACTGCTTTTATTTTTAATAATTTTATATTCCTCTCTTAGATTTTTTAGAATATTCTTTATGCCTTCAATTTCTGAAAATCATTTTATATATTAAAATGTATTTATTAAAGGGGATGGCTTTGAAATGACTGATTCTAAAGGAAATTTCATGGAAGGCCTGGAAATGACATAGTCGGTCAGAACCCATAGTGCCTCTTGCGGTGCCTTCTGGGAAGGCTCGCATGCAGCCAGGAGATAGATGCACACCTGCAAGCCAGGCACACCGAGGTGGATGTACACCTGCAAGCCAGGCACACCTTTGGGGGCCCTGCCCCCACACACAGCCATTTAACATGTTCTTTCTCCCATCTGACCTTCCATTTTCTCACTTAAAGGCTGGGGTGGGGAATTGGAGAGATGGCTCTGCAGTTAAGAGCACTTGCTGCTCTGTGGGAGGACCCGGTATCAGTTCCCAGCACTCACATGACACCTCCCAGCCACCTATAACTCCAGTTCCAGGATGTCTGGTGCCCTCTTCTGGTCCCCACCAACACCAAGCACACATGGGGCACACAGACATACCTGCAGGCAGAAAACTCATCCACATTAAAACAAATCATTAAAAATTAAAAAAAAGAAAAATTTAGAACCTTGGGGCAGCAGCAGTGCCTAACTTGTGGTTATGGTGAGTATTGAAGGAAGAATGCTTGGGGAAAACACACAGAGCTCTTTAAGAGCCTTGACGTGGAGTCAGGTTGCAGGCAGGCACTTGTTGGTTGTAAGGGAGCTACTAAGGATGCCAGGTTTGGGCGTGAATGTCCACCCACCTGTATTTGAAGAGTAGCGTCACCTGCAGAAGGGCAAAAAAGCATTTCCAATTCTTGATCTTGTAAAACTATTCCAGGCTGGCGTCCACTCCCCTGTAAGGTCAAATGCCAGCTCTAATGATCTGTGAAACTGTGATGCTGAATTACACAGGACAAAGGGATTAATGTCAACACCCAGGGGGGTGAAATGTTAGTTAAGTGGCATGGAGAATTGAAGAATAAATTATTGGAGCTGGGTAGTCTTAGAGGACCAACTGAGAGGACAGATTTATGCAGTCAGCACCCGTTGAGGCTCCTCCATGGTTGAGTCATTTAAGAAGATAAAGGCATTGTTCTCATGAAGCAGGCAAGTGTGCCTCAGAGGGAGCTGTGTAAATCCCACTCACTACAGGGAATGCATGTGTGGGTGGTTGTGGGTCCAGGTAGAGAAAGAAACGGTCCAAAGTTGGCCAGAGATCTGCTCACCGTTACGTTACGTAATGCCCTCAAACTGGTAAAGAAGGTTTTCGTAGCCTCTCAGAAAGTCTGGAAGACTAGCTCCAGGCATCTGTGGAAGCATTGCATTGACAACAGAAACTCAGTGTGAGCCAGGGCTGTCAGCTGGTAACAGCACAGGGACAGAGCCCAAGAGATCTCAGCAGTGCTGATGCTCTCTGCCCACCCTGACACAGTAAGCCTGGTCTCCAAGAACACATGGAGGAAGGAGAAGACTGACTCCTGCAGGTTTGAACTCTCTGTCCCCCACACTCATGTATGCATGCAAACACATGCATAAATGTAAATAAATAATTTTTAAAGATTCATTTCTAGTTATGGGGTGGACAAGCGGTATGTGCATGTAAGTGCAGTACCCTGTGAAGACCAGACTTCCTAGAATGAGAGTTACATCAGCAACATCTGGGATGTGGGTCCTGGGAACCAGATGAGCACTCTAAAAGAGAAGTACATACTTTTAACTCTAGAACCATCTCTTCTTCAGGCCCAAAAATTCTCTCTCTCTCTCTCTTTCTCTCTCTCTCTCTCTCTTTCTCTCTCTCTCTGTATCTGTCTCTGTGTCTGTGTGTGTATCTGTCTGTGTGTCTGTGTGTGTGTGCACGCACGTGCGTGTGTCTCTGCCTGTGTGCATGTGTATGTATGTGTCTGTCTCTGTGTATGCGTGCATGTGTGTGCACGTGCATGCGCGCGCGCGCGCGCGTGTGTGTGTGTGTGTGTGTGTGTGTGTGTGTGTGTGTGCATACATAGATGCCTGCAGAGGTCAGTAGAAGGCATCAAATCCCTGAGATCCAGCATTAGTGAACCCTAGGCCAGTGCTAGGATCCAAGCTTTGCTTCTCTGATAGAGCAATGTGTGCTCTTAACCACTGAGCCATAACTCTCCCTAATAAATATATTTTAAAAAGAAATGTAAGAAGACTAAAAAACAAACGAAAACCAAACATAGTACAGACCAATTTCTGGAAAGGACAGCGAGGTAGTATGTGACACTTATTACACAGTGGCTGGCTTCAGCAAGGCGACTCCTGACAGGAGGCTCTGAAGAAAGAGCAAGGGAAGTGGCAGGAGCTACAATAAAGCTAGACCTGGAAGGGATGGTACAGGGAAGAACACTTTGCCCTTAGGGAGGTAACTGGGCATTAAAAACAAAAACAAAAACAAAACTATAATATCTGAGGTTTAGGAATAGGCCAGGGCAAAGACAAGCCTGGACACTGACCCACCGGGAATCTGGGGACCTGGGGACCTCTCCTCAAGTAGATCTTGTATCACTCGAGCAACCCGCAGTAGATGGAGCATTTGCTCTGTCTTGATGGGATAGGAGCAGAGGAGGAAGTGTGGGGATCGGCTCTCCTAGGAGAGCAAGTGGCCCTCCGAGGTTTTCCTGTCTCTGGCTGGAAACCCTACAGTCAACATGATAAAATTAGCAGAGCTAAGTAGGCAGGTTTGTGGGTTTAGAGGCATAATTGGTCCTGTTTTTCTCTAGCCTTGACCTAACTGGAGTTCACTGGGTATGTAATGGAAAAAAAACAACCAGCTTGATATAAAAATGCAGGAAATGCCTTCAATCGCTGCTGATTACAGTAGCAGCTTTCCTTCTGTTATTTTTGTGGAGAAAAAAAAAAAGAAAGAAAGAAAAACAAGGCTCCCCCCTCCAGCCCCACCCCCGGCCACCCCTTCCTAAGCAGTAGAAACCAGTTGGATTGTTAGCTCTTTTTAGGACATTCTTTATTCTGCCTAAATGATGTCACTTATTTTTTATAAATGGGAAAGGAAAAAAAAATCATTTAAATCCTCATCAATAAGATGTCTGTGAGTGGAATACACAGACAACGGTTCAAAGTTTACTTGCATATCTGGCTGTGAATTCCAAATTCTATCAACTTCTGGTCTGTCCAGGATGGGTTCAGGCTTTGGCGTGCTGCCATCTTATGTCATACTGCTGGGAGAGAGAGCGCTGCTCACTGCTGCTTTCCTGGAGTCTAGCACTGCTGGGCAAACGGAGCCTGGCTGAGAAACATACTGATTGTTCTCAGAGGAAAAGGTTTGGTTCAGCCTGGGGATGTAGCTCATGTGGTAGGGTGCTTGCCCAGCACACACAAAGCTGCTTTGTCCCCAGCACTATTTCTTCATAATCCTGTAACCCCAGCACTCGGGAGGTGGAGGCAGGAAAATCAGACATTCTAGGTCGTCCTTGGACACATAAGAAGTCCAGGGGCAGCCTGGCCCTCGTGGCACCCTAAGAACTGAGGGGTCAGGGAGAAAGAGAGAAAGAGAAAAGTGCTAGATTCTCACGAAGGGGAGCTAGCAGGAATAGAGGAGACCACGCCATCAGTCTGTTGGTGCCACTTATTTAGCACAATTTAATTTGGGCTTCAGGACTCTCAGTTTCTGTTGCTGTAAATAGAGTTGGCAGTGTCTGTAATACTGTATCTTTCATGTCATATTTGGACATGCTGGGGTCTCCTGTTTTTTTACTTGGCAGGTTCCCTGGGGATTGGCAGGTCATGGGCACCCCATAGGAGAGTCTATGGCCCACCTGTGAGGCCCCAAGTCTCCTTGGTTCATAAAATTCTAGGAGATGCTGGCAGGACTTAGGGCACTCAATTTCCCTGCTCAGGTACAAAACCGGAGTCTATTTAAGTACCCATCTTGTTTTGGAGAAAAAACGTGCAAGACTTACTGTAGACACTGACTGGCCATTTTTCTTCACCTTTTGATAACAGATAATTCTTGTGCGTCCTCTAGCACAGAGGTGCTCAAACACTAGAGATGACAGTTGACCATGTCTGGACTTGGGTCGTTGGAACTTGGCAGAGCTAAGGGGAGGATGCACATTCAGGTTGACAGGTAGAGTCCAAGAGTGCTGTGGGTGCGGAGGGTGGCCACCACAACAGAAGGCTAGCGACCCAAGCTGCCCGCAGTGCCAAGGCAGAAAAGCCCTGCTCAGGTTCTGTGATCATGCGATTCTCCAGGCTTTGGGAGCTAGTGTGTTTAAAAGGCCTCTTATTTGTCACCATGGGCCTTTGGTGGAACAGAGCCAGCTATGCAAGGTGGCACATCCTGCCGACCCTGATCAAGCTGGTGAAGGCAGAAGGCGGAAACTTCCACCTCTCATCTCCTTTCCTTTCTCTAGTTGAGATGGTCATATAATTTAGTTTCCCACACTGTATTGAACTTTCTTTCAAAGGGTGCCATCACCTTTGAAAAATCAAAAGGCTCTCCCCCCTCCATAAATATTAAATCAAGAAAAATAATTAACCTACACTATAAAAACTAGAATAGCCTAAGATTTTTTTTTGTTTTTTGTTTTGTTTTGTTTTATTAAAGTCTTAATGGCAGTTCCCGTCCACTTGTGACTTTGTGATGCTTTACCAGAGTCCAGAAGGCAGTTACAAACCCAACATAAGCAGAGATGAAAAGAGCACCATGTAAGGCAGCAAGTGTCCTTCGGACCACTGGGACCCACTGCCCCTAAGGAAGACCATCTCTCACCACATAAAGTGAACTACAAATGAAAGTAATTTTAAGTCGTTTTACCATCAGAGTAGCCTCTCTTCCCTCCCCCTTTCAGAATCCTTTATAAGGCGTTTATGCCAGTAAATGGTTCTGTGTACTTGAGGTTTAAAGGATTAGGAGTACACGGGTAGACAGCTTTCATTTCTACCTCGGTGCACTCGCTGTAGACACTGCATTGTTTATGGCCTGTTGGAGCCAGACTGCCTTGAATGGTTTATGGCATAAGATCAGTCTGAGGAAGACTGTCCCCTTGGCAGGCCCTGAAACAGGCTCCACCCTGCAGTGACAGGAGTCTCTCATTCTCTTTTCTCTGATAGTAGGAGGCCCAGAACAATCCCTCCCAAACTTTGATACCGACAGACAGATTCCTGCAAACTCCTGCTTGGTCTGCAAGCCCCACACAGGAGGCCTAAAGTATTACAAGTGCACTCAGGGAATTTCTAAGGCCTGACATAGTCCTGATTGATTTACAAGGGCTGGGAATGGAGCTGGCTGTGGTGGCACACGCCTTTAATCTCAGCACTCCAGAAGCAGAGGCAGGCAGATCGCAGTGAGTTCGAGGCCAGCCTGGTCTACAAAGCTAGTCCGGCACAGCCAAGGCTACACAGAGAAACACTGTCTCAAAACACCAAAAAACCAAACCAAACAAACAACAAAACAAAGGGAGTGTCTAAAAACACATTGGCCAATTGATAGGAAATCCTGGATTGATGATCATGCTTACTATTTTTGCTTTTGTTTGTTTGGAGACAGGTCTTGCTACGTAGCCCTGACTGGCCTGGAACTCTAAGAGGCCAGCTCACTCCTGCAACCCCAGTGCTGGAATCATAGGCAGGCACCATCATGCATGGCGTTCATGCTTACCCTTTGTCTTTAATTTAAAACCATGTGGTTATTTAACTTTATGTGTATAGGTGTTTTGCTTGTATATATTTCTGTATGTCATAGGCATACAGCACTTGAGGAGGCCATAAAAGGGTTCTGGTCCCCCTATAACTAGTGTTTTCCACAGTTGCCACCATGTGGAGCTGGCTGTGGGAATTGAACCGGGGTCCTCTGGATGAGCAGTCAGTGCTCTTAGCCACTGAGCCACCTATCTTGCCCCGGTGCTCACCGTTTTCAATAAATGATCATTTAGCACCAGACATTCAGAACATGTCAGCACACACATTCGATACGAAAGCAGATAAGTCTGTTTGGCTTTAGGGGCTCTTACACCTCAATGTGGTCCTAGAGGAAGGATCAGAAGCCAATTGTTTTCTTTCTTTCTTTTTCTTTAATATATAATTTATTTTTATTTTATGTTCATTGGTGTTTTGCCTGCAGGTGTATCCAGTTGAGGGTGTCAGAAGCCCTGGAACCTGAGTTCTAGACATTTGTCAGCTGCCATGTGGGTGCTGGGAATTGAATTCAGGTGTCTAGAAAAGCAGCCAGTGCTCTTAACCTCTGAGCCACCACTCCAGACCACAGTTGTTTTGTTTTGCTTTAAGCCCTGTACCAACAAATACTTCCATTGCTAAACATTCTTGTCAAACCAATTATTCTTCCTGGAAAACAGGTTTCTGTCCTCCCTAGTAAGATTTGAGGGAAGGTTCTAGAGCTCTTCACCAGACTACCTTGTCATTGGTTGTCCCAACAGTGCCACAGTCCAGGGGCTGTGGTTATTAAACCACTTTCCTCCAGCCTATACGCTTAAACTTTAAAAAGCAAGTTGACTCAAGTTCATAGGCAATTAAAAAAAAAAAAAGTAACTTAGAAGGAAAGGAAAAAGCTTTACAAAGGAAAACACTTGAGGTTTTCTGTTTTCTTTTTTGTGTGTACCCTGCTTAAAGGAAACACAGAGTAAAAAGATAAGCGACCACACTCTTTCATGTCTGAAGCTGTTGCCCCCAACTGTGAAGCAGAAACTGGCATTTCTGAGGCCAAAACGAGGATCCCTGAGATGAGGAGAAGGAAAGGACGGGCCAAGGTGTCCCGGGCAGTACGCAAAGTGAGCAGCCACTGAGCCGAGCCCATGAACGCCTTTATCTGTTGACAACTGCTGGACCCCTAGCTCAACAGCGAACGGGGTGGTTTGTAGATTCTAATTTACCTTATTCACTCTTCAAGACTCTTAGGCATTCAGTGGAAAGGATTGTGCCTTTCTGAACCCAAAGTTGCAGAGTCAAGGACAAAACAGCTGTTTCTAATATACACCCCTACTTAAAGGGGAAGCAGACCCAAATTGGGACTGAACTCAAGTAACTCTCATTCTTAGGCAGTAAATATTTGCTAAGAGCCCATCGTGCTGTGGAGGGATGCTCTAGGGGCAGAGGGAAGACCCTGACTGTGTTCCCTCACCCGTTCTTTGAGGGCCTCAGTGCCCAGGAAAGACTTTCCTATTTCCTTATGATGAGTTCTGTGGCAGCACAATCCCAGGTGACTTGGACTTATAAGCGAGGCAGGCAGTGACCCTCACTGCAGGAAGCACAGACATGCTTGCTGCAGGAAGTGACGAGAGTCACTGGCTGGGAAAGAGAAAATCTCAAAGTGCATGTTTCCATTTGGGTCCTCTGACACTTAGCCAAGCCCTAACTTCTTGTTTAATCCTGGATTCCAAGCCTCCTCCTAAGAGTGCATCTTTCTTGACTCTTGTGTTCTGGGATCAGAGGTCTAGAACAGATGCTGCAGACGAAAGCAATTGACAAAATGGGGCTATTTCCCTGCCCCCCCACCCACCCCCCGGTCTTCCCATGAGAATTCACAAGGGAGGGTAGAGGCGTGGAGGCCAGGAAGGGGCACCACAGCGCACAGGCCAGGGTAACCAAGGAAGGGCTGCAGCCGGAGGAAGCGCACAGCGACTCGCGTTTTGACACTCCTTCTGGACCCCAAAGCGTGAGCGTTACTGAGCTCTAGAGTCCGAGTCAGAGCTATTTCGAGTCCCCAGACCTTTAGCCTCAGAGTTGAGGAGCAAATAGGAAAATGGAAAAGCTAAAGGGTCAGAAAGCCTGCCGACCTGCCGACCTGGACCTTTGCGGGTCTTTTGCTGCTTTGGTTTCGATTCTTTATTTAGCTCTCAGGTTTATGCAGCTCAGCATCATTGACCCTTGCCCTGGAGCAATTTATCATTGATATTTTGTTTGTAGATTACTGAAATCCTGGATTCCCAGAATCTTTTTAAAGACAGCCCATTGTGTGACGATTCAACTCAGTATTTTCTTCTACTTTGGGGTTGGAGTAGAAACAACTGTTTAGATTTTAGCTATTTATTTGTTTATTTATTTTTGGTCTCTTGAGACAGGGTTTCTCTGTGTATCCCTGGCCATCCTGGACTCACTTTGTAGACCAGGCTGGTCTTGAACTCACAGAGATCCACCTGCCTCTGCCTCCCAAGTGTTGGGATTACAGGTGTGCGCCACCATGCCCAGGGAGATACTATTTTTAAATAAATATGAGAGCATCAATGTGCTTGGTCATTATTAGCTTCTAGGTCAGTGGCTAATGCTGTGGCCCTTTGATATAGTTTCTAACACTGTGGTGACACCCATCCATAAAACTATTTTGTTGCTACTTCATAACTATAATTTTGCTACTGTTATGAATAATAATGTAAATATTTGGTATTCCCAATGGTATGAGATGACCCTGTGGCAGGGTTGTTCAACACCTGTCCCCCGCAAGAGGTCACAACCCATAGATTGACTAACATTGGTCCCTGCCTCTTCTCAATATGAGGCCAAATGCCTTGTTGGTGTTGACCATGTTGGCTTTGACTGCTCACATTAGACTCTAACCTTGCATAAAGCCATGCACACAACAGGGGACTAACAGTCCCCTGTACTGTGGGGGTGCTGGCCAGTAGGGCCTCTCCAGCCACAAACTCATGACACTGGCTCCTGAGGTCGCCCCTACTTTATAGCTTTGGGTGGTGAGACATTTGCTATCCTGGGCAGCTCACTAGCATGGAGACCAAGAGGGTTTCAGCTTGGCCTGAGGTAAGGGATTTGGTCAGGCTCTTCATAGTAAGCGTAATTACAGGTCCCTCACACAGGAAGGTAGGTTTCTGGCAAACCATGAGGCAGCTCAGAGAGTTAAACATGGCCACGTGTGTTAGACGTGGACATGGGGACTATGGCTCGGGAAGCCCACTGCCCTTTGCCTTCATGCCACCGCCTCAAAAGCCCCAGAGTGCCGAAGAGGTCAGACCTCAGCATGCCCCGTGCTTCCACAGCCCACACATGGAGGTGAGCCCCAACCCGTGCCAAAGCCTCCTGCCACGGAAAATGAAGGCAAAGCCACGTCTTCATTTTAGAAACCGCTTAGGACAGAGAATCAGACCATATTTGCCAGGCACCACTCTGTGCCAGGAGTGGTTCCAAACCTCCCGTTTTATCTTACCCAGGCATCACAGGAAGCCTTTGAAATGAGTCTTGTCCCCATTTTATAGAGTAGGAAACTGAGGCTCCATAAGATAAAGTAGCTGTGGTCATATGCCATTAACGACAGAATCCGAGTGATCTTCAAACTCAGCTCTGTAATGTGCAATGTGTTCCTGCACAGTCTTGGGCAGCTTGTCCTCCTAACCCTTCAGTGACATCCTGGGGCATCCCCATCATGGCTCTTTGCACTAAGCATCTCCAGGTCCTGATGGGTAACTAGGGATACAGTCAAAGCCCAGCAAGCCCGACGACCTGAGTTGGAGACCTCAGCTCTGCATGGCACAAGGAGAAAACCAATGTTTGTAGGTTGACCTCTGACCTCCCTCTGCATGCTGTAGAACATGGACATACACGTGTGCTCACACAGAAATGCTCACGTACACACATGCACGCACACACGCACGCACGTGCACACGCACAGGGGAATATGTAAATGTAACAGGTTCAGAGCTGGAGAAACCACATACTTCTGCGCTAAAAAGGGGACCAGGAGAGCAACTGAGTAATCAAGTGACCCCTGGAACCTGGCACTGTGGACTGTGGGAGAAGACAGAGCTTGGAGCACAAACAGCAGGTCTCTGCTCTTTCTGCACCCAGCCCAGACTCACATGGTAGACGGGATTGAGACCTTATTTTTTTTTATTTATTTTTTTTATTTTATTTGTGTGTGTGTGTGTGTGTGTGTGTGTGTGTTGGGTAGAGGGGTGGCTTTAGGAGACAGTGCTCACTTTCTTCAAGTCTAGTTAGACACCTCTAAAATGCACATCATGATAGGACCCATGCCAGAGTTTTGAGGAGCGTGAAACAAGGTCAGCAGTCACTGCTCAGCAAAGGATGCCATTGAACATCGAGTCCTGTGGCTCTTTCCTCATTTCCATCCTAGCCTGGACACCATGGCACTTCCACTCGCTGACATTTCATTATGTATTGTAGCAGCTGCCTTTCCCGTGCTAACATGTGCACACCATGAGGACAGAGACCTTATTTCCACAGAGCCAAGGGCAAGTGTGTGTCACAGGATCGCTCTGTAAATTCTTCACCGCATCGCTGAATGACTCATTCTGTGTGGGAGGAAACAGGCGAAGTTACCGCTCCTGGGCAGCCTCTGTCCCAAACCTCCTGAGTCCTTCTGGCTCTGTCCTACCTGGGACTGCAGTCAAGCTTGGCTTCTTACTGGAGGCCAGCCTAGTGTCTGCCTGTGCCTGGGTCCTCCCTTGAGACCACCCTAATCCCTGCCTGTGCCTTGGCCCGCCCTTGCCTCAGCCTCTCCAGGGCCTAGGGCAGACTCCACAGGTTGGCAGCTGTTTAGTTTGATGTTGTAAGACTCACTGGGAGTTACTGCCATTTGGATTTATTATTTTAATTGTTTTACAGTTTATACTTGTGCCCTGCAGTGATTTTCCACTAAATCAGAACATTTATGTTTCTAAAAAGAACAGGTATGGCTATGGGTGTTTATCCTAACAGTTAATCTCTGGCAATACATGTTCTTTGCCATCTAATCAACAGATTAGAAAATTAATGCCTAACTAAGCTCCATTATGGAGCTGTTAGTGCGTGAAAATGGTGATTTTGTTTTAGCCTGATAAGAAGACAAAGTTTGGTTTGTCTGCTTTTTAAGTTTTCTGGAGTAATTGCTTTTATCATTGTTTATATTGCTACTATCATAAACTATCAGGTTGGTTAAAAAATACAAAATTGGAAGATCCAACAGCAAGAGGTATAATAGGTCAGTGATAAGGATATGCTTGTTGATTTTAAGTAATGTGTACATTGTATATACATGTATTACAAAGGATATAGCCAAGAATATATAAATAATTCTGAATATTAATGTTAATTATATTCTAGATAATTTATATAATAAACTGTATATGGGAACTTAGAGTTAACAATTTATTATACATATATAAGCTACACACTAATTTCAATCTATCTTATTGAAAATATCCATTATTTTAGGCATGCCTTATTATACAAAGAAAGTGAAGCCACATCCTATACAATAAGGCTTAAGTGTCAGACTGAATGGACAGTGGTAGACCCATCGGAGTATGTCATCTGCTGATACGGAGGCCACTTTAGCTTGTGTTAAGTACTCTCGATGGTACTTGTACAAAATGAAATTGTCTGATGGCATACTTCTCCAAACATGTCCTGTCATCGAGCAGCACATAGCTGTATATATTGTTAATAAATGAGACAGAAAGACTTAGAGTTATAGCCTGTCTGGACTTATTCTCATACCACATAACTAACTACTTTATTGCACAATGATATAATCATTATGTTATATATTTATATAAAAGTAACACATAACTCCCAATCTCTCCCCTCCCCCTTCTCTCTTGTAGCTCTACCTCCACGTTTATTATTAATCACATTGTGTATTGCACATATGCTTCACTTATAATTATATACGTATAACATGCTATAAAAATAATTACTATTATATATGTGTGTGGCACAAGGCTAGATTGTAACAAATGCAGTTTAAGATCTAAGTGGCTGTTACGTTAAGATTTCCTGAATCAGAGCTGCCTTCATTCCACCATCAGAAAGAGTTCCCACTGGGCCATCGCAGACTGCATTAGGGAACAGGATGGTGTCGGGAAATGGTTCACATCAGGCCACTGTTTTGTAAGGGTAAAACCAGAGACCACACCCTCAGTAGTTAAGGCTGTTGTATTTGAGAATGTACCTATAATCAGCTCCCTCTCTCTTCCTCCCCTCCCCCTTTTCTGTCCCAACTCTGTCCTCCACCCTACCCCCAGGGAAGGTCAGATGAACAACTTGGTTTGCCTCCATGATGGTGATGTGGACCTTTTTTCCATTTAGTTTGTTAATGCAGCAGATGCTCAGGGCTGCCCAGTCTGCAGCTCATGAGCTAAGTGCAGCCAAGATATAAAACCCTACACAAATTTATGAACTTAAAACATTGATCGCCCCTGTAAGAGCCTCCTGTCAATTTCATTTTACAAGTATGAGAGCAAAAGGGTTTGGAATGGTGACTGGAGCCATGTTTACTGAGAGAGAGGTTAAGGGCTACCTCTTGCCTGGCACATGCCATCGCACGCTAACCTCCTCCTTAGTTTCCAGGGAAGTGTCCCTTTGGGCCATAACATTTCATACGACTTCTTTATTTTAGGATAGAATGCTAAAGGACTTTCTTGTCAAAGCTCTGAGGCACCACCAGTTGCCTGAGTCACTTTGTTTCCTTTCTGAGAAGTGTCCTTCTCACAAATGGTGCCATTTTTTAAAAACTTGGTTTGACTCACTAGCTTCATTTAGAAAACTAAGTGCTAGAGAGACAGCTCAGTTGGTAAGCATACTTACTGCTCTTCCAGAGGACCTGGGTTCAGTTCCCAGAACCCCACATGGTAGCTCACAACCCCCCCATAACTCTAGTTTCGACTATCTGACACCCACTTCTTGCCTCTGTAGGTACCAGGCATGCATGTGGTACCCAGATATTCACGCACGCGAAACACTCAAACGCTAAAAATAAAAAAATAAAACCATCCCTTAGAAAAGTCAAAATACTGAACTCCATGCAGATAGAATTTGTACTCAACCTTCAAGGTTGCTCAAGAGAGATAAAACCATACATTCGTAATGTAGGGCCTTGTAATCTCCAGGTATGCCACACGCTTGTAACTCTTCTCTGACCTAACGGACACTTGAGACCTGTGGTCAGTTTTTCCCAAAAGCAGAGAAATATCTTTCTCCACAGAACATATCTTACTAATAATATCTATACCTGTGCCCAAATACCTGCTCTAGTGTGAGGGTCATTCAACGGTGCCTGGCCCCAAAGCTCTTCTCTCAGGATCTAGCGAATGGTACAGAGAAATCCACACAGGGATCTAAGAAGGCTGTAGAGTTCAAACAAACAAACAAACAGTACAAATCAAAACAAACAAAACAAAAAACACAAGGAAGCAGCTGGGTGCGGTGACACACATCTGTAATCCCAGCACTCTGGGAGTCAGAAGAGGCAGGCGAATCTCTGTGAGTTCAAGGCCAGCCTGGTCTACAAAGTGAGTCCAGGACAGCCAAGGCCACACAGAGAAACTCAGTCTCGAAAAAACAACAAAAATAAAACCACAAGGAAGCGGTGGCCTGTGAGATAGGGGTAAAGCGGTGACCGCTGGGCTTGCTCCGAGGAAGCCAGGCTCCTGACTCCTTCCATCCGCCACCTGTGACTTCTAGTCCAGCCCCACAGGGCACCTGGGAGTTATATTTGCAGTCTTGTGTGTCCACCTGAGTTCAGTGATACAGAACTGGGTTGCAAGCTACCCAGAAGTGTCCAGGTTGGAATAAGGATGGATTTGAATGAGAAGATAGTGAAAGCAAAGACCCAGTGTTCAGATGCCCCCTGGGTGCCCGAAGCCATGATGCTTGGTTGGGTGAGGGGGGCTTAAAGCTAGACCTCTCAAGGACATCCTGGAGGAGGAAGCTGTGGAAGAGAACAGGGAGTTTTCTCTGAATGAGGTGTCCTCCCTCAGGGGCGCTGCTGCGCAAGTGTCACTCGGGGCCACTGCTTTCCTTTCTTGTTTTCCCTGGGGAATTCTGGAAATCCCCTACCGTTTCCATACTAAGAGGTCCACAGCTCTCTTCTTTCCTAAGGCTGTTTTCTGGGCCAGCCTTGGCATGCAAAACGCCGGGGTCTGGAAGGATGGACGATCCTTCGATGCGATAGCTTCTCCTATCGCGTACTCTAGTTCCAGGAGTTTGCTTTCTGTCTGAAGTGCTATGAATCAAACCCAGAGCCTTGTACATGCTGTTTAAGTATTCTACAACGGAGATTTATGCCTAACTTATTTACTATTTTTTAATTTGGAATCTCAAAGCATAGAAAGAAAAAAAAATTAAATAACTCTAAGGCTACCATTCTCAACCTATGGGTCACAACTCTTTTGGCAAACCTCTTATCTCCAAAGATATGTGCATTGCAGTTCATAACATTAACAAAGTTATAGTTATGAAGTAGCAAGCAGTAGTAGCAGTTATGGTTAGGGGGGGTCATTACAACATGAAGAGCTGCATTAACAAAGTTGAGAATCACTGCACTCTCTTAGGGCAAATGACCGTTCTCCCTGGGCCACAACTTACTAGGCTCTGAACATCTAGATTGAGGATTGCAGTCACTGACTGACCATGTCTTTTGGTTGCATTTCTGCCTCAGGACTTGAGGCAGCACAGTCTCCCTCTCTTGCTGCTCTGTCACAAATGCTAGAGGCTTAGTGTCGGGTCGGGCTTGCTCCCAGGTCTGTTTCAGCCCTCTTCTCAAATTGTTAACTTTCCTCCTAACGATCTTGCCTTCCCCTGCAAACCTTCCCACGTGACCAGCTAATTGTATACCCTGTCAGAAGTCTCTGAGGTAGCTTTAAACGCAGGTATACCTGTAGAACTGCTGGTCTGCTCCTGACCTCACTGCAAATCCTATAGCTCCCTGGCGTGCACCTTAAGTGCCAGTAAAGTTATCAAGTGAGTGCCAAGTGAAGTCATCAGATGGAACCACGGAGAGTATTGTTAACTCCCATAGATTGTGTCGTCCTTGATGAAGATGAGCCGTCTTAGCCTGCTTCATCCTCTCAAGATGTATCTTCTTCTTCCTCCTCCTCCTTCTCCTCTCTTGGCCCATGTGTAGGCATGACTATAGCACTGCACCCCTCCTTACTAGTGCGCACACACGTAAACACACAAACACACACACACACACACACACACACACACACACACACACACACACACTTCTAATCAGCTGAAACACAACACACAGTCTAAAAGCAAATACTTCCCATAGCCAAATTAAACAAAACAAATGTGAGCCTTCTTTTCTTAAAAATAATAAAATCTGTTTTCTGTCCCTTCAGAGGTCAGTCCATTTTCAGCTCCCTGGCCCTGGAGGAGGCCTCTGATATCCTCCAAGTAGCCTGGGTGACCTCCTATTTGCAAGAAGACGTGCCTTCTCAACATCCCCCTCAACTTGTGCAGACTTGCATTTGTGTCTCCTCAACTCTTTATGGAGGTCAGATGACCTGCAAAGGCTGACCGCTCTCCTTGCACGTGGGTCTGTATGTGGCAGGACATAGAGGATGGATACTAGCTAGTTTTGGCTTCT
>OU015742.1:97342741-97363346 GCA_907169655.1 Acomys percivali
TGTGTGTGTGTGTGTGTGTGTGTGTGTGTGTGTGTGTGTGTGTGTGTTGGGGGGTGGTCTTATCTAGAATCCTGGTTTTTAGCCAAGAAATCTTAGACCCCTAGAGTGTTGAGGGCCACAAAGGAACCACCTTGCTGCGGGCTGGTCTGCTCCTGTGACTCTCACTTGTCCTATACAGAACCTTTATCAGAGCTACGTTATTTCTCTCACCTTCTACCCCCAGAAGATGAAACCTTGTGCGTGCCATGCTCCCGCAGGCAGGGCTCAGTCCCCTCAGGATGGAGTTCAAATCCCTCTTCCTGGCATCCCAAGCTCTTTGAGGTTCACTCCTCCAGCACCTCTGCCGTACCTCTGTCTTCTGGTCTCCGTGCCTTCCGTTCTTCTCCCCCATCCATCCCTAGGTGCACTGCTGCTTGGCTGTTTTCACTGCTCGCACCAGCCAGCCTTCATCTCCTGCTCTGGAGTCCAGAGCTCAGCTCAGACTCTGGTGCTTGTGGTTTTTCTCTGATTTGGTGGTGTTGAGTTATGTCATTCTGAAGGATGGGACCAGGGAGAGACTGATTCATTTCTCACAGCGGGCTCTAAATGACATGAGTGCTAATCTAACACCATCCCGAAGCTGTGGCAGATTCTGTCTTACTGAGGAGCTATAAGTACCTTTGAGGGTTGACTAGCTGGGCGATGGCCCTAGACTGAGGTTACTTTGAGGCAGGTCAAAACCTCCTCCAAGACTCCCTTTCCTGGATATTTCCCTCTAAATCAAGAAACCTCTGTCTTGTGTGCGCACACACACACGTGTGTGTGTGTGTGTGTGTGTGTGTGTGTGTGTGTGTGTCTTAACCATGTGGCCTCAACCTGTGTTGCAGGGATTTGAAACTGGACAACGTCCTCTTAGATGCAGAAGGTCACTGCAAGCTGGCTGACTTTGGGATGTGCAAGGAAGGGATTCTGAACGGCGTGACGACTACCACGTTCTGTGGGACTCCTGACTATATAGCTCCAGAGGTAAGCCCCGTGTAGAGGGTTAGCTTCTCCCCGCTAGAGTCAGAGAGGAGGCAAATCCCAATAAATGCCATGTATCTGGGGGTCATCTGTGGGTGCTATGTGAAGGCTCTGCAGACGCAGGATGAATTCTAGGAAAAAGAAACAGGAAGGGAAATGGTTTAGGGATTTTTTTTCTGTAAGGATGAGGTGGCAATGAAGGCTGGCTAGGTGAACTGAGAGTGACAGGCTAGTCCCCCCCATGCTTGGTTGAGTCCTTGCTAAGTGTCATGAATCCATCCTAGTCCAGAGCTACCACCAGAACCAGGACTAAGAGAAACTGGCTGCCTTGCAGGAGAGTTTGTACTTCTTGCTAATCCGAACCAGTGAAAGCCCACTCATGAGGCAGCAAATGGCTTCACTGGATGTAATCCCCACAGCAAATCCAGGAATGCTTTGCCATTTCCACTGAGGTTATAAGTCTACAGAGCAGGCATGTGCATGGAGCAAGAGGACCGTGTAAGCAAAGGTCAGAGGTGTCCCCTGTGTGCCTCGCCAGGGGGTCGCCCTATGTGTGCGCATTGTGAGGTGCCCGAAATTCAGCTTTGTCCTTGTAGAGCAGTCTAGCCCAAACCGAGAATTCCTTAGCATGGACAGTTTAGGCTTAGACATACAGCCACATGGCCCCGTAGATGCTTGGTTAAATGTATTCCGTGGTTTTGAGACACATGAGATGGGAGGGAGGTACCAATCCCACTAAGCATTGCCTGTGTGGAAAAGTGCCCTTCCCCAGGACATTGTTTGAGCACCTGCCGGATGAAGCAACGTGGGGACGGAGAGCTGACTGAGACTCTGCTTGCTTTTCTAAGGGAGCTTATTGGTCTAGACGGGGTGACACATGAGGGACCTGAAACAGGAGATTGCCTCTGGGGGTGGGAAGGTTTCATACAGCATCTGAAATAGAGAGATTGAATTTTAAAAAATACATTGTAGGTTTCTTTTAACCATAGGGATGAGGAGAGCAGTGTTGAAAACAAGAAGGATCAGAGTGGGAGCCTCACAGAGAAGGAAGGCCATTATCTTTAGGCTGTGGAGCCTCTCAAGGCGGGGTCTGTACTTCTTAATCTGGGTACTGCCTGTCCAGCATACAGGTTCTAAATAATGGCAATTAATTAATTAATGAGACATTTCAACATGAGGAAAAGCCAAAGGATGAAACCATCTCGGCCATTTCCAGGAGATTTAAATAACATAACTAGAGAGCTGGCAGGATGGCTCAGCAAGCAAAAGCAGTTGTAGCATGGGCCAGCCAACCTGAGTCCAGTCCCCAAAACACACTTAAAGGTAGAATGGGAGGGTCAATACTGAAAGTTATCCTCTGACCTCCATGTGTGTACCATGATGTGTGACCTCTATACACACAGACAGATTAGACAGACAGACACACACGCACGCACGCACACACACACACACACACACACAGGGACACACACAGATAGACACACACACACAGAGATAGAGACAGACAGACACACACACATACAGACAGTCAGACATACACACACCACTCCAATAAAATAAAACAGCATTTCAAAATAGTATAGAGTAAAAGGTTTATTAGTGCTTGTAATGATGAACAAAATTAGAATAAAGGAGCCAGGAATATGACCTCAATCCCATACGATCTATGTACTAACTAAGGATTTCCTTAGAGGAGAGTCTTCATCATGTCCATCCTGGGAAGAAGGCAGCCACATGGTACACATTAACAGGCTGTTCAGGGCCTTCATAATGCACACCTAGCAACTGTGTAAACCAAACATGGTGGTGCAAGACTGTAATCCCAGCACCCAGGACGTAGAAGCATGAGACTCAGGAGTTCAAGGGCATCCTCAGCTGCATAGTGACTCTGAGGCTACCGTGAGCTTCTTGTGACCCTGTGTCACAAAATGTTTAAATTACTCTGATCTTAGTGAACTTGAACCGGACAGCTGGAGGATGAAATTGTTTACATTGCATATTTCTTTCTGGGAGTTAAATTGTTAGATATCGTGTATGACTCCTGGAGTTAAGAGCTGCTTTTCCAGAACATTCCAGATTCTTTCATTCCCTTGAGCTAGGTGGGGATATAGAACACCTGTAGGGTTCATTTATGCTTGTGGGTTGTAGGAGCAGCTTTAATGGCCTCTGGCTTCGAGTCGGAGCCTATGTGTCTTTGATCTGAAATGTGAATACTTCCTCTTTAGGATACTCATCTAAAAATGTTTTAAGTGCACAGGAAAAGATTCACTCTGTATTTTTTATGTAGCCACTTACAGTTTGATTGCACTATAATACAGCCAGTGAATGGCTGGTGAGGCTTTTCTTTAAGAGATGGGAACATTGCCTTTGTGTCCTTGTGCTGGTGTTGACGGTCTAGTTTCAGAATTGATTCTCAGTGCCGTATGCATTGATAAAGTTTCTGCGAAAACAAAACAAAACAAAACAACAACCACCACAAAAAGACAGAGTAAAAGACAGGCCTTCAACCATCTGTCCCCGGGTCAGGCAACACAAGTGGGGCCAAGGAGAGCTCAGGAGCGAGGCTGGTGGGCCCAGCAGCCAGCGCTCGGCAGAGCTTTGATCTTCTTCTGTTAATGTGTTCCCTTAGCAGAACACCAGCAAGTCAACGTGCAAGGAGAAAGAACTAGCCGGAGGGACGCTCCCCTGGGACTTACTTTCTCATCTTCTGCACTCAGTCTTTACTATGAGAATCTCCCATTCCTGTCCCTCTGTGAGCCAACACCACAGTGGTCAGAGGGTTAACAATCGTTAAGAAAGAAGTCTTCATACTACATGCAGCTGTCAGGGAAAACAAATGAGGGTAAAAATGGATTTCTTGGAGGAGGAGGAGGAGGAGGAGGAGAAATAGTCATGGGAGGGAGGTTTAGCAAAGGTGGGACTGACCTATTTGCTGTCAAGGGCTTAGTGTACACCACTACCTCTGTGTATCTTTCTGTGCCACCGCCTGTCCATGAAATTCTTAACGCTTCAGCCCTACCTCTTGCTGCAGTAGCAGCAGCTCTGGCCAAGCCGCTCAGGCACTAAGATGGGGGGGGCGTGTCCCTTTGTTGGGGAGGCCCAATGGCACGCAGAGGAAGGATAGGGGACTACCAAGAAGAGACTTGATACCCTAGCACCATATTCAGGGGGAGGAGGTGCCCCTCAGTCACAGTCATAGGGAAGGGGGATTGGGGTGAAAGTGGGAGGGAGGGAGGAATGGGAGGATGCATGGGATGGGATAGAAAATGAGATGTAACATGAATTATTTTATTTTTCAATAAAAATGTGTTATTAAAAAAATAAAATAAAATAGAAAAAAAAAAACCAATCGTTAAGAATCCCCCACCCCCAAACATGCACTTTCCGGTGAAGGAGAAGCCAGCAAGATTCTTGGGGGTGTGTCACACGAGGCTCCGTAGCCCCTCATGCCCACTCTCCTTTGAGACCACTTACGGAATTGCTACAACACTGGAGATGGCAAACAAGTACTGGCCTTACAGTAGGCAAATGACAGGTGATAAAGAAAGTTATGGCCATCTTGGCAATGGCTAGCCTTCATGAGACCCTGTGTCATAAAATATTCAGACCTAAATGAACTTGAACTGGACAGCTAGAGTTATTTACATTGTATATTTCTTTCATGGCCCTGGGAGTTATATTGTTAGATAGAGTTTCTACATAGTTAGTTTTTTATATACTATCAGTATAGTCAGATCTATATAGATATATCTATAGCCGTATAGATAGTGGGGAGATGAAATGAAGTTACGCCCCTTGAGCACTTCCTACAGTGCACAGCTCACAACAAGGACTGGCCAAGTGTCCCTCTCTCCCTTAGTCTCTTCACTGTTGGGCTATATCCTGGGGTTGAGTCCAGACCTTCCCACAGTGTCCCCTGTGTCCCCTCGATGAAGTCAGGGAGTCTTTCAGAGCTGCGGTTCCGGTCTTTCCCATGGAAATCCTAGTGCCTGCCCTGCCCATCTCAGCAAGCTGCTTTAAGGCTCTAATGGGATTAAAGGTGGGAGTGCTGTTTCTGAAGAAGTTCTACACTTATTCAAGTAGGAGAGGCTAGCCCTGAAACCAGAGCCACCTTCTGCGGGATCAGCCCTGCCAAGCCGCCTCTACCCACCTTGCACCCCTGGCCGACCCCTCTGGCACCTTCCCCTCTGATTTCTCCACACCTGGCCCTGCTATACAGGAAATGGTTGTCAGTTCTGGGCATGCAGAGCTACCTCCTCACCAGATTCATTGCTGGCAAGGTGATTATGCCAAGATAATTAGAGCTGAGCCTAAAAAGGAATTTTACAAAAGATTCCACCAAAACCAAGGCTCAGAGGGAACTCAGGAAGGCTGAATATGGCCACCCTGCCATTGCCGAGGCATCATTGGGTGTGTGACTGTAGAAATGCCACTAAAACCAGAGATGCAGATGCCAGCCATCCACCCAGAAGTGGCTAATGCGGTCATCTTATCAGCTAGAGCCCATGAGCTGCAGAGTCAACAGGGCACACTGAGTAAGAGGCACACAGTGGGAGCTATGAAGAAGTACTTGTGTCTTGGGGACATGACCAGACTGGCCACAGCAGCAGACTCTGGAAAATGATAGGGACTAACTTTCTTGTGCTTTCCCAATGCTCCAGGGGGAAAAGCTGTGAAAAGTGACTAAAAATTCGGTATTATAAGGGGAGTACATAACGCCAACCTTAGGAACAGGCAAGACCTTAGGATGTCTGTCATAAGGATCGGAGAATGCCAGGGAAATCTGAAAGGGCTTTCTGGAAGAGATATGGCATAGGCATGACCTTGAAGGACAGAAGCCAGTGGTACCAAGGGGACTCAGTAAGCCAGGCTGACTACTAGGTCTCAGGAAGTTGAGGGAGACCTAGCTTTGCCTGGGGCCCCAGCCATCATGGCCTATGGTTCTGAATTTACAGATAACCTTAATTAAGCCCAGACAGAGAATCACCAGATGCGAAGGATATGGGTTATCAATCAAAGATAGTGTAGAGGTGGCTGCATTTTTCTCACAGTCTTCTTCATCCCAAATTGAGATGGTTTCTAAATATGTGTGTGCTTGGTGTCATTAGGTGCTGCTACCAGATTCTTTCTGTTTAATCTCAACTGGTTTGAGCTTGCTCTAGAAAGGTGTTTAGCACGTTCTAAATGGGCTCATCCTAAGCTAATTCTCTGACTATTCATTTGGCCAGATAAACCTTGGCTGGGAGGAGGGAACATTGCTGAGGCTGAGTGGCCATTGTCAAAGATAAAAATAGTAAGACAGCCATGGAACTGAGTAAATGTTGCCTTTAGCCACAGGGATAATATTCACTTGCAAGGTTGGCCCTAAAGTATCTTTTATTCTCCTGATGTAATTGTATCTTGGAGGCTTACTGCCTCTGTCTGCTAACCTAGGCCTAGTCCTGGAAACTTCTAGCCTCCATACAATCTAACCTAGACCTAGAATGTTTTCAGCCTCTGAGACTTACTGCTGAATAAGCTCACTCTTTATAGTTCTTCCTGAACTCTGGTGATTGGTTTAACTCAGCTGTTCTGGCTCAAACTCCTTTCCAAGCTGACTGGTTCAATCTGGCTTCTCTCAGTTTCTCACTGAATTGTTCTGCTAGGTCTCAAACTAACTCTAGCAATCTGTTCTAATCTTTGAGCTCCTTCTCATTCTCTGGCTGCTTCTGTCTTTACCTGTGTCTAGCTTGTTCTCTTTCTTCAGCCTCTCTCTGTAAAACTCTCCTCTGAAAAACTGCCTCTGAATTCTATGAACTGAACTGTCATGAACTCAACTCTGCTGCATTGCCTCTCAACTCACTCTAAATGGAACTGCCTGAACATCACTGACTAGAACCCAGAGATCTGCCTGCCTCAGTCTCCTGAGTGCTCGGATAAAGTGTGTACCACCATGCCTGGACCCCTAAGCTTTTCTTTACTTGAAACTTGCTCTATAACAGGCTAGCCTTGAACCCAGATCTGCTTGCCTCTGTCCTGGGATTAAAGGCATGTCTGTATTCTAGCCCTGTGACACAGACATGTGTCACAAATGTGTCACACAGCCCTGTGTCTTTGGATGTGATCTCTTGCTAGAGCAGCTATGCTCTGAATTAAAATTCCTCTATAAGAAAAGGACACGTCCTGGGATTTGTAGGGTCTACCCAATGAGAAGTTCATTGGTGAGACTCTGAGAGACTGATTTTACTGTCATAGATAAGCGCACAGTGGTCCTTTCTGGGTAAAGCACATGGGTTGAGGGAGATGTCTTTTCTGTTGTTTCTTTCCGTAGAGCACAGGACTCAGGTAGAGTGTTGTCACCACTTAAGGAATGTCAGTTTTCAGGTTCAAGCCAAGCATGGCGGCGCACACCTTTAGTTTTGGCACCCAGGAAGCTGAAGCAGGCAGATCTCTGTGAGTTGGAAGCCAGTGTGGTTTACATAGTGAATTCTGGTTTTGCCGGGGCTACAAAGTAAGACCCTAGCTCAAAGGAGGAAAAAGAAAAAGAAAAAGACTCTGCTCTCCTTTCCACATGGTCAGTCAGCCTGCCCCGGATAGTGTGCTGGGGTCTGAGAACTCGGCCTGTCCCTCTCAGCATTGCTTTTTGAGGTTCACCTCCTCCCAAACCTGAGAGTTCAATGGTCAACTTGGGCTCTTTTCTTTTGAAATTGGCCATAAGTGCAAGTCAAGAGCTTTACCTGACATTCAAACAAAGAAGCAGCCTTTTGTTCCCACTAGAGTTTAGATCGTAGATACTCCCTGTGGAGAGAGGATGGTTGACCTTCTACACTCAATCCAGTCTGAAGATGATGGCGCAAGCTGGACAGGAGGGCACACACCTTCCCACAAGAGTTGTTGGCAGGGTTGTTGCTGGAGTAGGGCTCTTAATGATCCCTGACACTGCCTGTTTCCTGAACAGATCCTGCAGGAGTTGGAGTATGGCCCTTCAGTGGACTGGTGGGCCCTGGGGGTGCTGATGTATGAGATGATGGCTGGGCAGCCCCCCTTTGAAGCCGACAATGAGGACGACTTGTTTGAATCCATCCTTCATGATGACGTGCTATACCCTGTCTGGCTCAGCAAGGAGGCCGTCAGCATCCTGAAAGCTGTGAGTCACTGTCCCTCACCTGTGGCTCTGCTCCCTGGGGGCATTCTCCCCATCTCTTCCTGCCCTCCTCTGTGTGTGTGTGCGTGTGTCTGTCTCTGTGTGTGTGTGCATGTCTGTGTGTGTGAGCTGTGTGTGCGCCTGTCTGTGTGTGTGCGCCTGTCTGTGTGTGTGTGTATCTGTGCATGTCTGTGTATGTGATGTCTGTGTGAGCTGTGTCTGTGTGTGTGTGTGTCTGTGTGTGTGTGTGCATGTCTGTGTGTGTGTGTGAGCTATATATGTGCCTGTCTGTGTGTGTGCCTGTGTGTATCTGTGCATGTCTCTTTCTGTGTGTGTGTGTTTGTACATGTCTGTGTGTATCTGTGCATGTCTATGTGTGTGTTGTCTGTGTGTGTGTCTCTGTGTATGTATCTGTGCATGTATGTGTATATCTGTGTGTGTGTGTGTGTGTGTGTATGTGTCTGAGTTCACAGTCCTGCCTTCTGCCCCTCTTCAGAATACCTCAGAGCTCAGTAATTAACTAGCCACATTCACAAGACCAGCCCTGTTCAAGAGCCCTCACTTTAGTCTATATATTTTTTGAAGAAAGTTGACTGTGTGTGGCAGATGGGGAATTTGTAGCACTTGCTATAACATACAGAAGTCATGACAAGCATTGTCTAGGAGTCTGGAATCACACGCCCTCTCCTGCCTCACCTCTCTTTGCTCCCTTACCTTCCATGGCTGCCATGTTAGAGAACTCATTACTTTAGCAAAGACCCTGCCTTTTTTAACACAAGGAATTCTCGGTGGCATTTGCCCTGAGCAGCCTCTCACTGGACATGTGCCCTACTACGTGGGAGGCTTGTTCTAGCCCACTTTCACACCTTTAAACACAGAACATTCCTGGAAACTCCGTCATCCATCCTCATAGCATACTATAGAGGACTGGGCATGTAGCTCAGTTGTAGAGTGCTCGCCTGCCATGCATGAAGCCCTAGGTTCAATCCCCAGCCATGCATAATTTAGCCCTAGTAGCACATGTCTGTCTGTCATACTTGCACTTGAGGAGGCAGAACGAAAGAGCTCAAGGCCATTCTTCAGCTACATAGTGAATTAGGGGCCAGCCTGGGCTACCTGAGACCTTGTCTCAAAGACACAAACATCATCATCATCAGAGAGAGAGAGAGAGAGCGGGCTCAGAAGGTAAAGCACCAGCTGCCCAGCTGGGCTGCACATAGCATTTGTTGCAGCATGGAAGATGACTGCTCTCAGGTCTCAGGCTGTTCTCTTTATCCTAGTTTACGAGGTGAAATAAATGCCTTTGGTCTACAAGAAGGTGAGATGGCAGGTGACTTGAAGCATGGTGGGGCCAGAGTTTGCTTGAGAGAGACACACCTGTCTGTGGAGTGTTCACTCCTACCTCCAGCTGATTGCAGGCCTGCCGCAGCGAGGACTTCCTTCACCAGACTTGCCTTTTTAAGAGGAAGCTTGGAAGCCAGCTTGCTGTAGCATCATTCTCCATGTGATCTGATTCGAATTCCTTCCCTCAGAACATGCAGCTGAAGCAAAGCTGGAAGGCTCACCCTGGCTCGGGTGCCGCCTTTGGTCCATGCTCCTTGCTAGTACACTCCTGGTCCCTGCTCCAGCTCTGCCCACCCAGCCCCCACACCCCTGTCTTGTGTTCTCTCTTGTTTAAATAACTGAGACACATAATGAGTCTCTTAAAATGCCAAAAGTACACCATGTAAGAGGCCTTTGTTGTGTCTCCACTCCCGCCTGCCTGATCCCCACACTCTGTACCTCATAGATGACTCAGGAACGGAGTTTTATACAACCTTCCAAACTTCCTTAGGTGTACACCATGCAGTGCAGACACGGACCCTCACGGCTTCCCCTTTCATTGTTGAAACAGAACGTAGGCTGCTCTGCGTCTACTTCGTTCTTCCAGAAGGGTCTAGCACTCCTTCCACAGAATGCTGTGTCTGCCTGTCTCCGAGCTTAAAAAGGCTCCTGAGGCAGCTGTCATGGGGGTTCCCCCACCAAGGACCATCCCAGAGTGATTATCTAGGGTGGGGATGTGAACCTTCTGCTCTTGTTCCCAGATTACCCACCAGGCCCCAGATAGCTGGTCTCTAGCACCGGAGAGAGCAGGAGTCTGCCTGGCAGACACCAGCTCAGCCCTTCTGAGAGTTCTCTGCTCACATAGCAGGTGTGTGTGTGTGTGTGTGTGTGTGTGTGTGTGTGTGTGTGTGTGTGTGTGTTTTATGTATGTGTGGTACGTGGTGTGTATGTGTGTGTGTGGTGTATGTGTGTGGTTTTTGTTATGCATGTGGTGTGTGTGTGTGTGTGGTGGTGCATGTGTGTGTGGTGTACATGTGTGTATATAGTGTGGATGTGTGGTGTGTGTGTGTATAATGCACATGTATGTATGGTATCTGTGGTGTGTGTGTGTGGTGTGCATGTGTATATGTGTAGTGTGCATGTGTGTGGTGTCTGTGTATAATGTGCATGTGTGTATGCAGTGTCTGTGTGGGGGGTGTGTGTGTATGTGTGTGTGGTGTTCATGTGGTGTGTGTGTGTGTGTGTGTGTGTGTGTGTGGTGTGTGTCCTCACTTTCTCTCTTCCTTTCTCCTCTCTCTTTGGATGGGCCAGGTAGCGCCATGGTTTTGACACCCTCCCTCTAGACACATATCCAGCAAGTCTGGAGATATTGACGTTGACACAGTTGCAGAGGGTATGTAGGTGCTGACATGAGATGTAGCACAGCTGCTGCTGAAGAGCCTGCAGCACACAGGACAGTCCCACAGCAAAGAAGGACAGCAGCTCTGGCTATGAGAGCTGTTGACGCCTGGGGCTGCACAGGTAGCTCAGTGGTTAAGAGCGCAAACTGCTGCTAGAGAGGCTCCATGTCTGCTTCCTGGCACCCACATTGGGCAGTTGGCATCTGCCTGTGACCCCAGCCCCAGCATATTGATACTGTCTTTTGAATTCTCCAAACTGCACATCCCCACACATATATAACTACACATAAATTAAATGTTTAAAAAATACATTTTGAAAGAAAAAAAGAAAGAAGGAAGGAAGGAAATAGGAAGGGAGGGAAGGGGGAAGGAAGAGAGAGAGAGAGAGAGAGAGAGAGAGAGAGAGAGAGAAAGAGAGAGGGAGAGAGAGGGAGAGAGAGAAAGAGAAGCATTGCCCTACAAAGACTTAGGGGGTTAGAGGTCATACTGTGTTAACTGCTCAATGTGTGAGAAGAGAGCCTCTGGCCCAGGGCCCAGGGAGTTACCACAGGGGTTCATCCATAAGCTGATCTTCCCTCTCCTAGAGGAGGAAGGCAGGACAGGCTGTGGAAGGGAGGAAGAGCCCTCTGCTATTCTTTGGAACCCCTGTTCCCTTAGGTTGTCATTTGGTATTTCTAAGCCTCTGTCCCTAGAGCTATGTCATCGAAGGATGTTTCCCATGGGGCTAGAGAAGGCCATTTGTATCATAAAACAGTGAACAGCGCACACGGCAACGGGCAGCTATCTTGCTGCTGTTGTACTCAGCACAGTGGCCTGAGCCTCAGGTCGGCCTCCTATTCAACCTTCAGGTTACCAAGCTCAAGGTAGGAGGCAGGAAATGGAGCCCATACTAGGTGGATGTATCACAGGGCTCAAGGGAAAGTGACTTTTAGACAGCTTATAATTTAGGTTGACAAGAAGCATGGCACCCAGGATACCAGCAGAGCAATGAATACTTTGACTGCTTGTTAGGGAATGCTAAGGTACTGCAGGGGACATCCAGAGATTAAAAGTAGGCAGACCGCAAACTGAGACACCTCCATATGCCAAAGGAAGGTTTATAGGCCAGTGCGGGACATCTGAGGTCATCGAGCTAGGGTGACTTCCTAGACGTGCATGTGAAGGAAACGAAGGCTACGAGTCTTTCTCAAACTTGAGGCTTCTCCGCACTCCTCTGCCCTCTTCTCGGTGGCGTCCCCTCCCAACCTAGCCATCTTTTCTTACCTCTTTGCTGTGAATGACTTTCCAGAGTTCAGTCTCTGCTGAAAAGACTTGAACATCTGGGGCGGCCAGAGACCAGGAGTCAGGTCCTAATCTCAATGTGGTACGTTGCCAGCTGTGCATCTCCACCCCTTAAGTTCCTCCCTTATGATATAGAAGCAGCAACAGGACCTCACAGGGAGGTGGACCCATAGCTATACTGTGTGTAGAGTGCTGCCTGGCACACGCTACGTCATATAATCAAGAGCAGAACGCCCTGAGAGTGAGGCCCCTGGCGTGTAAACCCAGGTATGGGAAGCGACGTGAAAGGCCTTCCCTCAATGACCCTCCTCACAAGGGGAGGCTCCATCAGCTCTCATGTCTTCCTGTCCCCGCCCCCCACAGTTCATGACCAAGAACCCCCACAAGCGCCTGGGCTGTGTAGCAGCGCAGAACGGGGAGGATGCCATCAAGCAACACCCATTCTTCAAGGAGATCGACTGGGTCCTGCTGGAGCAGAAGAAGATCAAGCCCCCCTTCAAGCCGAGAATTGTAAGTGGGGCTCCCAGCCCACCCCCTCCATGCTCACATGGTCCTTCTGCACAGTCTGTGGGGGGCCATGAACAGCCTGGGGTATGCTGAAAGCTCAGGGAGGAGGCGCCTCCCCCAAAAAAGTGACGCCTGCGGCACAGTGCTCTCGCCTCCTGGAGCTTCGTTGTTTGTTTTGATCAGTTATAACTGTGCTAGCTTTCCACATGACATAGAGATACAAGTCTTTTTCCTTTTTCTTTTTTCTTTTTTTCTTTTTTTTTTTTTTTCTGAGAGATAGATGGAGGTTGTGCTTTGAAAGCGTCCACGTAAAGGAAAATACTCACTCAGTGCTTGTCATGGTCCTTACGTGGCAGAATGAGGTGAGATCGAGGGCCTATTGCAAAAAAGGCTGACCCAAAGTCCTGCAAGGAGGACGGGGTCTTTCCTGGCCTTTATCACAGTCCCATTTCTCAGCCATCCCTGCCATCCACCTGCTCCGGGGCACAGTCTACGTTGACCTGCACGTATAGTGCCAGGCACAGGTGATCAGTGGGGATCAATGGGACAGGACACTCAGAAACTGGACAGCGGACCACAGTCAAGGCTTGACCACATCCTGTAGGCTGACCTACTATGGAAGTGTTGGAAGAACAGGCAATAGAATCCCAGTATTCCATGGCGCACTGACGTAGTCGTTCAGACTGGGAATCTGAGCAGCCAGCTTCAGGCACCAGGGAACTGAAGGAAAAGTTCCTCAGACAAAGGGCCCAGCCCCAGGAGGCTGGCAGCAGAGGTGAGACCATCAACCAGCCACGTTCTGTCAGAGGAGACCTTCCTCCCCCAGTTGCAAGGACAGAAAAGACCCTCGGGTGTTCAGTGGGTCCCCGGAGAGGTGGTTGTTAGGAGTCAGATGTGAACAGGTTGATACAGCGTGGTGCTAAGGCTCGCCACCATTCCCACACCGCTTTCTGCTTTTCTCTGTGTGATTCCTGGAAGACACACAGCTTGGAACAGGCCAGGCTTGGAGTCCATTTCTCTCAGTGAACCTCGCCTCCACTTTAGCCCATCTCACCGCAGCTCTGCCCCCTCTCCCGTACCCCACCCACCTCCCCCACCCCACGTCAGGCCTATGCTGTGGGTTGTGTAGATAGGGAAGATTGGAGGTTCTGGATGTTAGGAAAGACAGAGAGCTCTCTGCATGTGCCAGCTGATCTGCCTGGTGGCTTGGCCTGGGGCCACTGCAAATAGTCTCAGAGGACACACGTGTGCAGCAGGTCACCAGAGGCCTAACTGAGGGAAAGAAACTGAAGGGTCCAGCCCGAGGAGTGGATTATAATCATTTCCATGTAATCTAACTTGATGAATCCCGAGGGAAGTGAGAAGCAGAGCTGTTAATAGTTCAGGCTCAACTAACAAGAGCCCAGATGAGAGCAGGGGTCCCCTAGATGTCATTGCCATTTGTAGAACAGTGTGAGCTTATATGGAGACTCCAGGCCAGGGAGCCACTTTCAGTCAGACTCATAGAGGACTAGCAGCCCCAGAAAGGCTGGATGAGGACACAGGCTCAGCCTCTCAAGACAGTGTATGGAAAAGCAGTCCAAGGAAGCCCCATGGAACTCTAAAGAGAAGCAAACACTAGCATGGACAAGGGAAGCAGGTGTTGGAGAGAAACTCCTAGAAGGAAAGAAACAAGGGAGAACTTGAGCCACAGTTCCCAAAGGATGTTTAAATAAATGGAGTCCCTAGGGCTAAGCTCTCCCTGGGATCGAATGGAAGATGGGATATAAGAAGTGGCCACAGGCCTTACCTAGGAATATTTACTCAAATCCAAAGCAGGCTCTTGGGTTTAAGCAATGGTGAGATATGCCACTTCCGAAAGCATCTCTTCAAACCCCATCAGTCCAGGGTGTCCTTGCTGGGTTTTTAATCTTCAGTGTTCTCTCCAGACTCTTGTCCTGGCCTTTCTGTGTCTTCTATAACAAGGCGTTCTGAGAGGAACTGCACCCTGATCGTGGCCACCCCAAGAGTCAGAGCAGAGTGACAAGAGGGCCGTGAAAACAGTGACTGTGAGCCAGGGACCTGGGACAGAACTCAAATGCTGAGGAAAGGGTGAAAAAGTAGGGAACAAATGGAAAGAGGCTAGCCCGTGTCTCACTACACCACCTAGCAGGTTTCACCCAGGCTCAGGCAGGCAGGGAGCCCCTTCAGGATGTCCCTAGAAAGATGTGAGGAGTTTCCTATAGGTAAAGGTATAAAGAGTCCCAGAAACCAGAAGGGTCTGGGACCACACTTCCCTTAACCCCAGTACACAAGAGCCAAAGACTTCTCTGGGTCTAGAAGCAGGATCCTGCTCTGTTCCTTTGCTGGGAACACACGTGAGCTTCTGGTGGCTTTCTTTCCCTGTGAGAATATGTCCAAAAGAAAGGACTGGGCCATTAGGGCTTCCAACATCCATCTTAGTTTCTTACTGCTGTCTTTGCTATTTCCATGGAAACCATCTTGTGTATGTGTCCCCACCGTGCCCCAGACTGCCATGCCAGAAGTCAGGGAAGGATTCGCTGGGCTGATTAGGTATGAGGAAAGTGGGGAGGAAGTAAGGAGACTGTGCAGGAGGTGTTTCTGGTCACGCTTTGGCTGAGCCCTATGGATCATTCACAGCTACAGTTTTAGGTCTTCCAAAACTTGACCAAGGTATTCAAATATTTGATCACATTTCTATCGTTGGGATCTGAGAGGTCTCTCATAAATATCAAATTTGTGCGGGGGGGGGGGCGGGAAGGAGACAGAAGGAGAGAAAAAAAAGTTGTTTTCAGAAAGGTGTCCTAGCTCTGTTCTGAGACACGGAAGAGGCGTTAGTCTGTGCTACCTGTGTGCTCAAGTCTAGCTGAAGATGTTGAATTAAATTAAAACCATTCCCTTTATCATCTGGGGAAACCTCAAAGGCCCAGGGTAAAAACTCAAATGGGTTTTCTATGGGCTACTTTCTGCATGTAGCCAACTAGCTCAGGATGTCTCAGGATGTCTGCCTAGACCAGGCAGTAGCAGCTGGCAGGCCAGCTCTGGGCCCCATTAGCAGGTACAGCCTCAGGCAGTGCACTCACCCGCAGGTTGCTGGGGAGAGAGGTACACACTGCCACAGAGCCCTTCTTCTACTCAACGGCCAGAGGTGCCATTACAAGGCTGGCTTTCCCTGGCTCAAGGTGACTTAGACCTCAAGGACACGCCATTTGCCTTCTGAGGGGGAACTCAGGAGGGCAAGGTTTTGGCAGCTGGAGGAAAGCCAGTTCCACGGTGGGAAGAAGCAATGAGGGACAAGGGACCACACGATCAGCCAGTGACACTGTGAGATCCTTGCATCTCGTCTTATAGACAGATGCCAAATGAAAGGATAGATACTGTGGGAGGGAAAAGACAAAATTTATGAACAAACAGAAGCAGCCTTGCTTGTAGTTGTTCCTAGCCACAAGGGGACATTGGCCACCCATTGGCAAGCAAATGAGGCAGGTTCAGGAAAAAAAAAAAAAAAACACCTACTAATACCAAACATCTTAACAAAAGCGTTAGGATGCATGAAAAAGCCTGAGTTTCTTCTCTTTGGGATTAACTCTACTTGCTCTTCAGCTATGCCCTGTTGACCAAAACGCCATTGTTCCTCAGAAACCTACTCAGTAGTCATTGTCTCACTTGCCTTACTGGCCACCACAGCCAAGTCACCTAGCAAGTGACCTGCCTATTGGGCCCAAGGGTGGTCATAGCCACGATGTAGTATTTTGTGTTTCCAGACCTCTTAAGTCTCCTCAAATTCATTCAGCCAGACCTGCCTCTGCCATGGCTGGCTCACCTGGAGACTGGGGCCCTCCTCACACCCGCAGGAGCTTAAGGATACATCAGAACAGCTTCTGACCTGGCTCCCATCCCCCTCCACAGGAAGCCTCCTGCCTCTGAAGATATCACCAAAAAGATTGTCCAGATTGGAGGCTGGAATTTGGCCTCTGGTCAATTTCCATCACATACCTCCTCCACTGGCTGCTGTCCCTGAAGGCTCTGCCTTCCTGGCATGTTTGCTAAGCTGAGATTCCAATGCCCCTGGCACCTCAGCGCCTCTGTGTAACCCTTGCTCTGGTCCCCACATGTTATGAGTGCAGCTGGCTTTCCAGCCTGCAAGTTGTCCCCCTTTGTGTGTTGGCCCATTTGGTGCCTCTACTTCAGCGTGGAAAGTTTCTTCTTGTGTGTCCTCTCAACTCCTATATGTCCTCCGTCCTCATGGCCCCTGTATAATTCTGTCGCCTCTCTATACACTCACACACTGGACTGGACATAAAGTCTGATCAGCAAAAGCCAGTAAAAAGACTCTGATGCGAGAGATAACAGCCAAGCATGAACAGTCCGTCTCACTGGAGATTTCCTTCCAAGATGGCGGCGCTGTCTAATCACTAATAAGTGTCTCTCTCGTTTAGCTTTTGTGCTCCTGGTAGGCTTACCTTTGGGCGCGGACCGTAGTGGGAAGAGATGTATCTGGTACAGTTGACATTGCAGATTGCTGGGCTAGTCAGCTCACTTCTGGGCTAGATTCATTCCCCCCCCTCCCCTGCAAAAGCATTAGACCCTGAGACCACAGCTCCTAGGGATTTGCCACCATAGTTGGAGCAAGCCAATTAGAAGGTAGAGCTCTGCCTCCCAGAGACATAGCTGTCCTCCGTGAACGCCAAAGGCCCTGAGGGAAATGCTGGCCGAGTAAACTTCTCTTTGTGTACGTGTTCTCTCTTTTCAAGTTTGCTTCAGTGTGAATGTCCCTCTGTAAGGTAAGGCTTCCAGAGTGGGGAGTCTCTCCAGGTAGGTGAGCCCCACAGGCCCGGTGACATAGAGGCCCCCCCTTCAACACCTCATGATCCGTCTCCATTCAGCCATCCACGCTGCATGGCAGGACCCCAAGGGAGGCCCCTCCTGCATGCCCCTGCATGACTGAGCTGTGCTGAGAGAAAACCTGGGAAGTGGGCTCGAGAACTCATATCCTCACTGACTTAGCCCCAAGAGGAGCCCTGCTGGGTAGGCATCCCCTACCCCTAAAGCTAAGTCCACCTCCCCAGAGACCCTAATAGCATGGACGGTAATGCAGAGGCCAATGAGACACCATCATCATCTTCCATCCTGGTGGATCAGGACCAGGACTTTGCTGGGTCCTTCACTAAAGACACTTCCAAGACAATGTCCATGTCAGAGTGAGATCTCTTGGCCCCTAAGAGGGTATTGACTCTCACAAAGAGCCATGGGTCTAGAGCCAATGTCTAGAGGCCATGGGAAAAGCTTGCTTATGTGGTGGCATGGTACAGTGTACAGGGGACTGGCTTGGATTACAGACAGCCTGGGGGTTGACTGTGATTGCTCTCTCAGGATAGCCTTGTGATCTTGAGAAATCACTTCACCCTGACCCTCTGACCTAGTCCATAAAATGGAGTGATAATAGTTCTCTCACAGAATTGAAAACACAACCAGTTGCAGGCCTGAGATGCTTTGTGTACCCCTGGCTTCTTGGGAATGGTTAGTTCTTCTCTCTCCCCTTATGACTGCATCCCATAGTCTGGAGGCTCTCTCCTCCTCTCTCACCAAGCCTCTAGGAACCAAGAGTTGAGTAATGCAGGAAGTCATACGATGTTTGGAGGCTGGGCTCATGAGTTGGACACAACTATGGCCTTCCACTTTGGCCTATGGGATCTTAGAGCAATGAGTACTGTGCCTGCTACCCAGAGAACAGTAGAGTAAGGAAGACCAGGAGCCTAAAGGCAGGGGAAGGCTGGTCTGGATACTACCCCTGCCACACAGAGGACAAGAGAGCTCCAATTATGGGGCGGAACCACCACTCAGGGCAGTACCCATCAGAAAGCAAAATGATACTGAAGGTCTGGGAGAAATGCCTCTCAGGAGCCTGCATGGAGCCTGCTGGGTTTTAATTCTGATGCAGTCATTGGTGCTGCAAGAGCGTGGCTCACCAGATGGGGGACTCTCAAGTCTTTGTCCCTCATGATAGTGTCAAAGGTTCCTTCATAGTATAGTCACTTGGTTTTGAGAATAGAGTGCTCTGTAGTCCAGGCTGGGCAGGAACTAGCTCTGTAGCCCAGGCTGTCTTCAAACTCCGAATCCCGCTCCTTCAGCCTCCCAGGCGCTAGGGTTATAGGCTTGTACCACCACATCTAGCTCAGGTTGCCTCTTTTCCTCTCTGTGAATGAGATTAACACATGCATTCCCTCTGCCTACATTCTTGGTTACGTTCTCAGCTGTATAGAGCTGTATGGCTCTGGGTACCCTGTTTTTGACATGGCAGCTGTCACCAATAGACACCATTCCAGGGCACAGATGCCCAGGTGTCCCTTAGCCAAGCAGTTACAGGGGGTAAAACCCAGACAAGGCATTTTGCCATCTGAGAATTCTGATTGCAGGAGTATTCCTCTAGGTTGCGGTTTTAGTACCCCCTCATAAGCACCCCAGGAAAGTGTCTGAGCCTGACCACGCTGTTCTGGACTTGATGAGGCATTTCTTTAGGCTCATGAATTTTCCATTATGGCTTCCTGGCTGTTGTATTGGGCTATGCCTTCCTAAGTTCATTAGCATAGTATTTATTGAAATTAATTTCTTCCTTGCCCTATCAATATTTGAGCATATGCCTACACCCTACACCTACCTGTTGGGAGCAGAGGAGGATCCCTGAAGCTAAACGTGATGGAAAGGGAGAGGAACAGGGGAAATCGGGGCCAGGTGGCTGGAGGGCAAGTCTGGGCAGAGAAAGATGCTGATGTTTAAGGAGAGAGAAGCACCCAAGAGAAGTTGGCTTTAGGCCACTTCTACTGAGCGGGACTCATGGAACCTGCCCCTGGTCCTTTCTCTACAGTCCTGGAGGAGACACTGGCAACAGCAAGGCAAAAATCTTCCCACCAACACTCTACCAGCAGTACCTAGACAGAGGTGAGGTGCGGGGAGAGACTAATTGAAATGTGTATGTGATAATAGTGATTACAGGATCCCAGACTTACTGACAGAGCCAAGGAGAGGGACTGTAAGCCTCACCCTTCAAAGTGACAGGACAGAGAAGGAAAGATGGGGTGAAGAGGAGGATCTCACTAGACAGGCTGGATGCAGGCCCTCCATGATCCCAGGAGTCTTGTCACGTCACATCCCACCCTCCAACTTACAAGATGGGGTCACCTTGTTAAAGGACCAATGTCCTTCTGCCTGCCTTTGTCTTGCAGAGAGCTCTGAAGGATTGTCCAGCAGCCAGGACTGCAGGGACAGTGCTCAGAGGCTGGCTCAGGTGTGGCTAAGGAAAAGCAGGAACAGCCTTACCCTCCCCAAGGTGGGGGCGTGGGGGCGTGGGGTGGGGGGTCGGCGCTGAGCCTTTAAGGCGTCCAGCTCTGTGCAGAGTATGGGAGTATGGGCACACTGTGCATGCTCATGGGGTCCCCTGCCCGTATCATCTTCAAAGTTCGGGCCTTAAATCTCCAGGGAGTTATCGGTCACGTCAGAAAGAAGCTCCCAAAATCTTTCTATTGTTTGTGCTGGGATTGTGGATGGAGCAAGTAGCAGACTTGGATGTAACCCAAAAGTAGTGTTCAAGTATGACTATAGAACTCTGGGATTTGACAAATGAACATCAGGTTTGCTGTCTGTGAGGACTTCACATCAACGCTTATCTTTCCAAAGTGAAGGGACTTGACCACACGCATGCAAGCCATCTTTTAGCCACGTCTTTTTTGGGATTCTTATTTCTGAGGTGTACTCCCCCTGAAGGGTTTCCATGGAGGCCAGAGTGTCCTTTAGCATGTGCGGTCCAGATGACTCAGGGTTGCTAACGGCTGGGCCAGTGAAGCATGGAACCTCCTGCCTTGAGTGGTGACGAGCCCTATAGATTGTGCTTGTCAAGTTGAGATGACCTTCAGAGGGAACTACGTCTTTCCTGGAGACAGACTGTAGCCAGCCTCCCTCTCCTCCCACAGCA
>OU015742.1:97383741-97410995 GCA_907169655.1 Acomys percivali
GCGCAGCAGAGGCCACATGTATGGAGGTTAAAGGTCAACTTTGGGACGTCTCTTCTACCTTTATGTGGGTTTTGGAGTTGAGCTCGACTCCTTGGGCTTCTATGGCCAGCACTTTGTCATTTGAGCCATCTCACCTGCCCTAAAATCCTTCTAAGGTTAAAACAAAACCTTTGCTTTTTCATTTGTAGGCACATGAAGGCTGCAAATGATTATTTGCTTACTGTTTGCCAACTGAAAAAGATACAGAAGGCCTGTGCGGGCCAGATGTGCCCCTGGCACCCGGGCATGAAGAGGAGGCTTCTTTCCCATATGCACCCTCGAGGGGACTGTAGTGACGCAGTGGGCACCTGCATGCGGGTTCTGGGGCCTTAAGCTGTACTTCAGTAGGTAGAGTGCATTCCTAGGGTCCACGAAACCTTGGGTCCAGTCACTAGGAACCCAGAAGCCGGGCTTGTAACGCTCACCTAAAATCTCAGCACTTTGGAGATAGAGACAAAAGGACTAGAAAGACGTTCCAGGTCATCCTTGACCACAGAGCAAGTTTGAGGTAAGCTTGGCCTGCAGGAGTCCCTGTCTCAAAAACAAAAACTAAAGCAAAATAAAACAACAAGCAAAAGCAGTTGACAGAGGCTAGACTTGAGAACCCGAGATCATGCAGGTCTTTCTTCTACTCTGGGAGTCCCCCGGGCTTACCTACCGACAGGTTGGCTGACGGAGCGCTTGCTTCGCTCCCATCTGTATCCTGAGCCAGCAGGTGTCTGCAGCCATGCTAGTGACTCTTGGGCTTCCCAGATGCTCTCCCTGCTTAGTCCCTTGGCCACCATTTTCTGCCTGTCATCCTGGAGGGACAATAGTAGGTCTTAATTTTGTTCCATAGGGCTGAAGGTAGAATCTCACAGGTGCTGGAGCTACATCCCAGCCCCGAAGAACATTTGAAACTCAAAAGCACACTCCTGGGCATACAGAAACCTCGTTAATCCAGACTTCGGCTCCTTGCAGCCTCCTTGTTTGCTAACTCCTCTCCTTTTCAGGCCACAAAGCACTTTGATATGTTTTATCTTGTAGTGTGAGAGAAAGGGCCCAGGACAACTTAATACTCTGCAGGAAGCCACACATCACCTTTTCCAAAAGCTCCAGGGACGTTGGTGTGCAATCCTAAAAGGCCACCTCTCAGTTCACTCCTCTCAGCAATACCGTTTGCTTCTTTGAAGGTGTGAACACGGTCCTTCACACCCAACCCAAGAGGGGAAGGGTTACTTATTGGGTAGTTTTCTTCTTTGATTTAGTCAAATGTCTCCAGGTAAGTGACCAAGGAGAAGCAAGCTTCCAATCAGCGAATCTATATTATCATGAGTTTAAAGGAGTGGGGGAGGGAAGGAGGGAGGGAGGGAAGGAGGGAGGGAGAGACAGACAGACAGGGACAGAGACAGAGAGATAGAAGACTCTTAGACCAGAAGCTGTCTCCTGATTGGGTGGTGGAGAAAAGACAATGGTGAGATGCGAGTCAGGGTTTCTGATAAATCAAATATGGTGGCCCAGCCTATCATTCCAGCATTAGGGAGGCCGGAGGAGGAGAATGACCAGAGTTTGAGACCAACCTGGAGTGCAGACTAACACTATCTCAGCTGGGTGGCAGTGGCGCGTGTCTTTAATCCCAGCACTCAAGAGGCAGAGGCAGGTGGATCTCTGAGTTCAAGGCCAGCTTACAGGGTGAATTCTAGGACAGCCAGGACTACATGGAGAAATCCTGCCTTGAAACAAACAAAAAGACTCTATCTCAACAGACAAATGTTAACATACACCTATAAGTAGAGATGGGAAAGTTGGGGGTTTCAGGTCATCCTCAACTACTTAGCAAGTTCAAGACCAGCCAGGACAATGGAAGACCCTGTTTCAAACTGGACTAAGGTCTAGAGACTTGCGGTAGGGCATGGGATTTCCTTGATACACACTAGAAAACTGCTAATGGTGGTTGGTAGGACCATCTCCTGTCCAAACTAGGTTCTTCTTCCACTGCCCCCTTAAGAATAGGGAGGGCAGACAGCATAGGGTATGAACAAGATGTAATTTGTGAGTGACTCAGGAGCAATGACCTTAGAATGGGATAAAAACTACTTTAAACAGATGGGTTCCCAGATTTAAGTAAAACAGGCTTGGAGGCTTGGTGGCAGCTACATGCTCAAACTCACAGGCTTGGGAATCAGGAGCCATCCCTCGCAGAGACGGTATGTGGGTCTGAGAGTGTATGGCACGTCCCTGAAAACAGAGGGGCTCCATAGCAGGAGGCGGGGAACTACTTCAGGAACCAATTCTCATTTGCAGCCCAAGTGTGGAGACTTGGAGGCTGACACAGGAAGGACCTCCTCTGCCTCCTGTCTGGGTGGAGTCCTAGAGAGCCACTTGAGGGGAATCCAGCTCAGCTCAAGGCCTCAGACCTGGGAGAGCTTGGTCGCCAGTGGATCCGTCACCCCCGAGTCTTGAGCAATCTTCATCTTCCCTTGAGTTCTACAGTGTCCTGTGAGCTGGAGCTTGAGTTGACTTCCTTGCAACACCGTCAACGGCACATGTGAACATGGCTGCGCGTGTGCCACTCACATTTAACTCTCTCAGCACTGAGGTCCAGCTAGCAGCACAGGCGGGGCTAGAAAACAACTTCCTTCTGGGAAGTGTTGGCTCATGAGTTAACACAAAGGATGAAGAAAGGACGACATGGATGTGGGAGCTAAGTAGATTGACAGAGACACTTAAAACAAATCTCGACGTTAAAAACAACAACAGTCTAATTCAGCCTGGTGACACTCATAACACAGAAGAAGCCAGGGCAAGACGTTATCTCAACATATAAAGTACAAAGGGACAATGGCTGCAGCTTTACCACGAGCCCCAACTCACTTTTTTAATGGTTTCCAAGGCCCCCCCATCCCTACACATCTACCCTTCCTCCCCACTCCTCCCCATTCACCCCCCCACCGCCCCTACTCACCCCACCCCCACCCCCACCCCCACCAGCAGTATGACTTCCCTACCTGGAGCTGTGAGCACGGATCTTCAGACCAACCTCAAGGAAAAAGATGTGTTTACCATGTGTTTTCTCTGATTCAGCCACAAACAAGATCCTAGGCTCAGTGCCTTGTACAACAAATCCCAGTTAGATTAGGACACTAAAGTACAGGAAGGCAGGGAGCCTTCAGCTTTCCAGTAAAGAGCACGTTGATCAGCCATGAGGATGAGCAAATCAGATGGGAAAAAGAGAATGTATAATCGTAACACTCAATAGGAGCCTCAGATGTGGAACTGAGTGGGGACTTACTGTGTTTCTTCTCTGAGTATAAAATAATCTGAGGACTAGGAGGGCTGACAATATCTACTAACACACACACACACACACACAAACACGTGCAATACATACATATATGTTTATGTGTGTTTGTGATATATATGTGTGTATGTATATATATGTATGTGTATGTATATATATATATTTATTTATTTATTATGAAAAGGGGCTGGAGAGATGACTCAGTAGTTAGGAGCACTGGCTGCTCTTCCAGAGTACCCAGGTTTAGTTCCTAGCACCCATGTGGCAGCTCACAACTGTCTATAACTCCAGTTCCAGGGGATTTGACACCCTCACGCAGACATATATGCAGGCAAAACATACATACATACATGCATACATATATACATCATACATAACTGAGAGCCTGGACTGTGCTACACATGCACTTCGCACCTTCACCCACAGGCTGCACCTATAGACTCCATCTTTTATAGGTTGAAACTTTAAATAAATTATCTTTAAAAAAAAAAGAATTAATAAATAAAACAGTGTACTTCCCTGGCAACAGAAGATGCCATTGGCTCAAGAGAGTGGTGCTCGTCAATGTGGTTGTCAAGGTAACAAGCATGCGAGGGCCTTTTGGGAGAGGGAGCTTTTACTGAGAGCTGCCTCTATCGCATTGGCCTGCTGCTGCTGCTGCTGCTGCTGCTGCTGCTGCTGCTGCTGCTGCTGCTATTCCTTGGACTTCTGGTGCCCAGACTGACAAATCTTTCCTTTGCATGTAACTATTCAGAAGCCAGTATCAGGTGGTCTGCAGCAGCAGGGACAATGGGCCAAGATGCCTTCATCCTTCTCTCTTGGGATGGCACCTAAGTAAGAGTGGCCCTTTGTGTCTCCTGTGATTCCATGCAGGGTTTTTGTTTGTTCGGGTGCCTGTTTGCTTGTTCTTAAGACATGGTCTTGCTATGTAGCTCTGGCTAGCCTGGGAACTCACTGTGTAGAGCAGACTGGCCTTAAACTCACTGAAATCAGCCTGCTTCTGCCCCTGAGTATTGGGATTAAAAGTGTACACCACCATGCCTAGTTTTAAAAAAAAGAAGAGCGAGTCACCTTCTATCCCAGCACTTGGGAGGCAGAGGCAGGTGGATCTGTACATTGGAAGCCAGCCTGGTCTACAGGACGGCCAAGGCTACACGTGAAACCCTGTCTTAAACTGCCCACCCCCACAATACATTTATTTAATTTGTGGAGGGGAGCATACGCTGGATGTGTGAGTGGTCAGAGGTCAGGAGTCAGGTACTTCCTTCTACCACATGAGTCCAGAGGATTGAAACCCAGGACTGTGACCTACTGAGCCATCTCTCTGGCCCTCTATGCTGTCTGGACTTGGAATGGACTAGCTGAGCCTCCCCTTTGAGCCCTATCAAGCTCTCCCAGGTGAAAACAAACAAGCAATCCCAAGGTAGGCTTCACAAAATGGATTTAGGGAGTCAGCTATTTCACCGTGGGCAAAAGGGACAATAGCTTCTTTCACGTGCACTACTTCCAACTGGAAAGAACGGCCTGGGTCCCTCTAGCTGTCTCTCTGCTGACTGCCCCTTTGCAGTGCAGACACAATGTTATGCCATCTCTTTGTTAATTCTTCCTGTTGCTTCCAGCGCTGCTGGGGTACTGTTCAGAAGCTCCAGCTTATTCTTTTATCTTGAAGTGTTTTTTGCCTATACCACTTTCAAAGTTTGAGGTCCCCGCACGAAGGCCTTTGGTCCACTTTCAATTGGTTTCTCCTGCACAGTGAGAGATGGGGATCTGATCTGTTCCCCGTTTCTCCAGCACCATCTGTGACATGTCAGTGAGCTGAAAGGCTAGCAGGCCGATGGCTAGTGCCCTTGTTGAGATTTCTCCGTGATAAACACCCCTGACCCTTGATCAGCAGATAGCTCAACATGGGGTCACCTGGGCCTTTGTAACTAGGGCAGCTTATCTTTACCCTCTGATTCTGTGCATTCACCCCTTCAGCAAAGACAGCCCTCCACCCATCCCAAGGTCCCACTCTAAAGCAGGAAGAAGCACCTAAGACAGGGATTTGGGTCTTCCAAAGGAACTAGTCCCAGAGAGGAGATAGGTCTGATGTTTAAAGCCAAAAACAGACAAGCAAGACGAAGAAATTTCTGCAGGCAATTAACACAGGGGAAGTGTGGAGAAAGGTGGCCTGCCTTGTCAAGGTAGGCTTTCTAGAGGAGGCAGGAGGATGATCATAGTTAGGCATGGGGCAGGAAAGAGCCCCATGGGTTACTGTTTAGTATTCCACGGCCTTGGAGAGTTGGGAGCTTGTGGGAACTGCCCTCCGCGACAGCCCTCAGCTTCCTGCCTCAGTCCTAGGATTGTTTGCAGTGAGTGGGACAATGTCTGAGAGTGGCCCACCCCACCTCTGTGTATGTTGAGAGAGTTCAGTCCACTCACTGCTCTCTTTAGTACATCAGATAGATAGCCATGAGGTATGGCCAGGCCCAGGTCAAGGACCTAGCTGGGGAGTGGATAAGTAGACCCTGCTATCCTCCCTTCTACGGATCTCCTCAGCTCACCCCTGCTAAGCCCATCCTCATTCCTAAATCTCAGCTTCTAAAACCTAGAAACACATTTTATCTGGAAGCCTAGGGACCACACCTGTCAGGATCCCAGAATTCCTTACCAGGTAGCCCACAACCGCCACACCTCCTAAAAACCAGAGAGGGCAACAGAAACCAAGGAAGAAAACACCCACCCAACAAAGACAAGACCGGATATCAGAACTTTGAATCACAATCTTCCAAAACTCAGATGTCAGGGAGCCAATGTAAAACATAGTCAATACCAGGCAGGACAATGTGTCTCCAGTAGAGCCTTGCGACCCAACCACAGCAGGCCCTGGTACTAAGACATAGCTGACACACAAGCAAAAGACGGTGAAATGATCTTTATGACTAGGATAGATGTCCGTGAAGAGGAAATGAACAAATTCCTTAAAGAAATCTATGAAAACACAAACAGTGGAAGGAAATTAATAAAACAAAAAACAAACAAACAAACAAAAAACAGTTCAAGACCTGAAAGTGGAAATAAAATCAAGAAAGAAAGGCAAAAAAAAAAAAAAAGAAAGAAAAAAAGAAAGAAAGAAAAAAAGAAAGAAAGCCCAAGCTGAAGGAAATGTGGAAATTAACAATTTCGGAGCTTGAACAGGAACCTCAGAGGCAAGCTTTAACAAAGAGAATAAAAGATGGATGAGAGACTCTAAGGCACTGAAGACACCATAGGAGAAATGGATACCTAGGTCTAAGAAAATGTGAAACATAAAAACATATCCAGGCACAAACATTAAGGAAATCAGGGACTCTATAAAAAGAACAATTCTAACAATAAGAAGGATAGAGGGAGGAGGAGAAACCCAAGTCAAAGGCTCAGAATATATGCTCAACAAAATCCTAGAGGAAAATGTCCCTAATCTAAAGAAGGAGACCCTCATCAAAGGATAATAAGTATACAGAATGCCAAACACACTGGGCCAGAAAAGAAAGTCCCCTCAGGACATAACAATCAAAACTCTAAATGTACAGAACAAAGAAAGAATATTGAAAGCTGCATTCTAGCTGATCGCCACAGATTAAAGCTGCATACCACCAACAGCATAAACACTTACAAACTCATGGGAGCTAAGCAGCTCACTGCTGCATGAAAAACAGTTCAAGACAGACAGTAAGAAAGAAGCCAAAGGCTCTCTAGAATTGAATGAAGGTGAATACACAGCATCCCCAAACTTATGGGGCACAATAAGGTGGCTCTTAGAGGTGAGTTCATAGCACTAAGCGTCTATATAAAAAAAGAAAAAAAGAAAAGAAAAGAAAATTGCACAGATCTCAGACTAGTAACTTAACAGCATACCTGAAAGCTCAAAAAAAAAAAAAAAAAAAAAAAAAAAGAAAAAACAAACCCAAAAAGAGGAAATTGGCAGAAAAAATTCAAACTCTGGGTTAAAATCAATAAAGCAGAAACAAACAAACAAAAAGTAATACAAAGAATCAATGAAACGATGATGAGTTGATTCTTTGAGAAAATCAGTAAGACTGACAAAACTTATACAAAATAGCTAATCATGTTCTTGTACCTGCTGAGATGTGCTTGGTGTCTCTGTATGTGGTCATTTCTGGAGGAAGTTCCATGAAGTCTGAGAAGAAGAAGGTATTCTTTTGTGTTTGGGTGAAATGGCCCTAAATATCTGTTAGGTCCATTGGTTTATAATGACAATTAGCTCCAGCATTACTCTGTTAAGCTTTAGTCTAGATGACTTGTCTGTTGGTGATAGTCTCCCACTATCAGTGTGTGAATGGGGGTCAGTATGTGATTGCAGCTAGTTAATCTGCTCAAGGTAGAGCATGGATATCCAAAAATTACAAAATTAGAAAAGAAACGGGGGACATAACAACAGACACCGAGGAAATCCAGAGAATCCTAAGGATATGCTTTTAAAAACCTGTACCCAGCAAATTGGAGAATCAAAAAGAAATGAATAATTTTTATATACACTACTTACCAAAGTTAAATCAAGACCAGATAAACAAATTAAAGAGACCCACAACCCCTAGTGAAGTAGAATCAGTTACTAAAAGTTTCCTAAAAAAAAAAAAAAAAAGCTCAGGCTCCGAAGGTTTTAGCACAGAATTCTACCAGACTCTTTTTGTTTGTTTTTTTGGGTTTTGGGTTTTTGGTTTTCAAAACAGGGTTTCTCTGTGCAGCCCTGGCTGTCCTGAAACTCCCTATAGACCAGGCTGGCCTTGAACTCAGAATTCTGCCTGCCTCTGCCTCCCAAGTGCTGGGAGTAAAAGTGTGTGCCATACCGCCCTACTCTACCAGACTTTCAAAGAAGAGTTATTGCCAATACTCCTCAAATTATTCTACAAAATAGAAACAGAAGGAACAGTGCTCGATTTAATTTACCCTGATGTCCAAAACACATAAAGACCCAACAATGAAAGAAAATTATAGACTGATTCCCCTTATGAACATAGACGCAAAAATTCTCAATACAGTACTTGAAAACTGAGTTGAAGAACACATCAAAAGCATCATCTATCATCAAGTAGGCTTCATTTAAGAGATTCAGGGATGGTTTAACATATTAAGATAAAATGTAATCCACCATACAAGCTAAGAGAAAAACACATGATCATCTCATTAGATATAGAAGAGGCCTTTGACAGAATCCAACACTCCTCATGATAAAAGCCCTGGAGGGATTACGGACATAAAAACACACCTCAACATAATTAAGGCAGTTTACAGCATCAACTTAAATGGGGAGAAACTCAAAGCAATTCCACTAAAATCAGAAACAAGACAAGGTTGTCCATTCTCTTCATATTTATTCAATATAGTATTTAAATTCTCAGCTACATCAATATTATATATTGTATTATTATTGTTATCATCATTATTATATTTTAACTCTTTAGAAGTCTGTTTTCTAATGAGAGACAGAGGGTAAATCCAGATAGAAGGGAAGATAGGGAGGCCGTGGGAGGAGTACAGGAATAGAGGGAGGGGAAGTCATAATCAGAATAAATTATGTGGGAAAAAATTCTCATTTCAATAAAAGGAAAAATGTGTAGAATGTATTTACACACGCTAATATCCCTGTACTTACTCTGCCCATGGCAGAAGTGAGCAGACGCGACTCCACAATGTCACACGTTCCAGCCTGAGTTGTCACAGAGACTTCTGTCCATGTGAGGCTGCGATCTGTGACTTTGCCACAGAAAAGCATTCTGGGAAGAGTCAATGGGGAGCAGAGTTGGCGTTCACTAAGAAGAGGTTTCCACATTAATAGAGAGGTCCTTACAAGCGTACGTGTTGGATTTCTAAAGAGAACCACTGATGAGTGGCCCCACAGAAGCCGGAGATGGGACTTTTGTGGTGTCTGAAGCTAAGTCTCAAAGGTTGCTAAAGAACTTTGTTTTGTTTTGTGTTTGTTTTTTGTTTTCTTTTTTCTTTTTTTTTCTATCCGAGGTCGCAGGGTCATTCCTGAGGCCCATGAGATAGGATTACAGTTGATAAGGTTAAAAAGCCCAAGTCACAAGGAGTGCACCAGGAATTGTTTACATTCTTATTGGTGAGATTCCCTGAAAATGGAAAGTTAGTATCTCAGACTGGAGTGAGGCCAACCTTAAGACGGTTTATCTGCAATATCTCTGCGTGAGGGGAATATTGTCTGTATCTAAGCAACCTCTACAGAAGACGTTGGTAACTGTGCTGGAATTCCTGTCTCCCTCTTGGCAAGATATTTAACCCCTAGGGTGAGGGACCCTTCCCCTCCCATGCTCCTTTCATTTTTCCTATCTTTCTTTGAATTCATTACCTCATTTCATCTGTTTTCATATTCATTCTCTCCCAGACTTTCACTGACATTCTGCTACTTTGGCCATGCATCTAAGACCACGGGTCTCAACTGTGGGTGGCGACCCCTTTGGTGGTTGAACAACCCTTTCACGGGGGTCGCCTAAAACCATCGTGAAACATAGATATTTATATTACATAATAGCACATGTACATTTGCATGATAGTAGCAAAATTACACTTAGAAAGTAGCAACAAAAATAATTCTATGGGTTGGGGAGGGTCACCACAACATGAAAAACTGTATTAAAGGGTCACAGCACTAGGAAAGTTGAGAACCACTGGGTGAAGTATTGGTGTAAAACAATTTCTGTTCTTGCACGTTTATGTGGGGGTGATGTGTAGGTAGACTAGATCAAGCAGTAAATATGACCATTAAGTGAAATCGTGTAAATAAAAAATAATAAATGATGTAGTATGTTAGAAAATCCCAAATGTTTAAACAACAGTATAAACAGCCTGCTTAAATGCTTTTAGGCTATAAAACAAACTGTTAAATAAGATGTGTCCTTTGAATGTAGAATACCAGGCCTAAATTTAGACTATGTACCTAGATTCCTACAAGTGCCAGTGTCCAGGGCTGCAGCTGACCCTATCAGCTATGACTCACACTCTAGGATACTGCAGCTACCACAATCCAGGGTCCACTGATGCCCTTGGTCAGGGATGTGAGGCCAGGGTTGGGTCACGTTAGGAAAGACAAAAATCTGTGCAGGCAAATACAGCATCAGATGCTGGGGGCCTGAAAACAGGGGTTCCCCTCCCCACCCCTTCTCTCCTGGCCCCCAATCCTGGTCTAAGCTCTTCCTCCACTATCTCAGGCAACATGATTGGAGAGAGGAAAGAAAGCCGAGCCTGAGGGAAGGTGAGTGTGGGATGCTGGAGGACGCGACTTGCCTAAGGCTATATTAGATTACGTCTGTAATTAAGGGAATGACAGACTGAAGGAACCAATGAATCTCCCCAATGGGAGCAATTTAGGTATGGCAATAAACAAGAGGGTGCTGGCATTTCCTTAGCCTTTGCTGTTCATGAACATCTAGACTGACCCCACAACTAGGCTATTATAAATATGCCATAACAAGCGTGGGTGCTCAGCTGCCTCCGTTGTGTACTTAGGTTCCCTCAGGTCAGTGTAGAGCATCGATAGGATATGACGTCTCTAGTTTTCCCCTCCTGCTGGCTGGCTTTATGTCAACCTGTGCACGCTAGAGACATTGGAGAGGAGAAAGCCTCAATTGAGAAAATGCCTTCATAAACTCAGGCTGTAGTCAAGCCTTTAGGTCATGTTCTTAATAAGTGATTGATAGGGGAGGGCCCAGCCCAGTGTGGGTGGGGCCGTCCCTGGGCCGGTGGTCCTGGGCTCTATAAGAAAGCAGGCTGAGCAAGCCAGTAAGCAGCAGCCCTCCATGGCCTCTGCCCCAGCTTGGCCTTCACATCCCTGCCCTGGCTGCCTTCGGTGATGTAACAGTGCTATGGAAGTGTAAGGCAAATAAACCCTTTCCTTCCCACGCTGCTTTGGGCTTTTGGTCTTGGTGTTTGTCACAGCATCCTAACCCTAACAAAGACAGTCCCATTCATGTTCATTTGTTTGGTTTGGTTTGGCTGAGCTAGATCTCTCTATGTACTCCTGGCTGTCCCGGAACTCCGAGTAGACCAGGCTGCCTTTTCTTCTGTCATACTGATTTTTCTAAGAGTTAACTTACATTATCACCAACAGTAGATAAGCTTCCTTCCCCTTCATCACGCCAGCATTTCTTGTTTCATTCTTGTGGTTGGCTTTTTCTTGGGGGGTGGGAGGCCGAGGTGGTAGTGGAGGGAGGGCACTGGGTTTGCTATGTAGCTCCCTGCCCCAGCCTCCAGAGTATTGGTTGCTGCCTCCTTCTTTGTTTTCTAGGTGATAGGATTCTTATTAGGACTAGCAGAAGGCTCAATGGAGTTTTAGTTGGCATTTCCTTTACAGTTAAGGAGATGCTTTTTCCCATGTATCTATTGAGCATTTGTATTTTTCCACTAATTTATTTGTGTGTGTATGTGCGTGTGTGTGTGTGTGTGTGTGTCCATCCACAGTATGTGTATGGACGGCAAGGGAAATTTTCAGAAACCCATGTGGGTCCTGGGTATTGAACTCAGGTCCTCGGGTTTGGCAGCAAGCTCCTCTACCTATAGAACCGCACACCAGTCCCATTTGTCCTAGTTTTGAGAACTGTCCATTTACTTCACTCACCCATCTACTCATTAGATCGTTTTGTGTTTAAGTTTTTGAATTCTTTATAAGTTATATATACTTATCCTTTGTAAAACGTCGTTGGCAGGTGTTTCTCCCCCTTCCATGGACTGGTTCCTCGCTCTGCTGAGCGCCTTCCTTGCTGTGTGGCGTCTTGGTATTCTGTGAAATCCCACTTTTCAGTGCATGTCATTGCTGCTTGAGTTATTTCAGCCCTCTTCAGAGAATCCTTGTGTATGCCGGTACCTTAACGTGCTTTTCCTCTAGCCCATTGGTTCTCAGTCTTCCTCATGCCGACACCTCATGCTATGGTGACCCTCAGCTATGGAATTTGTTCATTGCTACTTCATAACTGTAAATTTGCTAGTTATGAACTGATAGGCAGGCTATCTGATGCACAGCTCATAAAGGGGTCTCCACCCACAGGGTGAGAACCACCACTGTGAGCATTTCACTATTTCCGGTTTCAGTGTAACGTCTTTAATTCATTTCGAGTTGATTTGGTTGGGGAGGGGCATCCGGGTCCACTCCTCGGTGTGGCTAGTTGGCGTTTTCAGCACAATCTGTTGAAGAGGCTTTCTCCAGTACACGTGTTTTGATAACCTTTGCCAACAGTCAGTTGTCTGTAGCTGGCTCTTCTATGCCATTGTTCTACATGTACCTTGCAGGTTTTATTTCTGTGATTTTTGTAGTATAATTTAAAATTAATTATTGCAGGGACACCTCCAGTATTCCTCTTTTATGCTTCCCATATGAATTTTAGAATTTGTTTCTTAGTTCTTTTCTATTTCTCTGAGCTACCTTGTTTTTCTTTGAGTTGCGCTTTTTTTTTTTAATTTGTTTTATTTTATTTTATGGGTGCCTAAATGTATGTCTGTGTGCCATATGCACATGGTGCCTGTGGAAGCCAGAAAATGGTGTTGGATGCCCAGGAACTGCCATCACAGACAACTGTAAACTGCTGTGTTGTGGTGGGAATTAAACTGGTCCTCTGGAAAAGCAGCCAGTGCTGTCACCCACTGAGCCAACTCTCCAGCCTCTAGCCTGAGTTTCTATAGGAGCTACCTTGCAGTAGTATGTTAATCCAGGGCCATAGGGCCTGGGCTGGGCCACTGCCCATGTCTACACAGGCATTAACAAATGCACATAAATGTGCACGCCTTTAATCCCAGCACTTGGGAGGCAGAGGCAGGTGGATTGCTGTGAGTTCAAGGCCAGCCTGGTCTACCAAGCGAGTCCAGGAGAGCCAAGGCTACACAGAGAAACCCTGTCTCAAAAAAACAAAACAAAACAAAACAAAACAAACACATTATTTTCAGATTCACCAACCCTAGTGTAGTTTTATTTTATTGCTCTGTTAAAGAAAGGAGAGAGAGAGAGAATGAAAGACTCATAAAGAAAGAGAAAGACAAGAAAGCAGAGGCCATGGCCAGAGGTGGGCTGTTCAGTGCTCAGGTGATCTGAGGACCTCAGCAAAGTCGCTGACCCAGTGCCTGCAGCCACTAGGTAGCTCTGAGGAGGTTCCTCTTGAACCCTGACATTGCCACTGAGGAGCAAGGTCAGTCATACAAAAGACACTGAGCTGAGCATAGGCAGGGTCCCAGAACAGGCTCAACTGTGTGCTTCCTCCTCAGTCCCCTTCATAGCCTGCCCTCTAGGCCAAGGCCAGTGACCCTCAACTCAGGGCGATGCTATGAGAATTAGGGGTGGCCCTCATCTGGCCAATACCCCCTTCAAATTCATGGGCGTTATTTTCTACTCCCTCACTCCCTGGGTGATTTATCTGCATTCTAAGCGGTGTGGGAAGAGGGATTGCTTGAAGAGGATACAGGTGGTTAAAGCCGGGTGAGTGGGGCCAAAGGAAACTCCACCCTTTGACTCCACTTTCCCAGCTGAAGGCCCAGGAGGCAAGAGCTGAAGTGGAGCGGAGCGGAGGGCGGAGCTGGAGGCCTCAGTGAGGAGGCTCTCTCGGTGGGAAGTAGGTGGGACCTAGTGATGGGGTCAGTAGCCCCAGCTCAGAATGCGAGTTGGGCAGTTGGGGATCCCATCAGGTGCTTGGAAACACACCATGGTTCTGGCTCCTGTTCCATCTGGGAAGAGCTGATTAGAGCCCCATTTCTGCCTCCTGTTCTAGAAGGAGGGCTCCGGGAGGGCAGGCAGCACAGCCAGTGTGGGAGTGGGACACTGACCTGCGTGCTTAGCTTGAGTCTGGGGCAGGCAGGCGGGGCTGAAGACCCAGCCTCTTGCGTGTGCTCCTGGTTCACATCTCATCACAAGCTTACTGAGGCTTTGCTTTAGAGAAGTGTTGTGTCTGCGTCGTAGGTGACACAGTGGAGACTTCGACTTGTGCTATTCTTCCACACAGAGCCAGGAAACCAGGCAAAGGCATCCGGGGTTCTTTTCCCAGCCAGCCTTCTTCCTATGCCACCACGGAGCAGTGTCCTGAGAGCTGGTCCTCAAGTCCAACAAAGCCTGCATCCTCTACCCAGACACCACGCCCACCGCTAAAAAAGAAAGAAAGAAACCATCCCTATGGACTATTCCAAGCAGGAAGCCCTTTTTCAGTTCACTGGAAAACAGGAAATGCCTCCAAAGGTCTGAAGCCTTTTTAGTGGCTGTGCCCTTCATGCAGGGACTGCGTCCCCAGGCAGCTGCTGGAGACAATCTGGAGGCAGAGGCACCCCAACCCCTGAGAGTGTGTGATCCTTGGTGTCACCCATGAGTTCCCTGTCCTTTAGACTTGGATCTGATCATTCTCACCCCTCACCTCCCCCCACCCCTCACCCCCTCGCTCAGCATATTGGACGGCCTGCAGATGAGGAGGTTGCTCTGGGTTCCAGGAATGCCACACAAATCACCAGATGAGCCAGTCGGCTTTGCACAGAGGGAAACACTGGTGGGAATAAAAACCTCACTAGGTCAGATTGAGCTCTACATGGGACCTGAGGCAGGCCGACCTCCAGCAGAGTCTGACCCCAGCAAAGACTGACGTCCTAGCACCTCCTGCGGCTGACTTCTCTCCTCTCTGCCGATTGGTGGGCTCTCTCTGACACTGTAGAAAACTAACCTTTAGTTCTAGCAACCTAACACTGGCCAGAGGCCAAGCTCACACACTTGGCGGCCTCTTCAGTCTTTTCTTGAGCTTCCGCAGAGCATCAAGGGGTGTGATCCCAATGCAATCCTCCAGGTGGGGGAAGGGGAACAGAACCCAGTCTGAGGCTCTGCATGGTCTTTACTTTGCTGACTGACCTTGGGTTGATCTCTCCTTCATCTCTGGGCTGAGGGCTCCATGGCTTCCTCTACTGAAGGATGCTATGCTGTGTGAGCCCCAAGTTGCTATCCTTAGTGAAACATGACAGTAAGAGGGGCAAGGCAGAAGTAATATTGCTTATTCTGGTTTGGTTGTAGTCCTGGGAGGACTCAAGAGATGGGGCACCAAATCTGCATGGCAGATGGGTTTAAAGGAATCCCTGCTCTTTGTAAGTCATTTCTTTGGTTCTGTAACATACTGAGGGGCCCTGTGTGGTACGGCTGACCCTTACAGGGAGGGCAGACATACAGACCTCTGTGCACTTGCTCTGTTTCTTAACAATTAAACTTTATTATACAACCTGACTAGCTTACACAAGAGGGAAAAAAGGTTAAAGGGAAAAAAGAGTGAACCTTCTGGTATCTGTTCCATGGGAGGGGTCCTTAGGTGTCTCTGGCTGTGTGCTGGTCCAGCCTGTTTGCTGATTCACGTGCGCTCATGCCAGGCTTGGACCTGCTGTTGCTCTCTCCTCTCCACCTGCCTGTGTCACGTGGGAAGGGCGGTCTCCTTCTCCCATTGAGGGTTGATTAGAAAAACAATAGCCCAGGTGGAGTCCCCAGGTCTGCTTCCTGAATTCCAGGCCCAGGATGGCTCCACTCAGTCTATCTCAAGGTATCCATGGGTTGTCCAAGGGTAAAGCCCACCAAAACTGCTTTCACCTGTGACAAAGCTTATAGTCTTTCCCACAGTCAGGACTAACACCAGGGATGGAAGTGGGTTAGCTGAGGAAAGAGCTCATGATCTAGGTATCCAACCCATTCGGGACCCCTTACTTACTGCACAAGACCTGCCATGAGAGAGCAGTAGGCACTGCCCTGCCTGGGTACTCACGTTATACACCTTTACCTGATGCCATCACCTGCCTTCACTGGCCCCTTCCTGTAAGATGAGCAGGTGACCGTTGGACAAAGCCTATTCATGAATGTGCAGCTAGAAACAGAGGAACAACCTTGCAATTGAGGCTTGAGGACTCCTAGGGTCCCTCAGATGCCTTTTAGGGTACTATGAAATCACCGCCTAAATGTCCCCTCTTCAAACAAGGTTTACAGGCCCCACAAGAACTCAGGACTCTGGCTTAGTGGAGGTCACAAATCTCTCGGGGGCTCTGTCATCTGGCCTTCAGGATCATTTGAAAGCTCATCGAGGGAAAGATCTGGAAAAATGATATGTGGTTCCCCAAGTCACTGTCCTCAGTAGAAGATGGCAGGAGGGAAAAGCCAGAAGTGATACTGTTTATGCTGGGGTTAAAACTCACAGCTTTCCTATCGCTGGATTCAGCTTGTCAGGGAGGCCTCCTCCTCAGTTTCCCCCTGGAATCTAGCAGGGACATCTTTGGATTCTTCTCAGTGGGGGTTCTCTGGGGTGCAGCGTAGAACAGGTTACTCCACTTTGAGCTGAAGCTGCAAAAAGGCTGAGTGCGGGAAGCAACAGTCTTTTTGTGACTTGGTCTTCCAACTGGCATCCCATCAAGCCTGTTGCTTTGGGGAGGAAATTCCTGGGAGGCAGTCAGAAGGACGCCTCTTTCTCAACTCGGTCTCAAAACTCTAGGACCCTGGATTTTTTTTTAAACAACCATGTCAACCAAAGCACTTTATAGAAGCTTTACTACAGAGGCAGATATGTGAATTTAGCTGTCTTCCCTAAACTTCTCCCTAAAGAGATTTCTCAATGTGTGCAGCGGCTAGAGAGATGGTTCCATTGTAAGGCGCACCAACTGCTCTTCCAGGAGACCTGTGTTCAGTTTCTAGCACCCACGTGATAGCTTATAACAGTCTGTACCTAAAGTTCTGGGGGAATCTGGCACCCTCTTCTGGCCTCTGCGGGCACAGAGCTTGTATTTGGTGTGCAGACAGTACATGAAGGCAGAACACCCATAGACACTTAAAGCAAATATCCAAGAAAACCCTTCTGGATTCGCACTTTTAAAGAATGTGGACAGGTTCTGGGGTCAAGAAGGTGGAAACAGCAGGTCCTGAAAGATGGAACTTGGTGAGGCTTGACCTGAGCGACCCAGATGTCAGGAGCCTCACAGTAGGCAGGCTTGATCAAAGGCCTCATCTCCAGCTAAGACATGGCCAAGTACTGCAAGTGAGAGAAGGTTCCAGACTCCCACTTCCACTGTCTTGACTGTCTTGCACACAGCATCTCTTAGGAGGTTTGCATTGTCTGTATCTGTGTGCTTACCTCCAAGCATGGGCAGGGCTGGTTGGCAGGCCTGGGGCATTCTGGGGGAAAAAAAGGTGTTGGCACAGCCCACTAACACCTCCATGACTGCATATCCCAAGATCCCCTCAGCCTGTTGCTCTCAGCACAAAGATCAGATGTTTTCATCTTCTATGGGAACTTCCTGTTCGACTTCCTGTTGATCTTGGACTTTTTTTTTTTTTAAGGGATATAATTCTTTATTTTGCTTTTTGGTTTGCCCAGTGAGGCACTGTGGTTTCCAACTACCTCTGAGAAAAGCAGAAAAAAGGATCTTGCCACAATGGATCAACTTGTCGGCTCAAGTTAAAGGCTCCAGAAACCAAGGCAGGCAGCGCATGCATTATTTTGAATGTATTCAGGTATGCCTGCTTGCTGTATACCACTGGGAGGTGTGGGGAGAAAGAAGGGTGGTATCTCAGGGCAGGGTTCTCTGGGGAACATGGAAGGCCTGGCCTGAGGTGTGTGGGACACCCCTTCAGCTCTATCCCCCACTAGCTCCCAGGCTTCCCAGGGGAGAGCAGCTACAAGTGCCAAAGCTTCCTCTTCCTAGGAGGAGAGGGCGGGCTCAGCCCAACTCTAGGCATTCTCTGCAAGCCCCAAGCTTCATAGGCCATGGCAGCCTCTTTCCTCTAAATAGAAGTTCATCTGGGCCCAGCTCCCTGCCAACTTCCTGTCCCTGTCCTCCACTCATCTATTATTATTGCTACTGTTATTATTGTTGTTGTTGCTTTGGCTTTTTGAGACAGGGTTTCTCTGTGTAACCTTGGCTGTTCTAGACTAGTGACCAGGCTGGCCTCGAACTCACAGCGATCTGCCTCTTGAGTGCCCACTTACCCATTACTGTTCTTTCAAGTTGTCACTAAAGATCTGTAGACACCTTCTCGTTGTCCATGACGCCCTTTCCTGCTTTTCCTCACAGACTCTTCTTTCTCTGTAGTGCGTCCTCTCCTGGATCTGGCACTGAGTCCAAACCTTCAGTTTATTTTATTTTTACTTTTATTTTTATCCTCTGGATTTCCTTCATGTTCCAGGCTCTCTACTTCTGAGTAACGAATGTAACCCCTTCTCCCCGACCCCCCACCCCACTTCTCTGCTCTAAGAAGACATATTCTGTTCTTCTCTCCATGGTGTCACCTGTGGACCAAGAATAGTTGGACCCGAATAAGTCATAGTTTCAGCTCCAGTGTCACCGCAAGCCAGCTGTCATTAGCTGACCACCCTTTTCCTACATCCTTCCCAGGCCCAGCAGGGAAGCCTTTGCGTTTTAATGGAAGCACAAACTTTCACCTACCCAATCCTGGAAGGTGGAGTTTGAGGCCGCCTGGGGGAGATGGAGTCCTGAGAGCTTCAGCTAAGTCCTGCCTAAGGCAGAACCACCACCACAGTAGAAAAGAGGAGGTCCCATCTGAAAAAGGAAAACAGGTTCCCTCCAACTGCTGACGCCTAAGAGGTACCCACCCCTCCCCTCCCTTCCCCTCCCCTCCCCTTCTCTCCCCTCCCCTCCTCTCCTCTCCCCTCCCCTTCCCAATCTTGTACAATTCTAAACTAGCACCGCAATTTCCAAATAAGGCCAAGTATAAACGAACTCTTTGGCTCCGCCCCTTACTGGGTAAGTAGGAATCTGAGGCGCAAATGCTTAAAGGTGATGTCTGGACCAAGAAATGTGACACTGCGTCTTCCTGTGCATGGACGTTTCTCAGGTTCTAGCTCAGTTACTGACGTGGTAGGTGTCCAATAAATCTTTGAAGGATTGAGTGAGAGACACGGGGCAACTCGGTGCAAGTGCACAGGTCGGGAGAATTGTCACAGGCCAGGAGTCAGGCACCTCTAGGGTGTTTACAAGAGTGAGGAGATGTAGCCCAAGACCGCCATTTCCCTTAACTCCTCTTCCTCACCCCAAGCCAGAGAGAGAGAGAGAGAGAGAGAGAGAGAGAGAGAGAGAGAGAGAGAGAGAGAGAGAGATTGAGTTGGGATTGCTTCTCAGGGACCAGCCTGAACTAGCAGCATTTCTAGAATCTGTTGCTTGGCGGTAGCAGGTTCAAGAGTTCGGGCCCCCACTCAGGCATTGAGGAAGACCATGTCTCCAGCCTTATCTGTGCCTAACACCTTTGCCCTCAGCCTGTGCACACACCTTGCCCCACAGGCTGAGGTCTTCCGACCTTCCAATACCCTGATAAGCTTTTGGACTGTAGGCCTATGGATTCACAATCACCTTCAGGGTCTTTTCCTTCCTCCCCTACTGGCCATGGTCTGGAAACTTCCCTACCTGGAAACTTCGATCCAGGATGAAGGCAGGAACCCTCTTGGCCAAGCCGTCAGGAGCGAATCCATCCACGCTGACGGCATTTCACGCTTGGCCACTGCAGCATCAGGAAGAGTACTTAGGATGCTTATTTAAAAATCCTCTCCAAGTCCCTCCCAAGAAACTCCCCTTACTTCACCCCTGGACTGTATGCTTTGAGTCCTCCTGGTTCTTCCAACACAATCTCACTGGGGTGAGTATGTGCTCCCTGCTCAAACTCTCCCACTGGGTCTCTGGGACCTACAGGCCACCATCAGCAAGTTCCTTGTCTTCCTCCAGTTTTCTGTGAGAGAGGCAGGTTTGTGCTGGTCTCAGTACATTTTCCTCAGGCTCCGGGGGCCCTTGGTTCCTGTTTGTTTCAGCACCCCAGCTCCTGAGACTCTCAGTCCATTTCGCCACGTGGTTTGAAACTTCTATCCCTCTGTCCCTCTCGGCTCCTCCCCTTTAGCCCTTAGCTCAACGCTTCTGTGCCCTGAATCCATCCATTCCATTGAGGCCTTACCACCCACACGAACACCCTCATCTAACTCCCTTCCAGTGCCCAGCCACCGGGCCTCTGACTTTTCCTATAACTCAGCTACCGTCTACCTCCATGGGCCCTGTGCCCCATTCCTACTTAATCTTGAAGTCTTCAAGGGTGTGACTTTTGTGTGTACCCCCAGTTCTCAGCTCCCATCGCATGGGTCCCTTCATTTTTCAGCATGCCATCTCCCTCTTAACCCCGCTTAGAATTCGCCGTCATTCCATAGTTCTCTCCCAGGCATGCTCAGCATCCTTGCAATCTGGGGTTACTCATCTAGAAAAACCCTAACCTTGGCTCAAGCACAGTTTCACCGTGCTCATCAAATTCTGGGGTCATGGGTTCGCCTTTATACTCATGACCACAAAACACAGTAGACGCTTAGCTCTTCCTAGCTGTCATGGGATGATCCTCAGCAAGCACCCTGTCTTCCTCCAGAAGACGGTTAGTCAGTCTCTAACCCTCTGGCCAAAAGTCTGACAACTTCTCACCCAGATCCCACTCCTCTGGCTCATGACTTTGTCTCATGCTTCTTGTGAAAAAGGAAAACGGAAAAGGATTCCTCATTTCTCTCATCTGCAAAGCTTACCTCATAGGGGGTAACATGAACCATTTTAATAAAAGCCATGATAGGAGGCATTCTTAATGTGATTCCGGGGCTTTCAGGGGAGGGGCACGGAGGCAAAGCCTCGTATATCCCGGGCTAACCTTCACTCACTGTAGCTGAGGGTAACTCTGACTTCCTGGTGATGAGGTTAAAGGCCTACGCTATTACGCCCACACACTTTTTCTGGTTTTAGTGGAAAAATTATAGTTTTAACATTGAGTGTGGTACTATAGGTGCTTGAAAGATTTTTTTTTTTCCCCACGATCCTTTCTTATTTTTATTTATGTGTGCTTGCGTGTGGCTATCTGCAGAAGTCTGAAGAGGGCATTGGCTCCCCTGGAGCTGGAGTTAAAGATGGTCATGAGCTGTCTGTTGTGTGTGCTGGGAACCAAACTTGGGACCTCTGGAAGAGCAGCAGATGCCCTTAACCACAGAGCCGTCTCTCCAGCTCCCCCATGTTACTTTGGAAGACAGTTTTCTGTGTTTCTTTAATCTGACACGAGCTGAATGTCAGATTAAGCACATTTTCTCTCCTGAGTGATGAAACTAAGTAGAAAATACTACAATTCACTGGCCTATGGGGAATCTTATTTGTTTTGTTTTACTGTCAAAATAAAATTTCAGTAAAATACTTTGTATATTCACCTGGGATTCTTCTTTGTAATTTTGGGAGTGGGGTGGAGGAGGCTAGGGGTGGTGACTGAACCCAGGGCCCTACCCAGATTACATTTATACCTGACCACTGAGCCACTTCCTCAGTTCTCTCTTCTTTTTTAATCTATTTGTTGAAACAAGTAATTTATTTATTTATTTTTTCATTTCTAAAATGAATCCTCTGTGTTAAAACGCTCTTCCTGGTGTCTTTTGCAAGGTGAAGGCTGTGGGTCACTGACAGGCTTTCTTTCAGTCTTACTGGCTTATTTGTTTTTTTTGGTTTTTTTTGTTTTTTTTAAGTTTTTACTCATGAATCAATTCCTACTATTTATATTGTTCCAGGAATGCTCTCCACTCAGGCTTTCCAATTTGGCATTGCCATTTTCTTTTAAACAACATCTTTGATACAAGTGTGAGATTGAACCAAAGAACATGAGGGTTTATCACAGAGCCGGCATGTTGGCACAGCAGTAGTACTGGCTCTTCTGGGGGCCAAGGCAGGAGGACGGCAGCAGGGTCAGGCCAGCCTAGTCTACAGAATTAGTTTCAGGACAGCATGAGTAACTTGATAAGACCTGACCTCAAAAAGTCAAAAAGAATCTGGGGCTATCTAACTTGCCTACATGTATATTTCCCTGGGGATCCTGGTTTGAACTCCCAGAACTACAGAGGAAGGAAGTTACACAGAAGAGCTGTGTTTCTAGGGATCGGACCCAAGGTTTTGTACACACTAGGTAAATGCTCGAACACTGAGTTGTAACTGAAGGCCCAAAACTTCCTTCTGATAACAGTAGACTCGGAAAATCCAACCTACCCTCCCACTGTGAATAGACCGAGAATCAGACATTTTGCTGGGTGCAGTGGGACATACCTATAATCCCAGCACTCGGGGTGGCAGAGGTAGGCAGATCTCTATGTGTTTTAGGACAGCCTGGTCTGCAAAGCAAGTCCAGGACAGCCAAAAGCTGTTACACAGAGAAACCCTATCTTTAAACAACAATAAGCCAAAGGGGGAAAAAAACCAACAAAAAGAATCAGACAGCCTCAGTAGCTTGGCACTGTAGTTGTTCACTCCTGAGCCCAGGTGAAATGGTTGCAATCTAAGACAGACTTTCCCAGAAAGCAAAACAGCATTCAACCAACATTTATGAGACTAACAAAATCTCAGTTTTCAAATAAGATAGCTGTAGATAGGAAAACGAAAATTGCAGGTTCATTTCATTCAAGAAATCCAGTTGCAAAATTCCTAAGCAGGTTCAAAGCGCACGGACCGCTGGCCTGGCATCCACGAAGCCTGAGCTTTATCTTTGGTGCTGCATGTACAAAACGATCGAGATTTAGTTCAAAGAATATTGTTTTCAAGACATGATTTCTCAGGCTGGCCTTGAACTCACATCGATCCACCTGCCTCTGCCCGTAGAGTGCTGAGATTAAAGGTGTGTGCCACCATCTCCCAGCTAAGAGAATTTTTTTAAAAGCCTCAAGAGCTTTCCCGAGACTGAGAAATGATTGAGAAAGAAGGCAAATCTAAGAGTTGTAGCCACATGAAGACAGCCTTGCCCTGGGTAACAGGGTGACAGCTCCTGGCTACATTACAGAGCTGGGGGGAAGGTGGTCAGAACGGAAGTCAAACACTGACCGGAAGCAGGTACTCTAGTCCCAACCCCTCTCATTGCTTTCAGGACGGAATAAGATGCAGCCCACATCACTGTCATTTAGAGGTCATTGTATCTCAAGCCTTGAATTTGGGTTAACGTAACTCTGGTAAAGTTATCTGTGTGGGAGCCTGGCAGAAGCAATCGAAGAGTCACTGGAGAAGAAGATAACATTATACAAAGATACATATTAAATGATTCCTCAACATAGTTTTGACATAGTGCTTATTAGTAATTACTCAAGAGCATGAGGAAACAGGAAAGTGAAAAGGCACAGAAGTGACAGATGTGGCCCCCTGACCTCTGGACATTAGAGTGAGATGGACTTGGTGATCGAATAATAAAGAGAGAAGACAAAGGTAAAGATCAGAGCAGGAAAGAAGTAGAAAACAAACATGTGAAATAGAGGAACTAATCAAATTAAAAGTACCTCTTCGAAAAGACTAATACAAGATGGCTGTGGTGGCACACGCCTTTAATCCCAGCACTCAGGAGGCAGAGGCAGGTGGATGTCTGTGAGTTCAAGGCCAGCCTGGTCTACAAAGTGAGTTCCAGGTCAGCCAAGGCTATTACATAGAGAAACCCTGTCTTGAAAAACAAAAACAAACAAACAAAAAAACCCAACAAACACAAAAACAACAACAAAACAAAAAACAAAATGAAAAGCACTAATACAATTGGGAAGCCTCCAGGCACATCAGTCCTGAGGCCTGTGAGCTGCACGAACTCAGGGTGGTTGGTGGCTGTGACGATGGCCCAACAGAAAGTCAGAGGTGGGTTCTGCGAAGCTTTTCTGAAACTCCATTGTGTATGAACTCAATAGATGACCATGTCAAGTTGTAATGGCAAGAGGCTGGACATGCTAATAGGGTCTAGGCTAGTAGAGACTATATATAACAAAGAAAAACACACATGACAAACATTCCAAATATAGGGGGTGAAGTGTTATTTGTGTTCTTCAGCTATTCCAAAGATAGTACAGTGACACTGTGAAAATTCTGTAAGCATATTTGAAATGATATGAAATAAACTCTTGGAAAATATAATTGACAAAAACAGTGACACACACACGCGCACACACACACATGCACATTCACACATACAATTCGTTAGAAATCCTAAAACAAATAATAAACTACTAGGTAAAATGACTCTACCAGTTAAAAATCTTTCCAAGGGGCTACAAAGATGGCTGAGAGGGTCAAGGCAGTGGTGTTGGGACAGTAGATCAAGGTCATCCCAAGCTACATGACAAATCTAAACCAGCCTGGGCTACAGGAGCCACTGTTTTAAAAAAAATGAAAAATTACTACAAGCAATAAGATTTAAAAAAAAATCAAAACAGAAATAAATTAATACAATACCAAGAAAGCTATGAGACATTAAAGAATACTCAAAAATGAAAACAGTTAACATCTCCATAGACTGGGATATTTAATTCATCCAAAGCTATAGCAAAATCTGAGCCAATCTGATATGTTTCCCCTTTAAGAAGCAACTTTATCTTTTTGTATGGCTGAACAAAAAGATGGTGTCTCTTTTTGTCCCAGTGTTGACTTGATTCTATGTCTCTGCATTGACCATTCTGGGTTAATTAGTTTGCTCTGGCATGCAGAACATCTCTGGATGTCATCCTTGGCTGCCTTTCCTCTCAGGTGAGTCCTGTGCTCTCTCTAGGGCATTCAAATATTTTCCATTTCCTTTTTCCTTTTTTAATCACAAGTAGTCCAAAGTATACACATTTCAATCTGCTTTGCTTTTCTAAGGTCTCCTAAATTCTTTGAAAAAATTATGTCTACTTCATCCATCATCCATCCATCCATCTATCCATCCATCCATCCATCCATCCATCCATCCATCCATCTATCCATCCATATAACCTTCTAGCCATCCATCCATCCATCTATCCATCCATATATCTATCTATCCATCCATCCATCCATCTATCCATCCATCTATATTTCCATCCATCCATCCATCTATCCATCCATCTATATTTCCATCCATCCATCCATCTATCCATCCATCCATCTATCCATCCATCTATCCACTCATCCATGCATCCATCTATCCATCCATCCATCCATCCATCCATCCATCTATCCATCCATTCATTATTTGTGTGTATCTGCATGGGGGTGAGAGTAGCTTGCAGAAGTCAATTTCCTTCTTCCATCATGTGGATCCTGGGGATTGAACAATCGAGCTGTTAGATCAAGTGACAAGTGCCAGTTCCCACTGAGCCATCTCGCCTCCCGAGTGCTGGGATTAAAAGTGTGTGCCACCATACCTGGCTAAAAATGGATTTTTAGAATTTTAGTTTTTTATGAGCAGTTTGCTGGCATCTATGTATGTGTGCCATCTGTGCCTGATGCCTGTGATAATCAGAAGGCATTAGAGCAGTGGTTCTCAACCTGTGGGTCTCAACCCCTTTATGTTTGAATGACCCTTTCACAGGGGTCATATACCAGATGATTATATTACAACTCATAACAGTAGCAAAATTACAGTCATGAAGAAGCAATAAGTATAATTTTGTGATTGGGAGTTACTTTAACACGAGAAACTGTATGAAAGGGCTGAACCTCTGATCTAGAGCAGTGGAGCTATATAACCCAGTGTAGCCTGGAATGGAGTTCACTTAGGGGCCCAGGTTGGTCTTGAATTGCTAGCAGCTGTGCAGCCCCACCCTCCCGAGCGCTTGGATTACAGGCATGTGCCACTATGCCAACCTCACTCATGATAGCCTGTAATTTGAGTATGTCTTTGCAGAAACCTTTTATTTTATCTAGCTTATACCTAGAATGTATTTCTGCCCACATTTTGATCACCATTTAGTTTTTTAAAAACTTTCAGCTATTACCTCTCAATTACTATTTCTCCATTATTCCTTCTTTCTCCCTTACCTGAATTTCTTTAAGACTGCCCAGCAGACTCAATTTATACTGTGTCTTATTTGTTGTTCTTTAATTTAAGTCTTTGCTTTTTTGTGCTATGAATTGAGTTTTCACAATACTTTCTTACAGTTCACTATTTCTCTCTTTAGCTGTCTCTGGAATGAGCCTTCCATGTGTTTTATTTAATTGACTATACATTTTTTTTATAATTTCTAATGTTTCTAGTATCTACAAGAGCTTGTCTGAACTTTTGGAGTTAGGTTAATATATTTCAGAGCCTTTTTACTGTCTAGAAAATAACTGCATATTATATAACACATTAAATTACACAATAAGTCCGAGAGTGGTATGTCTTGATTACACATACTGAGATTTTAGTGAAAATATAAAATTTTATATCTGTATATATAATTTCACATTCACTCAAAATTTCCCTACCAAATAAATTCAGTTTAAATCATAATTTCACTACCAAATGAATTATAAAGAAAATTTTAGTGTTTGAAGTTTTGGAGTTTCAGAAAATGGAGTAGGGTTATAAATATTGATTATTTCTTTCCTTTTTTGAGAGCAAGCTCACTATGTAGCCTTGGCTGGCCTGGAACTTACTATGTAGAGCAGGCTGGCCTCAGACTCAGGAATCAGCTGGATCCTGAGTGCTGGGATTAAAGGCATGTTCTCTGTCATGCCCGGCTTATTTTCTTTTTTGAATAGCTACCCACAACTGCTTTATATTTGCCTATATATTTTTTATAGCAATGAAAGCCATGTCTTATTTAGAAGCTTGAGCATCCTGAAGTTCTTATTTCAAAGTATTTACCAGATTATCTTAGAAAATAAACAGAAACAAAATGTATTTTGGAAAAAGATGAAGAAATCTGAAAAGAAAACATGAAAATGCAAAAAAAAAAAGAAAGAAAGAAAGAAAGAAAGAAAAAGAAAAAAAAGATAAGAGACGAGAGATTTTGCAGTCTTAAAACAAAAATGGTACTGGGCCCTATTTGGTGCCTCCCATCCCAGCACTCCGGAGAGGGAAGCAAAAGGCACAAGAATTAGAAGTACAAAAGTGGTCTCGGCATTTTTGTTTTACAAAGGAGAGTATATTTCAAGACTATGGAGGGTTTGTGCTCTCTCTCTCTCTCTCTCTCTCTCTCTCTCTCTCTCTCTCTCTCTC
>OU015742.1:97425995-97445783 GCA_907169655.1 Acomys percivali
ATTTGTTTTGTCTGCCCCTCTCAGCTTCAGCACGAGCCCCGTGTCTGTCTGGCTTCTTTTTCCTCTGCCCATCATAAACTTGCCTATGTCCTTTACTGGTATCTCCGCAGGCCTCAGGAAGGACAGTGCCTGGCCTTCAGGACACAAGGTCTACTGCTCACCGCTGCTCTACCGTGGCTGGACCAGGGTTTCCCCTCCCCCACCCACGCCGTTCTGCCAATGGCACTGGCTTCCCAGAGTAGCTTACAGCTCAGCTGACCCCATAATGCCAAGCGGGGCAAAGGTCTTGGCAAGATGGAAGCTGAAAAACAGCCAGAAGAATGCTTGAGGGACACGTGGTACAAAGAAGGACAGTGACTCACGAGGCGAGCTCAGCGCTCAAGACCTGGCTTGCTGACCCCAGCTGTAGGCTTCTCATGGACATTCGCAAAGCAGGGAGCAGATTGACAGACAGACAGACAGACAGACAGACAGACAACCCAGTCCCCAGCTCTAAACCACAGGGCCCGAAGGGGAGGCCTGGGGAGAGCCTCAGCATCTGTACACTGTGTCATCTTAGTTAGGGTTTCTATTGCTGTGATAAAGACCAGGACCCAAAGAAGCTGGAAAAGCAAAGGACTCATTTGTTTTTTAAAAATGTTTTCTTTTTGCTTACACTTTCACCTCACAGTCTCCATCACTGAAGGAAGTTGAGGCAGGAACACAAGGCAGGAACTGAAGCAGTAACCATGGACGGGTGCTGCTTACTGTCTTGCTCTCTGTGGCTTGCTCACTCAGGAGGCTTTCTTATATCACCTAGAGTCGCCAGGGCAGGGAAGGCCCCACCCACAGTGGGCGGGGCCCACTCACATCAGTCCTCTACCAAGAAAGTGACCTACAGACCTTGCCTACAGGCCAATCTTATATGGAGACATTTTCTCAAGTCAGGTTCCTCTTCCCAAATGACATTAGCTTGTGTTGGGCTGGCTGATATACAAATTAGCCAGCACATATGTGTATGCGGTACAATGCAAGTGAGGGGGGGCACTCTGTGTTATGGGGGAAGCTCACTTCAATGCTGTGGTTCTGTAGATAGTTGTATGTCTGCTTGGCCCACTGCATGAGTGTCTGGGTCTAGCCCTGGAACACCTGGGTAGGACTTCCTACTGTTGCCCAGGTTGGCCTCGAACTCGTGATCCTCCTGCCTCCACCTCCTTCAGCAAATCCTACCACTACTGGCAGGACTTCCTACTGTTAAGGCAATGGTTCTCAACCTGTGGGTCGGGGGCCGAGTGACCCTTTTTTTAAAAAAAAAAAGGATATTCACAGTACAATTCTTAACAGTAGCCAAATTGGGTACTCTAGCTTCTGTGGGGCTGGAGGCACAGTGACTATGCTATGGCATGTGGATGGGGCACCACAAGGGCACAAAAGCAATTCCCAGTGTGAACAAGCCAGTGAATGGCTCAGCCTGGTTGCATGGAGTCTCTCTCCCAAGTGCCATCACCACCGTCACTGGGTGTAGCTACTCCATGGCCATGTGCCTTTTGGCTGGTCACTTCCCTTCTGTGTCTCTTTCTATCAAACATCAAATAAGGCCTGACAGCAGTTGTGGGCAGTAGAGCAAGGCACACATAAAAGGCTTACTTCCTGCTAACTCCTGGACTTTGGGCCTTCTGTGCCTTTCTTCTGGCTGTCCTTGGTAGGAAAGTGGCCTGGGGCAGCGATTCCCTAGCTGTACCTGGGAGCTCACTGCACTGGAGACATGCACAGGCTGAAAGCAATAGTGACTCACCCTCCCCTGGAGCTCCCTCTGGCCAGCGCTCCTCCTCCACCTCCAGAGCCTTAGGCTTAGTCAGCCAGGCCAGAGAGGAAGTGGGAGAGAGGAGAGAGGGCTTTATTCATTCATCCTCTTTCTGGGGTTATCCACATATCCATGTGGTCCTTCCAGCAGAGCCAGGAAGCCCATTCACACACTGAGGCCTAGAGAAGGTGAGGCCAATCCCTTGGGGGAATCTGGGCCCCAGGTATATGACCCTAGCCCAGAGACTGGCCTGCGATGTCTCAGCCTACCTGACAAGAGCTGCCCTGAGGCCTTGCTTCTGAGAGGCCTACATCTGAGAGACCTAGCGGTAGCCACTGGGAGCCTTGTTTTCTCTAGGTCAGCAGAGAACCAAAGATGTGGCGAATATTAGGCACCAAGCAAGAAATGTTGATACTACTACAGTAGCCGCCCACAGATGGGGCGATGTTGGGTTTAGTCAGGAGGGAAGAGCAGAGGGGGTGTGTGTAGCGGGGAGGGGACAGTACAAAGCAATCACCAGGAAAAGGTGAAGGATCTAGATGGTGGCCCTCGAAGAGTCACGTGTGCTCAGGGTGACGGTGTCATCCCTTGCCTGTGACCTCCCGCAGTGGAGGTGGCCACAGGTAAGCACTCCCTGTAAGCATAGCAATGCCATCATCAGACAGGTGTGGGTGACCTCCAGGAGCGACAGTGCTCCTCTTCAGTAAAGCAGACCTCTAAAGGTTGCTCACTGGACCCTCATCCCTCCTTTGAGAACCATCTGAAGAGAAGCATCCCACCCTCATTTCCTTGGCTTGAGGGAGGGAGAAGATGGTATCAAAAGGTACTTTTGCCCCAAACAGTAGGTACTGTATGACTCTGCTGATATGAGGACTAAGACCAGTCTAAACCAGAGACAGAAGTAGTGACTGACAGGCGAGGGCCGGGGAGACTGAAGAACACTAGTCATGGGTAGAGAGCCAAAGGCTGCACAGGTGGCTGCTGGGGATGGCTGAAAGGAATAGGAATATAGTCTACCAAGCTGTGGATGTCGGACAGCGACAGACTTTAAGTTCTGTAGTTTTTAAGTGAGTATGGCCTCGTGGTTTTATTGTTTTTGTCACAAAACCAACTTAGAACTGGCTCCCTGGTCCTTTCTCGTCTCATCCTCTCCAGTTCAGAAATGCCGACCCCTCTCAATAGACAGCGCTGTCTTCGACCTGCAAGTGGGCTCTACACATTCACATCTCAGCCGTCTTCAGTGTGAAAACACAGAATGTCTAACACATTTACGTGTCATCCTTGCACAGGGGCCCTGCTCACCTCTTCTGTTCCGGTCTGATTTTAGTGCGCGCACTGCCAACGGGAGCAGCGCTGTGTGTTACCACAGTGTGTTCGTCAGCCTTCTTTTGCCTTGATGGAATAATCCGTGAGAAAATCAACTTAGCCAGGGAAAGGGTTCAGTGTTTTCTGTCTGTGCTCATGTGGCTCAGATGGGGCCTGTGGTGAGGTGGAGATCCATGGCAGGGATTGTGCAGTCAGACGAAGTGAGTCCGAGGGACTGAACTCAAATCCGTAGCCTAACCCACTGAGCCATCATCTCTCCTACTATGGCCTCTTTTTTTTTCTTCTTCTTCTTCTTCCACTTTGCCTCATTGTTTTGAGGTTCATTGGTGGTGTGTTTACTTTCCGTGGCTGAGCAGTACTCCACTGCAGACGTGTGAGACTGATGATCCATTCTCGTGATGGACTTTGTGTTGATGGCAGCTGGGGCTCTTACAAACACAGCCGCCGTGAGCACCTTTGTGTACACATAGAATTTCATTTCTCCTGGGCGAAGACTTAACAGTGGACCGGCTGATTTACATAACAAGGTAGGCTCCACCTTCTGGAACACGGCCAAACTGTTCTTGCAAAGTAATTGTTCTGTTTTACAGTTCTTCCAGGAGCCCATAAAAGAGGCTTGTCTCTCCTCCCTACCAACACTTGACAGGGTGTTTAATTTTAGACACACTAAAATTAGCATAGGTTTTTAGTGTGGCTCTAATTTGATTTTTGCTAATGAATAATGACTTTAATTTCTTTTCATGTGCTTATTGGTTATCCATATATATGCCTTTGCTAGTGTTGTCTGCTGACCCTTTTTTTTTTACCCATTTTCAATTTACTACTTATAGATAATTTTAGTGTTTATTTATTCTCTCTCTTTCTCTCTCTCTCTCTCTCTCTCTCTCTCTCTCTCTCTCTCTCTCTCTGTGTGTGTGTGTGTGTGTGTGTGTGTGTGTGTGTGTGTGTGTGTGTGTACAAGTTTTTCTGTGCCTGGGAATTGAATTCAGGTCAGCAGGCTGGGTGGCAAGCATGCTTACCTGCTGAGCCAGCCTCATGTTGCTTTAAGTTAGAGGTCAGACAGGAAAGAATTGCTATATTTAGGATAATCAGCTTCTCTGGTTCTATTTATGATTTCAAAGTGTTGTGTAGTAACCTTCTCATCCATTGGTATCTTTTGCTGGATTTATTCTTGCAGGTGCATATTCATAAAGCATATGTAAATGAGATTTCTTCAATTGCATTTTCCAGTTGTTTGCTGCTGGTATAAGAAGCATCATTTGAGCAGGGCATGGTGGTACAGACCTTTAATCCCAGAACAGAAACAGGCAGATCTCTGTGTGACGCCAGCCTGGTCTACACGTGAGTTCCAGAATAGCCAGGGTTCCATAGAGAGATCTTATCTCAAAAGTGAACCAAACCAAACAAACAAAGGGAGCATTACTGACTTTCATTTATCAGTTTTATAACCAGGCACCTTGAGGAGTTTTCTGGGCTTTTAGAATATTTGTCCTTGATAATTTAAAATGTCACTACATTGTTGACAGATTTTCTCCATCAAGTGTGTTCTTTCTGAGGTTGCTCCTCCATTTTTTTTTTTTTTTGGAAAATTTATCAATATTGTTTCATAAGATTTTTTTCTTTTTTCTTTTTCAGCTCAACTTCTTTTCTGAGAACTCTGGGTATCCAGATATTTAGTTTTCTAACATAAAATCCTATCTCCTATCTTTCATTTCTTTTTGTGCTTGAGCGTTTCTCTCAATTTCATCTTCTGGTTTTTCATTTCTTAGTATGAATACTTGTGAATATAATATAAACAGTACAAGTATATAACTAATAATTTTTCTTCATTTCTCTTCTGCGAGGTTCTCCATTGGCTTTCCATTTGAGCTAGGTGTGTGTGTGTGTGTGTGTGTGTGTGTGTGTGTTGTGTGTGTGTGTGTAAGGGATATTGGCTGCTATGTCAGCAAGCAACAGTGGACTGAGGAAGGGCAGACCATAGACCTTACAGGGTCCAAAAGACTCAAGCAATGAAAATGAATAAAGCTTGAGGTGGGTAGAGCAAGCCTCAGGCACCTGAAAACCACAACCTCCACTCAAGGACAATTTAGTCCTTAGTCACAGCACAAGTAATACCTTGAACATGGAATGTTTGTTTGTTTGTTTGTTTGTTTGTTTGTTTCTATGGTGCATAGGATAAAGCCTAGAGCCCTGGGCATGGTAGACAAGTGGTCCACAATTGAGCTATATCATAGCCCAGTCCTTTTGCACTTCTTATTTTAAGACAGGATCTTACTGAGTTGCCTGGGCTGGTCTTGAACTCACCGTGCAGTGCAGCACAGGCAGGTTCCGGACTTAACCCTTCTCGAGGACAAGAAGACTGTCCCACCTGAATGAGCTCATCATGTTACCTTCAAATTTCATTAAAGAATGTTTATTTCTACTTTGTTTTGCTATCAGAAGGAAGAAATTAATATAATAGTAGTAAATATATAGTATCAAATCCAATGTGGATGATAGTCATCTTTGGGTCAACACGGCCACAGAATGTTTTGTGTCCAGAACCAGTAAGATACAGTTGCACTACCCATAAACTGTAGTCAGCCGCTGCTTACGCTATGACGTAACTGTTACCTTGAGTCTGGTCTTTGTTCTAGTCCACAAGCTCCAGAGAAACTCTCCATTCAGATACTCACCTGAGAAGGAGGTGCCTCAGTCTTCCAAGCTGGAAGGAAATGCACAGGAAAGAAAGGCGATTGATCGGTCTCCTCCCATTTTACCTGCGCTGGCTTAACCTTACCTCCGAAGCATTGTAAATATGAGGCAAGGTCCCTCTTAACCCCTGACAGTGATGATGGAAAACAAGAGCACAATGCTTGGAGGCTGGAGGCTGGAGTGATGTTACTGCCAGACTGTGGGCATCACCTCCCACACAAGTAAATGCCGCTCGCTCAGTGGCCTAGAGGCCTGGGACAGCCTCACAGCTGTCCACCTCGCAGTTCCCACCCACCCACCCCCCAGGTCAGTCTTGCGAGAAGACTATATAATTCCCCTGTCTCAACAGCCTTCAGGCCCCCTGCCCCCCCCCCCCAAGCTTCCAGATTCCCCACCTTGCGCTGTGGGCTCTGGTCCAGCCTACTGAAGCCCAGCCTGCACTTCTTCCCAGCTCTCCCTGGGAAGCAGCTGCCTAAAGGCCAGATGGTGATAATTCCTAATTTGGTCGCATGTGGAGTGAGCAGGTGTGCAAGTGTGCTGTGGCCTGGGCAAGAGGAGCCAATCTTCCTCCACAGACCTGTTTACACGGCTCTTCTCTGCCCTGAGCTTCCTTCACACAACTACAGCTGGACGCTGATGCGCTCATAAGCCTTGGGTGAGGCGTAGTGACAGGTGGGCAGCCTTGTTATGCTCAGAGTCTGCGCCATTCTGCAGCCCACCTTTTGCCCAAGGCCGAGACTTGTCAGTGCAATTTTGATTCCTGTTTGGCTCCTCTTCTATGAGGCTGAAAAGAAGACAGAAGTTATCTGCAGGACGGGAATCCATCCATCCAGGACTTCTGATCCACCCCGTCCACTGGCAATGCACACCTTACTCTCTGACAAAAAAGGTTTTCCGCCACGCTTGTCAGCTGCCTCCCACCTTGCGGTTTATTCCGTCTCCTTGCTCTGCCCCGTCCACCACATTTAGCAAAATGCTTGGCACTTGGCACATACACACATGCACACATTTGTATACACACACACACACACACACACACACACACACGTGTGCACACGTGGTGGAAAAAGTTAAATGTGTATTGTTACCCTCCTTTTCTTGTATAGAAGACTGAGGCATGAAGTCATTTACCCAAAGTCACATAGCTCATGTTAGTTGTATGACTGCCATCGGGCTGGCCTGTGTCCCAGACCCTGTCTCACTCTACAGGGCAAGGCAGAGTGGCTGTGCCTGGCATGGCTCCACTTACACATAGAAAAGGAAACTTCTCTTTACAAGAAAGCTCCCCTGGCAGCCTGTTCACCTCCCCACTTATCTGCCGTCTATCTTGCTTACCGATGGCAGGGCTGTGAGCGTAATTCTTACTAAATGAAGCATGAGATTAAATCATTTCTTTAAAGCCTGTTACCTGTCCATTTCCCCAGGGCAGTTCTTTATTAAGTAATTTCTCACATTTTCCGAGTGAGTCACTCAGGACGATGGGTGGTGAGCCAGGGAAGAGAGAGAGGAGGAGACAGAAGACAACGGACTTGGTCAGTGGCAGGGAGAGCCCAGTGCTCAGGGCAGGGGATAGAGAAAGTCTTTGGAGCTGAGCAGGAAAGCGTCTTCTCCAGACAGCTCTGGGGAGCACTGCTAAGGCCCTCAATAGAAATGTGACCTTTTGAGCTGCTCCTTCGGGAAGGGTCTCTTCCCTTGGCTGTTCTTTGCTGGGACAGAATCCTTGGCAATCTGGGAAGAGGAAGATAGAAGGCTTAGGGAAGAGGGGAAGGAGCAGGTGGCCCTAGAGGCCACGCTCGCTGCATCTGTGGAAGAGTGGCTGAGCCCACGTGAACGAGGAAATCTGCCTAAGTGGACTTGAATCTGAGAGGGTAGCCTGGCTGACAGAGCTGAAAACGGCCCTGGCCCCATCACCATTGCTGGACAGAGCAAGCCATTAAAGAAAACCCGTAAAGAAATAAGAAACAACAAGCCTAAGGCCAAGACACGAGGGCGAGTTTCATGCAGGTCTCAGATCTTGAAGGCCCCTTATATAATACAACAGCTTGCTCAGCCCCTTGAAGCCTAAAGGAGATTCCTTGCCTGGTTCAAGTTTCCCAGTGATGCTTCCGGACAGATTCCTGAGATCTGCCTAGCTTCCACGTGGAAAGCACACGCAGGCCTGCTGGGATGACTTCATCCTGAACTCAGTGGGGACAAAACATCTCTGAGCCCCACTGGCCAGCCAGATAGCCTGCTGCAGTTGCGAATTACAGGCCTTGCTGCTGGCTTACTTGTACCCTAATTCCAGCTTCCCGCTAACCTTCGGCCAGGTCTCCAAGATCTGTGCCCTCAACTCAAAAATGAGGACCATCCTGAAAAGCACACTCTCCTCCTGCACACTGTGGAGTAGAGATTTAGATGGGGTAGGGCTGGGGAGAGCATGCAGTGCCTTGCAGAAGAGACATAAGGACCCACGCAGCTGTTGCCCCGCCAGTGTGAAGAGAAGGATGAGAGCGAGACACCAGTGAGCGCATGTATTTTAGAAGAGGTATCTTTCTTGGATTTAGCTCACAACACATCATTTGGGAGGACCATCATTTGGGAGGACGCTGTAGGAGGAGCACAATTTCAAGATTAGGCTGAGCTACACACTGAGTGAGACCCTGACTTGAGAAGTAAAATACTGTTTACTTAATAGAAAAAAAAAAAATCCTAGATCAGCCATTCCTCTTGTGTGCGACCCACATGGGTATTGCGCTCAAACCCCGGGAAGCTCCTTAGGGCAGGCATCCCACTGGTGCGCTAGAATATCTAGCCACAGACAAAACAAGGGCAACTCCAGGTGAGCAAGAGAGCCTGTGTGAGAGCTCTGCCCTCAAGGCGCCAGTGTATAGGATTTCTCACCAGGTCCACAGCCCTTTCCTGCCATCCTGTGCAGTGTGGAGTAATTCTCTTGCTTTGTTTCAAACCCCCTTGAAGTCACTGTCTCCACCCTGACTCCAGCACAGAGGGGTTCTGCTCTTTGTTTCTTTTTTTTTAATCCATTCATAATACATCTCAGTTGTTATCCCATCCCTTGTATCCTCCCATTCCTCCCTCCCTCCCGCTTCCCCCCTTATTCCCCTCCCCTATGACTTCCTCCCCCTGTATATGCTCATAGGGTATCAAGTCTCTTCTTGGTAACCTGCTATCCTTCCTCTGAGTGCCACCAGGCCTCCCCATCGAGTGGACATAGTCAAATATGGGGCACCAGAGTTTGTGTGAAAGTCAGTCCCCACTCTGCACTCAACTGTGGAGAATGTGATGTCCATTGGCTACATCTGGGTAGGGGTTCGAAGTTTACTGCACGGAGCGGGAGACAGGTGGAACAAAAATGCCCTTTGTTTCTTAAAGCTGCCCTACTTGAGCCTCTGCCCCAACTTCCCCTCTTGCCAGAGCCACCAATGGTGTGTGTGTGTGTGCGTGTGTGCGTGTGTGTTCAAGTCTAGGCCTGCTCTCTACCTTCCAGCATGACAGGGACCAGTCAGTCTCTCAAGAAAGCTCTTCTGATTCTCGGGCCTCATTCCTTGCTTCTCCAATGGCTTCACTGGTTACTCGCCCAGCCTCCGTTGCCCAGCCTCCATCGCCCAGCCTCTGTCACCCAGCCTCCATCGCCCAGCCTCTGTCGCCCAGCCTCCGTCGCCCAACCTCCATCGCCCAGCCTCCGTTGCCCAGCCTCCATCGCCCAGCCTCCATCGCCCTGTCTCTGTCACCCCAGCCTCCGTCGCCCAGCCTCCATCGCCCAGCCTCCATAATAGCTTCTATTTTGCATTCTCGGTCGGTCTTTGAACACTGGAGGATGTCACAGTTCAGGCTCTGCATCTTCTCCAACCACGTTGGCTGGCTGGATCCAGTCTCAGGTATTACCTATGTAGAGGCTGGTGGTCCCAAACGTATGCATATGTGCAGGCCTTTCTCCTGAGTGCCACTCATAATCAACTCTTGCTTGAAATGGTCACTCGGAGAGTATTTCCAACCAAATTTATCAGAAACATTAATAACACCATTTATTCCCTGCTCCCTCCTCTCCAGGAGTCCCCCATTCTGGCAACCTTTCCAGTCACTCAAGGCAAAGCCTGTAGCCATTCTTAATGTCTCTTGTCTCCTTACCCCCTCCCTCCACCCTCCCCCGGCCCCCTCCCCTGCCCTTTACCAGTCATCCGTCAGCAACTCTTGTCAACTCACACAGCCCACCCCCAAACCATCCGGGGCGTGCTCAGAAGCCCCAAGTTCTCTCCCCGTAGTGTTCCAGCTCAATGCTTGGCCCCCGCATTCCAGCAGCAGCCTGGGCCTTCCTGAAACAGAAGTAGATTGGTCAAAGCCTACAGAACATTCAGTGCAAAGTTCTGAGCGGCAAGTTTCTCCCCCCCACACACACCAAGGCTCATGCACTGAGCACTTGGTCCCAGTTGGTGATGCCGTTTGAGGAGGCTGAGGGAACTTTCAGGAGACGGAAATTTCCTGGAGGAAGTATGTGACTGGGCGTGGGCTTTGAGAGCCTGGGGCCTAAACCCATTTCCATTGCTTCTTTCTCTCTGTTTCCTTTGTGTTACTGAGATGTGATCTACGCAAACTGTGTGGGTGAAAGTGGCCAAGTACATGAAAGAAACTGTCCTCACAGAAGCGGTTGCTGTATACAGCAACAATGTATGCCAGTAAAAGTCGCCTGTGACACGGTAACAACAAAAGCCAGTCATATCATTGTGCTGTTGTAATCTCTGGCATCTCTCATCTCACCGGGGACCTCACCTCTCAGCCTTTGCCTCCCACCCCTGGGTGTGTTCCAGCTACCTGCCTTTGCTCTTTCTTTACATAGCAAGCAAACTCTGAGCTTCTTCGCCAGGGCAGAACTTTGTATTTCATCTCCCTGTTGCTTGGAAAGCTCTGCCCTCGCGTGTCCTTGGTTTACTCCCTTGCTGCCTCAGAACCTCACCTGAGGTTCAGTTTCGTCCATTACAAACGATGAAGCGATGAAGCGTAGTGCCTCCTGTCACATCTCCTTTCTGATTCGTTGCTTTTCTCTCCAGGAAGTTTGAATAGCACTGCATTTCTTTTCCTACATGTCACCCCACCCCCACCCCCGCAACCCCATATTTGCCCTCAGACTTAACAAAACAAAAAAGCAAAGCTGAGGCTCAGACCTGGACCACTTGACCTCTGCCTTCTCAGCCCTTGCCAGTTCAGACTGCTTCCATCTCCTCATCTCAGCACCCTCTCACATGAACAGGCAGACTCAAAAAACTTACAGCGCAGCATAGTGTTGGTGATTTGTGCATCTACTAGAGACCCAGCTTTGTCTGCCCGCCACAGCCATGCTGGCCACTGGGTCTCTCTCCCTGTATATGTACAGAATCAACGCCCGGGTCACCTGTTTGCCACCTGACTCCCCACAGGAAGCTCCAGTTTTAGGGACATTGACCACCTTTGCAGTAAAGATGTCTGTAGTTCCTGCCTTTCTCTGTTCACACCTCCTGTCTGACCTACTACGCGGGGCTTTTGTTGTTGATTTTGTCTTCCTTTGTTAGAGTAGAAACACCCTAATTGCCTAATGCAGTGGTCCTCAACTTTCCTAAAGCTGCAACCCTATAATACAGTTCCTCACACTGTGGTGACCCCCAGCCATAAAATCATTTCAGTTGCTACTTCATAACTGTAATTTTGCTACCGTTATGAATCAAAATATAAATATCTGTATTTTCTGATGGTCTTAGGCAACCCCTGTGAAAGGGCTGTTCAATCTTCAGGGGAGTTGTAGCCCCCAGTTTGAAAACCACTGGACTAATGCCTGAACAGTACTTGGTTAGTATTTTTTTTAAAAAATCATAGAACAAATGACCAAAGGTTCAAAAAGCCCCAGCAGAAGACAGAACACAGTGGGGAATGGGCGGTCCAGGCTCCTTAGTGGCTGAGAGTGACAGAAGAACAGAAGTGGCTGCTGCTAACGGATGAGTAAAGACCATGTCGCTGCAGCTGTGCTGTCCCTAAACAATGCAGCATTTTCTGCTGGTGGCTCAGCCTCCCGGAGATGTGCACTTCAGTGCATGGGGGGTTGTTACCTGCTCTTCGTGTCTTTCCCCAAAACCTCACTCTGGAGTTAACCCAAATAACTCCTCTTTGGTTTGCAAACAGAAGGCATCAAACTCAGAGATGTCATTCTATCTTCAGGGCCAAGTCTGAAAAGTCAACCATTTTGCTTATAATGTTTTGCCTACTTGTTTTCCTGACCAATTTATACTTGTTCCAGGTTTCAGAGAATCACAAACAACACGTGATAACGTTGTCTCTAAATCTTTGATGTTATAAATAACATCAGTGCTCACTTCCCGCAGGCCTGTTCCTGGCTATGGCCCCTGCTTATGAGCAAGTGGAAAGCACATCTTTGTAATACTAAATTAGTCGTCCAAATAAAAACTGCTTCCTGCTAGTTGTTTCGGATTGTTTTCAGTAGTAGCACTCTCTTTAAATTAGACTTGACCAGGGCAAGTGAGGTGGCAGTGGATAAAATGTACCTGCTGCCAATCCTAAGTATGTGAGTTCAATCCCCGTGTCTTCAGAGAACTGACTTCTGCAAGCTGTCTTCTGATTTGCACACTCAACATGGCACAAACAGCCCCCCCACACACACACAACCACACACAATTAGTTAATCAGGGTTTTTGTTGTTGTTTTGTTTTGGGGTTTTGCTCTTTTGAGACAGTTTCTCTGTGTATCCCCTGCTGTCCTGGAACTCCCTGTGTAGACCAATCTGACTTTGAACTCACAAGATCCGCCTGCCTCTGCCTCCAGAGTGCTCGGATTAAAGGCGTGAGCCACCACCACCTGCTTTATCAGTTAAATTGTTCTCAACAGCAGAGAGGGGAAGGGAAGGCGTAAGTACATTTCCTCTCACTCCTGGCTGGAATCTTGGGAGTGACGTATGCATTAAGAAAATGTCAGGTTGAAGGTCAAGCATGTAACCACTTTGGTAGAGTTCTTGCCTAGTATGGAGGAAGTCCTAGGTTTAATCCCCAGCATCGGATAAAGGGGGTGTGGTGGTGCACCCCTCCACCCCTTACCCATCCCCCCACCCTCGGTATTTTAACACTTGGGAGGCAGAGGCAAGAGGCTCAGAAGATCAAGACCCACTGTTACATAGCAAGTTTGGGGCCAGCCTGGGCTACACAAGACACTGTTGCAAGAATATTTTATCTGGTTCATCCCGAGGCTGATGAGACCCAAATCTCTGTGGGTAGCATCGGGCACCAGTCCAGTCTGTTAACGTTGCCCAGCTGTTTCCTGTGTTCAGAGAGTCCCCATCCCTAATTATTCCTGAGATGACCTTTGCTAGCTTTGTATACTATTAAAAGTCATTTCTGCTGGAGTCAATATCCAAGGATCTAAAGGAATGATTTGCTATTCTCGGGAATGCGATCGCCTCTCCCCTTACTAACTCGTCAGCCACTCTGACATGTAAATGACAGATAACTCTTCTAATGAGACACTAGTCCTGAGACGGCCTAGGGACCGTCTGCATCCACGTCCCCCTCTCCCTCACCCCACACCCCACAGTGGCCATCTGTTTCCTTTACCGCCTGTCAGATTCCTACAAGGCCCTCTTGGGATTGAGTCTTAAAGATGGAAAGACCCAGGACCACAACAGCCGAGAGGGCAGTGTCTCTTTAATTTGCTGCTGGGATTGGGCAGCATCTGAGAGCAGAACCTTTGGAATATTTATCTGGGTAGGGACGGGAGGAGCTGAAAGAAAAGGTCCTGGGAACTATGCCCTAAGCCAGAGAGAGCACAGGGAAAACTAGGCTAAACTTGTTTGAATAACTTTTTACTGTACTCCTTTTTTTTTTTTTTTTTTTTTTTTTTTTTATGATTAGACTAACAAATGTTTGCTAGAGAAGACCTGAAATACAGAAGAAAAGTGTAAAGAAGAAAACAAATCGTCTCTGCTTCCACTTCCTGTTAACAAGCTGCCCTGTGTTTATTTGGAGAGACAGATCTTACGCTACGGAGTCCTGGCTGATTTCGACCTCACGATGTCTGTTTATCAGGCTGGCAGGGAACTCACAGAGCTTTGCCTGTCTCTGCTAGAATTATTTCTTTTTCTTATATGTGGTTGTGGTGGCTTGGGAGGCAAGAGTACCTACCTACAGAGCATGTTAGACCCCCTGCAGGTGGAGGTACGGGTGGCTGTGACATACCTGGCATGGTGCTGGGAACTGACTGAGCCGAGCTCCTCTTCAGGAGCAGTACGTGTTCTTAATCACCGGTCCATCTTTCCAGCCCAGCAAAGCTCTTTAAAACATGAGTTGGAATAGCTCCACGTCAATCTCTCATTTGTTATCTCGCAATTTAGGTAATTCATTTGCTATGATTGGGTATTTAGGTTATTTCCAAGCTTCCATTTTTTTTTTAAATGAAGAATAATGGGGCTAGCGTTTGTTCACGAATCTTCTCATATTTGTAATTAAATTTTAGTTTATCCATAAAGTTGCAGTGTACAGAGAAAGGTGGGCTTGGTTTCATTTGTCTGCTTGCTTGCTTTGGAGGCTTTTAAAAATTAAAATTCATACAATATAAAGTTCATCCTTTTAAAATGTGTTCTTTGTGACTCTTAGTACAGTCACCATGTTTCTCAGTGGTCACTGCCACTTGATCCCACACTCCTCCCTTTACAGTGGTGATCTTTTCCTTTCTGTTATAACCAAACCAAACCATTTATCAACCCTTTAACTATTGGCTCAAAATAATTTTTTTAAACACCCTAAAGCTTAAGTCCTACGCTTCTATGATCGATACACAATTTCTTTTTATTTTCCACAACTTTACTCTGTTCAAAGTTTTCAGAACTAAGAAAGTTGAAAAAAGAATAGGATGAGATCCCTTATCTTTTTTACTTCCCCGACCTTGGTGGTGCAATGCACACATACACACATTCTTTTATATAATCTCTCATATAAATCATGCGTGTACATATTCCCTACACTCACACTTCCTTTTTGGTTAAATGGATTGAGACTATCAACACTTTGACCCTGTACTCACCTCTCAGAACGACAGTCTACTCCTTCAGGGCCATAATATCTAATAGTGCCTGAAACACTAGATGTGAGAGTCAACATTCGTGTGTTCTCAGAACACATTGCAGATGTGCCAGGCAAGCTGGATGTGCTAAGAAACGCCAACACTCACGTCCTGACTCACTTGTGTCTCAGCATGAGTCTATAGGAACTTCACAAGCCTCTTCAGCATATGCCTCCTCCTGTGGAAAACCTGAGCTTTGGACAATTTAAATGCGCTACGGCATGGGGAAACGTACAGCAAATCGAAGGCGTTCAACAGTTAAAATGGCGCAGCTGAAACGGACATCGGGCGATAACTTAGATTGGTCCACTGTGCGGATGACAAAGCTGAGGTGGAGTCCTCCCTCCCACTGTAGCTGCATTTGAGCTCCTATATTACTCTGCAAGAATACTGATATAATCTAAGGCGAGCAGCTTATAAAGCTGCAATCCAATGCACTTGAGTCTACGCCTAATTAGTGCGTCTACATGTTTTGGATTGACAATTCTTTGGATTCTGGGACAAAGGCAGTCTTTGCTATCAATGGTCACAGATAATAGCCCCCACTCCACCCCATCCCCCTGGAGAGCAGAGGCCAGCAGGCACTCCACCATGAGTTCCAGCTCCCCTGGCCTCAGGAACCCAGGCAATTCCTTATTCTTGTATCATTGTTGCTTTTTGTATTCTCAAAACACCTGCAAAGATGCCAAGTAAGCCAGAGGGGGAGGAAAAGGAGGTCACTTGGCAACGGAGATGGCTGGTGAAAACCATCTTGACTTGGCCTCACCTGGAAAAGAATCAATTGATCACATTTGTCTCCTGCAGTGCTACACCGAAGGGCCCAACATCGCCCCTGCAGTGTTAGTGCCAAACCATTTAAAAAAAAAAACCAAAAATCAAAAAACTCCAGACTCCATCCTCAAACAGCCAGCCAGGTAAAATGTTCTGAGAAACAAAGAAAGTAGGTGACCTATGACTATTAGGGGATGCCAGAGGGCTTGGCAGCTAATTATAGTATGCAATTATAGACTAGTTTGTGGATTAAAGGAAGGAAATGTACGGACACGAGAGGTGGCTTTTTGGTTGGGAGTACGATTTACTCTGGTAGAGGACCAAGGTGGTTCCCAGCACCCATATGGCTTCTCACAACCACCTGTAACTCCAGGTGCTGGGAGTCCAACGGCCTCTTCGGATGACCACGAGTCGCTGCATGCACTTGAGCTTGCACACACACACACACACACACACACACACACACACACACACACACACGCAGGTTCACACTCATAGACATAAGTAAACAATAAAAACAAATTTGTAAAAAGTTTCAAAGAAAGAGTATAGTTGAGAAAGTGTGAATATTGCCTATATATTAAATACTATCCTATCATGTTTAGTTTTCCACACATAACTGGAGTATTATGGTGCTGAAAAGGAATCCTTGTTCTGAGAAGATAGGTTTAAGTACTGTGCTTGGATGTCCCAGAACTCACTCTGTAGACCAAGATGGCCTCAAACTCAGAGATCCACCTGCCTTTGCCTCCCTTCGCCTGAGACTGAAGGCGTGTGCATCCACCCAGCATGATGCTGATAGTTTCAATCCATTTAACCAAGAAGAAAGTAGAAGTTTCAGGGAGGATGTAGGGGGTGGGTATGTGTGTAAAATGCCAGCTAAAGGGGCTGTAGTGAAGGAGGCAGGATATTCACCCTAGTTTTTTCAACTGTCCTAGGTTTAAAAATTCTGAACATAGCAAACTGTGAATCATAAAATTAAGTTGCATGTAAGCCATAGAACTATAGTGCTTATGTTTTGTAGTGTTTAATTGTTTTTGTTTTGTTTGTTTGTTTTTTGTTTTTCGACACAGGGTTTCTTTGTGTAGCCTTGGTTGTCCTGGACTCCCTTTGTAGACAAGGTTGGCCTTGAACTCACAAAGATCCACCTGCCTCTGCCTCCTGAGTGCTGGGATTAATGACTACTACCAGACCAGGCCACACAACACCCATGCTTTGGGGCAAGGTGACATACCCTGGCCTGTGTGAACACTGCCTGCTCTAGAGAGTCCCTGTGCTTCCCCAAGCTGCGTGCTTGGTCCTCCTCCCCATGGGAGCAGGAGCATCCAACCTGGAGAGCCTTGACACAGCAGGATGTTTTCCTTACTTCAAACTCCAGATGGGGAAGAGAAGGCTTTGGGTCAGAATCCCTCAGAAACTTACAAGGCAGGCTGGGCTACCTTCACCAGGTGGGGATTCCTGAGTGCCAGATTGCACATACACCTTTGCTGAAGTTATTTTTTATAAAACAGTGTTTGTTTCTCTTAGCTTACTTCTTAACCGGGTGATCACACAAGTAATTAAGACTCTTTTATAATACAAGGCTTCATAACACAATCTTGAGCAGTTTAAGTCTGTTCTTACCTCCCAGCAAGCATCTCAGTGGTACTTGCACTTCGTAGCTCTCCTGGGCTCCAGCTCCTTCCTCAGGATCTTCCTTGGACTTCTCCAGGTGCCTGAATCCCCTGGCCGAATCCGGAAGTCTTGCCCTATTCTCTCCCCCTACTCATTGATTGGCTGTAAGCTGCTTTATTGACATATCAGGGAGACAATTGGAGAGCAGAGTTTATACAATGTCTAGACAGTAAATTCTCAGGATAACGCTTGCAACCAGACATGGGAATACAAACATCAGCATTTAAACTACACAATAACCTTAGGCCTACATACCTTGATGCTTTTTCCAGAGAAAAAAGGTGTTTTCTAGGACACATGCCATTGATACTAGACATCCAAATAACGTTTTAGAAATCTTGACCACATCAATGCATACATAGTAACATGTTATTATGTCATACACACCAATGCCAACCATAATAACTATACCTAGAAAAATACTTGTCTCAGAAACCTATGAAATACCTGTGGCCACTCCATGACACTTGTCATCTTGGCCCATCAATTCACATATCCCTTCAGACGAGAGCAAAAGAAATACTTCACAGCTTTACAGAAGGGCGTGGCTCCTAATTGGCCAAATGAGTCTAATTAGGAGACACACACACACTTCACATGACACCATTATAAATAGGATAATGTCTTTGTCGCTGATGGAGAAACAAAAACCTCAATTCTAGTCTTGGCTTTAAGAGTGACTCAATCTCGGGCCTGGAGAGATGGCTCAGCAGTTAAGAGCACTGATTACTCTTCCAGAGGTCGTGAGTTCAATTCCCAGCAACCACATGGTGGCTCACAACCATCTATAAGGTGATCTGATACCCTCCTCTGGCCTGCAGGTGTACATGCAGGCAGAGTTTTATATACATAATAAATAAATAAATAAATAAATAAATAAATCTTTAAAAAAAAAAAAAGAGTGACTCAATCTCTAAGGCTGGGTTAAAGCCCTTATTCCGTCTGAGCCTTCAGCTGCCTTCAGCTGCCTCACCGACTGTAGATAATTGTTCCCAGCCATGCCTACTTTACAAGGATGGTGGGGTAAGAGAATAAGGTATGTAGGGAGGCTCAGAAAACGTTAAGAAGAAGACTGAAGGACTACCGTCATCTAGTCTATTATCATAGTTCATCACAGCCATCTTGCCTTTCTCCAGCCCTTGCTTTGGCCTATCATCCAGTTCTTAGAGCTCTTAAAATGGCTTTCTTAAAAGATGTCTGCCCTACAACACACACAGCTGAGACCTGGCACTTGAGTTGTAGGCTTCCACTAGATCAAGGGTGGGGGTTGTAGTTTGGCTTCTATTGCTGTGATAAACGCTACAGTCAAAAGCAACTTGGGTAGGAATGGGTTTGTCCATCACAAAGGGAAGTCAAGGCAGGAACTCAAGGCAGGAACCTAGTGACAGGGACTGAAACAAAGACCATGGAGGGATGCTGCCTGCGGGCTTTTTCCCTGTGACTTGCTCAGCCTGCTTTCTTATTCCACCCAGAATCACCTGCCCAGGGGTGGATCCTCCCTGCATGAGATGGACCCTCCCACATCAATTATTAATCAATAAAATGCCTTACAGACTTGCCTATGGGTATTCAGTCAAAGTTGACAAGAAACTAACCGGGACGGTGGTCATTCCCTGTCTCAGTGGCCCTGGAAAGACCCTAGGAGTCTCTTTCTTGTGTCTGATATCTGGGGAGAAATGGTGAGTGACTTGGGGCTGGGGTTGGGTCTCTGCTGAGAAGGCCAGTGGGAGGGAAGATGGCAGGGCCAGTATGAACCATGTTATTCTGCAGAAAAAAGATGACAGCAGGAGTGAGAAGGAAGGGCTTGGGTACCGTGCTAGGCAATTGAGATAGAAATGAAAGCAAAACAGAAAATCCACAAGACTCCCCATGGTCTCGAAGCACTCTAGTAACAGGCAAAGAGGCAAGAAAACAGACAGGGATCTGGGCGGTCGTGTGGGGCTGGAGGCAGCTCTGGGCGTGGAGGAAGTTGGAATGGGACACCTCGGACTGGAAGGACACTCACAGGAGGGAAAGGGAAGGGCAACTGACAAGCAGCCACTTTGTTTAAAAAAAAAAAAAAAAAAAAAAAAAAAAAGGATTTTCACGTGAGCACAAGGTTGCTAAGAACAGCTAACATTTCAGAAATTGCTGCTGTGATCCTAATCTGAAGGCTTCAAACAAAGGTCTGAGAGATACGGTGGGAAACAATGCAAGGTGCAGAAGCAAGCCCTCGGCATGATGAAAGGAGTCCTCTTCACAGCTTTACAGCCCCTCCCCCACGAAGATCTCTTAGGGCCCCCTTGGCTGGAACCCTTTCTCTCAGCAGTTCCTGTTTTAGCCCCTGACTTGTACCATGGGCCCTGTTCATCTTCCATTAGCCATTTCCTTTGCTTAAGAAAGCCTTGCTAAACTGGGCGTGTTGGCGCACGCCTGTAATCCCAGCGCTCGGGAGGCAGAGGCAGGCAGAT
>OU015742.1:97445883-97461061 GCA_907169655.1 Acomys percivali
GGCAAAGTTCAGCAGGGCAGACATGAAGTTCTGGAGAGAGTGGACTAACCAACAGACCTTGGGTGCAGAACCCCCGAGCAAGAGGTCCCGGCAGAGCCCGGGGCACCTGGGTCTGGGTGGAGGGAGAGGAGATCAAAGTGACTTGCTTCAGGACTTCAGGGGCCATTGAAAATTTCCTAGGTCCTATTTTTAAATGAGACGGATATAGTTTTCAGTTTGGGGGGGCAATGACATGATCTGGGTTCATATTCATCAGATGGTTCACATGGAGGAGTTACCATACGGGGCAGAGGGAGAAATGAGAGCGGTTGAGCCAGAGCGGCTGGGATGAGTGTAGGCATGACACAGGGTGGATCCGGCTGGGTCTCAGCTCAGCACCCATGGACTGCACTCATGAGTATATGTGGATATAAAAGAAAGAAGTTCAGAATGACCCCAGGGCTGTGTGTGGGGTAGGTCATCACTTCCAGGGGGAGGATGAGAAGGGCAAATGGTATTTGGGAAAGAGCAGAAGACTGGCCTTAGGGGTTTTGAATTTGGAAATCTCTTAGCTATCCATGTAGAGGTATGGGGTGGGCAGTTATGTCTGAGCATGAAATTGGGGAAGTAGCCTAGGCCATAAATTTGAGGGTCATCAAATTTATACTATTTGCATATAAGTCTGCCTAAGTCAGCATAATGTCTTATTCATCTTTGAAGTCTTAGGGAGCTCAGGAGTGGCTTGCTTACACTGGTGGGGACTCATTAACCTTTATAGAACATACAGACATGGCTATAAAAATAAAGCTAGACTTCTTTTCATTGTGACGACAATAGTGTGCCTTCCTGTCACCACGGTACACAGACACATAGACACACAGACACACAGAGACACACACACAGACACACATATATGGATACACAAAGACACATACACACATACACACACACAGACACTCACACAGACACACACACACAGACGCACATACTCACATCCACACACCCACAGAGAGACAGAGAGACAGAGAGAGAGAGAGAGAGAGAGAGAGAGAGAGAGAGAGAGAGAGAGAGAGAGAGAGAGAGAGAGAGCCAGAAGTGCCTTGGATCAGAGGTCTAATTGTGTTGCCTATAGCCGCTGACTTCCACTGGGCCATCTTGGATAGGTCACTAACCTCTCCCAGCTGCTTCCCCAGTCCATCAAATGGGAATGAGCTTAACAACCAGGTCAAAGTGCATTTTTGAAGCAGAATGGGGGGGTGGTCTGTGTACAATGTAAAAAGCAGCTTATAAAGGTAATATCATCAGGCCGGTTCAGAGATAGGAATGCCTGGCATGCTGCCCCTAAGCCAGCCCTTTCTGTTCATCCAAAGGACTTCCAGTCCACCACCAACCTACGGCCAACTGACTGATCGACCAGGCCAGCCCCTGCCTGCCCAAATCGTCCCCACTATTAGCAATTCAGCTCTTCACATCATTCCTACCCCACGCACATAGCACACAGCCCAGGCACTCTCCCAGACCCTGTCAGCCCCAAGCCAATTTTTCCGTAGTGCCCTCCTACAACAACAGCCTCCAAAGTGTCAGTAGTTGTATGGTGATGCAATTAAGGCAGAAATACTTAAGGGTTTATTCATATTTGTTATTAATTTGAACTATAGAGACATCATTAGTCACTGGTGACATCTCACCATAGTGAGATACCAATGTACATCCATTAGAATATCTTAAAGCAACACAAGGTTTTGCATAGTGAATAATTCTACCATACATTATGAGGACGTGAGTGACCAGAGCTTGCAAGGCTGCAAATGCCACCGACGCTCCAAATCTGAGCTTTGATGCTTCGCATGGACAAGCACTCACCACAGGATGCAGTGACCTTACTCGAGGGTATTTACCCTAGCAACATGCAAACTCATACTTACATTCAAAACTATGTTCGAGGGCTGGAGAGATGGCTCAGCAGTTAGGATTGTCTCCTGCTCTGCCAGAGACCTGCAGAGGCCAGGCCGGTGCATGCTGAGTCCCAGAGCTTGCTTCCCAGCACCCATATTTGGTGGTTCACAACTCCCAGTGAATCTAGCCCCAGGGGACTTAGCCCCCTTTTCAGGAGTTGGCAGGCACCAGCACTCCTGTACACAAACCCATACTACATGGACACACACATACACACACACACACACATACACACACACACACACACACACACACACTTAAAAACAAAGTAAATCTTTTTTTTAAAGTGAAACTATGCATGAATACTTACTCATAATTGTCAAACTAGAAGAAATTCATGATCATTAAGCACTGAGTGGACAAAGGTAGTATCTGTGTGATGGGTGGAATGCTACCCAACATCAAAAGAGTTAAAACCAAGAGAGCTACATACAAAGAATAATTGTTAAAGTATGTAATTTAAAACAAAAATAGAATGCAGGATAAAACTCAGAACAGGAGAGAAATACAACAAATGAACCTAAGCATTGTAAATAAGCCATGTCACCACGGAAGTAGTGGTGAGGAAAAAGCCTGAGAGAGCAAGCCATCAAGTCAAGGTGGAACAGCCAGCCTCTGCCCATCAGAAGAAGTTACAAGGACAAAGGAGGCCAGAGCAAACTCCATTGTGTTTGATTTGGAGGCATCAGCATGCAGTCATGTTTGTCTGAGGTAAAATGCACACGGTGTCAGGCAGATCATTTAGTCGTTTAATTGTACAATTCAGGAACATTTGGAACATTGACGATGTTGGGCAACCATTTCTAGAATTTTTCATCATTCCCAGTGTACTCTGTAACAAAGAAACAGTAACTCCCTTTTCCTTGACCCTCACTCACCTCTCTTCTGCTTTCTGTCTCTGTGAGCGGATCATTTTGTAATAATCGTTTTTTTTTATTTTTGAAGTTATAATAGAATCACATTATTCTCTACTTTCTTTACTGCCCTCCAAACCCTCCTATACACCGTACCCCTTCCTCTCTCAAATTCATGGCCTCTTTTTCTTTAGTTGTCATTATAATTGTGTGTGTGTGTGTGTGTGTGTGTGTGGTGTATGTGTGTGAGTGTGTGTGAAAATAAGTGTGTGCATGTGTGTGAGTACATGTGAGTGGGTGTGAGTGTGTATGTGAGTGTGTATGTGTGTATTCCTAAATGCATTGATAGAACTGGTTTTGGCTGTCTACTGTTACCCTGCACGTATGATCTCAGTGCCTACTACTTGGTCTCTGACAGCTAGTGGGAGGGAGGATCTTTCCTGGGGAAGATTACTTCTCCCACTGTCAGCATTCCCCAGTTGCCTGCAGTTCCTTGTCTAGGGCTGAGGCCTGGGAGCTTCCTCCTTCTGTGTTAGCGTGTCTATTGCTGATACTACTGGTCAGGTCTTGTTTTTGCAGCCATGTTGAGAGTTTTGTGTAGAGAGACCCAAACGTGAACTTCCTGTTCCTCTGGCTTTTATGATGCTTCCCTAGCAGCACAAATGATGTTGTTGGCACTGACTTGTACCCTCAAAATGATTAAAATGATGTATTTCATATTATGGGTCTCTTACATTCACCCCCCGCCCCCACTACCACTTTTGGTTTTTTTTTTTTTTTTAATTTTTGGTTTGTCTGGTTTTTTCAAGACAGGGTTTCTCTGTGTAATAGTCCTGGCTATCCTGGAAATTGCTCTGTAGTCCAGGCTGGCCTTGAACTCAGAGCTCTGCTTGCTTCTGCCTCCCAGGTGCTGGGATTAAAGGCGTGTGCCATTGCCCAGCTATGAGCTGCAGAGTTTATCACTTGCCTTCCTTGGGCAAGTTTCTGGCAGATTAGACTTGTTCAGGTGTGCGTCAGACCTGGATTTGTAAGGCAGAGCATCAGTCTGGGTATCAGATCATACATAATTCATAGATAGGGATCAACACAAGATGAGAAAGGTCAGGGTGCTGGGCAGGAAAGCCTGCATTGGCTTACTGGGGGAAGCTTGTAGCCAGGCTCCACTGAAGATTGTCTTAATCTCCAGAGACCAGACAAGGCTTCCTTCAGATCTTTGAGGCTTGGGGACTCAGGATTGGGAGTAACCAAGGAGCTGCATCACCACTCTCTCCCCTCCATCTCTGCCTGCCAAGGTTCCAGCCTGAAAATGTGTTTTCCAATCTATGCGAACTCTTCCTGCAGGGCTTAAGTTTAACAGCATAGACAGGATTATGTATGGCAACCAGTACTCAGGTCCCACATTTCAGAGGCTTACAACCTCAGTGGCTCAATGATGTTACATGTCCAAGCATGACTTCCATTGGCCCTTTCCATGTCTGGATTGATTTCCAGGGTTTCAACCACATGTGGAATAGGAATATTGCAGTGGGCAGGTGGTAGGGTGGCCTGCATCTACTCTAAGCTTATGCAGATTTCTTGTCACGTGATAAACAGTACAGAGTAACAACTACTGGCATACTGTTAGATTTTAAGAAATCTAGAGATGAGTTAACAGGGAGGAAATGAGTTATATATAAAGAGAAAGATGTGTTATAGGATTAGAAAGATGACTAAAAATTATATGCAAATATTGGGACATTCTGTATAAGGGATTGCGTGTTCTTGGACTTTTGCATCCAAGGGGTTCCTGGAGCCAATCCTTGAATACCAAGAGATGACTGTGTGATCCTGCTGCAGGCAGAGTGCTGTCTGCTACTAGTGAATGGTGATCATCTACTTCCTGTCTTGTCCAGCCCCTCATTGATGCATGCCCTGTGTCCTCCCACCCCCGCCCGTGCACTCAGTTCCCAGAAGGCTAGTAAAGCTGGAGACTGGAGAAGCTAGTCACACACACACACACACACACACACACACACACACACACACACACGTATGCACACACATGTATGCACACACAGAGACATACATACGCATGCACACACAATGCACTCATGCACATGCACTCATACACACACACACACCCACACACACACTCACGCACGCACACAGGTACACACACTCTGTTCTCTTGGGAGAACTTCTGCTTCCTGGAGGTACAGCCTCAAAACCAGGGAGAAGTTTGCTTGGGTGTAGAGATCTCCCACGTACCTTGGGGGTCTTGTTTGTCTCCTGTTGCTCTATGTGTTTGAGATTAGATTTGCTCACTTACGTGAAATAATCCACCCTTCTCCTTCTCCAACCCAGAAACTCATACAGGCTGCCCACTGGGGCCCAGTGACTCACTGGCTTCCCAGCAGCTGGTGGTGAGTGACTCCCTAAGCTGTGCACCCCCTGACCCCTACCTCACCCCCACCCTTGCCACTACTGGGAATCAACAGCTGTGATCCTGGCAGAGGAGGAAAACATTACTAATAGCAGGCATTTTTAAAATATGCATTTTTATTCATGGTTGATGGGCTGTTTAGTTGGTTGTTTTGGGGGGGGATGTTTCTTTGTTTATTTCTCTGTTTGTTTGATTTGAGACAGGGGTTCATGTAGCCCAGGCTGATTGTAGTATGTAACGGTGGCTGGCCTTGAACCCCTGATCTTTCTATCACCTCCAAAGTGCTGGGTGGTAGCTATGTGCTCCTACTCTTCCTGGCTTTGTTTTACTGTGTTCAAGTATTTTGTTTGTGTGAGACAGGGTCCCACAGTGATGTGGAAGCCTTGCATAACCCAGGTGGGCCTCAAATTCACAGTAATCTTCCTGCCTTAGGTCCAGAGTGTGGAGATTTCAGGCAAGAGCCACTATGCCTGGATGGTTTGCATGTTTAAAAGGCAACAGACTCTGGGGAGATGGCTCACTTGATAAAGTGCCTGTGGTGTAACTATGAGGGCCTGAGTTCAGATCCCAAGCACCCACGTAAAAAAGCCGGGCATGGTGGCTAGTGACTATAATCTCAGTGCTCAGAGACAAAGTCGGAATTCTATCCTGTACTTGTCAGTCTAGCCAAATTGATGAGGTCCAGGTTCACTGAGAGACGATAGACACAGGCACCCAGCATCAACTTCTGCCTTCCGCATGTGCAGCCACATACACAGACATGCATGTGCACACATACAACATCTGGAGCTGATGGTGCAGACCTGTGATCCCAGCTAACCAGGGAGCTGAGGCAGGAGGATTGAAAGTTCAAGGCCTGCCTAGGTAAACTAGGAAGACCTTGTCTCAAAAGGTAAAATAAGGGTGGGGAATATACACATCCTTGGAGCCCAAAGTTACTGGGGAGAAACAATAACAGTAGTTAGTTTTACTTTCTGAGTAACGTGGTGCAATCTTTCTTTAAAATTAGTTTCTTAGCAACAGTTAAAGAATGATGCAAGAGAGGGCAGTGACTCGGCATCCACAAGTGTGTATACCTTCTGAGATTTAACAGTATTTGGCTTTGTACTAGTTTATCAGACTATTTTCTTTTAACACAAATTCACAGCATTCTTAAAATAACTTATTGTGCATTTAAGCTGCTAAACTGTTTGAGTAATCTGACTTACACCCAGCTTTTCAGAAGCATTGTTCCTGCTTAAAGCCAAGTCCTGCTGTGTGGAGATTTCTCAGCAAACTCTTACAGCTATTGACAATATGGAAGTAGAAGGTCTTGGACACAACAATTGGAATATTTGTGACTCACCCAAGATTTGCTTCCATTTGGGCCTGGGAGTTTCTGGCTTGGAGGAAATAGATGAACTCGATGGATTCATCCATTTGTTCAACCAACATTTATTTGGCTGAGGGGCTGGGAAGCCCTACGCACCCTTCTAAATACTGAGAGGTCTCAAGAGAAGGCAAGCGCTCAGTCTGCCCTGCTCTTAGCGTCCTCCCTGGAGAGATGTCTTCCTGCTGGGAACCAGACCCAGAGAAGAGAGACCTTGGGCCCCAGCTCTCACCATCTTAAGCCTGCTCCCCAGCTCTCCCTGTCTTAAGCCTGCCCTAAGATTTTTTTTTCCTACTGGACAAGTTCCTGGGAAGATGAAAGCTGCCAAGGTTGCCCCTGCCTTGTGGACAACTGCCCCCTTGTCTTACCTGCATACCCTGGAAGTCACCCTCCACAGGCAAGAGTCTTCACCAACCAAGGCGTCCCAAGCCCCAACCTTGCCAGAGAACGGGCTGTGGCCCCAACTGAGACATGTCAGTTCAGCGCACTAAGCATCCCAGCTCAAGTTTCTCTGTTTGCAGACGTTAATCCTTTGTTACTGTTCAACATTACCATATTATTAAGTCAGGGCGGACCTCCACTGGCATGTGGGTGCTGGTGGAGATGATGGATTTGCAGGGTTAGCCATAATTGTGTTCTGGGGACAGAAGCCAATAACTTGGTTTGCCTGGGTGTGGTAGTAGCGGCAGTAGCCTGGAGCCATTTGTGAAGACCTGAGAGAGCTGGGCAGTCCCATAGACAGGCCAGCAAGTGGGACAGTGATGGCTGTGGACACCTACCTACCTGTTAGAAAAGGTTCATGCCTTCCCTAGGGTTCAAGTGCATGTGGGTCCGAAGAGAAAAATAAATCTAATATTAACAGGTTAATACCAGTCAAAAACTTATCTAAACCAACTTGTTTGCTTTCAAGGCCTTTTCCAAAGAGCAATATCACAAACTTGGTGTGAAGACCTCCTCCAAAAGCTGATCTGAGGGCCCCAATGTCCTCAACAAGAAACCTTGTGCAGTACCCATCTGGGGCCCCATTGTGAAAGCACACACAAGTAGGGGACCAGTGTCCCTCAAACCCTTACGGAGGAATCCCTGGGCACAGCGTAGCAGCTGACTCAGGGGCCTGTGTCCAACTGTTGTTTTCCTGCTGTTAAGCACAGACTCATTTACAGGTTGGCATTTGGAAGTGTATTCTACCCAATACGGTCCCCGCTGGACGAAGACATTAAGGTCGCCGGCTGCTTTTGGTTTAATCTTCCTGCACACAGCGTCTCTTGTCAGCTGTCTCCTTGTAGAAATATCACTTCCTCCCCTCTGTGTGCACTTTATTCATTCCTACCCCCCGCCCCCCCGCCCGCCCCCCTCCCAAGGCAGCGCAGTATGAGCTTCTGCAGTTGTGAAGGTCAAAGGCAGGGATCTTGCCGTTCTTGTATTTCCCAGATTATCTTGGCATCCGGCACCAAGTGGATCCTGTAGAAGTGTTGCGGACTTGAAAACTTCCTCCCTGCTTGCCAGAGACCCTTGACAGGCAGGTGCTGGATCTGCTGTGTTCCAGCCCCGCCCCCCGCCCCGCCCCCCCGCCCCGCCTTTGCCTCTGCCTGTGCCTAGTCTCAATTCTGGACCCCACCATTCAATCAATCGATGGCATTTGCCAAATCAAGTGGTGAGAGGGAGGTGGCCTCTTCCCACCCTTTGGCTTTCGAGCGAAGGGGAATCTTCTGCGGCTGCGTGGGGGGCTGCATGGCTGGCTGCCTGCTCCCCCATTACTCCTCCCCGCCCCCTCCCCCACACCCAGGTGGGGATCAGCTGACACAAGCATTTAGAGTGCAGGGCAGGGCCAAGTGGCTATGTGAAGCAGCTTGCACTCTGGCTGCACTGCCAGGTGCAGGGAAGGGCCTACCCCAGCTGAGGAGCCTGAGGCTGGGGATTGCTGCTTTAGTTGCCCCTCACCAGGACCCCAGCAGGATGCCTCTGTCTTCAGGGACCTCTGATTTTTCACTCTATTTGATGATTCTGTATTTCAAAGCTTGGGTGTGTGGGGAAACCGTGAACTATATATTCATCCAATTCCTTGTAGACATGGAAGAAACTAGAAAACCAATTTTAAGAACCATCTCATAGGCAGAGGCGCATGGGTAGGGCAGGTTCCAAGGACCCAGAGCCATGTTCGTAGAGCATCCATACAGGCCTCTGAGTCCCCTGGTCCCCTGGCTGCTCCTTTCTCTCCCCAAGGCCCCCTTGAACATGGCAGGCTCTGGAGCTGGGCCCTGGGAGTCACAAAGTATGGAAGTGGATGGCCCAGTGTAATTGCCCAGGGCCAAAATGAGTCAGGAAGCAAAGCAGAAGAAAACCCGTGAACGGCAAGGCTGCATGGCCTGTGTCCTGTGCCCAGAGTCTCTGAAGGAGGATTCAGGCTCAGCAGGAGGTGTGCAGGAACCCCAGGACCTGGGTCAGCTCTGGGTGAGTTAGGAAGGACAAAGAGTTTTTCAGAAGGAAGGTTGGACACCCTGCACACACACTCTTCTCATGGCTAAACCCCAGCACATCCTCAGACACCTCTTCTGTGACCACCTCCTAAAGGGTGCAAAATGGAGGGACATCCTAATGCAAAGATGTGTCTTAAGGATTTTGAGTCAAGCTAAACTTTTTGTTTTTAAACTTTAAATTATATATATATTTCTTTGAGATGGGGTCGCCCTTGGTAGCCCAGGATGACCCGGGCTATAGCACTCTATAGCACATGCTTAGCTCAAACTTACAGCAATCCTCCTGCCTCAGCTTCCCGAGAGCTGGGATCATAGGCTCACACCACCAAGCCTAGATTATTGAGGCAATTGTGAAGACTTTTTTGGCATGTCCCCTCTCCTCTTTGGTTATGGAATACGGGGATCAAGCTTGGGGTCACGCACACGGTAGACACACTTGGTAAGATTTCTACCATGTGGCCATGTCCCAGGTACTCATAGTTCCCCGGGGTGAGAACCATGGACAGTTTCCATGGATAGCTAGCTATTCCTGTAAAGAAATCACAGCTAAATCGTTCCAGAAGGCCACTCTGTCTTCAACAAATTCTATGGTGCAGTGGAACAGGAAGTGCCTAGTTCAGGGTGATTTTACAGCTTAGCTGGCCATAGGTGGTTATTTCCCTACACAGTAGTTTGATCATTTACCAATCTTTATAGGATAGTCCTTTAAACAAAACAATCCAACCAGTTTTCCATTCTCTGAGGTACTAGAAAGATTTATTTCAGTCTCTCTCCTTTCTTCTTCTGTTCTCTTCTAACTTCTTGAACGCAGAATATATATGTATATATCCCCCTCTCCCCCCGCCCCCAGATATAGGAAAGTGAGAACCTGACAAATTTGTGTTTTCCTAAGATTTGGAAGGAACCAGTCAAGCAGGGGGTGGGAGTGTTCTGGGTTTCACTGGATCTTACGTGTTTCTGAGAATATTCTTGAAGACAGCCCCCCTAACTGGAGATTATGGCAATAGAGACTTGAGGAACTCTGAGGCGACACTGGCTGATCCCTGCGGTCAGACAGCGCCTCTCGGGTCTGTTCTTTGCCATCTCCTTCATGCTCCACCATCAGAGGGCTGGAGAAAGGGTGGAGAAAGCCAAGCAGCCAAAGCTGGCCCCGTGCATGGAGAAGTATGCAGGACATCTGTTGGTGAGACTCTAGAGATGTTAGAAAGCTGACTCGGGGGCTTATTGGATAAAATCATAGACTATTCCTCCAGAGGAGCCCAATTCTGCTCCCAGCACTGAAGTTTTTAATTCCCAGGTCCAGGGGATTGAACACCTCTGGCCTCTGTAGGTACCTGCACTCACATGTGTGCACCTCCACATAGACACACTAACACACACATAATGAAAAATAACACCAAGTAATCTTGCTAGTTGTGGTGGTGCGTGCCTTTAATTCCAGATTTAACAAAGGAAATGGTTAGGGGAGAAGAAGAAAGCTCCTTCGCCTCCCCTGCAGATGCCATGACACCTTGCTCTCCAGGGAGCTTGAAGGCCACTGCCGAAGCTCAAAGCCAGGGCATTAAGTCAGCAAACCTGCAAGAATTTGTCATGGAAAAGAAAACTCCAATCTGGCTACTCTCCATGTTTCTTTCACTTTTCAAAAGACTGATTATTTATGGGTAGGTGCCTGTGGTCTCCTGTGAGCATGGCTATCTACAGAGACCAGCCTCATCTGAACCCAGGGAGCCGGAGTTGCGGGATGTTGGGAGCTGCCCAGTGGGTGCTGGCAAGTTGACTCAAGTCGTCTACAAGAGCAGTGTGTGCTCTAACACCTGAGCCATCTTTCCAGCTCTCTGCTTCGCTTTTAATCTCCAAGTGCTTTTAAATTTTCTTTTGTTTGTTTGTTTTTATTTTTTATTTTTCAAGACAGGGTTTCTCTCTGTAGTCTTGTCTGTCCTACAACTCTCTGTGTAGACCAGGCTGGCCTTGAACTCACAGAGATCCCCCTGCCTCCACCTCTGCCGGGATTAAAAGTATTGCTACCCACGCCCCCGCCCCCGCCCCCTCCCCCGCCCCCACCCCTACCCCCCAGTGGGGCTTGAAGTGCTTTTAACGTTACAGAAAAGGAGGGGGGCAGGATGAAAAAAAAGCACTCCTGCTTTCACAAACTAAAATTCCAGCCAAGATTTTACACTGTCTCCCATCATTTTGTTTTACACAACATCAGCAGGGGCTTTGCCAGTTGTGCCCCAGTAACGATCCCAACAAAACGGGCGTGGCTTTCTTTTTCTTTTAAGTATAAATTAAATCTAAAGCTTTGAATCAAGACGGGACCACCAGGACATTTTCAGTGTAGAGGGCCCTGCTCAGAGGGTTTTCTGTGTCTGTGGAGATTGGTTTGCCAAGGAGTGCAGAACTGGCACAGAGCAGCCAAGGGACCCCGTTGACCCCAAGGCCGGTCTCCTCCGGAGAGGAGGCCCGCAAAGGCTTCCTAGAAAGCCCCGCCCAGGCTTCCTCCTCGGCTTGGCCCTTCCTGCAAGCCATTGTCGCACTAGAAGGACCTAGCCAGGCGGCCTCGCAGGGAGGTATTTCCGGGAGGCACAGAGCAGGCTGCCTGGCAGGGCGGGGCCCACTGAGGGAGGAAGTGCTTGCCGAGGAGTGGCACGTCGCCCTGAGCTATGCCAAGTGCCCTGCTGGGCACGAGGAGGGGGCTGTGCCACCACCACCGCTGGGACCCATAACAGACCTTGAAGGCTTGTATCAGAGGTGGGGCAGTCTCTCCTGCCTTGATTCTCACCAATGAGGACAGTATTTCTTACCTAGTATGCATCTTCTTAGGGCTCTGTGCTAAGAAAAAAAAAAAGTTACTACATTCATCCATCCACCCATCCATCCATCCACCCATCCACAAACAGTTGCTGAGTGTCATCTGCCTGTTGGGGGCAGATCTGCTGAAGCTGCCCCTGAAGACTGGGAGACATAGTTAAGTACAGTGAGCACACAGTAGGTGATGAGTGGTACCTAGGGATGGTTCAGAGGGGAGGGGAGCTCATAACTCCCTGGGAGGAGCATCACCCAGCTTGGGAAGCCTTGCTGGTAAAATGGGATGTACAGTTGTTTTTGTTTTCTCTCTCAGCATTCTGCCTCCCGCTGCTAGTCACTGGGAAGTAGCCCTATCTGAGTTCCAGCGGCTCCCATGATCGCCAGGATAAATTGTATCCATTCTGGGATGCCCACTGACATACACACCACTTGTACCCAGTTCATCCTGCGGTTGTGTTGCCTGCAGGGCCTGCAGCTTAACCAGAAGGCTCTAGGGCTCAGACCCAGGCTCTTCCCACTTGTGTCCCTCTGCCTCTGAGATTCTGTGCCACATCACATTCCCTGTGGAGCCTTGACCCACTTTGCCCCTGACCCCTCCAGCTCCATCCACTGCGCTTATGCAGAAACCCGTCCGCCAATGTCTAGCCACACTACAGTTGTACGCTGATGCATTGGCAGGCCCCATTGGCTATGACTGGCTGCCCACTTCCCTTCAAGAGTGCTCAGTAGCAGCACCTGCCTGGCACAGAGTAGGCCTCAATAATGAAGTGCAGACTGATGGAGGGAGCATTAGCTAGATGGCTGGCTTCTCTGGTCCCCACAGAGGGTTTTTGAAGCCCACAGTGAGCAACCTCTACCATCCTTCTAGCCATTTAACAGACTGTATTCACAGCTGTGGGCTCCTAGGATACAGATTTCCTGCAGGCAGGGGGCTGGTATGGAGGGAGGGGGTGGGGAAAAAATCTCATTTTCATTATAGAATATGGCTGGCTCAAGAGGCATTGTGTCCAGGAGAATAGGAGCAGCCACCCCTCTCCCTGACCCCACCCCTGCCCTGGGTGCCAGTCTGGGCTGGCCACACAACTCCTGGAAACCTTGGTCATCAATGAGCTTCCTCTCCCTCCCCTAGGGACCCGAGCACTCCTGGGGCTGTGGCGCCTCTGCAACAGAGGCCAAGTTCTTGTAAACATGCGCTGGGCTGGCTGCTTGGCTACCATTTGGCCCCAAGGTCAGCTCGCCTTCCCTTGAAGGTGCACACACTGTCCTCGTCTCTCGATGCCTGTCCGCACCGTCCTGATCCATGCCCTTGTCCCGTCACCTGGACGGAGTGGAACATCTCTGACTGGTGGCTGAGAGTGAATTTCTGAAGTTCCCTTTTCAGGTCACCTCTTTACTCAGAAACCTGCAAGGGCTTGCCCAAAGGGTAAGGTCCAAACACCTAAGCCTGGAATCGTAGGCTCTCTGCAGACTGACCCTAACTCCCTTGGATAGTCTCCCTGCTCGCCCTCCTCAGTCTCTTCCTCTTTACCATTCCAAAGGCTTTTCTACTCTCCTGTAGCTGTCTGGACCTGACAATCCTCGGCCTGCTCAGAGAGTCCCTGCTCAACAGTCCCCCACATATGTGTCTCTTACGCTCATTCCCTGTAGTGGTAATTTAATAACTAACATCACCAAAGTGTTAAAGGGCCCTGCAATTCTAGAATGTGTTTTGACTATTACTTTCTTTTTTCTTTTTCCTTTTCTTTCTTTTTTCTTTCTTTCTTTCTTTTTTTTAATTTTTTTATTTTTTTTTCCGTTTGTCTCAGTTCTCCATCTATAAAGTAAATGAGCGAGGTCCCTGCCTCACCCTGTCTCGGGGCTATGATACAGTAGTTCCACGTGTGTGCTAGGAGACTGAGAAGGGGCCTACCGGTGGGAAGGTTCCAGACCCTCATCTCTGGGCTCTCTCTTCTCAGTTGTTCCGTATTTGTCTGTCATATTCTCACGCTTTCAAACATGCCTTTTGAAGGGGAGATGGCAAGTCAGCTTCGGTGTGGTTGATCTCCAGAGCGAGGACATTGCAAAGGTGCCAGGAAGGAAGAGCATCACCACCTTCAGCCTAACAGTAGGATGCCAGTTATCAGTGGAGAAAGAACAGGCTGGTACAGGAACCGTTTCCGGAGCCACCTCTCTCTGGGTATTCTTTCCAACTCTAGATTCGGGGACAGACAGAAAAGACGGAAGCCATTTGCAAAAAACAAAAACTTAGCCACCACTTTACTCTTCTGGGTCTCGCAAGCCTCACCTCCTTACCAGCCATCCTGAGAAGAGAACTTACATATGAGTTATGAGGTAGAGGGAAGCAGCTGCTACTCCAGTCAGCAAGGCTTCCCAGAGCCTCTGCTGTGCCTTCTCTGAAGGAAGGGCGTGGAAGGTAGCTCATCAGTCTCCCAGGGCAGGATGCCTGCTGGGAGGTAAACTTTCTGCAGCGAGGGAGAGCGAGATAGATGGAGAGGCAGACAGAAAGGGAGGAAGGGAGAAACCTGCATTTATTGAGCAGTTGTTATGTTCCAGGCACCGTGCTAGGCCCATCTACCTCTATTCCCTCAGCTAATTGTCCCAGCAATCCTGGGAGACAATTTTACTAACATTCTCGAATATGGAAGCTTGCTTCACTTTTCTTTTTTCTTTTTTCTTTTTTTTTTTTTTAACTTTGAAGTGTTGGCCATAAATTTGTCAGTGTTCATTACAGGCATGGGATATGAAAATAATCAAAAGTATATGTAAGGGAGTAAAGAGAATATGTGGTCCTCATGGTCATGACACAACACTGTAACCCTCAGCAGTATGTTGTATATGCTAGGTTTCACCATGCATTTTAGGCAAACGTAACAGCACACTGTGCAGAATGTCCTATTGATGTAGTGGCCTTTACACAAAAATATTTTCATACCATTACAAATTCCACAAGAAGCTTCTTTTGTGCCTCCCCAGTGTCCCACATAAGACAGCTAGTTTCCAAGACACTCTTCAATTTCCGGACACCTGGGCATCTGATTTTCCTTCTCACCAAATGATGAATAACACTGTTCAATAGCATCATTGCACCAACATCTTTTGCTGAATTGCTTTTCTTTCTTTCTTTTTCTTTTTTTCTTTTTTTCTTTTCTTTTTTTTTTTTTTTTTGGAATGGGTTGTTTTTATGAAACTTTAAAAACAAAACAGAAGAAGGAAAGATTATTTGAAAATCTTCTGTGTTGAGGCTTCCTCGATCAAATGCTTTAGGTCCTCAAAGGCAAAGGAAGATCTGGAGACAGAAGTTCAGGGCACAGATACA
>OU015742.1:97461071-97473571 GCA_907169655.1 Acomys percivali
GATACCCCCCCATCTCCATCCCAAGACTGTTCTTAGCAACACCCCCCCATCTCCATCCCAAGACTGGCCTTAGCAACACCCCCCTTCTCCATCCCAAGATTGGCCTTACAACACCCCCGTATCTCCATTCCAAGACTCAAACTAGAGTCTGTATGCGCAGCCAACACTCCAACTCACTGAACCATCTCCTTATCCCCTTCAGTCTCTTTTTTAATGTCATCTGGATATCAGTATCAAAATATAGCTATATCAAATTTGAATCTGTGTTTCTTATAATGTTATATCTCATTTGTCTGCAGGCATTCTATTATAATCATTATGTCTTTAATTTTCTTTAAAAATATCTTAATAAGTATGTAATTTCAAGTCAAGCATTATTAACAAACTAAGCATTCTTTTGCTCATGACATATTAGATTTTCATTTCTAAACATTTCCTATTAATAACTTATGATGTACATCTGAACATCTGTGAATATTAATCTTTGACCTCATCTCTGATTACATCCTTCAGACAGATCCTTAAAAAGCGAGATTACTAGGTCAAAGTGCACGTGCATGCTTAGAGCTCTTGGTACATACTACCAAACTTTGTTCTCAAAAACATCCCTAGGACAAAGGAAGATGGAACCAAACCCTGCCTGACATGAATTAATAAAAACTGAAAACTATTCTAGCAACTGGGTGGAGGTGGTGGCGCCCACCTTAATCCCAGCTCTTGGGAGGCAGAGGCAGGCCGATCTCTGTGAGTTCGAGAACAGTCTGGTCTATATAGCTCGAGTTCCAGGACAGCCAGGGCTACACAGAGAAACTCTGTCTTAAAACACCAAACCGACCCAAACCAACCAACCAACAAACAAAAAAAACGGCTTTAGCGTTTCATAGACAAAGTATGTTTGTTTTCTTTTGTTTCCTGATGCCATCAGTTGAACCCAGGCCCTCATGTATGCCAAGCACGTATTCTATCACTAAGCCACACCCCTAGTCCTTGAGTATATGTCAAGCCATTTTGTTTGTTTTTAATTTTCATATCTACTATTATTGTCACTAAGCATATTTGAAATGTGGATGTGTGTTCTTTTTAATGATGTATGTATGTATGTATGTATGTATGTATGTATATGGATGATTGTGTGCATCTATGGCTATGTACCATGTGCATGCCTGGTGCCATGGAGGCAAGAAGAGGGCATTGGATTGCCTGGAACTAAAATTACATGTAGTCATGATCCACTATGAGGATGCTGGGAATCGAACTCAGATCCTCTAGAAGAGCATCCAGTATTCTCAACTGCTAAGCCATCTCTCCAGCCCCCTTAGTTACTTGTTCTTTATCTCTGGGAATTACCCATTATAGACCTCTAACTATTTGTTTATAACTTAGAATATTCTCATTGTTTTAGAAGACCTCTTTATATGCATTTTAAGTGTTTCAGTCCTATCCCAATTGTATTCATCCTTGAAGAATTTTCCAAATGAAGAGGATCTCTCAAAAGAGGAGGAGGAGGAAGAAAAAGAAATGTCCATTTTTACAGACAAAGAAGTCACAAGTCAATGCAGGAAGTGCATTATTTAAATTCGGTCAACTGGCAAGTGTCTGGCTGGGGCTTGAACTTCAGGATGACTTGCTCCAGAGCTCTTAATTAGAAAAAGAGGATGACAGAAAGGGATAAGAGATAAGTGATAATCCTTGCGGAAGTCTGAACAGTGGAAGCACGGTGTGCGTGGTTGGGCCACTAAGGGTCAACTGACACAGGGATTGAGGACAATTTTAAAGAAGTTACAGAGGCCTGGAGACTAAGGAGCCAGGAAGTAGTGCGGTCTGTGGCCAGCTGAGTATCTTTCTGATCGTCGCCTCTGGGCTCAGGAGTGAGTTCCTCACACCCTCAGTGACCCTTCAGAGGATAGCCTCCAGGATGTGCCTCAAACCTCTCCAAATCCGTGGTGCACACAATAGGGCAAGTTTTGGTTTGCCCTCCACGGTGTATTCCCAAAATAGACTGTGGGGCTCTTTGTTACTTTTTGTACTGCTCTTTAGAAGTGACAGGGCGTCTGAGATCAAGTCCAGACTCTATAGATTTCAGTGATCATCTTTTCTTGCCCAACCACATACATTCCTACCAGAATGTTCTACTTTGCAGATTGATAGGAAAGTTGAGAAAGAGAGACTGGGCTGCTGGTCTCCTCAGGATGGGTACACTAGGCCCCCGTGATGAGTCTACAAGCCTCTTGACCTCTCTGAAGTCTCTTGTCCCCCACTATCTAGAGTCAGGGAGGCTGGGAGAGACAGGATCAGCAGGAGGAAGAAGATAGGTCACTTGTCCCCAGCCATCTCCTCTCTCTCGTGGCTCTGGGGAGTTAAAAATGGGCGGAAGGTGCAGATTTGTGGAAGGCAGGATGACAGCGTCAGGAGGCTGTGGAGGCCACGGAGATGAGGAGAACTGTGAAGTTCCTCAGACACAGAGGGAAACTTGACCAAGGACCGAATGCAAACCTGACTTACAGAAAAGAAGGGAGGGAGCCAGCACGATAGCTCTGTGACAGAAAAAGCGTGCCACTCAAGCCTGATAACCTGAATTCGAGTCCCAGGTCCCATGGTAGAAGGAAAAAAAACTGACTCCTGAAAGTTGTCCTCTGACCTCTACACATGTGCTGTGGCATGCACGCTCCCACACACAGTACACATCACACCCTCCCGTAGTAATAGTAAACAAAAACTTAAAAAAAATTAAGAACAGAAAAGAAGCAACAGAAACTCTATAGGATATGCTTATATATATGATATTTTAAAGTGTTATTTTTTTTTAGGGCTTAATAACTTTAAAAGACAATTTTCTAAGCAATACCAAGAACAATGGCAGGGCTTATACATACAAGGTATATTTAGCAACAGTAGCATAAAAGGCTGGAACAGCAAAGGAGAGTTATATTATTTAGGTTTGTGTGTGCATGTGGTGTTTGCACACACGTGTGCACATGTGCCCTTGCCTGTGTGAACCTGGAGGCCAGAGGAGGACATGCTCCACCTTATCCCACAGGGGCTCTCAGTGTACCTAGAGCTAGTCTGACAGCCAGCAAGTCCCAGTTGTTCTCTCCTGTCTCCATCACTCGCAGCCCTGAGGTTACAGACATGTAATTGCTCTTACCTGACTTTTTACATGGGGCCTGGGATGTGAACTCAGATCTTTTAAGCTTGTATAGCAAGCACTCCTGTCCACTGAGCCATTTCTGTAGTCCCTGGTTTAGGCTCACGCATCTAAATTCAAAATAAAGAATAAATTAAGGCTATATTGGAGGTATATATTGTGACTCAAGAACAAACACTTAAAAAACAGAGGTTTAGATAAGAAGTAAATATGAAAACTAAATGCTAACTAATAATTCTTGATTGATTCAGAAGAGGACAAGACAAAAGGTCAAAGGGCCAATGGGATAAACAGAAAATAAATTATACCATTTATTAGTCATAATATTACCCTAAAAGGGAAGGAATGAGGCAATTTATAAAGCCTTTTTGTAATCCTCGGTGTCTTGAATGTTGGTAGCAGAGGCCAGGAACTGAGGCCAGGGCAGTGAGGGCTAGACATGGCAGAACTGTGATGAGATGGGCCTCCTGAGTCTGTGATTGGCCCTGAGAAAAGGGCACTATTCTTTAGGGGTTCTGCTTGGCCATTCAGATGTGAGTAGCAAGTTAAGGAGATGATTAGGCAAAAGATTCAAGTAAAAAAAAAGATGTTGGTTCCAGCAGCCCAACCTATAGTGATACTGAGTTAGAGACAGGATCAGCATCAGGAGGGATAGCTAGGTTTGGTTTGTTAGTCAGACCTCTATGGAGGGAGGAGCCCAGGCTTGGGGCTTTAGATTGGACAGGGATGGGCTGACCCAATAACCATGAAACCTTTCACAGAGCCCACCCGGTTCATAAGTTAGACATAGTGCATCCTACCACTAACAGGCTCGTTGTGGCAGCTCTCTGGCCTCAGTCAAGCTAATTCTGGGACTTTGTCTCTCTTACTCTGATCAGGGCTGTGCAAATCCGTTTATTCAGAAAGCCACCACTGTTCACGTCCTCCCTGCAGGTCCTAGTGTAGATCCTGGGGATTGAGCATGAATAAAACAGTCTCTCCCTAACCATCAGGAGCTGATGATCGCTGGCTAGAGCAGGGCAGCAAATAAATGGTCCCAGAAAGCCAAAGCAAGGCAGTGAGAGAGACTGCTTGGGAGCCTGGGAGCCTGGGCAAGGCAGGCCTGAGGAGCAGCTCGGTGTAAGAGAGGCTAGAAGAGGAGCCAGGTGGCAAGCCCCCAGGATTGTAGCTATCTCTGGTGGGAAGCCATTGGAGGCCATCAGCCGGGAAGTGACATACATTCATCAGAGGTCATGAGACTCTGACGGCTAGGGCTATGCTGTGGAGAATAGCCCGTAGCACCGACAAGAGAGAGGCAAATACAAGACAACAGTGGCCTGAGAGATAAGGGCCCTGGATTCTTCAATATGCTCTGTGGTCTGAGCTGCTCAGCTGTGTCGGTCACTTAGTCTAATCTACCTGTAGGATTATCCAGTTGTAAATGGCCATTGGAAATAGCTATACTACTTATGTCATAGAAGCTTGGTGGGAATCGGTGATGTAATGTTTAAAACGTTACTTTTGTAGAACAAAGGGCTAGGCAACAGCAAGGGCCCTGCTTGTCTGCCCTCTCCCTCTACACACTGGACACTTACTAATCCAATTGGCTAGCTGGGACCTGGAAGAGAATGTGAGTTCATTTCCACCGTGAACATTGTGGCTTCTGCGCCATCGCTCACACTGTGGTTGTTTAGCTGATTTGTGTAATGAGGTCCAAACTCAAATAGGAGATGCCAGGGCCAGCCAGAGTCTTTTCTTCTGTTCCCAAACCAGTGATAGCTTTGAAGAACGTGTTGTTGGTCACCTCACTGATGGAATGGAGATAATTCCTTCTTTGGTCCATCACCTTGGAGACCACCCACCCCGAGGAGGAGAAACAAGGGCTGTATCTGACTCCAGAGATTTGCGCACGGCCTCTCTTCTTGGAAGCAATTAGTGGGGGGTGGAGAGAGAGGGAGAGAGTGGGTTATGGGGTTATCAGAAAGCCCTCAGGAGTGTTCAAGTGTTACTTATGCTATTTTTTTTACTGAAGGACGACTATTCTGGAGGATTGAGAAATAAAGCCTGAAAGTCACAGTATTTAGTGTTCCTCCTGCAATGTCACCTGTGCCCAACCTCAGCTCTGAAGGCCAGATCCCAGTAAAAAGATTTTTGTTTAAACACACATACACACACACACACACACACACACACACACGTATTTACACATACAAAACAACCATACATTAAATAATAATAATTAATAATAATAATAATAATAATAATAATAATAATAGTAATGAACAGACATTGGTGTGAAGACACTGGTCAATGGTAGAGGATTTGCCCTGTGTGAGAGAGTCACTGCATCAAAGTAAAGTTTAAAAAGCAAGAAGCCAGGCACCATCTATAAGTATGCTTCAGGTAGGGGTGAACCTACCTGAATCAAATCACTCCAGGCTTCAGAGCATTCTTCTGAAGTGGGCGGTTGCATTTCCATTTGACAGACAAAGGAAATTAGCATTTAGGGAAGTTGATGGAGTCAGCCCAAGTCAGTGTAACTCTAAGATGGCTCCCCAGCCTCCAGGATTATTGCTTCAAAGCACCTGTTACTCCCCTCTGACTGTCTTTTTATGAAGGCCAGTGCTCCCCTCATCCTGGGAACCTCTTAGGCCAAGCATAATTGAGGACAAACCAACTCTTAAGACCAATTTGCCACTCTGTCCCTTAGAAGATAAAGGAGTAGCTGGGCGTGGTGGTGCACGCCTTTAATCCCAGCACTCGGGAGGCAGAGGCAGGCAGATCGCTGTGAGTTCAAGGCCAGCCTGGACTACAAAGTTAGTTCAGGTCAGTCAAAGCTACACAGAGAAACCCTGTCTTGAAAAACCAAAAAAAAAAAAAAAAAAAAAAAAAGAAGAAGAAGATAAAGGAGTAATCAGCCAGCAAATATTGAAAGCCTGTGTGTGAGAGACCTGGCAGAACAAGAGAAGCATGCATCTAGAAGAGTGATTCAAGAGACAGACCTAGTCATGTCTGGCCAGATGGAAGGCATTGCCGGTCACAGAGGAAAGAGACAACCAGAGACAGAGTGAGGCAGAGCCAAGAGCTTCCAAGTGCAGAGGGAAGATGGATGGTACCATCGATTCAGCCACTACCTTCTGGAAGCCAGATAGCCTGACCTCTTTCTCTCCTGGCTCTTGATCCCTCTGGAGTTTGGTGGAGGTGGAGGCCAGGGTCACCGGATGGGCTCAGCACAGCCTGCATGTAGGTCAGATCTGTTCAGGTGATAGAGGAACAAGCCACAAGCCCCCTCGTCCATTTCTTCTCCAGAGCCGATGCTTGGAAAGTGACCGAAGCTGGCTAGGGCCTGGGTGAAACATTTGAGCCAGCAGAAGAGGGTTCTTTCTAGACTGAGGAGAAGTCTTTGCAGCAGAGAGAAAACCACAGGAGGGCAGATGGTGGAAACACTGCAAAGCACCCTCTAATGGTGGGGCTGGGTTGACAGTTCCAATGGGGTGACAAAGTGACTAGGTGTGGGACAGACAGGGAGGGAGAGATAGCAGGAAAACCCACCATTCCTGTCAGGCGAGTCCCCGTGCCTGTATCTATGTCAACTCTACTTTAAAAATATAACCAGAGGCTTACCATGAAAGAGCAGTGAGAGGGCCCCTTCCCAATCCTTAGAAAATCCTCTTAAACTATAACAAAAACTGATTGTAAATTATCTTTAAACAACTACAACAAACAAACAAACAAAACAAAACTACTATGTTTGGGGCTTCTTTTTTTCTGAGGTTTAGTTTCTTGCATCCCAAGTTGGCTTGAAATTGCTAAATAGCTTAGGACTTTGAATTTATAATCCTCCTGCCTCTACCTCCCTGTGTTGGGACTGCAGGCCTGCGCCTCTACTTCAGCTAATGTGCTAAAGACCTCATGCATCGCAGGACTGCACTCTCCCGCCTAAGCTCCAAGCTCACTGGGCCCCAACTAAGATTTTATTTTTGTTTATTTATTTATCTTGGGTTGTTTGTTTGTTTCTGATCATGCTTCATTCTGTAGCCTTTGCTGGAACTCACGATGTACACCAGGCTGGCCTGGAACTCACACAGAGTTATCTGCCTCCCAGTCCCCAAGGATTCACACTTGTGTTGTCCTTTAAGGTGCCTTTGGGCTGTGACACTTGACCGTGTCTCTGTTGTCTCTGAGTCTGTGAGGGAGAATACTTTCTTTCAGACGAGGAAGTTGGGACTTGGACATGTTTGTGGAAACTTGCCACACTTAGGTGTCATTCTTGCCTCGGTGGTCACTCAATTATCAGGACCAAATCCAAGGGAGGAACCTAAGCTGCATGTGGGAGGCCAGGGCTTGGGCTGCTGGCTTCCAGCTCCAAGCTCATGAACTTTTAGGCCAAAGGAGGAAGATGGGTGTGTCCATTGCTCCCAGCTCCATGGCTTCTCAGACTTGGATCAGTTCAGTTTAAAAACTTACACTTGCACTTTCCATTTTTTCCTAGCCCGTGTCATTTCCTCTTCTGCTGTGCAAAGAAGACTGACTTCCTCCGTTTTAGATTTAGCAGAAAAGCTGATTTAGGAGCAATAGGGAGAGGGAACTCGATCTCCTAGGGTTTTTTTGCTGCTGTTCCTCTAGCAGCCCCTCCCCCTTACCCACCCCACTGCCTCCTGGAGACTCAACATGCGGCCATGTTATTGGTAACAACCTGGGTCGTTTAAGGCCTCAAAAGCTGCCTTAGACCACAATACCACAACACCTAGCTGTCTTTCCCTCCGGTTCTTTGTACATAGGAGCCTTGTGAGCTCTGCTGTCTCCCGTGGGGGTGGGGGGAGGGAGTGGGGGAGGGGAAAGCACTGGACAAGGCATTCTTATCTCTGTGATCAGCAAGGTTATAAACAGTGTGGTCACTGACACCTTTAAACTCAATAGAAAACTGTGGAGATAAAAAGGTATTCACACTGGGCGTGGTGGTGTACACCTTTAATCCCAGCAGTCCGGAGGCAGAGACAGGCAGATCAGACTAGCCTGGTCTACAGAGTAAATCCAGGACAGCCAAGGCTACACAGAGAAAGCCTGTCTTGAAAAACCAAGGGGGGGGGGGAGAAGATACTCACTAAGAAAGAAGAACAGCAAAAGAGAAAAAAGGGGTGCGGGAGACTACATAGAGAGGGCATCTTGGACTCCCCTGATGGTTCCTCTTTCAGCCCGTGAGCTTCCCTCTGCAAACATTCCAACAGTCCTGTTGAGTTGGACTTTGGAGACACTCGGATTTGCCTTTGGCCCATTCAATGCCCCTAAGACGTTACAGCCAAGTGCCCAGCCCTCGGTGCTATGTGTGTACCCTGAGCAGCAAAAAAGTGGTGCTTTGCTCAGGGTAGCTGGCTCTCAGAGGGTCAAGAACTCGGGAGAATTTCCCCCTGGTGGGAATGTCTATGATACAGAATGCAAACGGAAAAAGGCTAGAAGGGGGCTTGTAAAAATTGTGCTGAACAAGGAAGAAAGGCTTTTTTTTTAAATTTTTATTATTTATTAATTTATTCTTGTTACATCTCTATGGTTATCCCATCCCTTCTATCCTCCCATTCTCCCCTCCCTCCCATTTTCCCCTTACTCCCCTCCCCTATGACTGTTCCTGAGGGGATTACCTCCCCTTGTATATGCTCATAGGGTATCAAGTCTCTTCTCGGTGACCTGCTGTCCTTCCTCTGAGTGCCACTAGGTCTCCCCCTCCAGGGGACATAGTCAAATGTGAGGCACCAGGAAGAACTCCTGACAGCCATGAAGTGGCTTCCTGGTTAACCGAGCAGGCACAGCTGCACGGGCCGAGGACACCTGCACATTGGCTGCTGCCTGCCAAAGGAATGCTCACACACTGCTACACTCAGGCATCATTCTTACCTGAGTGGTCACTAAATTACCAGGAACAAAGTTAAGGTGGGAGAGCTGGGAGGTTGGGTCTGAAAGATGCGGGTCATGTCCAACTCACATTTAGCATAAGCAGAAATGCTACAGAGGGTACTGGCCTGAGTATCCAAAGTACTGTAAAAATCAGGAAAAACTGGAGAGCAAGACGGACAAAATTGTAACTCTGCCCAGAGGTTTGTCTAGCTTCTGGATTGCTAGTCCCTGCCTTTGAGTCTGGAAGGAAAGACTGAGTTGCCACCTTCTACCCAGAATGCCCTTCTTCAGCTTCTCTTGCTGGGGAAACCCTGGTCACCCTTCCAGGTCTAACCAAAATGTCACTTTTTCTAAAGGCTTTTCCTAGCTCCTGTCTCCCTCTCCTATTTCTAACCAGTCACCTCCCATCCTGAGCTCTTAGAAAAGCAGGCTTTTCAACTCTGGGGCGTGATATTTTACCTGTTTAGACATCTAAACTGTGAGGTTTTAGTAGGTAGGGACCACATGTCACTCATCTCTCTTAAGTGAATTGTCAACCACAGCGATGAGCCCGGGATGAACACTTAGGTGCTGAAACGCAAAATGAATGGATGAAGTAAATTAATTAAGGAAAGACTCACACAAACGCGTCAAATGGGATAATGCCTTGACAGAATCTGAAAGAGAAATTAAGAATTCTGTGTTATGTCAGCACTATCATTTTATTAGTTTTTAAATGAACTGTGTATTCTTAATAGGTAAAATTAGCTCACATCATCTATGGAGTTTTCCCAGTACTTTTGTCATTATGGCTCTAATTAGCCTTTAAAGCTTTGCCATACGAGTTTCACTCTGACTGTATAGCCACACAATGCCCTCTGGGCTGTCTATCCTGGAACTGACTGCTTAGAATGTTACCTCTCACATGTTTTCAGGCCAGAAAATATCTTACCTCCATAAACGACTCTCTAAGCAGTAGCTACTTCAATCTGGCCAAAGTGGAAATAATAAAGAAACAAATCTACTCTGATACAAAATCCGAAACTAATGCAGAACACACACTATTATCCAGAGGGTTTGAAGCATTCAGGTCTCACTTTTGTCCCATTCAGAGAGGATGCTGAGCACGTTGGGTGTAGCTGGCCTAGGATCCCCCAGGATTCCTATACCAGAATCTTCACCGCTCTGAGGAGACAAAGAGAAAATCCTCAGGGCTTAAATTTGTTAAGTATTGGCAGACACATTCTCAGGGTTGTGTTCCTGGTTTTCTTCAAAGGGCAAAGACAGAGGTATGTACTTCATTTGTGTGGGAGCTTGTTTCTTGGTGTGGCACCTGCAGAGGCGCATGAGTATGAGTGAGCATGCGTACAAGTGATGCTAGGAGTGGCCGTGTGTGTTCCAGCAGTTGCCCCTTTTTCCTCAAACACCTAAGCCGCAGAAAGGCCCAGTTTCCATGCCTGTCATGATGCAGATGCCAGGGCTCTTATGCAAGCCATTGGTGATGATGAAGGGGAAAAAATCTTCCACTCTGTTATTTATCATGTGCTCATTTTATACCAGGTACCCTGCTGGCCACTGAGGATGCCAGTGTGCTTTGCCACCCAGCATCTCTAGCCCTGGTCCAGCCTGCCCTAGCCTCTCTAAGTAGGAGGGGGAGAAAAGCCAGGAGGAAAGACCTCCCTCTATCCCTCCCTCCTTCTTTCCTTTCTTCCCCCACCCCTTTCTTTCTGAGCATAGGTACAATTTCCCTCTGGTTTTCTCTGGCCACAGCAGGTGCTTCTCTCTTTTTGGTTCCCATGTGTTATCCTTGCTGTTACCCAACTTGTCCCTCCCAGCTGACATTCTGTGGTTCCAGAAGAGCCTCTCCCTCAGATGGCCTTTGTGATCATCCCTCAGCGTCTGCCTCCGGTGACACATTCACCCTTTTCTTCTGAGGACACTTGTGTAGACAGTATCTCGCTCAATGTTCCAGGTGAAATCCATCTGTTGGATTTCATGTCTGGTCCTGAGTGTCAGGCTTCATGCTACAGGCCTTTCCATCACTTCTGCGACTTCTCCAGAATAACAGGCATCCTTACTCACCCACCTACCCAGATGTTATTTCCAGTTCGAATCCATCACTAATAACTGCTTAGTGCAGGGATAGCAGGACCTGCTCACCCCTGCCATGGGACGACTCTGTTGGACCAATCCAGCTGCAGATATTTCTATAGCAGCATCTACAGCAGCATTTCTCAATCTTTTGGGGGGATGTCAAACGACCCTTTCACTGGGGTCACATGTCAGATACTCTGCATATCAGATATTTACATTAAGATTCATAACATTAGAAAAATCACAGCAACAAAAATAACATTATGGTTGGAGGTCACTGTTGTAGGAGGAGCTGTATTGGAGGGCCGCAGTGTCAGGAAGGCTGAGGACCGAGTGCTGCCCTGGGGGGTTGGATGAAGCCTTCACTGAGGCCGCCTAGAGACTCCACCTCTCCCTCTGTCTGGTTTTATTTCCTGGTTGTCACCTAAGAGTGTGTCCTTAAAAAAGCCTCCCCTGAGCTCTCCTCTTGCCCCTTAGAGTCAGATTCCAGGGAATCCTACCTGTTCTGCTGTTGTGATGCCAGCAACTGGATGTGGCTTCTAGATGTGGGCATAGACATTTCCCCCTGCACTTCGTGCACCTCTCCAGCTCCAGAAATATCCATGAACTCTTCCAGAGCCTGGGAGTGAGTGGTCTCCCTTGGGTGAACCGTGATGCTGACAACTGCATCCTGGAAACCTAGCTGCGAGTCTTCCTGATCTAGGGAAATCACACAAAACCATTTTTCAAAAGCTCTCTTTATTCTGCATCTCAGAAATGGGGCATCTGTTGTTTGGGACCTCCATTTCAACAGAGATAGAAGGGGGCTCATTTTAACATCCTGGCACAGCCCGATGCTATTCTAGCTAGCTGGGGGTCATTTTAACACCTAATCTGTGCTGTTCTTGGTCAGCCAGGCTCCAGGGAAGGGATAGTTGGGCCCAATGGCATCCTTTTTAGTGACACGAGAAGTTTCATTTATGCTCATGCTTTTTCCAAGGCGGGAGTGAAAGCATTTCTTTCCTAGTAGCCATTTCTGTCACATGGGTGTTACTTTATCGCCTCAGATGTCACACCCACCAGCCTGCTGCCTGGTTAGGACATGCTGGCCGTTTCTAGGTCCTAGGTGGACACAGCCGGGTTCTAGATTTGTCTGTTTTTCATTCTCTCTCCACCCCACCCCTCACCCCATCCTCCACCCCACCCCCCACCCCACCCCTCATGCCCCGCACCCTCCCACACCACCAAATTCTAACACATCTATTGTTCAGAGAGTTAGGCATATGGTTAGCTTTGTGTTGCCATGATAAATACCAAGACCAAATGCAACCCGGCGAGGAAAGGGTTTATTTGGATTATACATGAGCCAAACCACAGACCACCACTGAGAGGGAAGCAAAGACAAGAAGTCAAGCAGAGCAGGAACTCAGAGACA
>OU015742.1:97475036-97495125 GCA_907169655.1 Acomys percivali
CATGTTTTTATGACTTTAAGGCTTTGAGTGTCTCCTTCAATTTTGACTCCTAGGGGCCTCTCTTGCTCTCTTTTACCCCTCTGTGACAAGGAACTGGAAGTCTGTCAAATGCTAAAGCACTAGCCCAGCCTTCCACGCTCCCTTCTGCTGAGTCCCACTACCCCAACCTGGTTATAAACCATATCCTGGGTCATGCCTGCCATCCTCCTGCCTTTCTGCTGCATCTCGAGTGCCTCCTTTCTGTAAGTTTGGAGGTTGACCCCTATCCATAGCTCATTCTTCTAATGGAATACTCTAGAAGAAGGGGGAAACTAAAGGCCCAGTCTCACCCCACCCGCCTCTTTTGGATTTTTTTTTTTTTCAAGACAGGGAGGGTATCACTGGGTAGCCTGGCAGTCCTGGAACTCACTCTGTAGAACAGGCTGGCCTCGAACTCACAGAGATCTACCTGGCTTTGGACCACTGAGATAAAAGGTTTGTGCCACCACTGCCTGGCCAGTCTTATCCCTTATCAAAATGTGCAGCCATTCCCTTGATATCCTAGCCTTTGATTCTGAGCAGTGCAGCCGGGAGCCAAGAGACAGGTGTGGAGACTTCCCAAGGTCATTTGTGCCCTCTTTAAGCAGCTTGGGACACTCTCTGCTGCTCTGTGGGCCTGGCATCAGTGGCTCTAGAGACACCCCCCTGTAAAGCCAGGGACCCAGCCATCTATCTATTTTCAGAGCTTGTCCCCTTTAGTTCTCCATGGATGCTAAAATGTCAAAAAAATCCCTCATCCAGCTTATATTCTCAGCTCCTTCAAATTCTGGATAACATATGAAGAGGTCTTTAGGCCACCTGGCCCTGCTCTGCTCTATGCAAGGCTGTGTCCACTCCTTCTGGGAACCATATTCGGCGCATTTAATTTATAGGTTAAAACTCCAGTTAGAAAGAGGGGATGCTAGCACAGAGAAGGCTGCAGTGTTCTTGAGTGACCCCTTAGTTTTTGTTTGTTTGTTGAGACAGGATTTCTCTGTGTAGTCCTGGCCTACCTAGAACTTACTTTGTAGACCAGATTGGCCTTGAACTCAGACATCTGCCTGCCTCTGCCTCCGGAAGTGCTGGTATTAAGGGGGTGTGCTGCTGCCACCACCACCTGGCCAGACCTCTTGCTGTAGTAGTGTCTGTGTACTAGGCATTGAATCCAGAGTCCTGTACATACTTGCACCTTTGAGCCCCACCTTTCCTCTTAAAAACAAAAACCCCCCAAATAAATTTCATAACCTCAAGCCTGTTGAAATATTCTTTGTGGGCTAAAAGTGTTTGCTCAGTCACCTGTCAAGTACAGCACAGGATTCGGGAGCTCTGTGGAAAACAATGTCAGGTGCCTTGAAGCTGCCAAAGTTCTTAGGGATTTTCTATTGTTTGGCTTTTCCTCCCTTCCTCCCTCCATTCCAGTCTGTATAGAAGTAAATACGCTTTTATTTTTATTATAGCTACATATGCCAATTTGAATTTCTTGTTAAGACAAAGACTAGGGTTGCCTGGATGGAGAAGTGTCATAGGAAATCACCCACCAGCTTCTTAGAGTGAAACAGATGATCTTTGAAACCACTGTCAGGTGTGTCCGTTTATTTCCAAGGCCTCAAGCAAAGTGTCTCTCGTTTCTGAGTTTTCTATTCTCCCCGTTCTTTTGGATACTTTTCCAAGTCTTTTGAAAAGTACTCATCTTTTTGGTGCCTAAACAAATCTAAGATCTGCCCCTGCCCCAATGCACACACCACACCACACACACACATACACACACACACACGCACGCACGCACGCACGCATGCACGTCTCTGCTTATAATTTTAGTAGGAAATGTGGGTGCAAGAAAACGCGAGAAGCACGGGCTGGGTCCAAGGCAGCTCAAATCACCTGATGGGAAAGCTTCTAAGATCAGGCCAGGGGTGGGCATCTCACAGGTGGAAAGGGCCAAAGAAAGGTGTTTGCCTATGCGAGACTTTATAACCACCGCTTCCCGCTGTTGGCACTATCCTTCGAACCCTGGGAGGGCAGATCCAATGACTTCGGAACATGCTATGAACTCTCACTCGGGAACTCGCTGGGGGACCCGCCGTGATGCTGGGGAAGTGAGAGCTGGCTCGAGCAGGCTGGAGGGCTCCAAAACCTTCCTCTCAGCCATGCACTGTAATCTAACAGACTACCACAAAGCACCTCAAACAACCCATAAACCTATTGAGGAAAAGAAATGGGCGGGCAGGAGCAACCCTAGATAATTTTTGCCACTGTTTCTCTCACAGCTTTCCGCCTCTCTGGACTCAGAAGTCAAGGTCAGCTGCGCTTTGCCAAAAGAGAACGCACCGCCAAGGCAGACATGCAGCACTTCGGTCCGGGTCTTTGGAGATTATTCCCACTAGCTGATGGGAGCCACGCCGCTGGGTCAGCGACTCGTAGCAGCACTCAGAAAGTAGGTGTAGGGTGGCGGGGCGCTGCACGCCTCAGTTGAGCGCGGGAACCCCGGGCTCAGCGATCCTGCCCCGGCTCTCCGGGAAATTTGCAGCTGAAAGGACGCTAGCGCAAAGACAAACTCGGGGCTCGGGTAGCAAACCCCCACCACTACTCAGCCCCGTGCTAACTGCGCCTCCACGCTCAGAGTCCCACTTAGCTACTCGCCTCCCGGCGGACCATAAAAACAAGTCGCGGATTTGCGGAAGGAGGAGACCGGGCAGGCGGGCGCCCGAGGTGCGCGGCCCTGGAGAAAGGGGCGGGACCGGGTCAAGGGAGAAGCTGTGGCCGCGCCTCCCCATTGGCCGGGACGCGGTGGGAAGCCCCGGCTGGCAGCCAGCGGGCGGGGGCGGAGTTTGTCTGGCGCCCCGCCCAGGCCCCGCCCCCAGCCTGCTGCCCCACTCCCGCGCCCCTCGCGCCCTCCCGCGGGCGGGCCCTCCGAGTTTTTAAAATGGGCTGGCAGCTGAGGAGGCCGGACATTCGAGAGCGGTCGGTGCGCAGCTCCGGAGTCTTCAGAGCTCCGCTCCAGCTCTCCTGAGGCGGCCGTACAATCCTCGGCAGTGTCCTGAGACTGTATGGTCATCTCAGCTGCCGCGCTCGCCTGACCCCAGATTCCTTCTAACTCCCTCTCTTCGAGCCACTCTTTTTCGCTTGTTGGTTGGTTGGTTGTTTTTGTTTTGCGAGATCCCAGAAAAGTGACTCCTGTTCTGGGATAAACGGAACTTCTGGTCCCTTGTCGCTGCTCTCTCTTTTGGCATCTTTTACAACCTCCTCCCACTCCTTTCCCGGGCCCCGCCTCCTCCTGCAGGTTCCTCCCCGTCACCCCTCTCCTCCCTCCTCCTCCGCACCTAGCCAGCCGTCCGCAAACTTCCACCTGATTGTGCGGGACTCTCGGACCTGCGAACACTTAAGACCTTTCACACCTGCCTGGGCGACCGAGAGCTGCCGAGGGCCACAGCGAAGACAGCGGCTGCAGCCCCCACGGGCTTAAGAAACCCAGGTGCTCCGGTCTCGGAGGGCCACGGCGACAATGACAGCTGACAAGGAGAAGAAAAGGTAAGCGGGCGTCAGAGCCGGTGACCAACTCGGTTCCAGGCAGTGGCGGAACTGCGCGAGGCGGGAACGACCCGGGGCAGTTGCGAGAGGAGTGCGAGGGTCTCCGAGGCCGGAGGACAGCTCTTTGGTGGGTGGGTGGGGGCGAGTAAGAGAGCAGGTGCTGGCTTTAGGGACCCAGAGTTGCGGCTTCGCAGTCGAGTCGCGAACCGGATAGTTCTGAGACCTTGAGACACAGAGAGATGGCCCTGGAGGTCAGGGGTGCTTCCGCGGCGCCTTCCAAAGTCCGTCGTCCTCAGAGCACCAAGCTTCCCCAGCCAGTGGTTTGAAATGCTTTTGGACTGATGCCCTCGACCCTCTGAAGCAGCAGACGCGCCTTACTTTTCCTAGGACCCCGTAGGTCTTTTCGAGCGCGCTCCAGTGCGGGCTCTGAGCCCCCAAAGTAGCAAGGAATAGAGGGCAAAGCGCAACTCACTCGGGGGTGCGCCCTAGCCAGAGGAGCAGAGCCGGAACATGGCCAAGGGTCCTGCTCCAGACCGCACCCAAGTTTGTAGGACCCCGCTTTCCTTAGCCTGCACCTAGACTTCGTCAGAGAGTGGGTAGTGACCTGGATTGCCCTGCGGGGGCAGGTGTCTTAATGTGCAGAGAGAGAGAGGACACCGGGCCTCTCTGAGTGCCGGACTCTTAAGAAGACAGAGAAGGGCAGCCACCAAGGCCTGCCCTCGCGAACCTTTCCGCACTGGGTGAGAGGCAACTCCGGCCAACTCCCGCTGCCCTAGCGCCTCCTTCAATCCGCCCCTAATCGGGCGGACACCGGATTCTCTCCGAACCTAGGTGGGAGAGCACCATGCGACCGCGCAGAACTGGGAACACCTTCGCCTCCTGCAAAAGTTTGTAGCTGGTCGCCTGGCCCTTTGCTCCTGTTTCGATTGGTGGGGGCCATGGGCTAGAGCTTCCAGCGCTGCCCTCCGCGGCGGCGAGCTGGCTGGGGTGGCCGGAGTCGAACGCAAGAACCCAGAGTGGCGCGAGCCGATTCGCGGGAGATCCGTAGCCAGGCTGGAAAGACTCAGCCCTGGAGCAGATTGGCTTTTGTTTGGACTTCCACTTAGGGACCTGAGCCAGGAACAATGTATCCTCTGGTCGAAAGCAGTAGCTCCCACCTCAGGGCACCGATAAGGATTTGATAAACGCGAGCGAATCGCACCCGTCCTGGCTTGGCGCCCGCGCCCTGCGCTGGCGGATCTCTAGGGGGTAAGTGTTGAGTCCAGTTCTCGATTCCCTATTGCCGCCCACCAAACAGCTCTGAAGTGCTGTGTCCTTTGAGGGTAGAGAAGCAAGGAAAAGGACTAAGATTCCAGCTCAAGCTATAAAGCCAATCAGAATGTAATCACAAACAATCAAAACCGCGAAGTTAGACCAGGGCCGCCAGGGGAACTTACTGATCATTTTATTATTGCGGCGCCTATGTGTGAATGTCGCATTTGCCAATATGATGTCGCATTTGCCAATATGGTAATCAGTGTGAAGTGTCCTTTTGCTCTTAGATCTATCAATCCTTGTGAGAAACAGGTAACAGTTGGGAATGCTGTTTTCATACCGGGCTTGCAGAGCCTCCTTAGCAGAGGGCAGAGAGGGAGCCACAGGAGGAGCCGGAAGAAAGTTGCATAATGACACTACAAATTATCCACAACAGCTGCCACTTTAAGAACCAGCATAACAGAGCCTGTGACCCTCTAAGGAGGCTACTACCCGTGGTGCAGTGCCCCAGTAGCCAGGCCTGCAGGGATTTTTATGCGTGGGGGGGGGGGGTCAGATGGTGGTGGTGGTGAGGGGGTACCAAAAAGCAGGATGAGCAGTCTGTAGGTCCCTCAGGGTCCAGAGTCCTTTGAGTAGTAGCCAGTTGTCCAGTCGTCCAACGCCTGTTAGGATAATGGTTTTGAGATTGGTTGAGTTGGTTTCTTGGGGCATCAAGGTGTAGTTAAAAATTGTGAAGCAGGGCACTGGAATTTGTTGTCTCTTTAGCGGCTTCCCGAAGCTTCCCGGTGCACTGCAGGAAACTGGTGTGAGCGGCAGGGGTTCTGAAAGATTTGTATTTTTATTGGTTCAAGAGCTGTTTCTTCTCCAGAACATAACTGAACATTCTAGAACAGCCCTATCGAGAAGCCAGAGGCTCATTTTGTTCCCAAACATCCCTATGGGATTGGATATGTTGATCAATAATAATTAAGATCTGGCCTTTTAATTGTTGGCTGGCTAGCCGGCTTTGATAGGGGGAGCCACAGGAGCTTTCTTGAGTTTTGATGAAGCAGAGTTCTCGTCAGCCTGCCATGGTTCCAGATTCTAGGAAGAGCTACGCCTAGATGCTCTCAGGTGGGGCTTTGCAGAGCAGAGCAGTAAAGACAAATGGAAGTGAGCCGCCAGGAATCCCAGTCCAGGCCCCAAACCAGATTCTGGACTTTCCAGTGTTGGGAATGGCTGGCTTCTCACGCCAGCTGGACTTAACTGGTCCTCTCTTAAGATGAACCCAAAGGCCACCAGCTTTCCAAGTCGAGGGGACCTAACGCTGGATGGGCATCACAAGTGAAGCTTATTTTCTAATTGTGTTCCTTCCACACTTGACAGCAGTCTTCACCGAATCATCCAAAATCTAGAATGGCAGAGAACTGGTGTGTGACACTATCAGCCTAGGCATTTAAATTGTGCTTTGAACAGCTTTTGCAGAGTTTTTAAAAAAGCATTGTGATTCAGGTTTTTTGTTTTTGTTTTTGTTGTTGTTATTTTGTTTTTGTTTTGTTCTTTAGTTTTATTGTGGGGCTTTAAGATTATTTTATAAACAAGCATGGAAGCTGTAAAAAAAATATTCTCTCTTTTTGGCCAAGGCCCAGGGAAGGTAAAAATGAGTCCTGTCCTAACAGGGACTGTTAAGGTGCTGATAAGAATTGGAGTGTTGGTTCATTACAGTCAGTCAGTATGTGACCAGCAAAGCCCCTAGCAGTGACATGCCTCTAGCCTGTGAGAGGTTCCAAAGACAGTGCAGCCCACCACCACCACCACCACCACCACCACCACCACCACCACCACCACCAGACCCCTGAACCTTCAAAACAGAGAGTTGCTTTCCAGAGATAATTGCAAGAGCTTTCCAGCTATGACAGGAAGGAAGATGTCAACTGGGCAGCTGACATTGTGCTCAGTACCTACAAACTTTGGGAAATATGAACCCATTACTTGAGTACCTTTTTGTTTGTTTGTTTGTTTCAGTTAGGGAAAAAACAAATAAACAAAAAACAAAAAACCAAACAGTAACAACAAACCCTACTTACGATAGATAGACTTGATTAAGCAAACCAACCCAAGGGCCCTTCTCGACTCCTGGATGGAGCAAGATGCTTTGTGAAGTGAAGAACATTCCACAGCCAGCTTGCTGTGTGGCATGGTTAGGCGTCTGCAGAGATGGAAGCTGTCAGATAGAACCAGTCTGCTTTATTTACGTTGTAAATCCGTCTCTCCCTCTCTACCTGCGTGTTCATGTGCGTGTGCGTGTGCGTGTGCGTGTGCGTGTGCGTGTTCATGTGCGTGTGCGTGTGCGTCCCAGTGTGGAGGAATCAATGGGGTAAGTGTTTAGAACTAGAAGGAACCAAGTAGGTAATTCTAAATACTCCAGGACTTCAGCACAGTGTGTTTCCAAGTTCTGTGATTAATTCCTTCAAGTTTTAGGCTTTTCCACTTTTTTATTTGTTTATTTGTTTTTGGTTTTTGTTTTGTTTTGTTTTGTTGAGACAGGGTCTCTCTGTGTAGCCCTGGCTGTCCTAGACTCACTTTGTAGACCAGGCTGGCCTCGAACTCACAGAGATCCGCCTGCCTCTGCCTCCCTGAGCGCTGGGATTACAGGAGTGGGCCACCGCTCACCACGCCTGCCTGGCTTTTCCACTTTTGAGGAAATCTTTTTTATTCTATTAATAGAAAATATTTACTGTTAAATAATTACTTACTTGCTTTAAAAAAAAATCTCCCTGAATTCTGTCCTATCTCATTCTAACAGTTTCCCTTGTCTTTTTACCCCTTTAAGTTCTAAGGAAAGATCGTGGTGCATAAACTACTGAGCTTTTACCCTGTTGCTAAGGAAGTGCTGTTTCCCTGCCAGGGTGTCACTGTTCTTTACCTGCACTTCCCCCTCCAGCCCCATGCTGGAGTCTCCTGGTGCTATTCATACCAAGATGGCTCCCCAGAAAGGCAACAGTGGGTGCAGAGCAAACACTCCTAGTCTGGAAAAAAAAAAAAAATGCCGAAAACTAAGAAATGGGCAATATGTTCATTATTTTCTTTTTATTTATTTATTTGTTGGTTTATTTATTTATTTATTTATTTTTATGTTCATTATTTTCAATTGCTTGGTTTGAATTAATGGGCAGGCAGGACCATACAAGAGATTGTAAGTGTCAGCACCCATGTGATTTTTACTTTGTAGGGTTCATATATTTGAAGCTAAGGGAAAAAACAAACAAACAAACCTGAATGTCGTTTCACTTGGTAACTACACACACCATCATTTAAACGCGTTGGTGTAGGTGGGGAAGCTGGCTCACGGTGTGCCTGGAGTAATGAAGGGTAGATGCTGGACTCTGCGTGAGCTGGGTCCCAGGGACAGCCTGTAGCACTTAGGGAATAGTACAAGCAAAAACACGTCAAGGGTGCGCTCCATCATCAACTTTGACACTGTACACAAAATGGCCACCCAAAGTGACTGCTTGGTTTACACACTTGCTCTGGGTAAAGAATATGGAGGAAGGGCGCTTGCGGGAGACAGCAACAGCCGGAGGTTTCGGCTTCCACTGAGGACAAGTGTGGAGGTGACTGCCGCTCCACTGCTCCATGAAGGCTGAGAAAGGAAATGGGCTCCTCTCCTCAAGCTTTGCAAATGAGCTCCCAGGGTAGAATTTAACTTCTGAAATCTACAAAGTGTATGTTTTGTTCTGTTGTTATTTACTTATTTATATTTTTTTTAGAATATTAATCTCAATCTCCCCTATGAGGGTTGAATGCAGCAGAGCTTTGTACATGCTGGGCAAGCATCCTCTACCACCAGCTATAGCCCCAGCCCTAGCAGCCTTGCAAAGGTGATCCGAAAGAGGCAAGGCCTTCCTTCTCCTCGGCTGTCCCTCCCAGGCCGAGTGTTAGGATCTTCCTGTGGAGGTTGCAGACTGCCAGTGTCTTTTCTTTTCTTGGGGGGAGTGTGAATAAAAAGAAACTTACACTCACATTGTCCATCATGCTCCGCCATCTGGAGATTCTTTTGAACCCTAGAGATGGATGTGCTCTTAGGAGAAACGAGCTGATATACGCAAGAGGACAAGACAAAAAGCTGAGCACTGAGTCTTCCTGTGCCAGCGCTGTCCTCAGAACTACACACAGATTAACTTTCTTAATCCTCGTAACAACCCTGCGAGATAAACCCTGTTATTATCCCCACTTCACTGATGGGAACTCAAGTACGGCGGCGAGGTTGCTGCCCAACGACACAGGCAGTATGGCAGAGCTCAGACTCTACTGGGCACAGTGTCTCCAGAGTCCACAGTCTCACCCACCATCCCGTGCCTCCTGGCCTTCCCTGAGAGGCCTATCAATCATAAATGCCATGGCTGAATTCGGTAAGCACTCCATAAACAATAACTTCTTTTGTTGTTGTGTTTATAATTATTATAATGATTTTTCTTTCCTGACTCATCTCTTCTATCAAACCTCACACAAGCAGGAACTGAAGACCCAAAGGGTATTCCTGGAACTCGTGGAATTTCTTTTTTTTTTTAATAGATATTTCCTCAGCTTGAACAGGAGACAGTTCTCTACTGCCCCTACAAGTTCAAAGCTTTTCTACCCACCCCTCGCTAGTGGCAAGACTTCAATTGCCACTTGGTCTTCAGACTCCATTGCAGGGGGGCCTGCTAGGAGCTCTTCCTCTGTGGCTTCTGAGGAGCCATCTACAAATCAAGATGTACAGGACTTCCTTTGACTCTTTTGATCTCTTGAAATTGCAAGCACAGGAAGGAAAGAATGGATGGGGGATAGCAAGTAGTTATGATTGTTGTTATCATATTTTATATTTTTATAGAACCCTTTCTCTGGTGAGGCCCCTATACTAAGAACCTAGAGGTCTCCTGGTGTTTCCTTGCCACAAACCATGATTGCATGGAAACATAACATAATAGTTGTGGGTCATGGTGTGTGTGGGGGGATGCATCTATGGTCATAGGCAGCTAGCAATACCCACAGTTTTCAAGTAGAGTTTTGTGTGCCCTTTGGTGTCATTTTTCTAGTTCCTGTTACTGAAAGACACAAAACCGTTCTGAAAGCAATGAGACTGAGGGAACATGTGGAGGTCCTCTGTGATCCCCAGAACCAAAGAGATAAGTGTGGCAATGACCAGAGTGCCATGTGCTTCTGTGTGGACTGTTTCTTCCTAATAGCTCAAGAAATACTGGTTTGCTTACAGCCTCAGGCTGTTTCCGGGGGCCACCAGCACATCCTCCAGGCTCCTGTTATATAGTGTTGCCTACCAGAGAGCACAAGATTCTTTAAAGTTATGAGTAATCTGTATACCAGGTCCTAGGAAGCAGATGCTTTCTCATACAGAATGAGATTTCAAAAAGAATGGCTGCTTGTAAGTAAAGCAACCACATTAAAGTAAGCATGTGAGAGTGTGTGTGAGTGCCTGTGTGTGTGCGTGTGTGTGTGTGATGGCATTAAGAGCACTTATTGATCTTATAGCAGACCTGGGTTTGGCTTCCAGTATCCATATGTTCACACACACACACACACACACACACACACACACAATTAAAAATAATATATATATATATATATATATATATATATATCTCCATGTATCCATCTGACGTTTTTTAAATTCCACAGTCATGGACATAGGCTTTTAGAACTTTCCCATATTCCCCTCATCACTTTCACTGTTCTAGTGGTGACTTCCAATTTAAAAAATTTGTTTAATGTGATAGGTAAGTGCTATGAATCAGATGATTCACGCTTTTCACCGTGTGTCCAAACATGTAGATGCAAACATGGATCTACTGCGATGCCCTAGTGACCATGATATTCATGAGGTTGATGCCTGCTACCCCCAAATGCCAGGCTCCAGCCACTGGCATTTTTAGATGTTAGTCAGTGTTTTATGGCCTCTTTGGGTCTTCTTTTGGTTTGAAGTGCACAGTTAGTTGGCCTCTAACTGTAGGAAGTAAGTGGTTTGCTAAGAATAACAGGGTACATAGGCTCCATCTAAGAAAGTTCCAGATGTTCTGTAAGTCTAATGTTCTAGGCTATGACCTGGGACTGGTCATGGTTTATACCACCATGCTATGTGTCTAGCCAAAGAGTGTTCTCTCTGTCTTGATGGTGTATTATTGTTAACAAATGCGCACACTCAGGTTTGAAGACTCTCAGACTGTTATCACTGTGTAAAATTTGTCCTGACCACCTCCTCCTGTAGGGGACCGGGAAAAGGGGCCGCACATTGTCATCTTCTTGCATTTGGGAAATGGATGTGCTGAAAGAGCCAAGCCATCTGAAGGCAAACCTAGATGCGGATCTAGGTGTGGCGAGGCTGGGCCCCAGCATACCACCCCAGGCTCTTGGTTTTGTGTTGTTTTGTTTTGTAGGGACAGGGCACAGTCAGGAACTCAAGAGAGCAGCCCAAGCTGCAGCACCAATGCCTCTCATTACTAATGAGTAATTACAGCAAATATTTACAGGTCTCCTTCCTACCTTTATGACTTCCTGTTGGCTGAAGCACTTTGGAGTGTTGAGAAAGATTGTTCTGGAAAATACGTCATACACAGTTGCAGGAAAAGAGTGCCTTTAAGTATACACACACACACACACACACACACACACACACACACACAGTGAGTTGCATGGTTTTGTTTATGAATTCCATGTGGGAATAACATCTTCTAGGGGCTGAGAATCTTACTTTTCAAAACAAAGTTTTAAAAACCAATCCTCTACTACTCTCTGTATGAGAAAAGTAGGCATGATGTTTTTAGAGCAACCTACAAATCATAAGACTGTGCATGTTTATAAAGTGAAGCTCTGGGTTAAAGCATGGCCATTGCATGAATAATTCTATGCACCACATGACCTCTACCATAGTTTTTTATGACCTACGGCCCCACGGTGCTTTCTGAATGAAAACTGTAGTGCTTAATAGATTAAATTAAGATATATAAAATATGCCATGTGAGCAATTCTCTGAGTTCCAGAAGTCCTGATAACACTTATTTCCTATATAGTTAGGTTTTGTTTTGTTTTGTTTTAAATCAGTTTGGTGAAGTGGCTTTCTCAGTAAGTTTCTCTCTGCTGTGTCCAAGTGTTCCCAGATGCTATTTTAGAATGGCAGCCTTCACTCCAGCACTGGCTGAGGTCGATGGAGCTAATTTTGGTGTCTAGGGTAAAGGGAGAGAGAAAGCATGTGCAGAGCCAAAAGGCTTTCTTGTCCCGGGCCTAGAGCAGTGGGGGTGTTACCAGACATACCACATTTCACCTTTAGAACCTTTCCTTGTGTACTTGCACAACAACTGTTTACCTAGCCATTAAGATAAGGAAAATATGAAGGTCACATTTCACTGGTGACAAGGGAGCGTCTATAATTGTAACTATATCACCGTGTAGCAGGAGTCTCTTTTATCCTATACCCAGGACTTAAGGGAATTAATGGTGGGCGTGGCAAGGCCCCGTCTCGGTTTCTCTTTCTGGTTTTATTACGGCTAGTATGCTTTCTTGGCTCAGCCGAAGTGCCCCACCCACTCGGTGAAGCCTTTTTGTGGTGGTCAGGGTGTTAGAGGGATTCTAGTGCACCCTGTGGCCCCATTCTGTAGTCACCTGGTGTCCTGTGGAAACTCGTTAGCCATGCGTTGACTAAGGAAAGGCCCTGCCACCGACATGGTTTTCCTAGGCTCTCAGAAGATGTTCCCATGGCGCCAATGCTGTGCTGTTTCAGGCCTTCTCTGTTGTCTTGGGAGCACAGCAAATTTCCTTGTTGCAAGGGGGTTCCGTTTAGACTTTAGTGTTTCTCTGAAGAGCTCCAAGGAATGGCTAGATACCCAGAGCTTAAGTAAAAGAGACAGGAAGTTGACCCAAGGTCCTTCCCAAGAGGGAGCTGTGTGACAGCTGGCTTTGCTGGCAATGAGGAACCCACTCCAACTCTCCCACTTGCTCCACACATTATTGTTCTAGGTGCCTTGTGAGTTCCAGTCACAAGCCTGGTTCCTCTGCCACAGAGGCATCGTCATGGCACTCATCGATGGTTCTTCACGTTGGTCCGCGCTTGGATGGTTCTCCTCTGTTTCTGCTAAGATAGCTCATAACTTTCTCTACCATGGCCCAAGAGCTCTTGCCCTTAATAGAGCCCCATAGAAGCTTCCACTCAGAAATGCTCCCTCCATTTGCTATTAGCTTCTGGTTATGTTTGCCAAAGAGACAATTATATTTCCTTGTTATCTAATGACATTTTATTTGTTCTTGCCTTTCCAAGAAGACTGCACGTAGCCCAAGAGCAGGGATATCTGGTTTTCTGATGTGGCCTATAAAACATTGATCCTTGCCCCTGCTCTCTGAAATCATGCTCCATTAAAAAAAAATAACAACAACAGAATGGCTTTGTTGACGTCCCTTGGGTTAGTTACGGAGCCCTCTTCTTGGTCTCAGCTGTCTCTATCCACACAGCTTCCCTTCTTTGCCTGTTTCTGTTTAGAAGGAACAAAAAGGAAAATAATGAGGTGCGTATGGATGAACTAGAGAGGCATACTTGTCTATCAAATGCAAGGATCCGGCAGCTTAGTATGTTAAGACTTCACAGTAAGAATGCACACTATTCTGAGGCAGATGCCAGCTAAACAGCAGAGCCCCTCAGGTGAGAAAGTTGTGCAGACAGACACTAGCTCTCAGAAAAATGGCTTCCCTGGAAAGCCTTCTCTGACCAGTGGCACATTGTATCATCTTGTATCAAATTGCTCTTCTGTCTGAATTGTTTAATTTGCATAATAATTTTAAATTTTGCTTTCTTTCTCCATTTTAGACAGAATTCAGGAGTATGGGGACCTTAGTGCAGAGAGATGGAAAACACAGGCAGAAACCTTGCTTCACCCCAGCCAAATCCATCCTTATTTGATAACCACCGTGCAGGTGACGAGGCTTGTGGGAAACGCTGGCCTTGGATTGAGTGTGTGTGTTTACAGGTTATCTGCGGACTTGGGGACTGCGCTGCACAGAAAGGTCACCACGAGGCATTTGGTGGCTCTGGTCTCTCAGATGACTTGTTTAAAGCAGTGTGTGGTGGTTTACACCCATGGGTACCCTAGCTGCATCTTTCGGGTGGTGCCATCTTGTTGTTATAAAGCAAGAACTCATCCAGATAAGGATTGAGCCAGGAGCAGGAATGGCTAGGATGTGAGAGCTCTGTGTTGTGTGGAGTTAGAAAGGACAGGGCTGGAGGAGATTGGAGGATGGCTGAGAGAAAAGCATTAGTGGAAACGTCCGTCAGTCTTGGTGGTTGGAATCGGGGTTTGCACAGGAAGCAACTGTGGGCCACTCCAATGAAGACGGACTAGGAATGAGCAGCTGGTAAGGCAGAGGGAAGCGGGGTACACCCACCGGGAGGGGCTGGCCAGCGCCCTTTCAATGCTCTGGGGATAGAAGAGATGGGGCTTGGGCCTGCGCTAGGAAATTTGGGGACAGGCCTTCTCATGTCAAGTCCTCTCCGGGGACATTAGAGTCTCTTCAGAACACTTTCCCTATCCTTCTCCCGCAAGCCTAACTAGAGTGTGAACACCTAGGAGGGACTGGAGGAAGCCTTGGTGGTCCTCCCCAGCAGAGGACCTCACAGCACAGCATTGGTAGGTCTCAGGAAACCGGCTATCATTCAGGTGCGCGTTTCCTTTTTGCTTGCACAGCTACTTGGGAGTAACAGGCGCTAGGATTCCGAGTGGGAACCGGAAGCGGGGCAGCTTGCTCTTACCCTAAAACGGCATCGCCCTTCCTCCTCATGTTGTCACTCCAACGGCAAAGCCTCTGTCCCCCTCTTGCCGTTCCTCATAGAAATAAGACATGTCTTCAAGCACCTTAGCGTGTGGAGTGAGTTAAGACAGCCAAGGCCAAGTCAAATCTTTCCTTTTGTCAGCCTCTCCTCCTCCTCCTCACGCCCCACCTAGGGTGCTCTGGCCAAGTTGTTCCGGTGACCTTCTCCTCTTCTGTTATGTAGCCACACCACTCCCTAAAACCTGGCTCTGGTGTTCTGGGTCTGATGGTGCCAGAAGGGGCGGGGGGGGGGGGGGGGGAATCGTCTTTCCGAGTCACCTGGGCGGGACACCTGGAGACCTTTCCCCTGTCCAAGCAGAGGTAACCTTTTCTCCAGAGGAATTTAGAAGCACTTCAGGTCACAGCTGAACATTTGCGAGCCAGGAGTTGGTCAGAGATCCCAAATCCAGGGACAGCAGAAGCCAGCAGCTCTGAGTCTAGTGACATTACCTATCCTGCTCAACAGCAGTTCAAGGGAAGCCAAAGCTCTTTGATGCTTCAGGCTTAAAATGTCACCTCACGATGGCAACTCCTCATCTCAGCTCTTAGTTCTCTTCTGTCCTCGGGGCGGGGCGGGGGGGGGGGAGGGGTTGATAAGTGGTTGTAGGATGGAGAAACTGCCACCCCGTCCTGGCAGGTCGTTTAGGTCGATGGTTGGCTTTAACAACATGGGGACATCATGCCTGGGCCAGGAGAAGAGTCTTCTGGAGCCAGGGAGCCTTAGTCACCCTGTCGGAACCGGACAGGGACAGGAGACAAGGGAGCTCTGCAGCCCAGCACAGCCTGGTCCTCAGTCAGGGGCTGACTGAGGCTTCAAGCATTCCTCCTGAAACCTCAGGGAAGCTGGAAGAAAACCCAGAGACCAAGAGCAGACCACATGTGCTCAGGTCTCAGCATACTATAAACCTGAGTCTAACATCTGCATCCCCATGGCCCCTTGCAGGCATCAGGAAGGCAAGAGGAAGGCTCCTTGACCTAGCTCCTCTGTCTGTGGCTAGACATCTGCGAATCTATAAATGACCCTGTATCTATGCACCTGTGTGTATTTTCTAAGTGCTTTTTAAAAAAAGATATGTATATATGAACATGTGCTTGCATGTGTGTGTATGTGTGATACATGTGTGCAGGGCTTAGGGCTCTGGCCACCTGATACAGCCATCACAACAAGGTGCTGACCTCACCTTACTCCTCCTTGAGGTAGGTCTCCAGGGCCCTTGCTTGTTTTAAGGAGTGACAAGCTGTCGCCCACTTGAATTCCTTTGTTCCCAGTTGCAGAGTGACCACAAGCAATCTGTGTTTCTTCGCTTCTGTTTTGCCAGACTCTAAACGCCTTAGGGCCACCTTTTCTTGGTTTGTGTCCCCAGCAAGCTTCAGGTGTCCCCCATGAAGTTCAGAGCTGCCTCCACGAGCCATTAGGAGACTGGTTTGTGTGACCCAGGATGGAGACTGCCCCTCTCTGTGTGTCTCTCAAGGATGCTAGAGGCATGTGGTCCTCTCTCTTTGAATGCCATAAAGGGATTAAAGCTAGGTAATGTCTTAATAAAACCACATATTTTAAAGGTATACTTACAGGCTCATTTTATAGGCATTATCTCAATGGAAAGAACTTTGCAAAGTATAAAGTGCAAACCTTCAAGGCATTGTAATTAACAGGAACAGCAATATAATCATTAGGCGTATTATTACCTCTTAAAGTGAACTGACTGCATTTGGAAGAAAGCCTTGGGAGAGCATAAAAGGAGACTCTGGTCTCCCAGCCCCCATGTGTCCCTCCCGTCTAGGGTTTTTGGGCCTGTGGGCTCTCACCAGCCATGACATTAAGTTCAGTGATACTTTTACCCAGACCTTGAGAGTGAGAAAATCTGATTAGCACCGAGGGGCTGAAGAGAGTTCTGATAAGTACCAGATCATACAGCCTGCTCCATGAATAGGTTCTGCAGACACCTGTGGAGAAGGGGAGGCCTAGGCCAGCGCTCATGTCAAGGATGACCGGCCCTTCTGTGCATACCTAATCTGTAGACCACAGGGCCACGGGTACCGAGCTGCTGGCTTCTACTTGCTGCTCTATCTCATGCCAGAGACAGTAAATGGCAACCAGAGGTGACGCCTGAAAGAGACCTTGGTTTCCTGGAGGTGCTAGAAGTGACAATGCAGTCTGCTTGCGCTACATGGTGACCATGAGGCTTGGCAGGTCACTCAGCTCTGGCCTCAGAGCCATCGGTAGCTGTAACGTGTCTGAGCTGCGTACCTCTGAGCTTGAGCTTCCCACAGCCACATGTGGGCCAGGCCAGCCGACTTCAAACCCGAGGTCTCAGCTTAAATATCGCCTCCTCAGGGAAGCCTTTCTTAACCTCCTTCACTTGACCTCTAACCCTGTCCTATTTCTCTCCTAAACACTTCCCACATGATGTAATTGACATGTTTGCTTATGTCTGCCCTGCCGCTCCCCTGCCAGGGTGAAACTGGGAAGGTGCAAGCTCCACACATGTTTTGCCTTTAGGACAGAGCCTCCACATACTGGTGCTTATTCAGTATTCATTCAGTGAACTAGTCATTCTAATACTTTAAGGCTGAATGTTTTCCGAAGCTGATTTTGTTTCTGTTTTCTTAGGTAGGTCTTGCTCTGTTGCCCATGCTAGCTTCTCTTGCGCCAAGATGACATGGAGGCCACCGTACTTGGCTCTTTCCAAGGCTCTTGACGTAAACTTAAGGAATCGTCATTTTTAGCATGTAGATGAGGTAACTGAGAAACAATAGGGTAATGACCACACCAGGGACTGACGGCGGCGTGTGTGTAAACAGATCCCTAGCCCCGGACCATTTGCAAAGATTCTTGTTGCTGCTCTTGGCACCTCAGGTTGCTGTTGTGGCGATGTTATTGTTTGTCATATTTGGCAGTGTTTACGCCAGAGAAGCAGGAGCCATTGTGTACTGGTAGTGTCTGGGAACGCACAGCTGAGTCCCAGGAGATTAGCCCTCGCCGGTCTCAGCACAATTAGAAGTTATCAGGCCAGGAGCAGAGGCAGGGTGGCTACTGCCCCTCCACAGCCGGGTCTGTGTCTCCCTGGGCTGGGGGTGGGCACCCTAGCACCCACAGCCCTATGTATGTCCCACCCTGGCTCTCCCGCCCTGTCGTGTTGAAGTATGAACCTTCTGCTGTGCAATGTGCTGTGTTTGGTGAGTTCTATGAGAAGATACGGGGGATTTAGCTGCTACACGACAATCACTGGCCTCAGTTTCTCCACCGTCAAAATGAGCCAGGAGGTAGGGAACCAGACCAGATAATCTCATAGCTCTCCAGATTCTAACTACACCCTGAAGGGGGTTTCCAGCGGTCTGGCCCCCTGCTTCCAGATGCTGACTCGGGGAAGGAAGGTAGGGAGTTGGAGGTTATTGGCAAGGGCTGGAGGAAGTTTCTTCATCGCTTCCTCTCCAGAAAGATATTCCATTTGACCAGGAGTGGCTGTCAGTGCAGCAGGACTAACACCTCCCTCCCCACAAACACACCCTGAAAAGTTGACTGACGTGTGATATGTAATGTGATAGAGGGTCCCCAAAAGGAGACGGCTTAAGGACCAGGAGAGGCCATGTCTCCATCTCCAAATGAGCCAGACTTCCGGGGTAGGAGAGAACACCTAGATTGGAAAATGGGTGCCCTGGCACCGTTAGGCTACAGTGGTCAGACAACTGCCTCTGGGCCTCAGTTTTCTCACATTCACCAGGTGACTGTAATATGCCCTGCCGTTTGGCACAAGGCTTCACAAATATAAACCGCTGCAAAGGAACAGGTCACCGCATGCTCAGGCCTGGCAGCAACATGAGTTGATTGACACAAGCAGCCTGGAAAATGCTGTGTCCCTTCAACCTGAAGCAGAGAGGAAGACGTGAGCTAGAAAGCCAGTGAGGCCTTGAGGAGGGGGAGGGGGATTTAAATCATTGAATGAAGTCATGCTGCTCTGGGGGAGGGGGTAAACGTGCTGTACCACAGAGGTGAGTCACGGTGCGAGAGTGTTGGGGAGTCACCTTGAACTTGGGCCAAAAAAAAGTAGAAATATTGGGACTCGTTTATCTACTTTCTATCAGGTACATCAAGTTCTGCGTGGCCACCCACTGGCCAGAGGCATGATGCGGACAAGGGCTCTGCTCTGCCGCCCTGGGAAGGTTTTTCTGCTGGCTTCAGCCCCGCTGAGCAAAGTCCGCTTGTTCACTGGAGTTCACACAGACTCCTTGCCAGGCCTGCCCAGAATCCTGTCTCCTCTGACTTCCTGTGTTCTTGCATAATATTCCCTCGCCTCTTGAATGGCTAGCCCCAGTGCGGGGGCAGCTCGCTGGCCCTGCTGGGTGGAGAATAGGATGCGGAGGAGGAAGGATGGGTGGTAGTTGAATCTAATCCATGGGGGCTGGGGATCCTGGTGGCAAAGCCCCTCCAACTGTTTGATGGGAGATTTCAGCAAGAAAGGAGTTTAGGGAGCACTGCAGATATGTGTGCATACTCACTTGCCCATGTACACACCCACTGTTTTATATTTAGGAATCATCTCGCCTGTAAAATCATTAAAATAGTTAAATTATTTTTTTCTGATCATAAACATATGAATTGTTCCCATAAAGTCACCATACAAGAAGCCTAAAGGTTTGAAAAAAAAAAGTCACCAAAATTCTATCGCTCCATTATCACGGCAACATAGGTTCTCGTGCATCAGAAACACTGAGCCACACTATGGGTCATCAGTGATATTAGCTGTATTAGGTTCTGCTCAGAGACACATCGTCACAAGACACCTACTCACTACATGTCTAGGCCCAAAAAGCAAGCGGTAACCAGCCCCACAATTATTTTCAAATCTGAAAAGCAGTGCTTCTCCTGACGTTCTGACCAGTATGCTCTGGAGCCCCAGAAATAACTGCAAAATAAAAGGTTATGCATCCATGCAGGCCTTTCTGCAGGCTTAGAGTAATTCACATGATTACACAGGAGGAGGCTGCGCTCTCTCGGTAGGGCCATGTGTGCGTGAAGCAAGGAGCCCACTCTGGTAGAACAGGTTTTACTCTGGTAGCTTTCCTGTGCCCAAGATTTCAAAGAAGCTGCATTTACGTTTTATTTGGCTGTCGCCCTCCTGAAAAATTGTAGCACGACCCATCTCTTTAAAGAAGTGGCCTTTCCTTGTCCAGTGTTGCTACCGTGACACGAGAACTTGGAAGCATCCGTAGCGCTGTTCAGCTTTGCTTCTAATCTGATGCTTACAAACAAACAAAACCAGGCTGCAACTACAGGGTTTCTGTCTTACCTCTGAAAACTGAACTTTTTAAGGGTGCTGATGAGCATTTGCAGTTCACGTGATGAAAGGGTGACACATCTACTGTAAACAGCAACGCAATGACAGTTCCTGTTGCACCTGATTGCCTACAGCATTTGCGTGTTTTCTTTGATTCTCTTTTAAACTGGATTAACAACCCCCCCCCC
>OU015742.1:97503986-97534166 GCA_907169655.1 Acomys percivali
TCCCCACTAGCCAGATGAGGTGTGTGAACTCCCTGGCCTGACCCAGTCCCTGATTGCCCCAGCTGTCAGAGGTGGCCTGACTCCACAGGGTGGTCCATGGCATCCTAGCTTCAAACCAGCAGATCACAGCTTTCTGCTGAGACCCTAGACATCCTGGTAAGATGTGGCATACTTTGCCTTCTGTAAAGGCACAAGGACATGCCACCCTTGTCATGAGAACACGCCTTCACACAGGCACCCCCAGCAGCACACAGGAGCATGGAGTGACAGGGTTCTGGGAGGGACAATGGTTGCTTGCCTTCCTTCCGGTGCCTCCTTAAGCCCTTCTCTCCCTGACGTCATCCCTGCCTCATTCCTGTCCCCTTCCCCTTTTTGTTCATAAAAATAGTCGTTTTCTTCCAAATAAGCAACTCTAAAATATATGAAATAAACATTGTTCCTAACGAGCCTCTGGGAACATGCTCACCTTTGAACCCAGCCGCAGATTATGGAGGAAAGAAAAAGTCGTAAGAACTAGAGAGAGAGTTAGGGCTTCCTGGGTTTTTAAGCTGGGTTATGTATTACATTTCTTTTCCTTAATAAGGACAGTTCCAGAACTCTGGCTGGGATAATTAGGCCATGTCTGAAAGTAGAGGCCTGGGATTGGTTACTGACCCGAGTTTAGGGATTATTATCTGAGTGCTAGGCAACAATTGGGTCGGAGGCCCTGTCTCTAGAATGTTCTTTCTTTCCAAGGACTCAGAAGCTTTTCTGATGGTCCCCGTGGGGAGTCTGAGACAGGGGAGACCTAGGAAGGAACAAGATGCTGTTTATAGGAGACTGACAGCTCAAGGGAGGAAGCACTGGGACAAGCACATTTTCCTAGAGACCTTGCCTCTTCAAATAACAGAGAACTCATTGCCTGAAAGATGGCTCTCTCCGTCTGGGTGACCTCTGCCTGCCTGGAATACCACACATCTGAATTTCCCTGGCCTCCCCACAGAGCAGAAATTCACTTCCAGCCATTGGCATAAATCATTCTTTTTTAATTTTATTTATTTATTTATTATATAAATCATTCTTAGGACGATTTGAATCTAAGGAAATGTAACGACACAGCTAGCAAATCCCAATCAAGCCCCATAGCGGTGGCAGTCCTTTTTCTTTTCTTTAGACTCTCCCTGCATGCTTTAATGTTAATGCTTTCACTTATGCCTAAGTCAAACAAGCTCTGTGTCACATCCCTGCCATCCTAGAGGGGCTGCGCATTACTGGTATGTTCTTGTTCTCCTAGGGACCAGAGATCTGAGGCTCTCCAAAATCTAGAAACACAGATGACCTTTGCTGAGCTGAAGTTACCGCTTCATGCCATGCGCTGTTTTCTTCATTTTTCCTTTCTTTGGTCCTTGCACATGATGTGGGGCTGCATAGATTTCTCTGCTGCATGGACAGGAACCCATGCACGCACAGCCTACCTTCTGCCCAGCACCCACTCGGTAGAGCCTCACTTTTAAAGCGAGGCATCCGCAAAGGGCAGTTCCCCTGGTGGCTTTGAGGTTTGCCAGAGGGTTCTCTAGAATTGGCAACTTAGCTGTGACCTCAGAAATTTTGGCGCTGGCAAGGCTGGGTCTCTGCACTAAAGTGGGCTCGGTGCCCACGGAGATAATCTTCTCTTGTAATATCCGCACAAACATCTCATTGTCAAAGCACAAGGAATGCAAAAACAGAAGAAATGCCCCAACAGGGCTGCCTGTGGCTCAGTGAGCTAGTCTGCTGCTGGCTGAGGGCACCCTGGGACACCTCAGAGGTTCAATCCCAACCATCACCCCGAAGGTCAACTGACTCATAAGGTATGGGCTTACGTGGGAGCCCACGCCTATGACCTGAGCCTCCGGCTGACTCCTATGGCTTGCACCTCAAAAGAGAAAGCCCCTCCAGCAACCCCCTCCCTCTCCACTCTGAATTATGCACCCCCTTTTTGTTTCCAGTGCACTTGGTACTGACTTCTCCACTAGCAGCATTTGCCCCAACACTTGCGGGTTTGGTAGGCATTTGACACAGTTCTGAGCATGTTACAAGTGTGTGTCATTTCTTCCTCCCAAGTGCTCAATAGAGACCTGTCCAGGCTCTCGGGCCCAGCCCGCCCAGCCCTCTGCTGGTCTGGCTCCCTCACTAGGCTTTTGGCCTCTTAAAGGCAGGGGCCCATATTCCCGCCTAGTAGGTAGGTACCTGTCGATGGTCAGCAAGCCAAATCTTAGCACTCGCCAATACCGGGTGAGATTTAAAGTTCAAAGAGCCATGAAGCTTATAAAGCCACAGGAATGCAAAGAGGCACTTGCTTTTCACTTAGCAAAATAAGGGCAATATTCACTGTTGTTTTGATTTTCTAATCACACAGAGTGGGGGGGGGCACAGTGGGGGGGGGGATAGAATATACCACAGTGCATATGTGGCAGTCAGAGGACAACCCAAGGGAACCCATTTTCTCCTTCCGTCCGGTGGGTCCCAGAGACCAAACCCCTCAAGTCTTCAGATTGTCAGCAAGTGCCCTGACTTACTGAGCTGTCTCCCTGGCCCAAGGTTGGCACTTTAGAGAGAGTTCTAACTGCTTCCAAACTTTTTTCTAGGTAGCATAGTCAGAGCTGTGGGACTTGGCAGACTGCCACGGGGGGGGGGGGGGGGCAGGGGGGGTGCAGGGAAGCACAGTGTGTCTGTTGGAATATTGGTGGCCACTAAGAAACTGTTTCAATGGGCCAAAGCTACACCTGACATTTTAGAAATAATTAAAGGAAAGCAGACAAGGCCATTTCACAGATGGTTCCAGAGAGATGCCCCTTTGCCTAACACCCGTCAGCAGGGCTTGGAATGTCCCCACACTTAGCAAAGTGACAACTCAGGCTGGCCTTCAGGGTCACAAAGTCCCATCTGCTCAGGTCTCGTGTTCTAAGTGGTTTGGTGGGACACAGCTCTGCCTCTGAGACTTCAGGTTTTTATGGGGTTTCCAGCCTTTCTCTGTTGTTTTCCGCACAGCAGAATTAGCTGAGCTTCTGCCTGGAGCTTACACAACTGTATATGTCAGGCTGAGTAGAGTGGCCAGTTGATGTGTCACTGCCATCTCTCCCTGATGGGTGAGGCACGGCTGTTTACAGGCCTAGAAATCCCTGCTTCTGTTGTTCTGGAAATAGTTTCCGGATGCTCCGAACTGCTTGACCGCTTGGCCTGGGACAGGCAGAGGCAGAGGATTGAGCCTCTTCACCAGGCGCTCACGGGAAGCCAGTTCCCTATCGCCTGTCAGTATTAATAGGCACAAACAGTGTTGCACAGAAAAAAAAAAAAAAGCAACTTGTTTTCTTTTCAACTGCTGGACTGGATAATGATGTAGAAGTGACATTATCTCTAATAAACGTGATTTGCAGAGATCGTTGACAACCCCAGTAGCAGAGACTTGCATTAGCAGGTGAACAGATAAGAGAAACAGCTGGCTCCACCAACTCCTCCTGGGGTGGCGCATGTGTCTAGGTCTGCTATAAATTGAAGGATAGGGGTGGAGTGTGGTTTTTTTTTTTTTAAGGGCTAATGGAGAGAGTTTGTCGTAAGTGCTGGCTGCTCCTTAAACCTACGTACTGAGGCTAAGGTTGCCAGTGAGGTGTACACATGTTTGTTTGGGTGTTAGTGCTTGCGGGGGGGAGCAGGCAGGAGGAGGGGTGTTTAATTACTTGTCAGGTGTGGGGTTTGTCCTATTTTCTCACTTCCATGTTACATCACCAAAAAAGGTGGGAACCCTGGCCAAGGCCGAGCCTCTTCCCTGCCAGTGATGACTCTAAGGAGAGCAGCTACACACAAGGCATAAAGGCGACGGATGATGGGTGACACCAAGGGACATGCTGCTCTGTATGTCAGGGAGTTGGGATCTAGGCAGGAACTTCCCCCCAGGTCCTTAGAAAAGGGATAGGGAGAGGACAGCTCCTGTTTTGGCCTGTTCCCCTAGGCCAGTGGGCGCTGCCAGTCAGCTGGCTCACCGAAATGCCCAGATGTAGGTGGCAGGCACAGGCAACCCCATCTGTGAAAATATCCTCAGGATATGTGGATCAGCTAGTTCCCTGGGGACAGTGAATCCTTGGGTGTTAAGGAACCTGGCTATGAATACAGCCACAATTATGTCTCTTACCAATCCATTTTTGCCAGAAAGCACCAAAGCATTAGAACGCTACCATACTGCTTACGGGGCTGACCACACCATATGTGAAAGAGCTACCTGATGTTATTGTTGTCGGGGGCAGGGGGGGACGGGGGAGGCGGCGTATGATTTGTCTGTCTACCAGTGGGGACCCCGAGATAGGGAATAAGTAGCAAGTACCTCATAGTTAAGTAGCTCGAGCAAGCCTCAGTGCGCAGGCCAGGGTTGGGGACGAAGCATCCATGTAGACTGGGTGAGTTGCCAAAAAGGCCTCCGCAGGATGGCAGGTTATGCTGGACCTTAGCACAGAGGGCTTGGAAGGTCAGAGGGAAGAAAAGCCTCTTAGCTAAAGCAAAACAACTTTTTTTAAGGGTGGGTGGCACTTGGGGAGGCAGTGTTGCAACGCTGGGATGGGCACTGGGTCTCAATGAGGGGATCCGAGTCTAAAGAACAAGGCTGAGGCTAGGACACCTCAAAGGGCATGCTGAGTGTGTTCCCCATGGGGGCAGTCCTGAGCCACTTCCTGTTGTACTGAGGGAAACAGGACTTTGGGAGTGGCGTGGGAGAGAGGGCACCAGGCTCCCTGAGGTCTGATGGCAATTACATTGTTCTTGTCCCTTGATAAACAGGTGAGAGACGGGGGGACACAGCTGGAACACAGGGCAAAACATCTGTGGAAATAAACAAAAATACCCATGCAGCCTGAGAAGGGGTCTAGTCTGGGTAAAGCGTTATTTTCCACCCCATGGGTAACATGTGTAGTGTGCTCTTCGGCAAGAATGCCTTGCCAAGTTCTCTTTGGACCTAGCTGGAATCCAGCCCGCGGCAGCCCAGCCGTTACTACCATAAAGTTTTGTTTGTTTGTTTGTTTGTTTGTTTGCTTATTCAGATTACATCTCAATTGTTATCTCCTCACTTGTATCCTCCTGTTCCCCCCTCCCTTCCTTCACCCTATTCCCCTCCCCTCGGTCTCTGACAAAAGGGGACCTTCTCCCCCACCACATGATCACAGCCTATCAGGTTTCATCTTGGTAGCCTGCTTCCCCTTCCTCTGAGTGCCACCAGACCTCCTCACCAAGGGGAAGTGATCAAATAGAGGGCACCAGAGTTCATGTCAGAGTCAGTGCCCACTCTCCACACTAGCTGTGGAGAATGTGCTGTCCATTGGCTAGATCTGAACAGGGGTTCTAGGTTTATTGCTGTCCTTGGGTGGTACCGCAGTTTGTACAGGACCCCCTGGGTCCAGATCCACCAGCCTTGATGGTCTTCTTGTAGGGTTCCTAGACCCTCTGGATCCTTGTATTTTCCCATTCTCCAGTACCTTTCTCACCGGGAGTCCCAATAGGAAGTCCTAGCATCTATCCTAATCCCCCTTTGAGTGAAGAGTCTCAGAGGACAGCCATGTTGGGCTAATATCCAATTATAAGTGAGTATATACCATGTGTATCTTTCTGGGTCTGAGTTAACTCACTCAGGATGATCATTTCTAGTTCTATCCAATTGCCTGCAAATTTCAAGATTTCCTTGTTTTTAATAGCTGAGTAGAATTTTATAGTGTACCACAGTTTCTTTATGCATTCTTCGACCGAGGGAGATCAGTTTTTAACAAAGAGATTAGCTTCTCCTGGCTTTTGGTGTCAAAAGAGAGATTCTCTTATGTACTTTCCAGTGTGGCCAACAGATGGCCAACAGGATGAACAGGATGGTGGCTGGCTGCCGTGCTGCCCACCGCGGCGGTGGCAGCGTGACAGAATACATACTTAGCAGGGTACTGCCCTCACTCTGACTTGGCTCTGCTGGTTTGCTGTCTCCTGACCACTGGTCACTGTTCTTCCCTCAGCAGTGGTGTTTGTGCCCTGGCTTTCTGGCTCCCTTCCCTCCATTGGCCCTACCTTCCAGTCACCTCTCCAGCCTTTCAGGCGGATGGACGGACTTTGTCCTCTCACACTCTGGTGTTGACTGGGGAGTAAGTCAGCCCTCCAGAATGGAGTCCCTCACGTCTGTGCAAGCTCCCTGATGCCAGAGAGGTCATCTCCACATGCCATTCCATTGCTGAGAGATCCAGCATGTGAGGGGGCAATCATGTTTGTGGGGGTACGATATTGCTGAGGGAGACAGCCTCGTTTCCCAGGTTGCTCAGGGTTACCGTTTGAGGGGAAGCCTTTTGCCATTTCCCGTGGCTTTGGGTGACTTCTCTGCAAAGGAATGGAGTAATGCTTCCTAAATAGGCACAGATATCCAATTCTCATGGGATTAAGAAGGGACAAATTTGGGAGAAAACAAGTGCCTGCACTGTGGCCATGAGTCAGACCCACAATGCCAGCCAGACCTGTGACCGTGTAAACAGGCCACAAATCGAACCAGAAAGAGTCTCCATCAGCTCACTGTTTTTCTTTTCCAGTTCCTTCTATTTAAAAGCAGGGTCTCCTGCAGCCCAGGCTAGCCTTGGCTTTGCTGTAAAACCAAGGATAACCATGGACTGACTCCGGGTGCTCCTGTCTCCACCGGCTGAGTGCTGGGATTACAGACAGGTGTCAGCGGGGGACCCAACTCGGGGCCTTCTGTGCACTAGGCAAGCATCTACCAACTGAGCTACATCCTCTTTCTCCTGAGTGGTTTTCCAGTGTATGGCGAGGTGGATATGGAAGCAGCAGGAGAAGAGACCCTGCAGGCACACCCCCCCCACCCCCCATCTTTACTTGTTTCCAAAGAGCCCATAAGTGCCACAGGCTCTGGAATGGAATTGGATTCATAGAGCACTTTGCCTTAGCACGTGACCAAGCATCCGACCTGATGGAAAGACCAAACTTTTTTTTTTCTTTAGTTAAAATGCCTGAGGTAAAGGAAGGATTGACCCTTTTCATTATAACCTGCGCAGCCGTCCACTCCGTGTAGGAGTCCCTCCCCGCTTCCCTCCTCCTCTTCATCTCTAGTGTCCAACACTTCTAGAGGAATTTCTGCCCCCTTCTTCCTGCATATGCCCAGCGCTGGCCCCAGAGGCAGCCCGGCTCTGTTTTCTCATGACACAGTGATTATTTTTGGCACTGCACATATTTTCTCTAATGTTATTATTACCTCCTCCACCCTCTGGTTGCCTTTTGAGGAGCACTCAGTTTTTTGGCAATTCCACATAAAATCAGAGGATTAATTTTAGTTCAGTGGTGAAGACAGGGGAGGGAGAAAGAGGGATGCCGTCCCCTTTTGCGCCATTGCAGCATCCTACCCCAACCCTAAGAGAGATGAGGTTCTCCATACCCACTCACGAAAGACCTTGCTCGCTTTTGCTGGCTCTGTGCTTGCCTTTCATCCACTGCTGGGCCTGGGCTTGAGGGTACCGCTATCCAGAGGTGACGTTGGGGGCTGCACCTCAGGGCTGGCATCTTAATGACTTGACTTGGCGGGCTTAGAACAGCCCCATTCAGAGTGAGTTCACACCCTGCGCAGTTGGCCCCGCTCAGCCTCTGTCCATAGACTTCTCTTGTTCAAGCTGCAGGAGGAAATGGAGATTTCCAAGTGGGAAGCGGCCTTCCCAGCACTTTAACTCTTCCCTGGAGGGAAGAGGAGCCTCCGAGAGCAAAAGAAAACCCAAACTGGTCCAGCTGCAGTGCCTTGGGGAGGGAGTGTGGCCGGGGGGGGGGGGGGGCAAGGCTGGAACCAGCACAGCTGGGATTACTTTCGCTTCCCTCAGAGAGGTGGAAAGGGCACATCTGAATCGCCCTTACATCAATCAGCAGATGGCTACCCAGTTTGGCTGGAGCTGAGGCCCTGGGAAGACCATGCAGAAGTAAAGTGGCATGTCTCTCCTGCCACAGTCCTCAAAGCAGCAGGCAGGACCACTGCAGGGAAAAGACAGTATGACTCCTCCAGTGATGGTGTTGGTGATGTGAGCAGAAGTGTCAGAGGGAGCTGGGACCAAGGATGCTACCAGGGGAAACAAAGTGTGGATTTTTAAAGAAAGGGGAGATGAAGTGATGGAGTCGAGTTGGAGGAGAGTGGGATGGAGCAAACTTAGAGAAGTTTCATAAAGAGATATACAAATGAATGGGCTCCTTCCCAGCAGAGGAAAAGGCCTGATGCTCTAGATAGTAAATACCACTGGCCAAGGATGGCATCTGGGTAGCGGACACACTTTACTGTGTCTTTGGCCTCAAGAGCTTAAGGGCCCTGTAATTCTTTCTTTTAAAAGGATGTGAGGTCACAGACCAGCAAGTAAGATGATGCTTGAAAAGTGGACTCTCACACCCTGGTCCAGACCTCCTGGACTTATGGGTACCCTGGATCAAGGCCCCTAGTGTCCTGTGTACACAGCATAGGTGACGCCATAGGCCCATGTCAACATCTTTAGTTCACACCCCGGTGCTTATTCAGCGCAGATTGATCACAAAACACACACACACACACACACACACACACACACACACACTTTTACCTTTGAGCACACACACACACTTTTACCGTTGAGCACACACACACACTTTTACCTTTGAGCATCTCTGTGTTAATAACAGGTCCCCAGGTGGAAACCTCTTGCTCTAATCACGTGCTGGATTAGAATTCTTAGGAAAGATTTAGAGCAGTGAGCAACTTTGAGGAATTTACACCCCAGAGCTCACTGAGGTGGTTTAATGTCCTCGTCCAGTACTGCGTGTGCCTCAGAGGCCTCCAAGAGCAGCACGGGTGGGGGCCCTTTCCAGAAGAAAATGTCTTACATGGGGTGACATAAAAGGGAGGACAGCATGGGGCTGACAGTGCAGAGTGGAATCTGTTGGAGCAAGATGATGCGGAGAGGTCAGAACAGGCGGGGCCTTCCCGGAGAAGATGGACTCCTGGTAGAAGTGAAGGGAACACGGCTAAGATGGTGAAGAGAAAACCTTCTGTGGGGAGGCGGCTGTGAGGAGTGTCAGAGCCTAGAGCCACATCTTCAGCCACTGCAGGGAGCTGGTCGACTGTTCTCCACACCACAGAGCCTTGCTTCGTGCCAGGGAGTCTATTTTACACACGAATTGTCCTTTCTTTCTTCTATGGCTGTGCAATTTCATCATTAGCTCTCTCGGCTGAAAGCAAGGCTGTAGGAGCAGGGTGCACATGAGGTGCGGTTTGAGCCAAACCACAGATTGTGTTGGCTGTTTGTGGGATCCAATAGAAGAAGATTGCAAGGACACGGGGGAGGGCAGGGGCGCCCAGAGAAAAGGCCTAGAGCCCATCTGGCCCAGGCCTGGGGAGAAGGCCCAAGAGAAACTGTCCAGAGAGAAAGAAATGCTCACTGGCAGCATGCGTGCATCACACCTGGCAAACACCGGAAGCACTGCTCCTCACCACTCGTTCCATCCCCTGTCTCTCTTCCTTCCTTCCTTCCCCTCTTCTTCCTTCCTCCTTCCATTCTTTCCTTTGTCTTTTTGTCTTTAGACGCAGACCTCCAAACAAGTGCACACCTACTCGTGATGGCCTAGAGTAGACGGTACTCCTGCTGTCCCCTCTTTTACTGCTTCCTAGGTCAAGAGGGTGTTTTCAATGGCTTCAAATTCAGTCTCCTCAGAGGGCTGTGTCCTCCATGTGCCCAGCCCAGTGAAGCCTTCTGAGCCGCAAGAAGCACCTGCTTCTTGGCATTTGGGGAAGGCTGCCCAATGACAAACCAGTGTCGTATATGGGATCCGTGGACACAGGTGGGAGTCCAGCTCCATCACTGGCTGAGTGCTGAATGTGCTGCCTCCATCTCTGGGGGCTGCCTCCCCGTGCCACGTGACCTGAGCTCATCCTCACTTCATGAGACTTGAGGATTAACTCAGAGGTGGCAGGGTGAGTAATCTTTATTAAGAAGAAAGCGTTGCCTGTGGTTACTTGCTAGTTATAGCAGCAGCAGCAGCAGCAGCAGCAGCAGCAGCAGCAGCAGCAGCACACTTTGCTGATAGTGATTAATCCCTTAGCTAGACTCTGCACAGTGCTGGGGGCCAGGCAGTAACGGACATTGAAGACAGACAAAGGATGACACTAGACAGACATATGCCTCACTGCTGTTTGTTGCCTCTTATTTTACAAGTAAACTTCTACGAGTCTTCTCTAGACCTCGTTGCGTAGGGAGAGGGAAGATGGGTGAGACCGCTGGCTTACAGTGAGGGAAGAGGAATCGCTGAGCCACAGATGGCCACCATCTCTCAGGACTAGAATAGAGCCAAAGGTAGCCTCCCGTTTCTGGGTCATTGGTCATCCCTACAGATATTTCCGTGTAGATCTGAGGAAAAGAGGAAGCCAGAGAGAAGGGGTGTCTAGGGACAGAAAGCACGTGGACCCCAGAAGCCAGGGTGAGCATGCACGGTTGGTTTTCTTTGCCTTCTGCGGATACCCCTACAACCATTCAGGAGTGAGGCTAGAGTCCTGAGGCTGCTGATATTGCCACATCTGTCTCCTCAGCTCTGAGGTACTTATGGGCATAGAGCTGGCAGGGAGCTGGATACATGTCATTTATATTATTTTAAAAAAAGCTACAAAGCAGTACATGGCTCATAGGCGCACATCATAGTGCTATTCACAATAACTTTTAAGTGTTGGGAACCCTAGCTGAGCACCAGTAAGGGGAATCATCAAAGACACTGGGCTCTCTGGTCACACAGTATGCTGCAGCTGGCTTTTAGGAATAGTTTGAAAGGATGTTAAGCAGTATATCTAATGTTAAGCAGAGGTCAAGGGAAAAATGAAGACGTTCAAAGTGGTCACTTTCTGTAAACACCTGTGAGTTTTCCAAATCCCCTGTACCAAGTATGACTTGGCCCTGCCTCTAGGCTTAAGAGATGCACAGCAGGTCCCTTCCACCCATGTTCCATGCCTAGAGCTGCTTGTCACAGACTCTTCATGAGTCCTTGAAAATATATCTTAGTAGTTCCATCCACTCCCATGCATTCCTGTTTTCCAAGCCTCGGTTTTCCTCATCTCTAAAATGGGAACACTGGGAGCTGTCCCTTCTTACCTACGACGGGAAATTGTCTTCCTCATAGAGTCAACACAGTGGCCTATCAGCTGTCACTCATGATTCAAATGTAAAGTAGTAGCAGTTTCAGGAAGACTGCTGTGTTAGAGCCCATCTGTTGTCACCGGCTATTCAGACATAGCCTGCTGGAGCGAAAGCCATAGACCGGAAGCCCCAAACAGCAGAAGTCTCGGGAGCTAGACAGGCAAGATGAAGGTGTGAGACTGTTTGCTGAGGGACCACTCTCTGCACCACACAAGGGCACCTTGTGGATGGCTACCTGCTCGAAGGTGTGAGGGAGCCCTTGGGCCTGCTTTCGGAGGGCACAGCCTCACGTTGGAGGCAAGGATTTCAACATGAACTTTGGAGAACAGAGCACTTGCTAGACCGAGGCTATCCCAGGGACAGTTTCTCACAGTTACTTCTGTCTGTGCCCGGATTCCCTGCAGGGCTGGGGGCTCCACATGTCCTAAGGTGATAGAAGGAGCTGGGTAGTATCTGGGTTCCCAGATGAGCTGCTCAGTAATTGAATCTGCCACTGTCTTCTGCAAGGCTGCCTGGGGCAGGGAGGCCAGGCCCGATAAGCATCTCCAGTCAGCCCCTGCAGAATTGACCATTAGGGGACCAAGTGGGGTGCACGCCCCCAGACATTACTGTCAGCTCTGAATGCAGTCCAGGCCTGCTGCTCCGGGGAACACTGACCCTCTCTGAAGGTCAGGCAGCTGCAAGCTAAACTCCCCACGAGAGAGGAGGCTGAGCTGAAAGATCATTATCAGGGCTTTTCCTTCAGAGATGGGGCCATGACAGCTCTGCCCTCACTTTAGCCACTCCAGCAACCCCTCCTCCCTCCTTTGTGCTGCTAGGACAGAACAGACACCATCCTCTTCACAAAGGGTCGGTTGTCTAAGTGCACCGATGTCTTTCCTTCCCCTGTCCAGGTCTCAGTTCTTCCTGAGTTCTTAACTCGGTATCTTCCATTTTGACTGTTAGATTTTTTTCCTCCGCTTTGTAATAAACGCCCCCGACTGACCACTACTGCCTTTGGACAACTTTCAGGAGGATGCTCCCAGAAAGTGGGTCATTAGAACATGGTCTCTGCAACACCACATTCCTGCTCGTCTTTAGAATAACCCTCTGAGTTGTCCTGTTCTTTTGAATACCTTCAGTTGTGGCAAAAAAAAAAAAAAAAAAAAAGCTTATCAGCTGAGAGTACATTTTATTCTTCCCAAGAACTATGAGCTGTCCACAGGCTGGTCTGGTGACTAAAAGGGCGGGTAAGTTGGGGAAGACAGTCAGGGGTTAGAATGACGTCGACGCCATTAAATTTTGTAACCGATACTCTTGTGTGGCTCCAACATTAATTCCAAAATGACCTTCCAAAATACATAGAGCAATGGCCACCTCAGCAGAACATGCCCTCGTCGCCTTCTTCTGAAGTCACTCTTGTCATGGCCACCACCTTTTGGTGACACTTAGAGCAAATCTCTAATTTGAAGTCATTATTTTGATGTCTTCCTATAGCATCTAGTAGAGAGATGGCCCCGTCACCCCCAGATAAAATCTGTTTAGCTTATGGTAGTGACTTCAAATTTTCTAAGAATGGCAACTATGGACACCTTGTAAGGGGGGGGGTGCAGGGGGGAAGGGTGTGGTCAGTTCTCAGTTGTAGACCTGGGCTTCCTGCTCCCTGGGCTGTGTGATAACGGGCCCGGATGTCTGGAACAGTGAGAACTCGGAGTTTTTGATACACGCTAATATTGAAGATGGCTGTTTTGCTAAAATGACATCTATGGCAATAATTCCAATGTAAATATGGACCAAATGGAATCATTTAGGAAAAGCACTGTATTCCAGAGCCCCACAAATGCCAGTTTGCTTCTCCTCCTAAATGCTTGAGAGCAGGAGTATTTCTAAGATATCCTTAACTTGAAATCACACACATAATGCACACAAAAATCAACAAAAGGGCCTTTAAAATGTGACAGCTTTGGACAGGCGTGGTGGTAGATGTCTTTAATTCCAGCACTCAGGAAGCAAAGGCAGGCAGACCTCTGAGTTCGAGGCCAGCCTGGTCTACAAAGCAAGTTTCAGGACAGCCAGGGCTACCCAGAGAAACCCTATTTCAGAAGAAAAAAAAAAAAAGACAGCTTTTTAACAGTGGTTCTTAACTCTGGGTTCATAAGAGCTGCAGGGGGCAAGAGCCATGATGCCCTGCTTGTACCTCAGAGACATCAAATCCAAGTCACTCCAAGCCAAGACCCAATGGCCCATTTTTAAGGCTCTGCCAGTGAGCAGCCACAGTCAAGAGCCAGAGGCTTCAGCGCTGCTGATTTCATCTGTGAAGCTCTTGACCCCCTCTGGCACTCGGATCCAACCCTGGTATTGTCATCATCTTCTTCTTCTTCTTCTTCTTCTTCTTCTTCTTCTTCTTCTTCTTCTTCTTCTTCTTCTTCCTCTTCTTCTTCTTCTTCCTCTTCTTCCTCCTCCTCCTCTTCCTCCTCTTCCTCCTTTTCCTCTTCTTCTTCTTCTTCCTCCTCCTCCTCCTCTTCCTCCTCTTCCTCTTCCTCCTCTTCCTCTTCCTCTTCTTCCTCTTCTTCTTCTTCTTCTCCTTCTTCTATTATTTATATACTCTGACGTGCGGCATGTTTTGCCTGTATGACTGTGCAGCCATGTACATGCAGCATGCACAAAGGAAGGTGTGGGGTCCTCTAAGACTGGAGTTGCAGAGGATTGTGAGCCACCATGTGGGTGCTGGGAATTGAACCCTGGTCCTTTGGAAGAGCAGTCTATGCTCTTAACCATTGTGCCATCTCTCCCAGCAGGCAGTTCTTGTACAGCAGCTTCACACCCTCATTGAAGAGCCTACTCTCCCTCCCAATTGCACTGGAGCCCTATTTCTTGCATTCAGGGCCCCCTGTGACTTAGCATGTTTAGAACTTTGTCACCAACCAACCAGATTGACTCAAGCTGGTTTAATGGGCCTCATCCTTCTCTCTGACCTACTGAAATTCACTGACTTCTCCACCACTTAACCTTATAGGGTAATAGACTTATGGCTCAGATACCTGATGACTCTAGCCACAGTAAAGGTTCAGTCAGAAGCTAGCTGAGCAACCAACTTCCTTGGTGGTATTGGAGACAGCTAGGCTCCCCTTCAGGCTGTGGTCACTTGGAGGTCAGAAATAAGGATCATCTGGGCCAATAGAAGTCACTGTGGATGAATGCATCAGGGATCCGCTGCCACTTACAGCATCATGTGTGGTCACTGTGGATGAATGCATCAGGATCCGCTGCCACACTTACAGCATCATGTGCTCTGCCCCAAGGTTATTTTGCCAGGTGGAGTTGCGGCATCATATATTAAGGCTCCATATTCTTTGGTCCAACTAACCAGAGCTAGAACATTTGGAAGGAAGTCCTGTGTGTGCTGAATATGTGCAGTCAATTTTTTTTCTTATTATCATTCCCTGGACAACATAGTGTAATAACTACATATACAGTGCTCACATCCTAGGACACATTGTAAGTCACCAAGGACTGGCTTAAAGTATACAGGCAGATGTGTGCGGGGTCCACGCAAACACTACAGCCCTTAAAGACTTGAGTATGTGACGACTTTGGTGTCTGTGAGGGACTCTAAAGCCGCTGTCCACTAGCAGACAAACAGCTGCACCTGGACCTAGCCATCAGGCCTTCTGGTCGGTCAATTCTGTTTCACCTTTAGTTTCTTACTCCTGAAATGTTTGCTTCCTTTACTTGGGAGTAAATCTTTCAGATTCACACGTGTTTCCCCTCAGGGAGAGCTATTATAAATGAATGTGCATGGGGCAGACAAGCTCCAGCCAATCAGGAGCTGCCCCTTCCCCAGCTGCAGTGTGGTAGGGAGTGTGCAAGGCTGCTTGATGCAACGCTGGATTCCCATCGGACATACCTCATTGCAAGCCAGCTCTACAGCAATGGGGGCTGCATATGTTCCGCCTTCCGACTCCTCCCAGTGTGAACCCCAATACTGGCTCTGCTCCTTGGGTCCCAGAACTTCCCTAAAGCTATTGGGTGCTGATCCAGAGATGGAACTGTCCAAGAGCCAGGGAATCCTTTACATTGTATCCTTTCTAAGTCTGAACCTTCCTCTTCCCGTAGTGAGGATGGGATCTGATTTGTAGGAAAGTCTGTAGTAACGCTGGGCATGCAGAAAGGTTCACTAGTTTCCCTGATACCAAGGAGGAAAATTGGGAGGTTGGTACCCAAGAAAAGCTAGAACTGAGACAAATGGTTTAGTCTCTCTAGCTCCTGTCTTTAAGGGTTATTATGAAACTCAAATGAGGCAACATACATTTCTTTTAGAAAATGTTTTCCGAACCTCCAGGCTGTTGTAAGCGCATCATCCCTATACTTCCTCCCTGAGTCCCTGTCCCTGATGTTAACATGTGGCCTCTATTTGTTGCTCTCGTTAGTGATGACAGGTGTAGATGTTGTCCCCTAATTAGATGTGCTTACTCCTGGAGAGCAAAGCTTGTGGGCCTCACTCGCTCTCTGGTGACTACAAGGGCCAGTATGGGGCCAGCACACAGATCTCAGTGTGTGTAAGGAAAGAAGCCAGAACCACACTTAGGTGGTGTGTTTCACACACAACTTATTATATAGGGCCTCCTGTGGGGACTGGAGCATCGCCAAAGATAGTAGGAGAACTCAGGAGACAAGAGCAACATTGAGTAAGAGGCCACCAAGTCTTCCAATTACTTACACATTTAGGGGATGATATCTTTTTAAGAGAAGCCAGTGGATTCTAATATGTAAATTTCAGGATAAATTCAATAAAGAAAAGCAAAATGTGACCATTATCGAACCCATCTTGGAAGAAAAGTATTTCAGGAAACGAAATCCATCGTCAGCCTTGGAAGATGTACAGATCTGGTGTGCAGAGGTGATCAGGATCAGCCTGTGTGCCGTGGTCCCGTCCCCCAGACAGCCTGCTGGGTGATGAAAGACAGGTGTTATAGCAGAGTCCAAATGCAATCGATGCTCTTGGTAGCCACACGGCAGATCTCCAGTCAGCTAAGGCAGTTTTCATTGCCAAACAACCTTCCTAGGCTTCTGTGTTCGTCTCCTTTTATCCTGACAAGGTATGGAGCCTTCTTCCTACTTTATAGGTGAGGGAACTAGAGCCCAGAGGACGGATTTTCTTCTCCAAAGTCAGATGGGCCGATGGCATTGCGGCCATCTACAAGCCCGGGCTTCTGTTATCTGCACCTTCTGTTAATTATTCTTGTTCTTCGAGCTTGCTAATTAAATGATTTCAGTGTTAGAGATTTTTGTCTATTTTTTCCAAGAGTCAGAATTAGACATCTCTGGATTCTGTCAAGGTTAACTAGGAAATCTAATTAAAATGAAGCTAGTTCTAGAGTCCAGCTTTAAAAACAAGACAGCTAAAGTGGAGTAGGCAACTTTTGAACCAGGGGCCTGCCTCAGGGTGTCAGCCTTTCTTCTAAATGTTCAGGTGTTGAAGTTTCTTCCTTCTTGCTGAGGAAGGGTACTGCCCCCTAAGGACAAGCACTGAAGAGAGTATTGCACTGTAGTGAGGGGGGCGAAGAAGCAGGGAGGGAGGGAGGGAGAAAGAGAGAGGTGTGTGCGCGCATTGCAGGTGGCAGGTAACATTTTATCCCTAGCTCTGCCCCTAATTACATAATTGCTCTAAGCATGCAACTTAACCTGCTTGGGTCTGCTTCCAACTCTCTGAGATGGGGGAGCGGGCAAGGGTACCACCTGCCTGCTCTCCACACATGGCTGCAAGGATATAATCAGGCAGCCTGTCTGTCGCTGACTGGAAGCCCTCTCAGGGCCTATGTAGGCTCCAGCTTTAAGACCTTGGAGAAATGGCATACTATGTTCTGAGCCTCAGTTTCCCTATCTGTAAATTGCACAATGTCTACCAAGCTATGTCAGAGAGAAGACTCTAATGGGGCAATATGTACAGCTCTTGTGCAGTGGCCAAACACACGCTGTATTAGTGAGTGTGTGTATGCTTGGAAGAGCATGGCCCAACTCAGATCTCTAATGCCAAATAGAACCCCAAGTCTAGGTAGCCTGTTCTGCATGGCTCTTCCTCAGCCACGGAGCCTCTTCTTCTCCAAGGGAGGAGTCTTGACACAGTGAGGGGCTTTGTCCATGAAGGTATTGCTGCTAACGCATAGTCTGTGTTGATTGCTCCACCCAGCCTGCTGCTCTAGCTGTGTCTAATGACTCCGTCATGTGTTTGACCCTGGAGTCAGGAAGTGTGATGGCTGATGCTGAAGAGGTGAACTCAGGCTCTCCTCCCTGGATCTCATGACCCAGCCCTGTGGTGTTCCACTGTAGGCATACCCCCTGCCTGCCTGCCTTTGTGATGCCCAAAGCCTGTGCACCCTTAACATGCCCCGTTCCCATGAGCTCGGGATGAAGATGCAAAATCTAAGGACCAGTTTCTGCCCTTAAAGTCCGGTAGAAGATGCAAAATCTTCTGAAGGGCAGGTTCTGAGAGAATGAGAGGGATGGGGTGTGGGATTCCTGAAAGCCAGAAGTCAGGGAGCGGGGAAGAGGAAAGGGATAGGCAAGGGAAACAGAAAGGGAAGCAAGGACAAGAACATCCAACTCCTTCATTTCACGATTTCTCACAAGGTTCTGCCCGACCATCCGGAGTGTGGCATGGCTCTTTCCTGCAGCCTGGTATCCAGTGGGTAATCCATCCCAGGAGCTGGATGGTCTGTGTCTACAAAAGTCAAAACAGGGCTTCTGTCGCAAATCTACAGCAGGGGTAGGAGGCATGCCAACACTACAGGAATCCCCAAGTAGCCATTTTTGGTCCAGATCATGAGAAGCTCAAAGCCAAACAAGAGGGAAGCAAGCCCCTGGGTTTGGCAATTGTAGAAGGTAAGATAGAGTGAGCCAGCCCAGAGCTGATGGGATGAAGGCCTTGAAAGCTACAAAGCATGTTGGATATCTTCTACAGAAACAAAAGCCAAATTAATCTCTTTAGGAAACAAGTGATTATCGGTTATTTATAGAAACACAAGAAAACACAGATAATCACTTGGCAGACCAGGGAGGGTGAGGGTGGGGATCCCTAACTGTGCTACCCTGCGACTCTCACTAATGGCTAAGCACCTAGGTTCTGGGGTAGCCCTGCCCAGGGCAGTGCCCACTGCTCCACTTACCAGCCAGCAGGCACAAGTGAATTGTTTAGCTTCTGTGACCTGTTTTTTTTCATCTGATATTAGGGATGTTAATAATGTCTGTTCTCACAGCACACCGTGACATGTAAAGATGCTAACATGGTATCGCCTGAAATAGTAGCTGAATTATACCAAACACTGTAACTGTGATATTGTGACCATCATAAGTGTGTTGGCTACTTAGCGTATTTCTAGCCGTCCCTTTGTGTGCCATGTGTAAAGTGTTATGTGTGAGGCATATGTGCTCCTAAGGACATGGTTGCCCTACACTGCTGATAGGTCACTGATAGGGTACAAAATGAGGAGATGCTAAGCACCTTCATCGTCATCGAAGCTTACAGAGTTAGCAAGTGGAGAAGTTAAGGGTTCTGGCACAGATATTCTGACTTTTAAACTCACCTGTGTTAGTATTGATATGGATTTCCTAAGAATTCCAGTTTCTTTAGGGCCTCTGGAAAGAGGCAGGTTTGGGTGTGGGTGTGGGTCTTCCTGCCCTACCCTTCAACAGAGAGGAAAACAAGCAGGCATCAGTCTGGTACCACAGGCCAGCAGGGAGTGCACCTTACACTATGCCCCTTGGAGGCATACACTTTGGGGCAAACTGAGGCGTGTCTCCTGAGTTCTCTGTGGGCTTTCCTGGCAATCTCAGCCTCTGCTCTGGCATCTCTCTCGGATCTGAAATGGGAGCTCAGGTCCTTGGCTGGCTTTCACTTTCACTGAGTGCACCTTACCTGGAAAAAAGAGAACTTTGCTCTCAAGGGCTCTTGGCAGCACCGTGTATGGCCAACACCGTGCATGGCTCTGCCCTTCCCTCTTCACCTTCCCTTTCCATCGATGCCCTTGACCCCTGTCCCCAAGGTCTGTTAATTAATCTAATCATCAAGTCTTTGTTGAAACCCTACCCACATGAAGACCAGTTCTGGCCCTTATAGGGGTGTAGGAGAAGGACGCCATTTGAGAAGATAATGACAGATACAGAAGCAAAGCCAATAATGAAAAGCAGCTTCTTGTAGCTATACTGGGCTGAGACTGGTTGAGTGGGAGAGCTGGCATTACAGTGGATAGGGGGATGCAGCCAGGAGTGTGATAGGATGGCAGTGACATCCGAGAGACTAACCCCTTGGTTCTCTATTTAGGAGCAGCTCGGAGCTGAGGAAGGAGAAATCCCGAGATGCCGCCAGGTGCCGGCGCAGCAAGGAGACCGAGGTCTTCTATGAACTGGCTCATGAGTTACCCCTGCCTCACAGTGTGAGCGCCCACCTGGACAAAGCCTCCATCATGCGGCTAGCTATCAGTTTCCTGAGAACACACAAGCTCCTGTCCTCAGGTAAGGCTGGCAGGTGCTGCCCCAGGCTGGCATGTCCCTGAGCCCAGAGGGCAACCACTGGGAGTCAGCCCATTTGCTCTGTTCTTCCACCATCTGGGTTCTGGGGTTCCGGGGCTTGAACTCAGGTTGTCAGGCTTGGTAGCAAGTGCCTCCACATACTGCACCACCTTGCTTGGCCCTGTCCCTTCATTTTAGCCAACTACTCTCTGGCAATGGTCTTATCGTGAGTACACCCAGGGGAAGTGGTCAAGGATAGGCCCAAGCAAGGGTGTGAGCACCCAGAAGCAAGAGAGAGAAAGGGGCTGGATGAGCAGACAAGAGCTTCTGCTGGAAGGCGGGCTCTGCCACACATAGGTGTGAACACTGATGCACACCATGTTAGCTCTGCAGGAAGCCTTCTGTCCTTGCCTTCCAGCCACACCCCTAGGACATCAGAGAAGATGTGTAGAATCCATCTATGCCCTCCTTCTAGCCCGTTAGGTAGGCCACACGATCGCTCAAAACCATGGTTTCCTTACGTATAAACGGGAACTGTTCATGGGGCTTAGCTGCATCCTTTTCTGCTGGGATAACCCCTTGAGAGACGACAGCTTCAGGCATCACCCATCCTCAGCCTTTGCCTAGCATCTCTTTTCATTAAAAAAAAAAAAAAAAAATTTTTTTTTTTCTTCCTTCCTCAGAGATACAGTCTTCAAAAACCGTTTCCTGTTAGGCCTTACCAGGAAGAGGCAGCCGGGATTTCCACTTTTGGATCCTAGGCCTAGTACTGTCAGATTGATCAGCTCTGAAGAAACTGGGCAGCGTGTAGTAGCGAGGCTGGCGCTCCTGATGGAGAGGTGTCTGAGGGCATGAGTGGAGGAGGAGGGCAGATTCTGTGGCTTGCCTCCAGCTTCCCTAAGCGAGTGTGGTGCACTCTGGAGATGGACTCCCTCTGCCGTCCTGTGAGGACATGGCTATTCTGGGAAAGAGCCCCCCGTGCAGAGAGGATCCAGTGTGAGGAGGGAAATCAGACTGGCCTGTGCTATTCTGGGCCCCGTGCACAGGAAGGATATTGTGGGAAAGACCTTCAGAGGGGAGAATGACTGCTCAGGGACCCCACCCCGACCCCCATCCCCACCCCCACCCCGAGGCTGCAGGCTAAGCCTGTGCTGCAAGGCTGGGGTGACTGTGCTGTCACAGAAATGGAGAAGCAAGGGAGAAGATGCTGCATAGACAGACAGACAGACAGACAGACAGACAGACAGACAGACAGACAGACAGCAGGGTAAGAAGAAGCACTCAGCTGCAGGTACAAATGGCAGAGGGAAACACAGGCCAAGGCCCCCCTTGAAGCCTGGACTGCCAAATAAAAAGGCGGACCCCTGCCTTCCTTCCTTTTACAGAGGTCTGTCCCCTTGGAGAAGTGAGGCCGACAGACAGATAGGTGGTCTGTAGGCTTCTGCAAAGCGCGTCGGGCAAAACGTGTTGATAAGGGCCATGGAGCTGGAGACCAACAAGGGCGAGCCATGAGCAGTGGGTGGACAGGAGGCTCTCAGAGTCCTGTCTGCGCCCTGCTCTTGTAGCAGGAACACATTGTCTATGCTCGCCCACACAGAAGCCTGCGTGTCCTCCTCGGTGCTTGCGAGGTTGATTTGCAGAGGCTCGTTCGGGTAGGATTGGATCTTCTGAGCGTATCTGCCCTCGTGTGTCCCCGTGCAGCCCCTCCCACACTCCGTGTACTACATGAAGCCACAGAGAGAGGACCAGACATCACACGTCCCAGCTCAGGAGCTCTGAGTGTTGAGAACAAGGGCTGCCCGAGCACGGACATGGCAGAAGCCTTGGCACATGAGCTCTAGGCCTCTCTGTCCCAAAGAAAGAAAATGATAAAAAGTTTCGACTTCTAGCCCTGGTGTCCTTGAAGGAGGAGTGCTCATGAGTGCCACCAGGAAAGGCGACGGTGACTTCGCCTTCCTTGTCTCTACTGCTTTCTCAGAGGCTCCTACGAGGCATTCTCTGGACCAGGTGTAGAAACTGTCTTCAGAAGTAGAATGTAAAAACAACCTTTTTCCTCCCCGTCCTCCCTTTTGTTTTAGTGTGTGCCTGTGTGCACTTTTGCAGGGGACAGAGGAGAACTTGGGGTCTTGCTCTGTTACTTCATTTCTTTCAGACAGGGCCTCTCGCACAGCCTGAAGCTCACCGTTTTGGCTCAGTCGACTGGCCAGCAAACTCCCAGGGTCTCCCTATGTCTGCCAGTCAACACTGGGGTTATGAGCACACATAGCCAAGTCTAGCTTTCCCACATGGTCCTCTTTTTCTTTTCTTTTTAAATAATTGTCTTAAAATTTTACTTATTTTTACCATATTTTTTCAGACTATAAGATGCACCTGACCATAAGACATACCCAGTTTTTAGAACAGTAAAACAAGAAAAACAGTAAAAAAAAAAAAAAAAAAAACCAGCAATCGGACCATAAGACGCACACCCCTCCCAAAGTGGGGGGGGGGCGGGGATTAGGGTGCGTATTATGGCCCGAAAAATATGGCATATGTGTTGGTGTGTATGGGGGATCAGAGGCAACTTTGGGGAGCTGGTTCTCTCTCCCCACCACGGGTTCTAAGGATCCAGCTTATGTCAGGCTTGCACAGCAAGCCTTGTCAACTGAATCATAGGTTCTCATGTTTTTTTTTTCCTCCTGCGAGGTGAAAAGATTATAGGATTTTTGAATAGATATCCCCCTGCACTCAGAATATTGGCTTGGCAGTCATCTCCCCTTGCAACTTTGTACAGTTTTCTCTCACTGGGCCTTAGATAGTCACCTGGAACATTGTTGGATGAAATGAAAGACCTTTGTCTCTAGCCTAATGTGCAAGCTAAAGCTCAGAAATAATTCTAGCAAAATGCATTGATCTTTTGGAGAGACGGTATAAAAGAAAAGCCAGAGTGAATCGTAACGTCCTTGGACTAGTATTTCAGTTCCAGTGTTCCAGTGTTACCACATCCACTTTCCCAAGTCAAAACAAACCAGAGGCTCGTTACTTAAGCAAGTTGAGGTTGTCTGCCTCAGAGTTCAAACAGCTAAAAAATACCAGGTTTGGCATTAGGAGGGCTTCTTCTTTGCTTAGAAACACGCTTCCCTTTGATTTTCACAGTAGGCTGTTGTGTGTGGGAATGTTGGAAAGGAAGCCTCAGCACTGAGAAATCCAGGCTGCGAGTCGGGGCCACAGCTGAGATCTGTATCACAGGAAGCTAACTGGAACAATAGTTTTATGGTCCTCGCTTCCACACTGCGCTGAGGACAGAACACGTTCTGGCGGGGACATGAGTGGAAACATCACTTGATTGTCTTAAATCCTCTTTCAAGATGAGTCCTGCACTCTGCGACCCAAGGGGTGTGACTGCTGCATTTTGAGAGCTTTAGACCACAGCAAATGTGCAAAATGTCCTTTTTGCTCTAATTTTGATTTGAGGCTTCCCCAGACTTGTGCTTGGTTTAAAAAAAAAATCTCTTTACTGCAGAGTTGGAGGTCAGCACAAGGCAGGCTTCCAGACATAAATGTCATGTTTATTTTTGCTTATTTTGATTGGATTTATTTCTGTTTGATTCCTGGCATTACCTAGTGAAGACACATAGTCTTCAGGAGATGATTCTCTGATCCCCAGTCTGGGGAAGGAAAGACATTAAAGCCCAAGACATGTGGCTTTAAAGTTCTCACTGTGACCTTTCCATCAGAAAAGTGGGACAAAGGGGACAAAAATTATGGCAGCAGATGTAGTTTCTGTGCCCTCTTGTGCCTTGTGGTGAGACATATTTCCCCTGGTTTTCATCCCAGTTTTTTACTGTCCCACTCCTGTGCCCCACCTATATTCCAAATCAAGGCCCTTCTCTGCCCTGTTTGGAAGGAAGCCAGGAAGATGATTCATGCCAGGATGTTAATGGCTGGGAGAAGCCAGTAGTCCCTTCAAGAAACACTAACCTTGGTCACCTCATTCTCCCAAAGCAAAACATTTGCTCAGTAGATAGATAGCAGCTGATGGTAACCCTGCATGGCATTTTATGAAGGCTAACACACAGAGGGAGGATGGGCTGAGCAGATGTGGAAAGAACACAATAAAAATCTCCAGTGGTGGACTTCTGGGGCACACTGGGACTCCATCCAGATCAGGGGAGATCCGTCCGTCTGCTGAAAGTATGAAATAGCCCCAGCCTGCCCACAGTCGGGTAGACATGCAGTAAATGGCCCATACTCATTTCCTCGTGGCCCCGTGGCCTCATGGCCCCGTGGCCCGTGTGGACTCGCTTTGCTGTCAGTCTATCTGAAGGGCGTGAGCACTGTGGTAGTGGAAGGACCCTGCAGAGATAACCTAGCACCAAGCACTCTTGAAGCAGGAAGTCTGTTAGGAACAGTGTAGCGATTCCAGGATTTCTCCTCGAAGAAGGACACGTTGAGAAGGACAGACTTGGTGCAATACGAATGCGGCAGGCACCCTGGCCAACCTCAGTGCTGGCACAGCCTGGTCTCAGAGAGCCAGTCAGAAAGAAGCTGCCTGCCCTGCCACCTGCCAGTTTACCAGAGACGACTGGCTCCGACCATCCTGGTGTGCCACCTAACATAGGCGGCGCTGCCTGAAGGAAATGAGCAGTGCTCCGGAAAAGGTGCTCCGAAGCCCTCTCAGCTGCACATATCCTGGCTGGGGGAGTCATCAAAGCCTGTTTACTGGGGCTATTTTTAGCATTAAAGAATCTGGTCCTGCTCCCTTGCCAGCCATGCTCCTTCTCAGAGGAGGCGGCTGGCTACGCCACAGTCCTCCTTTGAGATTTGAACCCTGGCGGGTCTTGGGAGGCAAATGGCCAGGAGGTTGGACCAGAGATAATTAGAAGACCCAACCAGGATCTTAGTGAGCAGCTACCTTATTTTGTACCAGCGCCTTGCTCTCCATCATCACCCACATCCCGGGAAGGGCTCAGACTCGCAGACCCCGCGTGTCAACTCCTCAAGTGGTGGGATTGTTTTCATCCTTTCCGGCTCTCTGCAGGACAGGCCTAAGCAGCTGGCTAGCTAGTGGCTGGGGAGCCAGCGCTTGGTCCAGCCAAGGGCAGACACAGAGGGAAAGCCTAGTAAGGATAGTGGGTGAGAACTTCTTTCCCCACGCCCAGTGCAGGGTCAGATACTTGTATCTAGGGGGAGGCTTGATGTGGACAGCTGTGAGGCATAGCAACCTCACTTTTTAGCGGAGGCTCTGGGCTCTGGGGGCAGCAGAGGGATGTCGGCCTCCCTTGTCCAGGCCGGGAGCGACCTGGCCAAGTGCCTTCATAGACTCCCAGCAGGATACGCGGGTGATGCAGGAGCAATAGTTCCACTGGAGGAAGAGACCACGCCCGAGTCTAGCTGCCCCAGGGTCCCAGGGAAGGAGAAGAGCTGCTGACATCTTCGACCTTGTAGTCACTGTGACTTCAGACCCAAGATGTTCTGTTTCTCATCTTGGTCCCGGAACACCCTCTCGCTCCTTCCCTCCAAAGGCCAGCAACCTGCCAGGGTAGCCAATTTCGCCACCTCCTGGAAGACAGTGGGGCTGGACGCTGTGGAAAGCTGCTTGCCTGTGCTAGGCCAGTCAAAAACAGGAAACTTTAAGCAGAATTATTTTCTCCAAGCCTAGTTAACCAAAAAAAGGTTGTCCTGGGGTTATTCCAGATTTTGAAGTCAGTGTTACCACTGAGATCAAAGAAGCTGAAGAGAAAATAACAACTCAGTAGGCCTCAGAGCTGTGGCCTCTGCTTGTCTGCAGAAAGTGACCACCTCGCTGGTGTAACCCAAATGCAGCTGAAACCCTGACCTTGCCCGTTCCCAGACTGGCTGGTTTTCCCTACATGGGGGACCGTAGTGTAACCTGGAGGTGAGATAATGTCTTCAGCATGTGGTCCCTGGAGCAGCAGCTTTGACACACTGTGTTGCCAAAGTAGTGCTTTGAGATGGCACATTTCTGCCCACGGCTGGAAGAGGGGTCCTTTAGAGCACCGAGCCTTCTTTACGTGCCCAGTCTCTGATACTGGGACATGGGTCCTCTGCCACCAGGTGGGCTCCTTGTGGTCCTAGGAGGAACCCCGCCCCGTGTATCCTGGAGTGGCGAGCCAATCTTGCACAGCCGCTGACAAGCCTGTCTTTCTAGCCTGGTGTGAACTCTGTTTACGGGGCTCCTCCATCCTGCCTCTTTGGAAAGAGTTGTCTCTCTCTGCACCCCTAGTTGGGTGCCCGCTGTAATGTGTGCGAGTGCTCGCTTAGCTTCGTGAGGCTGTGTGCTATGAGTTCTCCACCTTGACTCGGAACAACTTGAGAATAGCAACAGTGTCTTAGAGGGAGCAGCAGACGGGGCAAAGAGTTCCCAGGTGTTGACAGCATTTTAAGTGTTTACATGCTCGATCTTTACTGTTCAAATCACACTATTCCACTTGCTGATGAGGAAACAGTTGTTACCCAAAGTCATAACCAAGTGGGAGGCAGATCTAGGAGTAGATCAGTGTTTGGATTTGACTCAAAAGCCTGTAAGATGGTTGTCGGTGGCCATTGCATTCAGCCCTGGGGCTTGCGAACTGTCTAGACGTCACAACTTTTGACAATGGTTTTACTCTTGTACGTCTAGCTCCGTAGAATCAGAACAGGAAAAGTAGCCACCTCGTGAGTCATTGTAGAGTCAATATAGAAGGTTCAGTGCAGCGTCTGTGGTTATTTCTCCATATATGCTAGCAGCTAAGCTATCTGCCGCTGTTACTGCTGCTATGGTAATTAGCGTTCTATCTCTAGCCTCTGTCACTACCATTACTACTGCTGTCACAAGTACTGTTACCACAAAACCCATGCTAGGCCCAAATCATTGCCAATGTGTCCTGGGTGTTTCACTTAGTGTCCACTCATTAGGCATGTGGCAAGCACTTCAGTAGTCGGCAGTATGCATTTCCCAGGAAGCCCACCCTGTGCCCTAGAGCCGTGCCTGGCAGCCCCCTATCTTTCCTTCAGTCGTGTGTGACCCTCACACGTGTCGTCCATCCCTTCCCTTTCCAGTCTGCTCTGAAAACGAATCGGAAGCTGAGGCTGACCAGCAGATGGACAACTTGTACCTGAAAGCCTTGGAGGGTTTCATTGCTGTGGTGACCCAAGATGGTGACATGATCTTTCTGTCGGAGAACATCAGCAAGTTCATGGGACTTACCCAGGTGCCACCCTCCTCTGCCTCTTTACAAAGGAAAAAAAAAAAAAAGGCCTCATTTGGGAGATTGAAACTAATGGGAGGTCCTAGCCAGCATCTCCCAGAGCCTGAGAAACATGTTCCTAATGGCATGGGGCTTGACATTGCTTGTGGCTATCCTGGCAGATCTCTTCTAGCTAGAGTGACATGGCATCCCTTATGAATCAAGTCCTTGTCATCATTAATAGTGCCCTGTTACAACTGTAAATCCATGTACCTAATACTGGCCAGGCACTGTCGGTGACCACCCGATTTATCACCCTCCCAGTCTCCGAATCCAGATGTATCCCAGCTTCCTCCTGGAGTCCAACTTCATTGTTAGGAGTAACAACGTCTGTCTTGCTTTTGAAACAGGTGGAGCTAACAGGACACAGTATCTTTGACTTCACTCACCCTTGTGACCACGAGGAAATCCGTGAGAACCTGACTCTCAAAAATGGTAAAGCGTTCATCCATTCTTCTATGTTTACATTCTCCTCATGATCCCATCCCTGAAGCCCTACACAAATAGGTCACATGGATTGTTATGATGCCAGGGGCTGTGCAGCCTTTGAGATGAGCTTACGCGACCCAGCACTTAGAATGGCTGGCTCCTAATGGTCACCCATGGTCCTGATGTCACCCTACCAGGGTGCTCCTTCTCCTAGCAGGTTTCATCACCTGAGATCAATCAATCATCTCTGCCGAGTGACACCACCCAAACCAATAACTTCATCTATGCCAGATTATTTATGGGAACTGCCACAGGTATCTTCCGTCATAAATCAAGCCACCCAACGCACAGGCTTAAGCAACCTCCCAAGTTTCTGTGGGCTCTGTGGGCAGGTCTCTTGCTCTATGTGACATCAGCCGGATTATAGTCATCTGGGCCTGGACTGGGCTGAAGGGATCAAAATGGCTCACCTGTGGCTTGTATCTGGGAAAGGGGGACCACAGCTGTCACTCTGTGGAGCCTCACAGTAGCCTTCTTCACCTGGCAGCTCAGGACCACTGATCTCCCTTCTCCCTACAAAGTACAACAGTAGGAGCTAGCAGACATGCCCAGGTCTGAGGCCTGAATCTGGGACATTACCACTTTCACACCAATTTTTCTGGGCAATGCGAGGTTCAAGCCTGCCCTAGCTGGGTGGGTGTCCAGGAGGCATGGCCCTTAGGATCACTGCTAAAGAGTAGCTATTACAGGAGCTTGGAGATCTTCAGGAGAGCGAACACTCTGGGGCTGGAGAGATGACTCAGTGGTTAAGAGCACAGGCTGCTCTCCCAGAGGACTTATGTCTGCCTCCTGGCTCTCATGACCAGTGATGACGGGTCACAATCGTCTGCAACTCCAGCCTCAGGAGATCCAGGGCCCTCTTCTGGCCTGTGCACATTTGTGCACACGCAGATAAAAATACAGTAAATCTTACAAAACCAAACAGAAGGAGCCACGGTGGTAGGTAACAGTGGCTCCAGTGACTGATAAGGTCCTCTCTGAACTTGCGACCCTACTGCGAGTCTGGACAGACTGTCCACATGAAAACATCTTTTACATCTCTCATCTGTCACTGCTGTGGGGTGTGTGCTCATCCAACCTGAATAACAAAGGCAGTGGTACCACGCCTGCCTGCCAGGTTTTCTCATTGCCATTCATGCTGCAAAAGCTGAGGCTGTGTCGCCTTACCTCTCCTGTTGGTACAGAGGACTGTAATCCACACTTGAACTTACAAAGCTTTGTAAAATTGTAACCACCTCCCTTTCCAACACCGCCCTGACTTCTCACCTGGGTCACTGCAATTCTATCTGAAGGCCTTGGGCAACTGGCCCCCGTGGTACACAGGCTGGGACCACCGTGAGTGTGTCTTGCCTATGGGGCTGAGAAACTCTTGGCTGTGTAGACTGATTGATTCTTTTTGGTGAAGGGGCTATGATATTGTTGGAAGCCCTTTCTTTCTTTCTCTCTCTGTCTCTCTGTGTCTGTCTCTCTGTCTGTCTCTGTCTCTGTCTCTCTCTCTGTTTCTCTCTGTCTCTGTCTCTGTCTCTCTCTCCCTCTCTGTCTTTCTCTCTCTCTCTCCTTCCTTCCCTTCTCTCCCCCGCCTCATCTCTTTTTGAAATAGGGTCTTACGATGTAGCCCAGGCTGGCCTTGAACTTGCATTCCTCCCTCCCAAAGTCCTGAGATTACAGACATTCACCACCATACCTGGGGTCCAGAAAAAGCACTTGCTAAGAGGTGTCCCTCATTTCTTTTCTACTTGAGAACTTTCTGGTTGCTGGGTTCTTGGTCCCAGCTCAGCTCCTGGCTCAAATCTCTGTCTGTTTCCGTGAGCTGAACTAAGTGTCTCTCTCCTGTGCTGCTCAAAGCCTTTTCAAATCGATGGCAAAGGCGAGGCTGAGTTGTACTATTTTCTAGCTCTCAAGTGCCCTGGCTCACAGCTACAAGCCTCCTCCTTATCTGAGTAAAACTTAGGTCTTTTGGTTCATGAGTGGAGATTTGGGATCCAACAAACTCAGTGAATCTCGCGGAAGGTTCCAGTCTGTGTAGACCCATTATCTAAGAGCAGAGTGGCGGAGTAGATTCCCGGAGGAAGGAAAGGTGGGGCGACAGGCTGTGGGGTGCTTGGATGGTGAGGTAGAAGGCCTCCAACTTTGTCCTGTTGAAGACGTTTATGCTGAGGTGACACCATCCAATGTCAGAGACTCTGGAGTTGGCAAGTTAGGAGCCCACAACAGCAACAACCCAGACAACCGGTCACAAGTAAATCTCCAGCCCCCTCATTCCTAACTCCTGGGGTGCGGGGGAGGGGGGCTCTCCCTGAACAGCTATAGCTCATCAAAATCAAACCCCACCTAAAATCTAAAATTATGTGGATTCCCCCCCAAAATATTTCAGTTCACTTCAAGGATGCCCGTCCTTCTGATACACGCCTCTTCTTGACTGTGTCAGTCAAATAAAGCAAGGGTCCTCCAGGGTGTGGGCCCAGGGGCTGGCAGCCTCTCGTAGGAAGAGCAGTGTGACTGTCTGCTGCAGGGTGCTGGCCTTTGGAGGACAAGAATGGACACAGACACAGTTTAGACACCGCTGGCCTCCATTTACTACCCTGCATAGCAAGAACCAGAGGAAGTGGGCAGGCTTGGGAGATGCTGGGAAGGAGAGGAGCTGTGTGCCCTTTGACCTAGTGATTTCCTTAATCCTGTGTGAAAGGTGATCTAATGGCTCTTTGTCAAGAACATCTCTAAGATGGACTTGTCCACCCAGTTCCAGTTAAAAACGAGGGGTGTGTGTGTGTGTGTGTGTGTGTGTGTGTGTGTGTGTGTGTGTGTGTGTGTGT
>OU015742.1:97548063-97564297 GCA_907169655.1 Acomys percivali
AAAGAAAGAAAGAAAGAAAGAAAGAAAGAAAGAAAGAAAGAAAGAAACCAGAAGAGATTTTCAAGAGGGTAAGATGTGCTAAGACACAGGATCGTGATTGGCATGACTATGAAAGAGGCTGTTTCTCTACCATGCTGGACTGAGGAATAGGAAGGTAGCCCATGAGCTGACCAGGAGCCATAGGGAGACTGTCTACAAGGGAGCCTGGATCTTCTCTCACAGAACCCCTGAAGACATTGCCTGGAGGCAGCACCGAGTAGCCTAACTAGCCCAGTACCTAAGTGCTGGGCATCAGTAGCTCGGGGAAGAGGAGGTTTCTAAACATTTGTGTCGCCGATGAGGCAAGCAAGTCCATTTGATCCTTAGCACAAACAGCAGCAGCATCCTGGACAGTTGACAAGGACAGTGATGAACATGCGGTTATTGTCAATACTGCCTTTTGCAGAAGAGGAAACCACACCAGGATTGTTCCTTCCCCAAAGTCCCCAGACTTCCTGAGCCTCCTGTTGTACCGCTCTGCGGTCCTCTGTGACCTCGGCACTTCTGGGCTGGAGCTCCGAGCAATGAATTCCCAAAGGACGGAAATCCAGTGGACAGCTTAAAAAGCTAGCAGATGTCTCTAAAGTCAGCAGGCATTAGTGCAAAGGAGCTCTTGGTCATCTTTTTATCAAAAATGGAAGATGCACTCAGCAATGAGAAAGAGGATTGTCTAGGGTGTGGGACAGCCCACTCCCGTCCCCAGTGTTTTTAGACAGTGATGGCACTTGGAAAATGAAAGCTTAGAATGATCTAGAAGAGGAAAGAAACTCTAAGCCGCCAGTCTCACTGGGTAGTTGAAAGGCAAGCTTAAAGACTTTGCAGTGGTTGATGAGGAGGCTACTGGCCCTGAATTCCAGGCCTTTCTTTACTCCAGCTGTAAAGCGCAGTCATTGTCTCACAAGGTCTCTGGCCCCTGAAGTAGTAGTCCTAAGAGTTGACTTTGAAAGTTCAAGGGTCAAAATTAAAAACAAAACAAAAACATAAACAAAAACCTCAGCTAGGTCTTTTGGCACAATAGTGAGCCGGTTATTCAGGAGTCTAAGGCAGAAGAACTGCTCAATTTAAGGTCTGGCTGGGTTTCAGAGTGAATTTGAGGACACCCTGGCCAATTACTGAGACCTTGTATCAAAATAAAGACAGAAAGGGTTGGAGCTGCAGCTCCAAGCAACAGCACTTGCCGAGCCTGTGTGAGGCCTGCTGTTCATCCGTCACAGTCGGGGAGGGTGACAGGTCCGTGTCATGCCTTTCTCCGAGATGAACTCTAACCCCTACCACCTACACTGGGTGAAGCCTGTGAAGAAAGTAGGCTGTTCTTTCTGGTTGTCCTCAACTGAGCTGTCTGGGATTCCTACAGCAAGGGTTTTTGACAAGCCATCGCAAAGCTGTGGCATGGGTCACTCCCATACTGGACAGGTTTTCCTTCAATCTGCTTGTTCCTCTTTTTAAAACGAAGAATTGGCCGAAATGGTCTCCAGCCCCAGTCCCTGTTCACTCTTCCTGGTCATCAGTGCCTAACTGGCAGCTCTGTCCATCCTCCTCCCCCTGACAGGCGACACTTCCTGTGGGACCTAAGTGTGTGCTGCACACTGCTCCCGTTCCTCTCTCATCTCTGGCTCCTTTCTTCCCTAGTGTGCACCAAGGGGCAGGTGGTGTCTGGCCAGTACCGGATGCTAGCCAAACATGGAGGATACGTGTGGCTGGAGACCCAGGGGACGGTCATCTACAATCCCCGCAACCTGCAGCCCCAGTGTATCATGTGTGTCAACTATGTCCTCAGGTGAGTCGCGGAGGGAGTGGACACCCTCTCGGGACCCTCGGCCGTGCCTCCACGCGCTGTCTGTGGTGTGTGCCCTTCTAAGTGAGAGGATTTTACATGGTGATCTTAGGAATCATGTTCTAGAGATTTCTTTTCCTCCTTCCTCTTTCTCCGTTATGCTGTCATGCCTCTGACTGGGGCTGAGTGGGAGCAGACTGCATACAGCAGTTGCTTAATATTGTGTGAATGGGAGACAAGGGAGCTGCTCGAGTGTTTTCTGTGGTTGCTGGGGGGGGGGCCGGATGGGGGGACGTGGATGATGTGCCTTCCCTCCTCCACGCCTGGGAGGAACGCAAGAGGCAGTCATTGCTCACTGGAAGGAGAGTGACACAGGCCTCCAGGCCTCTTGCGTGCCCACAGCTCAAGCACAGGGTAGCTCTTGCAAACAGCCCGTAGGCAGAAGTTATCCTCATCATTTCAGCTTCCATGGTGATTGTGAGATTCTTTCCAAAACACCAACAGATACCCTGCCCATCTCTGGTCTGAGAGGCTTGGCTATATCAGGCCTCCGACATGTCTGGGGGAGCCAAAGGTTTTTGCTAAAAAAAAAAAAAAAAAAAAAAAAGCAGATGCCCTAAACAGTTCTCTCGCCCCATCAGTGAGATCCAGAAGAATGATGTGGTCTTCTCCATGGACCAGACTGAATCCCTGTTCAAGCCGCACCTGATGGCGGCGAACAGCATCTTTGACAGCAGCGGCGACGTGGCCGTGTCTGAGAAGAGTAACTACCTGTTCACCAAACTGAAAGAGGAGCCCGAGGAGCTGGCCCAGCTGGCCCCCACCCCAGGGGATGCCATTATTTCTCTGGATTTTGGTGGGTACTTTCCAGCGCTCGCTGAGCCCACAGAACCCTCTTGGACTGGGGGGTTGGTGCTTTTTATATCAAGCCTCCCCAGGCACAGCTTCCCCAAACCAGAGCTACACTTGGCCCTTGCCCGTGTTGTGCTACACGCTTGTTCATGGTCAGGGTGTGCGCGGCACAAAAGGGCCATAAACTCCCTGGCTGTTGAGTTATACGCCTTCCTGAAGGGCTAAAGGAGGTGGCCGGTGGGAGGGCTGCCTCCCTCTTGACTGTGAGAGTGAGTTGAGGGACAGAGGCTTCCCCTCGTGGGTCTCAAAGAGCACCCTCTAATTTAAGTGGAAGGCTAACTAGGACCAGTAGAAGAAATAATGCCAGAAACACAGTGGAGAGCAGACTGGGACCCAGGATGAAGCCCACAATGGCTGTCATTTGCCCATCTTACTGGAAGAGAATTCACTGTGGCTGAGGCAGAGTTCTCAGCTATTCCTTGACCCCTTGGACTGTCCATGGAAAGGCCTCTTCCATTTTATACCCTCCCCTAGCCCAACTGTGACTGTCCCTCTTTGCACTCACTCCCCCCCCCCCACTTTCATGTGTGCAATTGAGAGGCCATAGGAAACTCGACTCCTCAGAGAATCATAAAGGACAATAACCCTTGCAGCCCTCAGCTTCATGACGACACTAAGGCAAACGGCCCAATTCTCCTTTGGTAACTTCCTCATCTACATTCTAGAGTGTTCTGCGGGCAACAGCAGCTTCTAATAAGTTCAGTCTCTGAAAGCCAAGTGTTCTCTTTACAACGAGTCCCCATATTGCGTCATAGCTCTGGTCAAAGGCTCTTTGGTCCTAGCTGGGCTGCAGGGTACTGACGGCACCAATCCCAGGCTCCCTCTCGGGACCTTTTGTGAAACTTCAGGGCTTCTTCACCCTGAGACGAGCCCAGCCCCTGCGAATGTTCACCGAGCGTGCCTTGCCTTTGCAGGAAGCCAGAACTTTGATGAGTCCGCAGCCTACGGCAAGGCCGTTCTACCCCCAGGCCAGCCATGGGCGGCAGAGATGAGGGATCACGGTGCCCAGAGTGAGTCTGGGAGCCTGCCCGCCTTCACTGTGCCCCAGGCAGGCACCCCAGGCAACACCACGCCCAGCGCCACCAGCAGCAGCAGCTGCTCCACGGTGAGCCCTCATCCTCCAGGGGAGCACACAGGGTGGGTGGGCCCCTCATGCTCTAGTGCCAGACAACTGACAAGAAGTACTGTCCCCTTCAAGCTATTACCGTGTCCCCTAAGAACGGCTGGGACCAGAGCTGTCTGCTGACTCTTAGTGTCTGTCCCCCACCTCTCTTGACATGCTGATGCCTGAAATCACACAGAGAACCTACTTCGGTGTCTGTGTGAACCAAAGACTTCAGCCACAGAGCCCTATTGACCACAGCCTCTATCCAATTTGCGCCTCAACACACCCTAGGACAGCAGTTCTCAGCTCCCCTTAGCAGGTATCAAACGACCCTTTCGCAGAGGTCGCCTAAGACCGTCCGAAAGCACAGATATGTACATCAGAATTCGTAACAGTAGCAAATTACAGTTATGAAGTAGCAATGAAAATAATTGTATGATTGTAGGGTCTCCACACCATGAGGAACTGTGTTAAAGGGTCACAGCGTTAGGGAGGATGAGAACCGCTGAGCCAGGAAGTGATACCAGACTTCCCTTAAGGGGAGACTAAGGCTCAGGCAGCTTGCAAATAGTAGCCCCCTTGATGGCCACTGGGTGGGATGGTGCAGAATGGGCCCAGGAGCACACTTGTCTGCCCTTAGTGGGCTTCTGGGGAGGCGAGCACCATGTTCTTGACTCGGCCTGCTCTTTGGTGCCCAGCCCAGCAGCCCTGAAGACTATTACTCATCCCTGGAGGATCACCTGAAGATTGAAGTGATCGAGAAGCTCTTTGCCATGGATACAGAGGCAAAGGACCAGTGCGGCACCCAGGTAGGCCCTGTGTGGGTGATGCAGAGATCCCTGGGTGCTGAGCAAAGTTGGGGATAGTGAGCCTGTGGTCACCTCTCCTCCCACTGTTTCGTTGCTCAGTCGTGTGCTTCTGTTTTTAACTGTCAACTTTATCTCCTCATTATTTGGACAAATACCTTCACACTCGTGAAGCCAAACTTGTAAGGAGGTAATTCTTGAATCGATGCAAGATGCAATTTTAGTTCAAGGCCAGCCTGGTCTACAAATCGAGTCCAGGACAGTCAAGGCTACACAGAGAAACCCTGTCTTGAAAAAAAACAAAAAAAACAAAAAGAATAAAAAATAAAATTTTAAAAAATTTTAAAAAATAAAAATAATTTCCCTTTCAATGCTTTTCCTTTAAATCATTGACAAAGGCACTATGGAGTTGTATATTCAATGACGATTTATTGCATAGGACCACATGTTCTTGCACAAACAGTATGGAGGTTGAGGTGTGTGGTGGGGTGCACAGCTTTCCCGGGGCAATCCACACGCCCCCCCCTCCCCCCCCGTCTGCCTAAGGCTGAGTTCTCCATCCGGGCTTCCACCCTGGTCCTCAGCATGCGCCCTCACCCTCTCCTGCAAACCTTCCATTGTCTATGTGCCTCCCTTTGTCCTGTGTGTGTCTGTGGCGTTTCTTAGCACAGGCAGGCAGTCTTGCTTCACCATCGTTGTCTGGATCTGCAAAGCTGTGTCTCTTTTCATGAGTGTTCTATTGTGACAATGGGGATGATGGCGGGGGCGGGGGGGGGTGGGACCAGCTGGTGAGAATGGCAGCCCCTTTGCAGGGCCTATGCGGGCGGGGAAAGGAGCTGCCCTTTATCCCAGGAGCTCGAGTGCAGTAAGAATAGGATGAAGGGGCAGCCCATGCAACAGGCAGGAGCTTGCCTCCCTGAAGGAAATGGGCAGAGTAGGCTCTACAGCGCAGGCGTGGGAGCTCAGAGTACGCGTGAAGGGATAAATGCACGGGAAGGTTAATATCCCAACAGACAGCTTGTGCGCTCGATGGCCAGTCTGAGGGTTTCCAATAGAGGTGTTTGAATGGAAGGGTGACAATTTGAAAAGGCCTAGGCCGGACGTGGACGGGCCGGCCTGGGCGCCCCAGCTTTGCTCTGTGTCCCCCCTCCCCCCAGACGGACTTCAATGAACTGGACTTGGAGACCCTGGCACCCTACATCCCCATGGATGGGGAAGACTTCCAGCTAAGTCCCATCTGCCCAGAGGAGCCACACATGCCAGAGAGCCCCCAGGCCAACGCCCAGCACTGCTTTAGCACCATGAAAAGCATCTTCCAGCCGCTAGCTGTGGGGGCCACCCACAGCCCCTTCTTCCTGAACAAGTACCCACCGCAGCAGCTGGAGAGCAGGAGGGTGGGGCCTGAGCACCGGCCAGTGTCTTCCGTCTTCTTTGATGCTGGGGGCAAAGGCTCTCTGCCGCCATGCTGTGGCCAGGCCAGCACCCCTCTCTCTTCTATGGGGGGCAGATCCAGCACTCAGTGGCCCCCAGACCCACCATTACATTTTGGGCCCACAAAGTGGCCTGCCGGTGACCAGGACACCGAGCCCTTGGGGTCTCTGCCGTTGGGGCCATCGCAGTTGGAGCCTCCCAACATCTCACCTCACGTCTCCATGTTCAAGATGAGGTCAGTGACAAATGTCTGGCCGGAGTGGATATGCTGGGCAGGGAGGGGATAGACACATACCTACTATTGGGAGCTCTGCAACCCCACATAGGCTTCCTGCCCCACTATGTCCCCACCACCCTGCCCACTCTGCAGGCAGCTGATGCTCTACCTGGGCCTCTTCCCTGACATCTGAGAGCCAGAACCCCAGAAGAGAGGAGGAAGGGCTTGTTGAGTACCCCAAACCTGTTGTCTGTCTACATTTTGGTCACCCCAAGGGTGCTTTCCTTACCTGGGGTTCATCCTTGAGCATAGATAGGGATTTGGGTGACCATTTCTCCGTAATCCTGTGCTTTTCATCTGCCCAGGCCCCTACCCTGGAGCCTCTGTGGGATATGTACAGGTGCCACAGGCTCTATATCAATATATTGTATCAACAACAGCTCACTGGGCTTAGATCCCAGAGCTGCTGGTGTGTGATGCCTGTAGTATGTGCCCTTTGTCGCGCACCCCAGATGGTCCTCTGAGTGGGAGGCACTGACAGAAATCCCTGTAGAGTCTGAGGCCATCTAGCTGGGCAGCCACCTGTGAAGGCAGGACTGTGGGCTACCTGGATAGGGCTGAGGTAGGCAGGTGTGTGGAGGGAGTTAGGAGCGACTGACCTCTTCAGCGTCTTACCAGGCGAGCCTTGGCTGCTCTGTCCTATGGGTCTATAAGCCGCCTCAGTCATAAGTATTGGGTCCTGGTAAAGATGCCAGGCTATAGATCCCCTCATGCCTGCTCTCTACTCTTGGGCTTGGCAGGTCTGCAAAAGACTTCGGGGCTCGTGGCCCGTACATGATGAGCCCAGCCGTGCTTGCTCTCTCCAACAAGCTGAAGCTCAAGCGCCAGCTGGAATATGAGGAGCAAGCCTTCCAAGACACAAGCGGGGTAAGGCACCTCTACCATGAATGGAAACCATGGGCAGATACAGGTTGTGTGCACCTCCCTGCGCTCGTCCTACCTGCTGCGTCTGTGTGGCGCTCCCTCCCCTCCCCCCACCCCCCCACCCCTGACTTCCCACCCCCAGCCCTCTTCCTCCAGCTACACCTCACATCTGCAGGGGGACCCTCCAGGCACCAGCAGCAGTTCACATTTGATGTGGAAACGTATGAAGAGCCTTATGGGAGGGACCCGTCCTTTGATGCCTGACAAGACCATCAGTGCGAACTTGGCCCCAGGTAAGCAGACCTGCCCTGGCATGATCTGATGGAGGGCTAGAGGTTCAGGACCTGCTACCTGGGTCTTCTTAGAATGAGCTATATCCATGCCATGAGTGGGCTTCAGGTTCTGAGGTCTCTACACGACTCCTGAAAAAGAAAAAGTAGGCTGAGAGCTACCATCTGTCCTATCAGGCGGCACCACATTTCACTGTCTGGCTTGGATCTTCCAGATGAATTCGCTCAAAACTCCATGAGAGGCCTGGGCCAATCACTGAGATACCTGCCACCCCCCCAGCCGCCGTCTGCCGCGAGCCCAGGGGAGAGCACCAAGGGTGGGTACCCCCCACAATGCTACGCCTCCCAGTTCCAGGACTACAGTCCTCCAGGAGCTCAAAAAGTGTCAGGTAAGTGCTTTGGGGGACTCACACCATAGCCAGGGCCTGATGCACACAGGTGGCCTGACTGGGCAGGAAGCTGGGAGGCAGCCACTCACAGGCAGAGCCTTGGCTGGGTCTGAGGCAGCTAGGTACAGTCCACAAGGCTCTTCAGCCAGCCAGCCAGCCTGCATGAGGGTGGTAGCCAGAACCAAGCCTCCTAAGTCTTCATCCCAGGCCTGCATGGTGCCGGGCCCAGGATGTGTTTGACAGTGACTTGTTCAAAGAGCCCCTTGAAAGGTACGGGCCCCCTCAGTGAGACTCTGAGGAAGGAGAGAGGCCTCTCTGGATATTGTCCCAGAGAGTGGCCAGCAGGCTCCCCAGAGGGCGGGTCTAAAGCCCTAACACCAACCAGGGAAGCTACGGGAAAAGGGAATGGCTGGTATGGCGGGGGACCCATGGCTGTGACGGACTTCCAAGAAAGACAAGCTTTGCCTCTATGGAAACGTGGGCTGGAAGGCTTCATGTCCGAGGTGCTTAGACGGAATCAATCAGGTCACTTCCGGGCTCTTGGCACCAGAAGACCAAGAGTCTATGTCTTTTTCCTCAGCTCCCCACTGCTTGAAGTGTACACACACAGCATGCTGGGGTATTTCTCTAAGAGCTTGCACAGGGCACTCATGGACAGGAAGCTTGTTGGTGATCTAGAAGGTCAGCTATTGGCCACTGACACGAGGATGTGTTTCCACAGAGGCCCGTGCCCGGCATCACTCAGCACAAATACTTTGTGGTTTGGGAAAGAAAACCCCAGACCTTTGTGTACAATAGTATTTATAGTTGCGTTCTTGGAGCTCAGCCTGTGGAACTCCAAACGCCCTGGGCAGCTGCTGGGCTGGCAAGCCAGATGGTTTAAAAGAGAGAACCTTGCATCGCTCAACCCCTGGGACACATCCTGTCAGCCATAGTCAGCAAATGACAGGTTTCCCCCAACCCTTGAAACCAAAGCAAAAGTAATTGTAACTTAGGTCGTTTCTGACCATTAACTGAATGAAATGAAATTACCAAGAGATGGGGCATTCATAGGAGTACAGGCAAGAGGAAGAAGCAGATAGACCCGAGGAGGGAGAGGCCACAGGGGACAGCTCCACCCCTGGGCTAAGAGACTTGTGCTGTTGCTTCAGCCTTCCTTGGGTCTCAGTAGTGCTGCCATACGCCCTCTGCTGGCCCTGCCCTCTGAACAGGGAGTGGAGCCCAGGGCAAGAGGGCTCTTACACCTGAGGCTCCTGGCCTGGCAGCTGGAGACACGGTCCTTTTCACCTACAGTGGAGTGGGTACTATGCCGCGAGTGCATGGGTCCCGCCTTTAAAATCCCCTCCCCCTCCCCCGTCTTTCAGGCATGGCAAGTCGCCTGCTGGGGCCATCGTTCGAGCCTTACCTGTTGCCAGAACTGACCAGATATGACTGTGAGGTGAACGTCCCTGTGCCTGGAAGCTCCACACTCCTGCAGGGGAGGGACCTCCTCAGAGCTCTGGACCAGGCCACCTGAGCCAGGGCCTTTGGCCGGGCATGTCCCTGCCCTGCCATCATGTCCTGCCAGCTTCACCTTCCATCTGTGTTGCAACTAGGTATCTCTAACACCAGCACACTTCTTCCGAGATGTACTCGCCTGGCCTGTGTGGCCGGGTCACCAAGCAGTGGCCTTTATCTGACATGCTCACTTTATTATCCATGTTTTAAAAATACATAGTTGTTTTACCTGCTGTGTTTTTACTATCAATGAAAATGTTCTGAAATTTTATAAGATTTCTCCCTCCCTCCCTTGAATTACTTCTAATTTATAATCCCCAGCAGTTTCTTTCTTGCATTCAGTCTCTGCACTAACAAGCGTGGTGGATGTTGGCTCTCCTGAGGGAAAGTTTTGGCTTCATTCAGCTGAAAAGTGTTTCTGTCCTTGTTGTTGCCAAAGAGAAAAGGATTTTACTTTTTACTTTCCAAGCTCCACTGTGCGCTCTCTCTCTCTCTCTCTCTCTCTCTCTCTCTCTCTCTCTCTCTCTCACACACACACACACACACACACATACACACACACATCTAATCGCCATATTGTAAAAGTTAGTGCTATTTTTAAAGCTAATTCTTTGCTGATTTTTCATGACTGACGGGGCAAAAACAAAACAAAACAAGAACCAATGTGAAGGGTGCCCTCTGAGGTCACCTGGGAAGCTACACGGTGGCTTTCCTAAACTGTTTGGTGGTGTCCCATCTCACCCCCAGGTCCAGTGGATTTTTTTTTTTCTTTTTACTATTGCTCAAAAGCAAAACAGGTTTGTTTTTTTGTTTGTTTGTTTGTTTGTTTGTTTGTTTTGTTTTAAGGAAAATTTATGTCTGGGCTTAGTGTTTATCATATATGTGGGTACTTTTGAATATCTAAAAACTTAGAAATGGAACCCTGCTCACAGAAATCCCTTTAACAATCTTTTTAGTGCTATTAATTTTATTTTTCTGTGTTCTGGACACTATAGAACTGTAGTGTGCTCCTACAGGCCTGTACTAACATCGCTACCCATCTTCTCTCTCTTTCTCTCCGGTGACTTTTTTGCTTCTGTGATATGCCGTAGGTGTGATAAACAGTCCTAGGAGTGGAGTCAGTAAGGGGGAGCCTTGCGAGCTCTCTCCTCTCTTCCTCGTGTTCTCTGTGTATTGTGTATGTATGCATCGTGATTGCAGCCACGAGGGCACTGATGGCACGCCGAGGGTGGGAAGGAAGCGCTTTCAACTTTTTCACGTCTTGTTGCTAGCCCTTCAAGCGCACTGAGCTAGGTGGCTCTACCGATCCCTCATGCGGCACATTTGGGTATTTCCACAGCTACCATGAAATGGTTTTAATGGGGAATTCACAAAGCAAGTGAGGGTTCAGAAATAGTGTAGTGACCCAGTCCTTGGAGCTAAACTGGGAGCGGGTGCCAGGTGGAGGGTGGCAGGTCTGACCAGCCCTACATCCCGCCACAGCCACAGCCACACCCACAGCTTGCAGGGGCGGATGGCCCTGTACAGCCAAGGTGCAGCGCCCCAGCTGGCGAGCAACAGGCAGACCTCTGTCGATGGCCTCTAGCTGAGGTCTCTCAGTCACATGAAGTGACATGACTAGGTAGAAAGCACTGAAAATAATGTTCCCAGAGCACTTTGTAACTCACTGAGGAAGAGGGATAATACCTTTTGGGGTTGTGACACCAATCAACATAAGATGTTGTTGACTTGGATACAATAAAACTTTAAATACACATAAAGCCCTTCAGGCAAGGATGCAGTAAGCTTAAAAAGGACTTACTGCTCAAACCAAAAATTAGCATGCAAAGTCAGTCTACCTAAAATTACCTAGGCATGGTGGTGTCCAAGTCCACACTGGTGCGCAGCGTGGCCCAACACACAGTGACAGAACTTGAAGGGTTATTGACATGTAACTGCTGGTATTTGATTTCCTGTGTTGTTGCCTCAGCATTAAGGGCATTTTTCCCTTTGCAGTTTTACTAAAAACACTCTGAGAAATATTCCGAGCTTCATAGTAACCTTTCCTGTCAATGTAACAACTTCATGAACATTACTGCATTGTCAAATTCCTACTGATGACATTATAACTGTACGGGAGCTTAACTTTATAAGGAAATGTATTTTGACACTGATATCTTATTAAAGTATTCTGATCCTATTACTGCTGGTGCCTCTTGTTTCCTGTGCATTTATCGTGGGCTGCTGAAGTGCTTATTCAGTAGCATACAGAAATGAACACTAGAGCCAGACTGGACCGACCAGATGAGATCTCCCCACAGGAAGTCTGATGAAGGGAGGGAGACATTTGTGCCTGGCTATTGCCTAAGCCAGATGCCTTCCACTACCTTCCGCATGTCTGCAGATACTGTGTGTCTAGGAAGAGCCTTTTTTCTGTATGCTAAGAGAAATGGAAGAAGCCATGGTCTCTACCTTCAGAAACCCACATGAGACACTGCGGAGCGTGCTGGTTCTGTGTCTTCACACTGTTCATCCAGCAGAGGTTCCACGGAGAAGGGCATCCTGGGCCCAGGCCAGGAAGGACTTCCGTGTGGAGCCACGGTCTTCCTAGGTAGACTGTAGGTAGAAGAGAGAAAGATGGCTTCTGCCTGGGACACAACACAGAAGCCCAGGGCTGGGCATGGGCCTCATGGCTCCCTATTCCAATGGCAGCTTCTGTCAAAGTCATCAAGCAGATTATCTTTGTGGGGGGATGGGGAAGGGGAGGGAGAAGGCCAGCAGCATCTCTATTCCTAATAGGCAGCCCTATGACCAGCGGTCCCAACATCCCCTTGTATGACTGATGTTCCAGCCTCATATTTACCTTGTTAGCGTCAATCATCTTGAGCAGTGCTGTGAGGACGCATTTTGTGGATGAAACCAGCATTCACCGTGACCTTCATGTGCCCTAGCTCACTTGTAGGAGACACACAGCTCAAGTCCAGTGCTGCCCTTCCCTCATTTCCCGAAGCTGGCTATGAGATACATCCTATGTTGGGCCTGTTTACACTTTCAAATAGAAAATTCCTATCTGAGCTCAAGCCTTGGTTTGGTGATTGCTCTTGTAGAAGACCTGGGTTGGATTCCTAATACCCATGTGTTGACTTACAACTACCTGTAATTCCAACACCAGGGGATCTGATACCCACTTCTGATCTCCACACATGCACACATGTGAGCAAAACACATATATCATATAAAATAATAAATAAATATAAAAGAAAAATTTTTAAAAAAGAATACTCTAGACAGTGTTAGTTTAACTCTAGACCTTCTGGAGTGGTTTTGGTTTTGTTTGTTTGTTTGTTTTTGCTTCTGACATTTTTCTCTTGACTTGGTTTCTGGACCTTGAGGTAGATTATCTGGACCTAGCCAGGCTCCTCCTCACCTTTATCTGCCATCTTGGGCTTCCTGAAAAACCTCACCAGTTCTTTTCCTAAGCCCTTCTGAGAATGACACACTTCACCTCAAGGGACAGATCAACTTGGAGCACGAGCAAATTCAGGCCTCAAGCCTGGAGGAGCAATCTCCTGGTCCCCGGAGACTTCAGTGGGCCTAAATGGCCTATAATGGTGTTCTTAGGTCTTAAAGCTGTGGTTGACGTGCTAGGCCCTGGTGGAGTGGGCACAGTGTCTAGCATCTCTGACTTCCAGGTCTAGTAAGCAAGCAAAGGGAAGTATGAGGGTGCTACTGTTCCCCGTGGACCAGTACAAGTTCGGTCTTTTGTGGGGAGGGGTATGAGAGTGTAAGACACAGAGCCCACCCCAGCCATGACTGCTTCATGTTTTGCCTCAAGGCATCCAGGGAAGACTGGTTTAGGAGCAGCTTTGTGCCTGCACGAGATGTGCTCAGCAGCAGGGTCAAGTCCCTACATAGGAATGACAGCTGTGGAGCCTCTGAGCTCCTCCTGGTATAGGTGTGTTCTCTGTCAACAGGCATGCTATCTTGGCATTGCTCTAGCTGGTAGCCTCCAGCTCAGAATGCTCTCAGGAAGGGAGACTCAGACTCTATGGCTAGAGTACCAGGAGATCCTACTCATCCAGTGGAGCTCAGCCAGCCCCCTCCCCTCACAGCAGGACAAACAGTGGGCTAGCTGAAGACATGACGCAGACTCATTTTCTTTATGATGTTTAAGCTTCAACCGACTCCTGCCTCTTCCTCTTTGCTTGCCCATCATGGGCTTTTGTGAAAGAATGTGTGCTCTGTAGAAGAGTGGTCAGATTAACCTGTTCTTTCTTCTCTGAGGCAGGGGTAGCCCTGGATCATGGAGGCAGGGATGACTGTATTAACACAGAGTGACTGTGGATGCTGACGGGGGCCTAGAGAGGGTTAAACCCAGACTCGGGCTAAGTTTCCAACTTCTGTTTTTTCTAGCTAGAGAGACTTGAATGCCGGGGAAGCAAAGCCTTTAAGGGACCTGCTCATAGTCATATAGACATTGAGAGACAGGGCTGGGGAGCAGAGCTCAGCCTAGCATCATAAGGACAAGGATCAGTTTCCTAGCCAGGGAGGAAGTAGATGGGACCACTCACACTTTGCCTATTCCCCAGCATGGCCTAATAGGTCTCCAGCCTCTTCCTGTTCCTCTACCAAGGGTACTTTCCAATTCTAAAATGATCGAAATGTCACCTCTGCTTTTTTTTTTTTTTTTTTTTTTGTAATGCTCCATTAAACCCAGTGACCCCTTAAGTGAACTGCTTGGCCACTGGGTAACTAACCTCAATGGAATTTCAATTGATTCTTTCTCTTATGGACCAAATCGCCTTTGGCTTCATAGCCCAAGGTAGGGCTATGAAGATACACACTTTGGGAGAAATAATGGGCAGTTGTTGCTTTAGTCCATGAGAGGGGATGAAAAATGAGAGAAGATAAGCAATGAGTGCAGAGTTCCTCAGAGAGGGCCCAGGGCCGCCTGGGCATTGAGGCGAGTGGGGCTAAGGAGGAATGGTAAACAGCAAGACTTCACCAATGAACAGGAAACCAAAAGCCAAGACAACAGTGCTTCACCCAAGAGGGGACCATGGCCACAAGCTGGCCTCACTCTGGGATGGGAGGTTGGACAAAGAGAATGAACACTCTCTGGAACTTGCTACCCTGCAAGCCATTGTTGGAACAGTCTGGGTGGGGAGTTGAGGCCAGGAACAGCCAAGTGAGCGAGCTGGGGTGGGAATACATGGACTGCAGCACCATGGCTCTTCCAAGAAGCTCGCTGGGAAATGGTGCAGGGAAAGAGTTGGGCTGGCACACGTGTGTCACTGGAAGTAGCAGGCTTTCAAAACAGGGTTTCTCTGTGTAGCCCTGGCTGGCCTAGACTCTCTCTGTAGACCAGGCTGGCCTCAAACTCATAGCGATCTGCCTGCCTCTGCCTCCCAAGTGCTGGGATTAAAGGAGTGGTGGCTTTCATTTTTAATAGTAAATAAAGTTATAGTTTTATCTTTATAGAGAAGTCAAGAGTCTTACAAGTTCTTACCCTCCACTTCCCTTTGTTATCATTACTACAGTATATATGCCACAATTAATTAGCCAACATTGGTGCATTATTTAACGTTTGTACTGTATGGGCATGAGAGATGACTAAGTAGTTACGAGCACTGGCTGCTTTTCCAGAGGACCTAGGTTCAATTCCTAGCACCCACACAGTGGCTCATAACTCTATAAACTTCAGTCCCAGATGATCTGACACCCTCTTCTGGCCTCCATGGGTCTGCATGCGAATGGTACATATACACATGGAGGCAAAACACTGTACAAATAAAATAAGCCAATATCAATTTTAAAATACTGGATGCAGACTTTTTACTTCATATTTCTTCGGTTCTTAACCTAATTTATTCTTGCTCTTCCCCCATTCTTTGTTTTCCATTTTAGCATTCTATCAAAAGCACATTCCATTGGGCATGGCTGTGTCCTTAAGCCTCGCCTGCATTTTGCTGTGTGGTTTGTTTTGGGGGTTTGGGGTTTTTGGTTTGGTTGGTTTAGATTGGAGTTTGGGGGGGGTTGTTGGTTGGTTGCTTGATTGATTTTGGTTTTGGCTTCTCAAGACAAGGTTTCTCTATGCAGCCCTGACTGTCCCGAAACTTACCGTGCTGAGAAGGCTGGCCTTGAAGGCAGAGATTCTCCTGCCTCTGCCTCCCGAGTACCTGGGCTTTGCTGTGTGTTGATGACCCTGAGTTTTGGGACACATGCTCTGCAGAACATCCTCTCATTCAGCGCTCTCTCTCTTTCTCTCCCTCTCTCTCTCTCTCTCTTGGTCCTCTAGCTAGACGGAGGTGATGGGCATGGACAGAGCGTCCTCTTGTCACCTTACAGCAGGGGCAAGCAGGCAAGCGCGATCACCACAGCTTATCATGGCTGATGTGAACCTTGATCCCCCACTGAGGTCATGTTTGTCATCTCCCTAATGAAAACACGCTGCTTTTTTTTTTTTTAAAAACGGGGTGTTGTGTATTAGGAAATGTTTACATGGCGGCGATGGAGGAAGCACACGATAAGGTCAGAAAAGAGAAGAAATATTTGCAAGAGCAAAGATGAAGTATAGAAATACAGTTATTAGCAGGGGCCTTTTCTGCTACCCGTCTTAGCTCTCAAATAACAACAGAGACTTACTAGATCTATTTAACAAGCTTTAGACTCTATAACTGGGCAGATATTAATATTCTAACCCACTTATGTTAGTTTGGCTACTTTCAAGCCATATGCCCTTTCACTTGCTATCTCAGTCTTGCCTTGGCATTCTGCTGTAACTCTCCTCCTCCTCATGGTGATGTCTCCTCTCCTCTCCTCTCCTCTCTCTCTCTCTCTCTCTCTCTCTCTCTCTCTCTCTCTCTCTCTC
>OU015742.1:97564307-97575189 GCA_907169655.1 Acomys percivali
TCTCTCTCTCTCTCTCTCTCTCTCTCTCTCTCTCTCTCTCTCTCTCTTTCTCTCTCTGTCTGTCTCTCTTTCCTGTTCCTTGCTAAAATCAGAAGTCCAGCCTTCCTACTTCCTCTGCCCAGTCATCAGCTGTCCGGCTTCCTTATTAACCAATCAGAGATAACTGGGGAACACTGTTCACACATCACTGATACAGGAGCATCATCATAGAAATGTCAGTGACCACAACCAGACTGAAACCAGATCTCAGGGCCCAGAAATCAGCATCTGAATACACAGTGCACAAGACCAACCCCCAACAAATAAAGGAAAGGTTAGGGTGAGGGCTGAGAGAAGCCAGTGCACCATGGGATGGGGCGGGGGTGTTGCGGGGATAGAGGTAAAGGCAGCTTGTCCTTCTGACAGAGGGCCAATGGGAAAGAGACATAGTCAGTCAGGTGGGATTAGTGGTGAGAAGGTGATGAGAGAGTTGCTGCCTGACTGTCTATCGTCCCGAGAGGAGGCCATGAGCTGAGAGTGAGGCTGTTGGAAGTTTGAGGAGACACAAGCGTGTACTAGTCATAGTAGAAGCTTGGGTTGCTGATCAGTATCAGAGGTGTAATGGAGAGTTATGGTCATATATGGACCTAGTATTGCAGTCAGTGTAATGAAAGGAAAATGGACAAACACTTGAGTCTGCCAGGATGAGGGCTCAGCCAGTAGGGTGCATGAAAGGAATTTAAGAATGTTGCAAAAAAAAAAAAAAAAAAAAAAGAATGTTGCAAAGAGGGCCTGTGAGATGGCTCAGTGGGTAAAGACACGTTTTGCCAAGCCTGAAAGACTGAAAGACTTTACCCTGGGGATCCAGTTCAGTCCTCAGGACCCATGTGGTAAAAGAAGAGAAGTGACCCCTGCAGGTTGTCCTGTGACCCCCCCCCCCACTTGTGCACCACAGCATGCATAGCCCTGCCTTCCCAACACACACAAAGTAAATAAATACTCTCTAAAGTGAATGTTCCAATAAGAGGGTGCATTACCCTAGGCACGGTGGCATATGCCTTTAATCCCAGCACTCAGGAGGCAGAGGCAAGTGGATCTCTGTGAATGCGAAGCCAGCCTGGTCTACAAAGTGAATTCTAGGAGAGCGAGGGCTACACAGAGAAACCCTGTCTCAAAAAAAGCTATTATCAGAGAAAAGGGGACCTCAGAAGTTAACCACAGGGGCTGGGGATACCATCTCGAGGTATTTATTCTAAAAAAGTAAAAATACTAAGTTCATATAAGCTCTGCCCACAAATGCCTAAGTACCATTTTTCAAAATCACCAGGAAACAAAACTAGCCTGTCTTTAGCAGGAGTACAGATCACAGCAGCTGTGGCACAGCTGTACAATGGAATGGACACACTGAGCTGGAGGAGAAACAGGCTGGACTCCAGCAACAGGGCAGGGGAGCCCAGAGGTGTCAGCACAGTGAAAGAAGATGGCCAAAACAGTACATTCTCCCTCATTCTGTGTACGCCCTGCTCTGAAAAGGCAATAAATAAATAAATAAACAAACAAACAAATAAATAGAGAAGAGTTCTTTGTCAGAACATGGGGTAAGAACAGTTTGAATATAAAGGGACACTGTCAGATAGTTCTTTTTTTAAAATTGGAATTATTCTGTGTATTATTTTTGGTTTTGAAGATTTACACACAACAACATAATAGAAGGGGGACTTTTTACAATGTGTGAACTTTAAAATGAGAGCAAGATTTGAAGTTTCAGAAGTGGTTGAAATAAAGGAGAAAGTCTGAGAGAATCTTGCCCTGGTCCAGGGGAGACGTCAGAGAGAGAGAGCGAGAAGAACCCTGGAGGATAAAGGTCATGACCCCCGCTGGAGCGGGACACCGGCAGCTCTGGCCATCGGTGGGGAGGGGAGCAAGAAGTGATTACAAAGCAAACAGAGCTCCTGAGAGTCCAGTGCAAAGACCTGGAGCGTGCTGAGGAGTGAGGAGGTGTGCAGGACCCTGGGACAAGGGACAAGTGGTGACTGGTGGCCTGGAAGGCTTGGTCTGTCCTGACTTTGAGGAGCACTGTGAATCACTGTCATAGTCTCACAGAGGCTCAAGGCTGGGGCAAACCTCTCCTGAAAGCCAAAAGTGCCAGCATTACGGAGAGCTCCTGATGATTCCCAGCTAGTAGTGAGAACTCCCATGCCTGCCTCATATCCTAGAGCATGTAAGGGCCAGCACACACGTGCACTCTAAATATGTGGGTTTGTATGTGCTTAACCTGGCTTTCTAGAAGTAAGTATAAGAATTGCTGGAGCAGCTCCTTTTCCCTCTGTCTGATCTGGGCTTTAACCCCTATGAGGGGGCCCAGTACTTGGACAAAGAGAAAAAGGAGACAGTTGCCGCTAGGAGACCCAATTGGCTCCAAACAAAGGACACTTCCCAAGCCTCATTAGCCTGGGTGAGGCGAGGTCAGCTGAGTATGAACACTGACACTGCTCAGGGAGCCCCATGAAGGGCCAAGGCGGCTCTCCGACAGTCAACCCTGCATGATGAAGATGACTCAGATGGAGGTAGGTTGGCCAGGAGTGGGCTTGAAAATGCAAAAAGCTGTGTGTTCGTTCCTGTTGTTTAAATCCCAGAGCACTGACCTCACCAGCCAGTGCCACCCCGGGCTGAGCCCAGGTCCTGGGGTGAGTTATGGGCACATTCTAGCTAACCGGAGGGGGAGGGGTGGGATTACAACGCTAGCAAGAGAGCGGACTCATTTGTTTAATAAGATGACAACAATGTGACCCTGCTCTCCACAAATAAAAACAAAACCAGGCCCGGGTCTAAAGGAATTGGCCATCCTACAGTATTATGCATAGCTAGGTAGCCCACCCTACTTATTATGTCCTTCTCTGGGCACCGTACTTTAACAGAGTATTGGCTCTGTCTTTTAATAATTAAACTTTATTATACAACCCAACTATCTTACACAAGAGGGAAAAAAGGTTAAAGGGAAACAAGAGTGAACCTTCCGGTATCCGCACTACGGGACGGCTGGCTCCCTAGGTGTCTCTGGCCTGTGCGCTGGTCTGGCCTGTGCTCTGGTCTGGCCTGTTCGCTGGTCCTCTTTTCGATCCATGTGGGCTCAAGCCCGGTCTTAACCTGCTGCTCCTCTCTCCTCTCTGCCTGCCTGTCTCTCACGTGCAAGGGGCGGTCTCCACCTCCCACTGAGGGTTGATTAAAAACACAATAGTCCACGTGGAGTCCCTGGGTCCCCTTCTTGAATCCCAGGCCCAGGATGGCTCCACCCAGTCTATCTCAAGGTTAATCTCAGGGAGTATCCATGGTGTGTCCAAGGGCAAAGCCCGCTAAGACTGCTTTTACCTGTGACAAAGCTTACAGTCCTTTCCACAACAGAGAATTAGAAAAACAGAAATGGATTCAAAGAAAGATGACCAGCATGGCAAAGAAACTCTCAGCTATGTCACCAACGTTAATTAAAGTAGATGATGAAGTTTTTCCAGAGATGTTAAGATTCAGGGGAGCTCAGAAGCCCACCTTCAGATACTTGGAAAAAGGCACATGGCTCTTCCAGGTGCTCCACAGGATGGACACCAGCCTTCAGAGGAGGGGCTGAGCTCTGTCTGTGCAGGTGCATTCAGAGCGGGCTCACCTTAGTGTTTTCTCAGTATGATAAAGCATGGCAGAGATGTGGGAAGGTTAAAAGCTGCCCTTTCAAGTCCACACTAGGGTCTTTGTGCAGGCTATGCCCATCATCAGAGATGGCTGGCTCCAGAGACTCAGAATGAAAAGAAAGAAACAGTCCTGCCCCTGATGTGGGGCAGGAGAAACTGAAAATTATGTTCACTGGAGATTTTTTTAAAAGTATTTTTTTTGTTTGTTTTTGTTTTTTGTTTTTGTTTGTTTGTTTGTTTGTTACTACGGTTTTCAACCGTGTGCCCTCTAAGCAGTGCTTTTTAAAACATCCATGCAGATACTGTGGCACCAGCCTTCAAGTGAGGGACTAAAGTCACAATGGCCCTGAGAATGACCCTGGGAGTCCTGAAGTAATCACCTCACACCTGGTGGGTCCCTTCTCTGGTGTCAGCATATCCGTTCCTGAGACAGGCATGTGACATGATGTTTAACTTACATCAAGAGAGAACACACGGAGAAAGTACACTTTTAACACAGCTCCACTTGACACAGCCAGATGCCTCTTGACGGAGGCCAAGAGACAAGTCTGATTTGTCAAATCACACCCGTATCATCCTCCTCAGGGGACGTGGTTGTTTCTGCACTCAGGGGTCGGATCTTGAGGAACCAGTTGATAGCATATACTTCATGCCAAAAAGGGGGCGGGGGGACAACATGCCTCAATGGTATTTCCATCAAAGATTTCTAACTAGATGGAATTATGGGTGACACTTCAGTCAAATCCCAAAGGAGAGACATTCTTCAAACTAATGTCACCACTGTTCCCCAAAGTGCCAGCTTCTCTCAGAACAAATATGTTGAAAATGGTCTCTATGAAGGATGAACAGAGGACAATGAAATGTAGTGTCACCTCTTAGGATTCAACACCATAGATATGGGAATCTGAACAAAGTAAGGGCTTCTGTTCCAAATAAATAATGTGTCATTTCATTCCAAACAATTGGTTCGCTGGTTTTTTAAAAAGTGTATCCTAGTGAGAAACTAAAATTATAAAATACAAGATGCTTGCTTGCTTGTCCAGCGTTGCCAAGTTCTTGTTAATGCTAACTTCAAAAGTTCCACCCTCGTTCCCAGAATAGTTACATGTAAGTTTCCATATATCAGATGTCCCCATACAGCTTTCAGTAACTACTCTAGAGACCCACACCCAAGCCCCCACAAAGAGACTCCCAATGCCAGATGTCCTAATGTCCATATGGTCTCACTTGATAATAACCCCACATGCTTTGTGGTTTTAGCCTTTAAAGCTAGCCTGTAACAGCTACTCGGGGTCCTTCACCTCCCGAGCACTGAGGGACCCTGACACATCAACAATTGGGACTTCTGATGTGTCAGTAATAAATTTCACATATACCTCCAGCCTGTGTGACTTGAGTGGTCTCTCGTGGCGATGCCCTCCCTGAATTGGACTCTAGGGTCCAACACTAGTAATTTAAAAAAAGTGTTGAGGGGAAAAGTTGGGAGCAAGTCTGACAAGCATTACTTTTGTAAAGAACTAATCCAAAAATAAAATTTGTTTTAAAAATGATCCCTGATATGTATGTGTGTGTATATATATATATATACACACACACACATACACACACACATATATGCAAAAATATAAGAAGGCATGGAAAGCAAAAAGTAGGCAAATGAGCAAACGTAAATTCAAGTGAATAGTAGCTGTTAAAACAGCAATATTAATTCAAAGGAAGGGAATATAACTAAGTACATCTAAGTGAAATCAGACTGTGGGGAGAGATGGCTCAGCAGTTAGGAGCAAAGGACCCAGATTCAGGCCCCAGCACCCACATGGCAGCTTATAATCACTTGTAACTCCAGGTCCTGGGATCTGAACTTTTGGTTTTTGTAGCCACTACACACATAGGTGGGCACACTACACACATTACAATTAAATAAAGAAATCTATAAAGCAATAACCAGGTAGTTTAAGGATTGATATATAGTAAATAATAGCACAAAGATGGGAAATATAAATAGAATTAAGTAGTTTTGAATTATCTAGAACATAGTAAATATACTAATTGTATTAGGCCTTAATAAGTGATTGGGTGTATATTGCGATCATACTGGTCATCACAGAAGAATTCTAAGGCAATGTATGACAAGATAAGTAGGGAAATTTTAATTATATTTTTTAAAGTATGTTGGGTGGTTTTGGAAGAGCAAAAAGAGAAAATTAACTGAGAGTAGTGGGAAAATTGGAGCTAACCAGCAAGATGTTAGATTATATAATTATTATTAATATATTAGTGGTTATATAAAGTATACACAGGCTAACTATCCCCATTAAGTGGCAAACATTACACCAAGTTAAGGAAATACAGGGCAATTTCACCAGAGGCTTGCTTTATAAATAAGGGTGCAGACAAGAGAAGAGAAAAGGGGGAAAAAAAAAGATACAGTGCAGATGCTAAGCAAAGGAAGGGCTGGAACCCACACCAGTGCCTGACTGGAAGGCTGTAGAGAAGAAATGCCCAAAACAAACAAACAAAACCCAAAACTACGAGCTTGAGAACGGTTCACAGCAGCGAAAGGGTCTGTGCCTCCGTGGGGCCGTGCCAGCCTGCCTGTTGGTGGTCCTTCTGTTTGCAGTGGCGTGGGATTAAACTATAGGCCTTGTGTGAGCTGCACGTGCTTTCTCCTAATAATCCCATATTTACGTACGCCTGATAAACCTACTGGAAACAGAGAAAACCTACCATCCTAGTAGGAGATTTTTTATCACATGTCAGTCCATGACTGGCCAAGCAAGTAGGAAAGACATGAAGGTCAAGAGAGTGGAGACAACCATACCAACGAAGGTTCTGTGTTCAGAACAAGTATCTGATTAGAGACTTATCTGGAAGACACAAACAATATGTATACAGCATCAACCAGAAAGAAAAGTTTAAAAAAACAAACAAACAAACAAAAAAAAAAAACAGTCAAAAGACTTGAGTAGACTGTTTTCTAAGGAAAAAGACGAATGGCAAATCAACTTCAGCACTCTTTACTGTCGCCAGGAAATGCAGATTAAAACCACGATGAAGTAGCACTTCACGCAGCGGTGAAGCCTGCGTGGACAGCGCTGCTGGTGGGGTGTGAAGTGGTACAGGCCTTTGGAAACCTTCTAGAAATTCCTCTAAACAGAGCTGCCACCCAGTCCTGCTGCTCCACTCCAGAGCACAGACAACAGAGAGTTAAAAACCCATTTGCATGGAAAAACTTTGTACTCGAATTGTTTGTAGCTGCATCATTTAGAACTGTCCAAAGTGGAAACGGGCCACATAGCCACTAGCTACGCATGGGCTGGGAATACGAGGGGATATTATCAACCACAGAGACATGGTGAAATACTGGCGCATGTAAGCCTCGAAGAACCTCCAAACCTGCCGAGTGGGAGATGCTGAGGAGAAGGCCCTGAGCTGCACGGTTTTGCTTAGATGAAAATTTCAGAATAGGTAAATCTATAGACAAAAAGTAAATCCATGGCTTCCAAGGAATGAGAAAAGGAGAAATGACAGTGGTTTGTCCTTGGCATTGTGGAAATGTAGACCGAGGCATGATTTCATAGTTCTGTTAATACACTAAAAACCACTGAACTGTACATCTTAAAGGATAACTATTGTGGTAGGTGGATTTTTATCCCTGAGAAAACAAAATAATGATATAATAAGTTAAAGTACATAACTAAGAAACAAGAGCTAGTTGAAACACTCTTTGCCCTACAAACTATAAAATAGGCGTTTTTGAGGGCCATATGGTAATTTCCTGAGGCCACAATACCAACCCTGAGCAAGCTAAAACACATTTCAAAGGTTCAAAATGACTCAATATATTTCCTGACCACAGGGAAATTATGACACAAGTCAATAACCACATGTAAGTTTACGAATCACTAAGTATTGAATTAAAATGACCCATGGATAGTAAGAAAGAAGACAGGGAGGAGAGAGAGAGGAGGGGGATGGAGGCCACTGAGGGTAGGTGATGAAGCTCAGTGGTAAAGTGCTGGCCTGAGGGGGATGCTGGCCCAGGATGCTCAGTTCAGGCCTTGGCACCACCAGAAAGCAAAGGCAGGCAAGCAAGTGAACAGACACTACTACCTGCCAGGCAGAGTGGCTCACTCCTGTGATTCCAGCACTCTATAAAGGTTGAGGCAAGAAGCTTGCCGTGAGTACCAGGTCAGCCTGGGCTGCAGAGCAAGAATACCGCAAGAAAAGCAAAATAAAACAAAGAAAATTTAAGTGTTAACAGAAACAGTGAATTCGGTTACAGCAGTACTTAAAGAGAAACCGTAGAGCCAAAGCCTTAAAGATGACTAGGAGAAATGAGGGCAGCCTGAGGACCAATAATATCCATATTTATAACAAGAAGCTGGCAAGGTGCCACACCGTCTATAATCTCAGCATGTGGGAGGCTGAGGTAGGAGGGTCACCAGGAATGACCAGGCCAGCCAGGGCTCTGCCTCAAAACAAAAGCAAAAGCTGAAAAGCGGATAGCGCCTACACATAACAGAAAAGAAGAAAAAGAAAGTCATCTAAAGCCATAGTTAGCACTTTGAAGATGACAGTAAGATTAGTAAGCAGCCAGCAAGATTTGTCAGGAAGAGTCGGCACTAAATAATAACAGAAATTAAAATTTAAAGTTAATATAATCAACACTGGGTTACTACACTAAGTAAAATAGACTCTTTGAAAAATCAAATTAATGCCGGGCGGTGGTGGTGCACGCCTTTAATCCCAGCACTCGGGAGGCAGAGGCAGGCGGATCGCTGTGAGTTCGAAGCCAGCCTGGTCTACAAAGGGAGTCCGAGACAGCCAAGGCTACACATAGAAACCCTGTCTCAAAAAAAAAAAAGAAAAGAAAAGAAAAATCAAATTAACAAAGAATAAGAAGAATGCGGGTGAATTCTTTCTTTCTATCTATCTATCTATCTATCTATCTATCTATCTATCTATCTATCTATCTTTGTGTGAGAGAGAGAGTTCATAAAGCACCACATGTGTGCAGTGTCCACTGAGGCCAGAGAGAGCATTGGGTCCCCTGAAACTATTGAGAGCTGCCCCCTGGTCCTCTACAAGAGCACTACAGTCTCGTAGCCGACGAGCCTTCTCTTCAGTCCCAGAAAATGTAATTTAAATAATTTTCCCACTAGGAAAACTTCAATCCCAGATGTCTTCGGCATTCAATTCTCCCAAGTACTTGAGGAATGTTGCTCTATCTCATATTCTTAGAGAATAAAAAGGAAGAAGTGCTCTAAGGACATTTAAGAGGCAAAGCTTAACAAGTTTAGGACAGGAAAGACCCTTACAGAGGGCAGTGTCACAGGTACAGCAGTTCAAACGTCTTCGTCGAGTGTATTGTGAACAAGCCGGCATCAAAGAAACGCAAAGTTATTTCAACACAGAACGATGGATCTCAATATGATTTAGTGAAGGGCAAAGGAAACCCTATAACAACAGACATAGGAAAAGTGTCTATAGTGCATTATTTTCTAATTAGGGATCAACTTCTTCAATGCAATTAAAATTGTTGCTGAAACTCACACTTACCAGTGAAAAAATAAAAATAAAAATAAAAAGGAAAGCTTTCCCAAGAGAAACAAGACAAAGACTCTTAACCCACATCACTTCAGCTTTAAATGAGACAGAAAAACAAAACAAAACAAAAAACAAAGCCACCTTTCTCCTGCCCTATGCTCACATTGACCGCCACACTCTGATGCATGCCGGGAAGGGTTTTCCCCACAGACTAACCTAACAGTTCTCCAGAAGACGCCAACTCAATTCATTTCTAACACGATCTGCTGGTGACAGCAGCATCACATCCCACCTGTTGAGAACTCGGTCCCACAAGAATGCCTCCACTTCCGACTTGGACTGCAAGTCACCAACGCCGCCTCTATTTGGCTAATGCAGTCCCAAGAACAAAGAAGCTATGGGTGAGCAGCTGAGTGCACAGGAGGACAGGGTGCAGAGCTTCCACACCCCGTCCGCGACCTCGCCGTGCGGGGGAATATGTCCAGCTGTCTGGAAGGCCCTTAAGCCCCCTCCTCCTGGGGTTTCAAGGAAGCTCCGTTACTCTGTCGTTACTAAGGCGCTGGCTCTTCGCCATCAGCCTTCGCTGCCTCTCCCTCCGCTGGAGTGTAGGACTGAAGGTCCTTACTGCCTAATCCTGCCTTAGTCTTCGTGATGATCAGTCCAATCCTGAAGCTAGGGCCCCTCAGGTGCCAAGCATTTTAGCACACAATAGGCTCCCATCACTCTGAAATTCCAAGGGTTTTAGAAGTTGTTAGGAAAGAAGATAAAGAACCAATACACATACGGTAATATTTTAGACGTTATATTAAATGACCTAAGCAATGCTATAAAATAAGAAAATGTATGGGATTATAAATGGGAAAATATCATTATTTACAACTTATATGATTGTATACATATAAAGTGCAAAAGGGCCTGCAGACAAGTGATTAATTAGTGAATTTAGCTAAATCAGTGATTAAGCTATGACAAAAATTAGCTACATTTTATGTATAGCAACCAATAACCGGAGTTGTATTTCAAATGAGTTTTAATACACTGAATCAATGGAAAACAAGAAGAAAATTAAAGGTTATACAAGGAAGCTAAATAAAGAGCTTCAAAAATATTAAGAAAAAAACAAAGTAAAATCTCATATTCACGAACTAATATAGTTTGAGATGTCAGTTATCCTCAAATTCAAGCACTAAGTACAACTTTAGTCAAACTACTAGCTTAGTGTCTCTGCCTCTGTCTCTCTCTCTCTCTGTGCGAGTGTGTGTGTGTGTGTGTGTGTGTGTGTGTGTGTGTGTGTGCAGTCTGAGAAAACGTGATCTAAAATTTTTGTGGAAATACAGCAGACTGTGCAAGAGAGCACTAAAGAAGAACAAAGTTGAATTGGTGCTGCTGGGTGCTAGCACTCATTTGGGGCTAGGGCAATGGCTCGGTGGGTAAACTGCTTGAGGTGGACACTCAGGGCCGCAGTCTGAATTCCCAGAAGCACATGGCTGCAGTACCCATGCTTGTACTGTGAACAGTGAACAACAGAGCACTCTGTCTCAAACAAACCCAAGGCCATCCTCTGACCTCCTCACACATGTGCCCGTACTCACATATATGCACACACTGTACACGCCACTATGCATACACACAAAACCCACTTTAAAATTATGACAATTCAGACAGTATGGTAT
>OU015742.1:97580189-97598922 GCA_907169655.1 Acomys percivali
AGACAGATGACCTTCAACAGAGGAATAAATAAAATATCTTCTCTCTCTCTCTCTCTCTCTCTCTCTCTCTCTCTCTCTCTCTCTTTCTCTCTCTCTCTTTCTCTCTTTCACACACACACACATACACACACACACACAATTATTCAACCATAAAAAAGAATAAAATTATGTCATTTGCTAGGAACTGGATGAAAGGAGATAATCTTGTCAAGCAAAATAAATCAGACTCAAGAAAATAAATATATTTTCTCTAATGTTATATAATATGGAATATTATACACGTGTACATGAGCATATACATATGACATGAAATTAGAAAGGGCCACTTAGGAAAAAAAAAAGGTTATGGACAAGAAGGGGAAAGAGAGTAAGACAGGGCAAAGGGTGAGCGGAAAAACAAATACTGCATAGTTTCTTTCATATGTGGAACTAGGTGCATATATGTGTGACATGAAAGCAGAAGGGGGTGATTTCAGGGGTGGAAGGGATCAGGAGAGCAAAGTGGGGACGAGAGAGGCAATAGCGGAGCAAGAGGATGAGCTGTTGTGTATTTATAAAGCAGATGAGTTGCAGCCCATTGGCAAGAGCCAGTGACTTCAAAACCGCTCAGTGCTGTAGGGCGTACAGATTATACCTACAAGTTTAGTGCAGATGAAATCAGCCAGTACTATTAAAAGCCAGGGCATAGTTACCTATGAGCGGGAAGGTGGATGGTAACAGAGGAAGGAAGGGGCTTCTGAGACGCCATTCATAATTCATACTTGGCAGTGCAGCTAGCAGGAGAGCATTGCACATTGTTAGTCAAAACTTCTGATCTATGTGCTTTTCCACAACAATTTCACACATCAATAAACTTTTATCAGCTAGGAAAAACTATATGCAGGCCAACAGGCACTCTGCGTTATTTGTGGAAGTGTTCATTGTGAATATTTTCAAAAGACAAGACAATCTAGTCACATCTGTAATAATTGAAATGCTAGACAGACAGACAGACAGACAGACAGACAGACAGACAGACAGATATCTAGATCTGTAGATTTCAGGGACAGATAGATCACTAGGAGGGGATTAGAGACAAATGGGATGAGGAAAGATGACTTACAAAGGCCCATACACCATACTCCTTAGTAGCCTAAAAAGATAAAAATCAACTTGTATAAGGTTGTTCTGGTATATCTGTACCAGATCTAGGTGTCTAAGAGAACATTCCAGAATCCTTTCTGAATGTCAGCTCCCACACTAAGCATAGACAAAGGACTGCAGTGAGCCTCTGAGAATAAAGTATGTCACAGGTATTGCTGCTGGGCCCTGGTCTGTAGGAATTAGGTTACTGTGTAATTCAAATGCTGATTTCTATACCCCCATATCTGGTTGTGATTCTTGTTCAGAGAATCTCCTGTCTCAATGTTGTGTAAATGCTGCTTTCTAGTTGTCCCCTGATATGCCAATAAAGCAGCTTATAGCCAGTGGATGAGCAGAGGAGAGAACAGGGCTGGACTTCCTGCCAGCCAGGGGAGGAGGAGCTAGAGGAGGAAGTTGGGATTCTGCCATGGGCAGGGGTTGAGGAAACATCAGGAGAGAGCATCTGAGCAGAGAAGCCATAACGTGCCAGTATCTTGGGGATCTATGCTGGGAGGAAGCCAGACTAGCCTAGAGGGTTAAGAATAATCACTCAGCACTTTCTGTGCCATGAAGCTTGTTAAACTAATAGCCTAATCTCAATTATTTTAATGCTAGCTGGGGTAAGAGGAAAACTGAGAAACAAACACAATTTTATAAAATAAATAAATAAATAACTTTAACACAGGCCGCTCTCCATGTCTCTTCTGGACCTTCTGGCTTCCCTCAAAAGAATGGAAACAAGAGGCACCAAGTGTGATGTAGAAGATGGGCAGAATTATTACAGGAGAATGAGGGCACTCTCACAACGGGCAAAAGGACCGCTGCAGAGAAAGATGCTCTCATGGGGTCATAGAAGACAATGGCCAAAGAAACCGCTGTGCAGTACACACCCAAGGACCAAGAGCGAGCGATGGCCAGAGGGACCCTTGAACCATCCTACACTCTTAGGCAAGCTTCATACTATTTCTAAATGCCCCTTGAAGGGTTTTCCTAGAGGCCTTTTCCTCTCCAGGTGATTGACCTAGAGGTTGGATTAACTCTTAATGAAGAGACAGTGGTACGCCTTTGTTCTTTACCGGTAAGCCTCTTGCTCTATGGCATACAGTCTCCCTGGCCACTCAGAAAACCCTGTCTCCACCCAGGACTATAGCTACAGATCCCATGCTTTTGACCAAATATCATGCAATGAAGCAGATTTGAAAGAGAGGAAGAGAGAGTAAAAAGAAAAAATGAGTTTGTGAAAACAGCCATGCTTCGCCAGGCGGAAGTAGCCTTCCCTTGTAATGTGGTATTTTTACATTTTAAATGGGGACACATGTCATATGTTCTCTCTTCTTCGCGTGGCAGCTCAAGTTTCCAAGCAGACGCAGTTAAGATGTTCCCCTCCACCGCACTATTTGCCACTTGCAGTGGGTGGGGCTTGCATCTGACGATGCTGAGGGCCCATCCTCAGTGACCTTCATGCCTGCTAACCTCCAATTAACTTCCTGCTGGGAGCTGGGAGGCAGACACCGGTGCCACGGCGGAATAGAAAATGAAATGAAGAGATGCGCCTCGGTCTTGGGTGGCTGTTGTTAGAATCCCTGCATCTAGAGGACAAAGTAACTCCTGGCTTAGGATCCTCCTTGGCACCGCAGAGTTTGGGCACTGCTGGGAGCCTGGCCCTGTACCTGACACAAAATAGGGGCTCAGTGCACTGTGGCCCTCTGGTTCCATTGTCACTCTTACAGACACTCGAAAGCTAGCCTGTCAGACCAACATGTGCCTTCTGCATGCACTGGGAACATTGCAGTGTCTTCAAAATGCCTTCCCTGGGTGTGCTTCTTTTAGAGTATGTACAGAGCCCTCAGTTACACTCCTGGTGGGCGTGAGCCGTGAGCTCTGTGTTAAAACTCCCCATGATCCTTTGCTGAAGTCCTAGAGGGAGAAGATATGTTCTAAAGAGAGATACCTATGTCCCTCTGGTTACCTTACAATGATTTGTTTTTTCTGTGTGTTTAATAGGAATCTAGAGATCAGAGCTGAGGCTGGCCTCCAAGGATGGTGAACCAAGGCTTGCACTCTCTCCACCTGTAAAAGGGATGGAGTTACAGAGAAGATTGCCAGAGCCAGAATGTCTGGGAGTATTACATTCATGAAAAGTGATTTTTTTTCTCTTTTAAAATTAGGGGTTGGACTTCCCAGTGAGACGGTGAAATGAAAGCTGTGTCTGTGTGGCCCAGTCAAGGGAAAGAGCCATTATAAAAGCAAACAGAACATTACAAGGAGAGGGGGGGGGAGCGAGGGAGGGAGGGAGGAAGGTGCTGATAGAACAATGGAAAGATGCTAACTGCTGGCCACAGAGAACCCACACGGCTCCCTGGGGCAGCAAAGGTAACCTTTATTCTCCTGATGTAATTGTTGTTTCTGAGGCTTACTGCCTCTGTCTGCTATCCTAGGCCTAGTCCTGGGAGCTTCTAGCCACCACACAATCTGACCTAGACCTAGAATGTTTTCAGCCTCTGAGACTTGCTGCTGAATAAGCTCACCCTTCCCAGCTCTTTCTGAATTAGGGCTGGCTGGTTCAACTCAGCTGTTCTGGCTCGAACGCTTCTCCAAGATGACTGACTCAAACTGGCTTCTGACTTTGCTCTGCTTGGCCTCAAACTAACTCTAGAAATCTGTTCTAATCTTTGAGCTCCTCCTTCTCATTCTCTGGCTCATTCTGTCTTCACTTGTGTCTAGCTTGTTTTCTCTTCAACCTCTCTCTATGAAATTCTCCTGGTAAAAAACACCTGCCTCTGGATTCTACAAACTGGACACCGGGAACTCCACTCTGCTGCACTGCCCCTCAACTCACTCTCAACCAAAATGCCTGAACAGCCCTGACTAGAACTCAGATATCTTCATGCCTCTATCTCCTAGGCAGAAAGGCCTGTGCCATCATGTCTGTACCTAAGCTTTTCTTTACCTGATACTTGTGTCTATACCAGGCTGGCCTTGAACTCAGATCTGCTTGCCTGTCTCCTGGGATTAAAGATGCATCTGTATTCCAGGCAGTGTAGCCATGGTGCTGGATTAGAATTCCTCTACAGGGCGTAAGAGGGTGGGGGGAAGCAACATTGATAGGGGTAAGAAGTAGATAGACCGTTGAAATAAGACAGTAAAGGCAAGGGTAGTGATCACCATGGAAACATGTCCTTTCTATATATATATGAGCCAAAGACAAGAAACATTCTGAACACAGAAACTATCAGCAATATGCTGAAACAAAACAAAACAACAAACAAACAAACAAACAAAAAACACCCTAGGTTATAAGTCATTTTATTTCCCTTCAATGGATAGAAAGAGAACAAAAAGCCAGCCACCTAATGGAGAACTCTATTCTGTCTGGCCAAACTTGCTCCTAATTGGTACCTACCTTCTCACTTAATTTGCATATAAACAAACCAATGAGATCCACTTCCTCACCTGAGCCCTAAACACCCCGAGACACAGTCTCTTCACTAGCAGTTTATATGCTGGTCCCCTCTAGGTCGCCACAAGCTTTGTTTGCTTTATAAAACCTCTGCCTCGTTCACTCTTTGTTGTTTGTGTCTTTCCTAACAACATAAGAATCCAGCAGCAACAAAAAGCCTATAGCATGTCCAAGGGACTAGGGTGCAACTCAGTTGTATGAGGCTTGCCTAGCATGCATGAAGCCCTGGGTTCACCCCCTAACACCACATGAGGCAAGAGGACAACAGAGGCTCAAGCCGTTCTCAGCTACCCAGTAGTTCTGAAGCAATCTTACCCAGTGGTTCTGAAGCAATCTTAGGAAGCGAGAGACTCTGAGAAGGAAAACAAGCAAAAGCCAGACATCTGAAAGAAGCCAAAGACCCTGATGAAAAGAGACTTGTGACTCATAGTCATATCCCCAGTGTGAGCACACAGTCCTGACAAGCCTCAAATTCAGGTTCTGACAGGGAGGCTCCTGAAGCAGCTGTTCTCAACCTGTGGGTCGCGACTCTTCTGGCAACACTCTGTTCCCCAAAAGTGTTTACATCACAATTCATAGCAGTAGCAAAATTACAGTTATGAATCATCAAGGAAAATGATTTTATGGCTGGGGATCACCACAACTTGAGGAGCTGTATTCAAGGGTCACGGCACTAGAAAGGTTGAGAACCGCTAATCCTGTGACCCGGCCTGTCGTGTTCGACTAACACTTGGGAGGAGAATTCTCCTGTATAGGGACAGAACACAAGACACGAAGAAGGAGAGCAAGTCTTTGATCAAGCTCTCAAATTTTATTTTTGAGGTAGAAGGTTTTATAAGGCAGAGGGCAGGGAAGCATATTGCTATGGCAACCCAGCAGTAGGCTATCTCAAGACCCGAGGAATTCCAAGCAGGTCACAACGTTCTGCCACGCCGAATATTTTGCTATCTTTATCTAATCTAACTGCTAAACTACAACAGGGTGGCTCCATCTAAATCTTATCTTTAGTCTAACTGTCATGACAGGGTCAGCTGGTTTCTGGTAAAGGACAGACTGCTGGAGAAATAGGAACCTAGGCTCTGACAAGATGGCTGAACATTGGCCATATGGCCTACCGTCCCCAACAATCCTGAAGGATGGGTCAGCAGTGTAGAAAGAGACCTTGTTATGTCACTCTGCATGCCTTGGAGGGCAATGGCAGTGTGAACTTGTCATTTAAAATGGAGCTAACCGGTGGCCTAAGAACAGCATGCATTTACAAGTTAAGGAGTCTGGATTTAACCTGCCCCAGCCTCAAGGTGCTACACAGCCTGAGAGGCAGTTATGGGGAGCAGGAGGGACAGATGCTAGCAAACCAAAATGTGCCAGTGACAGAGACTCTGCTCAGATAGTGAAGTGTGTGGAGAAAGGCGGCTGCCTTTGGTGACTTGGAGCTGACCTCATCAGATCAAATAAACTGCAACTTGTCCATTGGGTAGATCGGAGTAGGGGTTCAATGTTTACTACTTGTATTGTCCTTGGTTAGTACAATACTTTGAGCAGACCCCCCTGGGCCCTGATCCACCCATCACAATGTTCTTGTAGGTTACTAGGACCCTCTAGGTCTTTCTATTTCCCCAACTCCTGTATTTCTCTTACCTAGAGTCCCAGTAGGATGTCTTCACATCTATCCCAATCTCCTAGTAAGTGAAGACTTTCATGGGACATGCCTTGTGGGCTAGTGTCCAATTATAAGTGAGTATATACCATGTGAGTCTTTCTGCTTCTGGATTAACTCACTCATGAGACTTGATAGCCTTTGACCATATAGTGGGGGAGGAGGTCCCCCTCGGTCTTAGACCTAGGGAAGGGGAATAGGGTGAAAGCGGGAGGGAGGGAGGAACAGGAGGATACAAGTGATGGGATAACAATTGAGTTGTAATCTGAATAAATTAATTAAATAATAAAAAAAAGAAAAATAAATAAACTGCAACATGATAGCCTTGAGTCTGGGGTCAGCAGCTGCCGTGCATCAGTGCAGATTCAGGGGACTCTGAAGCTCCTGCAGCTTCTGCTAGAACATTAGCTACCAAAGGAGCTGTAATTTGAAGAGTCTTGGAAGGTGAGAGAACCTGCCCATCCTCCAGGAGGCAAAGCTGTACCTAGAGAGCAAGGAGACCTTAGGTAGGGAAATGGACAGAGGCCGGCAGCCTTCTCTCCAGAGCCTGGGAGCTTGCTTTTCTCATCTCCAGCTGTTGGTCCAACACATTGCCAAGTGTCAGCATCTTTCCCAGAAGACTGAAAACAGTTGGATAGCACAAGGGTTTGGGCTGGCAGACAGTGGGAAATGAGCCACAGAAAGGGTAGGTATGTTCTTGCCTCCTTACAATACAAGTACATGGAAAACCCACAAAAATCTCAAGAGCACCTGCTTTATGCCTAGCCCCAGAAGACTAAGACATTTGGGCAACGAATTTCTCCAAATTGATTTCTCAACCAACCGCCGGAATGCATGGCCCTGAGATGCCAGAGGAAAGAAAGCCAAGAGTTCTCAGACTCCCAATTTAAAACATACACAGAGTGAGAGAAATAAGTTCATGGTACAGTTTACAAATAGCTGGCTTGTACTCTCTAGCCAAATATTGGTTTTTCTATTTAAACTTGAGGTAAATGCTTATTCTTGGGTGAAAAAGACTTGTGGATTGTGGAAAGGACTGTAAGCTTTGTCACAGGTGAAAGCCCTCTTGGCGGGCTTTGCCCTTGGACACAACAGGGATACTCCCTGAGATTAACCTTGAGATGGACTGGGTGGAGCCATCCTGGGCCTGGAATTCAGGAAGCAGATGGGGGACTCCACCTGGATTATTGTGTTTCTAATCGACCCTCGATAGGAGGAGGAGACCAGCCCTTGCACTTGCGAGACAAACGGGCAGAGAGGACAAGAGGGGCAGCAGGTTCAACGCACACACGTGGATCGGGAAAAGGATCAGCGAACAGACCGGACCAGTGCGCAGGCCAGAGACACCTAGGGACCCGTCCTGTGGAACGGATACCAGAAGGTTCACTTTTTTTTCCCTTTAACCCTTTTTCTCTCTTGTGTAAGCTAGTTGGGTTGTATAATAAAGTTTAATTGTTAAGAAACAGAGCCAACAGTGGATATTGTCCAAAGGCTCTTCAAGGTCATGTACAGCCATTAAAATCATGACTTTTCAAACAAAAGCTACAGATTTGAAATGGCTTCCTGAGATGGAAAGTGAGAGTTTAACATTCTATAAAATGGATTAATTAGATTACCACCTCACTCCATTGTGGCAGAGGAGAGTTTTGTTGGTGTTTATCACATTGTTTTTAGACGTATAGCTATGTAATTACAATTAACCGAAGTTATTTATTCTTGGAACTTATAAATAACTGGCATAAATAGGCAAGACTGTGATAGTCAAATAAATCCCAATAATATGGATGACACATTCTTCTAATGTTCTACAAAACATTGACTGATTTGTCGCCTAAGAAGTTGGTAGTCTAAATTCAGGCACAGTTTTGAAGTTGTCAGGTAAACAATTTGGTTTTTGCTTTTGTTTTTTGGGGGTTGTTTTTTGTTTTGTTTTGTTTTGTTTGTTTTTGAAACAGGGTCTCACTGTGTGGTCCTGACTGGTCTGAAATTCAATTTGTAGACTGTGTTGGCCTTGAACTCACAGAGGTCTGTCTACCTGTGCCTCCCAGTGCTGGGACTAAAGGTATATGCCACCATGCCTGGCCTCCACCAGCTAATTTAGATAGCCTTACTCTTCAGTGGTGGCCGTCATTGTGCAGTCTTCCTGGCCCATCATTGAGTCCTGCTCAGAACCCAATGTCGAGGACCTTGTTGGGTAATCCTGCCTTGGCTTGTCCTTCTGCAGGAAAAGCTCTGTCTCAAGCCTGTCTGCTCCTCCTATGAAAAGTTCAGCCAGAAAGGTCTGACTTGCATTTAAAACAACTCCTCTTTTAGAAGCAACACTCAAAGGGCTGAACACAAGAGGGTGTCAAAAGGGGACAAGACAATGAAGTTGGGCCCTTCCAGCAAAGAGGGTAAGTGTAAGGAGAGATTAGCAGCCAGATGTGGTGGCACAGACCTTTGATCTCAGCACTCATGAGGCAGAGCCAGGTAGGTCTCTGTGAGTTCGAGGCCAGCCTGGTCTATAGAACAAGTTCTAGAACAGCCAAGACTACACAGAGAAGAGAGAGAGTGGGGGGAAGGGAGGGAGGGAGGGAGAAAGAGAGGGAGAGAGAGGAGAGAGAGAAAGAGAGAGAGAGAGAGAGAGAGAGGAAAAAGGAGAAAAACTAAAAGTATCCAGCATCTAAAAAAAATAGAGCTCATAATTTCTGCCATGTGGAATTTTTAAAGATTACATGCAAAGAAAGAGGAAAATACAAAATGAGGAAGAAACTAAATAGAAACACACATCAAATGCCACAAATGATAATGGTAGCAAGCAAAACTATTAAAATGATTATCATAACCATATACACCCAAGAAGGTAAAAGAATGGCCAAAAATGAGAAGTAGAGATAGAAAAAGTGTACAAAAGAGTAGAGTTAGACCCTAAAAATAAAAACCTCAATGTCCAAAAATAAACACTAGACAGGATAATCAAGTGCTGTGCTGACTTCTCACGGGAGACTGCATCCACTTATCCCAGACAGTGCACTGACAGACTAAACAAACAATTCCATCCACGTCTAGCTTGGCGAAAGACCTGAGAGGGATTGCTTGCAGGAGGATGGGTGAGGGGTAACTTAAAGGGGGTGAGGGAGGGGGCGGTGAGCCATGGAAGCGAGATTCTGGTGCAACTAGCCGGCAGGAGTCTCCTCCCTCATGGCTTGTTTAACTGGCCAGCAAGAGTCTCCTCCCCTTGAGGCTTTGGGAGGCTCTTGCGAGTTCTGTGACCCTGGGCATGCTGGCTCTTCTCTCCAAAGGAAACCAAGCTTTACAGACAGAAATGATGACAGGGCTACAGGACGTATTGGAGGTGAACTAGAGGAGATGGAAGACCCGGAAGCAGGGGTTAAAGGGCACACAGCTGCAGTCAGACTGAAGAATCAAATTTAGTACAGCCTGGTGACCGCAGCTGGTAATCATCTGGGCTGTGTGTTTCAGTTCTGTCAAAGTTGATTTTTTAATAATTTCATGACACATATACAAGACAAAATGTGCAGGTAATAGGCATGCTAACTAGCACGACTTATTTGTCTATAGAATATATGTAGATTAAAATATCACACTGTACAAAGGCATATACAAGCAATGACCTATTGTAGGTTGTCTTCTTAGGTTTATATTACTTGGATAAAATACCATGAATGAAGGAAATTTTGGGGGGAAAATTGTATTTCATCTTGCAGTTTACAGTCCACCAGGAAGAGAAGTCAGGGGAGGAACTCAGGGCAGGAACCTGGAGGCAGGAGCTGATGCAGAGGCCATTGGAGGAGCGCTGCTCACTGGCTTGCTCTCATGGTTTGCCCAGACTTTCTTACACAGCCCAGGGGTGGCTATACTGACAGTGTGCTGGGCTCTCACACTTCATGCTCTAGAGCCTTCCCTACAGGCAATGTGATGGAGACGTTCCCCACCAAGAGGCTTCTTCCCTGGCGACTCCACCTTGTGTTAAATAGAAAAGCAAAAAAACAAAACAAAAAACAAAAACAAGCAAAACAAAACAAAACCACTAAAGCTTAAAAAGACTTTCAAGGCCGTAGAAGAAAAGAATGTCAGCAAAGTAAGTAAATAAAGCAAATTTATTTGGAGGAAAAAAAGAGAACAAAAATACTATTTAAGAAACATCCCCCAAACGGTACAAACTGCAGCTCTACAGACCCCGAAGTTTCAGCAAATCCCAAGCAAAATAGACATTATGAATAGAGGGAAGGGAGGGGACTGACCAGAGAACCAGCCAGTCCCCAGCGTGAGGACCAATGTGAGGACCAGCGCGAGGACCAGTGCAAGGACCAGCGTGAGGACCAGCGTGAGGACCCCCAGCCGACGCATGAGTGCCTGTGGGTGTGGTGCGCTGCCTGTAGTCCAAGGGCGTGGGGAAGAGAGACAGAATCCCCAGAGCAAGTTGGCTGGCTGGACTAGTCCATTCAGTGAGCTCTGGGTTCAAGTAAGTAGGTTTGCCTCAGTTACTAGATGGAAAGTGGTGGAGGAAGACACCTGACATCAACTTCTGACCTTCACACACACACACACACACCATACACTACACACCACACACCATACACCACACACACACACATACACACACATGCATACACATACACACACCACATATACACAAACAATAAACTACATACCACACACCATATACCACACCACACACATACACATGAACCATACACTACACATCACACACCATGCACCACACACACATACACACACACCACACCATACCACACACATACACACAAACCATACACTTCACACCATACACCACACACACAATATACACTCAACACACATATACACACAAACCATACACTACACACTATACAACATACACCACACACACAATATACATACCACACACACAGAGCACACACCAAACACTCACACACATACATGCACAGCCTAAACACACATACATGCCAAAACAAATGAATGGCACTGACCAGCAGACAGTAATTAATTTACATGAAACCCAAAACAAAGAGAATATCTTAAAATAAGACAGAGAAAATACATATCAAAGGGAAGAATTTTGCACAGTAATTTTCATTGATAGACTGTCATCTTAGAATTGGAAGGTTTTATGTTATATGAAATATCTTCTCTGACCATAATAAAATTATATTAAACTGTAGTAACAAAAATATCTAGAAAAATGTTCAAGTATTCAGTAATGTCAGTTCAAGGATGAGAAAGAATTTTTAACTGAAGGGAAATAAAAAAATCAAAAATTGTAAAATAAAGGGAAAACAATGCTTTAAGGACAATTCATAGTACCGAAAATAGGCAGTGTCACAAGATGAATGATTTCAAACCACCCTAATTAAAAAAAACAATCATAGTGGACATAGATGCAAAAATCCTCCAAAAATGTTAGCTAACCAAATTTGACTGTTAATGCAAAATATTATTCAGAGGAATCATACATAATGTACCCCTCAACGTGATGTAAAGGTGGGACATGTAGGTATGTATCAACAAACACGGCATGCTATATTAGCAAAATGAAAACTAAAAATGAACCATCATCTCAGTGGGTATAGAAAAAGACCTTGACAATATTCACCATCCTTTACGGAAGGTGCGAAGGGTGGCATTGCCGTGCGCCACAACAGGACTGAGACTAGGATGTAAACACATCTGCGTGACTTTGAAGGAGAAGGATTCACAAGCAAAGAAGCCAGAAAATCACTTTTTACAGCCTGTCTTCCAGATCATGGCATCATCTTTGTCATAGTGTGTAAGCCTTGGAAGTGTGAAAAGAACAGAACTTAACCGTGGAGGAATGTAGGCACTACCTTAACTGATAAGCACTTTCAGTGAAATTGAGAGTTTGTGCTGTGCCACTCTATCTGCCTGTGTGTGTAAAACTTGTTACAGGTCAAAGCGATGCACTGACAATATCAACTGCAGTTACCTCAGCGGATGGTTTTCCCAATTAAAAAAAATGAACAACTACAAAGATTCAGGAAAAGACATCTACAAGACTTATGAAAACTTGATTTTTATGAACTTAATTATTTATTTGTGTTTAGTCTTCTCTCATACATTATACCCCGACCACATTTCCCCCTCCCTCCACTCCTCCCATCCTCAGCTGCCCCAGTGCACCCACAAAATCTCTTCTGCTTCTCCTTCCAAGGGAGGTCCCTGTGCCCCCATCTTGATCCCTCCTTGTTCCTCAGCCTCTCTGGGTCTGAGGACTGTAGCATGTTTATCCCTTATGTAACGATTAATGTCCATTTATAAGTGAAGACATACAATGTTTGTCTACCTGGGTCTGGGTTACCTCACTTAGGATGATTTTTTTTCCCTAGTTTTATCCATTTGCTTGCAAATTTCATGATGCCCTTCTTTTTAGTGGCTAAGAAATTTCTCCAATGTGTAAATGTACCACAGTTTCTTTACCCATTCTTTGGTCGAGGACATCTAGGTTATTTCCAGTTTCTGGTTATTATAAGTAAAGCTGCTATGAATACCGTTGAGCCAGTGTCCTTGTGCTCATTTTGTGAGGCCTCAGACAGTCTGATTGCCAAGCCACAAAAAGATTCAACAAAGAAAGTGGATTTCAGAGCAATTTCCCTCATGAACATAGATGTAAAAGTTTTCAATAAGATACTCACAAACCAAACTAAAGTTTCCATTAAGACACTATTGGTTGTTTTCAGCAACCCACTCCCTGCCCAGTAGATTATTGGTCCATATACAGAACACTTTGATATGCCCAATAAAAATAATCTATACTATTTTAACAATACTAGACATATAAAAATCACAGTCTTATTGCATTTTTATCTTCTTGTTATATAGACTTTACTTGTGAAGAAAAAATAAACAACATTATTTAACAGTTTCTTAATTTGACTTAGTACTATATATACACACATTTATATTTTTTGGCATAGAATTTGTGGTAGGCCTCTACGGAGAGAATAAACATAAACAAAATTTTTCAATCATGATTGTTCACATAGGTGAGAAAATTCAATATTTTCAATGTTATGAATGAAAACAGACCCTACAGACATAATGCTCTCAATCTTATCTCTGAAGAAATGTTCTAAACAGGAAAAATAATAATCTTGACATTGTGAAAGAAATGGACAAATTTCTTGGAAAAAAATGAAATGGGCTAGAGTGATGGCTCAGCAGTTAAAAGCGCTTGCTATTCATGACAGACATGGTGTCACGTGCCTTTAATGTCAGCATTCAGGAGGCAGAAGCAGGCAGATCTCTGTGAGTTTGAGAGCAGCCTAATCCAAAGAGAGTTCAAAACAGCCAGGGCTATTACACAGAGAAATCCTTTTTTTTTGTTTTTGTTTTTGTTTTAAAGCACTCACTATTCTTTTTTCTTTTTTCACTTGCTATCCTTACAGAGGACCACAGCTCACCTATATGAGGATGCTCACAGCTGCCTCTAACTACAGATCCAACCCTTTCTTATCTCCATGGGCACCTACACATATGCACATGCACACATGAAGATGCACACATAAATAAGATAAATATGAAAAGCATAAAATGAATAAAATATGTTAAAACTGATAGAAGAAATCAAACATTAAACATTCTTCAAGAAACTTAATTTATAAATCTTCTAACAAAAATTCTGGGCTCAGATCGATCCTTACAAATATACCCCATATTTAATTAAGATAATTTATGAATCACTCAAACATTTTCCAAAGAGAAAGAGAAATCAGCTTTGAAGGAATTTCAATATGACCTTAATATCAAAATGTAACTTTAGAGTATTTTTAAAAAGGAAAATTACAAGCCTGTGTTACTCATAGACATGGATGAAAATATCCTATACAAGTGAATGGGTTTATTCATGCACCTGGAAGGCCACTGACCCACACAAGAATGCGTCTCAGTGTTGGAACTGTATTCATGCATGTTAGGCCAAAGCTCTGCAACTGAGCCATGTCTCCTGCCTCAAAACATGGATTTTAGTATCTGTGTCTCCTCAGGAATCTCTTGGCTGCTAAAATAATGCCTTTTGAGGACTAAGCCTGCAAAAACTAGTGTGCCTGTGCTCCCAGGTCACCACAGGGCTTAAGAAAGTCCTGAAGTCCATCTCTGAAAGTCCTCAGCTCTTAAACTCAAGCTTCCTTCCTGTCGTAAGTGCACTTCAGCACCAGCCTCCAGTGTCTTCTCTCTCCCACGAACCATGTGTGCTGTCTATCGTGTCCTGTTGGCACTTTGCCTCCTGTCCATGCCATAGGTTACTTGATATAGGGACTCTGGTCTATATGTCACATTTCACGTGCCCAGTTAATACCTACACTTGGGTTTGGCTTCAAACTCTCATAATTTCAGCTCTTATAAATCTGATTTTTTTCTTTAGTAATCTTTGTATCTCTTAGAAAAGATGCAATAGAAAATGAAAGGCAAGACTTCCAAACACTGTATACTAATTTCCCCATAATCCCTGCAGGGATACATTCCAAAACTCACAAGTGGATGCCTGACCCCAGAGAGTACCAAATGGTTCCATATTCACTGAGACCTTTCATCTTTCAGAAGAAGTTTACAGCTCTGTTCGGCATATCTGAACAGCCAACATCATTACTCATGCTTTGTGGCCATTGTTAAATAAAATAAAGCTTAAACACAAGTGCTGTGGTACAGTAACAGTTAAGCTGATAACTGACCGGCATCAGGGACTAGGGCACAGGTAGCCTACACAGTGCAGATACTGTGGATAAAGAAATACTGTTCCAAGTAGGAGAAAAGAGGACAAGCGTTTTCATCAGGCTACCTGAAATGTCATGTAACTTAAGGCTTATGAATTGCTTATTTCTGGAATTTTCCACTTAATATTTTCAGACCATGCTTACTATGAATAACTGGAGCCTAAGGAAGGAAAACCATGGCTGAGAAGGTGGCCATTGTTGAGGGAAGGTTAGTTACTAATTGGGCTAACACTAAGACATAAGAAGAGGTAGGAAACAATGGTAAAGGAAGGGAAGGCTGCTAGGGAGAAGTCCCCTAGCCAGGCACCTCAGTGATCAGCTGATTGCAGAAACAGGAAACCTGTAAACTGAGGTGGAAGCCTCTGGTTTCTTTTAAAACTCAGTTGTGTCATAGGATGCTTGTCTGGAAGCTGTCTTGTGAGAGGGCGTGCGATGTCGCTGAAAACAGACACGCGAGAGGGTGCGTGATGTTCAGAAAGAATATAAATAGAACCCCACAGACAGTAAGAGGACACGTTTTGCATTGCTATGCCATGCAACGCTTTGCTAGTCTTCACTTAGTAGAGAGAAATTGTGCCAGAGAAGTTCTTGTGTACTCTGGCTGGTTCTGGCCAATTTGGTGGAGCCTTGCTGTGTCTTCTGGATTGTGCCACAGCTACTGATTCATGTTGCTGATTGTTTCTTTTTTTTTTTTTTAAGATTTATTTATTTTTTTATTATGTATACAGTGCTCTACCTGCATGTACATCTGCAGGCCAGAGGAGGGCACGAGATCTCATTACAGATGGTTGTGAGCCACCATGTGGTTGCTGGGAATTGAACTCATGACCTCTGGAAGAACAGTTGGTGCTCTGAACCGCTGAGCTGTTTGGTATTGAATTGGACTATTGGTGTCCTGACAATGCAGAGTGGAATTGGCACAAGGAAATATGTCTAAATGAGTCCACAACCCCCTTTTCCTTTTAACCTTCTTTCTCCCCTACTCCTGGTCTGTGGGTTGGAAGGGAGGTAGAAACATTTAAGAACCCTAAATAAAGGAGTAAAGTTACCATTTTTTCCTGGAGTGAAACTCCCAGTGTAGGTACTGTGCAATTGTTGGGGCTGGTGGAGAGGCCACCAGCAGAGCACACCCAACAGAAGCTGGATGGCAGCCATGTATATAATTTAAAATTTTCTAGTAACCACATAACAAGATAGGGGGTCACGGGGTGGGGGGCGGAGATAAAGGCTAATTTTAATAACATGCTTTGACTAACCCAATATATAAAAGGATTAACCTTTCAACATAATTTAAGATCTAAACTATCATTAACAAGTGCAGTGGTTACTTTGGATGTGCAGTTTGATTGGATTTCTTAAGAAAACAGTTCTGGGTGTCTGTGGAGGCTTCTCCAGAGGTGACTACGTCACAAGGGCTTTATCATAATTAGTAGATGAATTCATTAATGGATTCATGTTATGACAGCATTATTGGGCGATGATGGCAGGCGGTGAGGCCTACTTGACCAGAGCACGTCCCTGGGGATTGCATTGTTATCTTAGCCACTTCCTGTGTAGCCTTTTTCCTCTCTTTTCCGGCCCACAGTGGCATCAGCTGACTTTCCCACTGTGTCTTTCCTACCATGATGGATCCTCTGAAGAGGCCATGAGCCCAAATAATCCCTCCCTGAGCTCTCACTGCTGAGCATCTTCATCGCAGTAACAAGAAAAACGACTAGCAAGGTATTTCACTGTCCAGTCAGAGGGAAAACAACTTGAGATCAGATGGTCAGATTCAGAAGGCAACATTTAAGCACCATCACAAAATGTTATCAAACTGCTGGGCAGTGTTGGCGCACACCTTTAATCCAGCAATAGGGAGACAGAGGCAGGTGGTTCTATGAGTTCGAGGCCAGCCTGGTCTACAGAGTGAGGTTCAGGACAGCCAGGGTTACACAAAGAAATGCTGTCTCAAAAACAAAACAAAAACAAAAGTGAGCAAACAAACAAATAAAAATGTGTGCTAGGGTGTTAGGCGCGGATCACACCCAGAGGTGGTGCCGATCCTACTTCAGCTCCTGCGCATGCGCGGTTAAGGGCTCGACAACAATGTTTCTCTTTCCTCTCCCCTACGGGGATATGCTAATGAGGCATTGGCCGGAGGCTCAATTCCCCCTCCCGCATGGGGGAATGCTAATGAGGAATGGGCCGGTTCGCCAATCAGTCAGAACACGCCACGCTAGGGCCTGCATATAAGCAGCGTGCTCCGAGGGCTGGGGTCTTTCGCTTCAGCTTCAAAGGACGCTCCCAATAAAGTGTGATAGAGAAGGATCCTGGTGTCGGCGTCTTTCCTGCTGGCGGGGAGGTCGCGACGCTAGGGAAGGATGGGGCAAAGGCTATGGGTTTCAATGGACTGGTTTGGGCTTGGCCAATGCAGCCAATGTGGGCGCAATGAAGGGAACAGTACCACAGTGGCCGTGAGAAAGGCAGGTGGGATATAGTAGGTGTCAATGCTGATGACATCACAGAATCTGCTGCCCAAATCCCACCCACCCAAGACTCTGGTTTAGTTGATCTATGAAAAGTCAAGGCTTCGGTGTTTCTAGAAAGCGTTTTTAGGTGGTTTTAAGACCAAGGCGGTGGCCGTGACCTGGGGCCTGAGAGGCGGTAGTCAGCAATTTGCATTTATTCCAATTATAATGAGAAGGCTCTGAAGGGTTCAGGAGAATTTAGGCTGGAATGGGTTTACCTTTAGCTCTGAGGCTTTGTGGAGAAGGGGCTGTCAATCGAGGGCCTACTGTCGAGTCAGGGAAATTGGGATCTGTGCTGAGCATAGGGCTGACAAGACTTCCTGATGAAGGAGGTACTGGCATCTTCAGCAATTTCAAGCCTGTTCTATCTAGCAAAGGACCTACTGTGTGCAAGGCTGACCCTGAGAACTCCATCAATGGTGGCCGCAGGCCTCTCCTAGGGTAGAATCTTTTATTATACCTTGAGGGAGCAGGGAGACACTGAAGGTAGACTTTCTCTAAAGAGGTGGCTTCCCCTTTGTGTTTTATTGGCTTTACCAGGAAGACTTACTTACTATGCAAAAAGCCTCTTTATTCCTTGGAAATCTAATCTACCGGAGGCAGGCAGATCTCTGAGTCAAGGCCAGCCTGGTCTATAGAATGAGTTCCAGGACAGCCAAGGCTACGTGGAGAAACTCTGTCTCAAGTCCCCCTCTCCAAAAGAAATCTAATCTACAGATGATTGAGGCATGAGACAATACAGACACACCTTAACAGAGACTGACGCAGCCATGTGCTGCAGACCCAGATGCTTCCCCAGACTCTATGGACAGTCAGGGGGTCACGGTGTAACAGGAAAAAAACAGAAGGCATCAGCTGGCCTCAAGGAGGTGCATCTTCTTCTGAGGCTGTATGACTGTCCCTGGACAAGGTAAAACTCACACAACACAAAAATCAACACTTGAAAGTGTTGAACTTAGTGGTATGTGGTTCATTTGCATGATCTGTAACCAACACTTCTATTTAATTCCAAAGCCTTTCCCTATCCTGAAAGGATCCTCATACTTAACTAAGTAGGCACTCCTCATTCTCCCTCTTTGTGCCCTTGGCCCCCACGATCCTCCCTCAGTACCTCCTCTGCCCCCCAGTGCTACAAACATTCTAACAGATCTAGCCTCAGCACTTTTTTTTTTGTCTCACTATGGCATCTGGGTGACCTTGAACTCAGTCCTCCTGCCTCCACATCCTCAACCTACGCTCAGGTTATTTGTTACCTTCT
>OU015742.1:97602202-97622034 GCA_907169655.1 Acomys percivali
GAAGAAGAAGAAGAAGAAGAAGAAGAAGAAGAAGAAGAAGAAGAAGAGGAGGAGGAGGAGGAGGAGGAGGAGGAGGAAGAGGAAGAGGAGGAGGAGGAGGAGGAGGAGGTTGTTAAAGAAGGGAATAGAGACACAGCTCAACCATTAAGAGCACTTACTGCTTTTCCAGTTTGCTTCCTAGCACTCACATTGAGAAGCTCATATCCACTTGTAAACTGCCCCCTACACACATACACACACACACACACACACACACACACACACACACACACACCACAATTTAAAAAGGAAGCTAAGAAGAAAAGTCTTAAGTTCACACAAACTGATGCAGAAAAATCAGCTAACCCAATACCAATCCACAGCAAAAACTCTTAGTAAACTAAAAATTAAAGGGAACTTCATCAACTTTATTGAGAATATCAAGCAAAAACCCTATAGATAACCCACGTGTAATGATGCTGCACAGAGAAAGAACTTAGGAACAACATTACAATGTTCAGTTTGCTCTTACAAGTCCTTTTCAGTATCATACTGGTAATATGGAAGTACCAGAAGTACTTGACATCGCAATAAGACAAGAAATGGGGAAAAAGGAAAGAAAGAAAAGAAATTATTTTTCTCCATAGACAACAATCGGAGTATGGTCTAGGATTTTGTATTTGTTAGTTGCTTGCCCCCCTCCACACTAATATTCTTACTGCAGACTGTCACATACCCTAAATATTGTTATTTAACCTTGCCTTCCGGCTTGACTAATAAATAAAGCAGATACCCGGGTAGGACCAGAGGAAGATAATCTGGTGACGGTTTGCTGGCTTTTGGAGACAGAGAGGAGCTTGGGAGGCAGGCATGACTGGAGGAGGAAGGTGGAGGAGGTCAGCCATGGGATAGGAACCAGCCATGCAGGACTAGAGGAGGAACTTTGAAGTTCCACATAAAAGAAGTGGCCCCAATGAACAACCTTAGCAAGTGTTTTGGGACTATGGATGGGAGGTGCCCAGATAGAAATTGTTAGAACAGATGGTGTGGGATAGAGGATGAGAGATATGGAAGGTAGTTTAGGGGGTTAATATCTGCTCTGCCCCAGGTGAACCAAAGCTATTCTAAAATACAGCAGGTGTCTGTGGTTTTTTTTTTTAATTGTGGGTTAGAAAACACTGATGAATTAACTAAAGCCTAATAATAAGCATTTATTAGGCCATACCATTAAAATTAGCAGCAACAGACATGATTATCTATGCAATTAGATAAAACTGGCACCCAGTGTTAGAGAGACCCTTAATTCTGAATCAAGAGAGTAAAGATAATTTATTAGACTCATGGTGCAGATCCCTAGAGACCACAGGATAAAAATGTAAAGTTAAACAAAATAAACTGACCAGGATATAAAGCTAAACCCCATGAAGAGCAAGTGTGAGCCACGTAGATATGGATGCCAAGACTTTCAAAAGAAAGATGCAGAACTCTACAAGATCTTAATTTATCAAGCTGTCCTGCCTGTTTGTGCAACCAGGATTACAGCCTCCTCTGCCGACGGCTAGCCCAGACATTGACCTCTCTGTTGTGGAGCCGAGGGGGCACAATATGGTAGCTGAACCCTAATAAGCTGCTTTAAGATAACGGTGTTTATTGCATCTTCTTTCTCATCTCCTTCCAGGCTCAGCTCAAAGAATATGTGCTTTTTCAAACAGCCATAACTTAACCAAATGTGTCCTTAGTGTCTTGATGGTTTCTAGCTGTGGGCAATTCAATAGATAAGACTGTAGCTGATGCCAATCATGTGAGCTCCAACCGAGAATAAAAGGAACAGGCAGGAACAGTGTGGTGAACACAGGTATAGGGCCCCACCCTGTCACACTCACACGTCTAACAAGCAAGTTTCTTAATCTTTTTCGCCTTTACAATGAGAATGGGGAAAAAAAAATGCCTGTTGGGTACTGTAGGATGAAGCACATGAACTGAGATGGTTGAAAATTATTGAACATACACTCAGGTTTTGTTTGGGTTTTTTGTTTGTTTGTTTGTTTCTTATGCAGTTGGTGAGGTCAATTGTCAGTGCCAGCTGCCTGGCGTGCCTGAAGCAGACAGGACAGAGGAAGCCTAAAGAACAGAAGAATTCTACAGAGTGTAACAGGCAGCGGCAGCCCAGTCAGGACGTGAATCCCGGGAGGCTCTTAAAGAATTTGGAGTAGGATTCAGAAAGGGAAGAGTACGTGGTAAACTCAAAGGGGGCACTCAGAGTTAACTGCACGAGTTTATGTGTAGAATAAATGAATGGATGCTTAGGCGGGGAAAGAATAAATTGAAATGTCTAAGAAATAACTTAGGATCAGTGAGTAGATCAGAGCATAAAAATTAAAGTAGTTAGTCCTTGATAGCTGCAGAAATGCCTGTCTCAATGAGTCATTCATCCTAGAGGCACCCACATGACTACTCGGGCATTTATATCGCCTTAACCTGTGACAAACTGTCTACAGAAAACCACACTGTGTCTGCCTTGACCCCTGGCACTGTGCTATCTCCATGACCTATCTGTGACTTGCAGTTAGTGGGTGAGAATGCTTCCTGTACCCCTAGTGGGACAAGACATTTGCACCTGCTGACATATTTAGACCCATATGTTATCTTAACGGCCACTGCTCTCTGTGACAAAACACCACGTCACCTAGATTGCTAGTCAGCTTCCTCCACAAACCACAGGGCAGAAGATTCTCATGGGGGGAAAAAGAGAGAGAGAGAGAGTGCCAAGGCACTGTTGAAGTTTGATGTTTGCATCTTCAAAATGAAGCTCTCGGGCAAGATCAGTGCTCAGGGACACTAAAGGTGACATCTTCAGGGAGGCGCAGAGTGACAGGCTAAGGCTAAGGAGAAAAGGTAGGAGAGAGAGAGCCCTAATGCTTTCAGTTCTAGCTTAGGGCATTCATCTCTGTTTGACCTTGAGCAAGCCATGTGACCTGTTTGGGTATGAGATGTTCCAGAGGAATGGTAGAAGTGACTTCTAGGAATCTTGCAGCCCCAGCCTTCTGGAACTGCAAATAAGGAGGTCTCCTTTCCTACACTGAGGGAAAGCAAATGCAGCCCAGCTTTCCTCCCTGGTTCCCTCTAGCCAGTCCCTACCTCTGTCCCCTAAGGAGCCAGGCCAGGAAGTGGCTCTGTCATCAGAAAGCCAGTGGGTGGGCATAGTTGTGTCAACTCAGTGTGTCAACTTCTTGGCTGCATTTATTTATTTATTTATTTATTTTACTCCCATAAAGAAGACAAGGGCACCTGAAGGAAGCCTCCTCTGCCTAGGCTGTAGATGGGATTTCTCATCAAAGTCTGATTCTAGAAATGTCGCCATGGGGTAGCAACAAGCTGGACTTTGCCCGGAGAAGACTAACCAGCATGGCAAGCCTGCTGGTAGGCTGGGGCAGGCAAAGACACAGAAGCATCAAGTCACTGCAGCAGCATCAGGATGGTCAGGGGACACGGTTTGGGTGATATTTCTCTACTGGCCTACCAGAGCAAGTGCCTAGGGAGCAAGTGCGTCACCAACCACATCAGGGGCTCCAAGGGCAGCTGGAGGGGCGGTGGCACTCCTGACTCAGAAAGGGCTCTGGCCCACCAGGCCCCATGGTCATCTGCCAGGCGGCCCTAGAAAAATGCAGTCAGCAAAGAAGAGGCCCACAGCCCTGTCTGCACGCTGACTCTACAGTGGGTATGGGTCGGTGAGCTGCTTAAATGACAGTCAGCTGAGCTCTGTGATATGTGATGGTTTTCCTCCACTTTGCCATAGATCTTAAGGGGACAGGGAGGCCTTGGCCTAAAGCACCTTGTTATGTGCCTCCGTGCCCAGTCTTAGGTCTCACCACTGGTCAGGCACGAAACACTCAGTAGATTTAGTGTCTTATGGGCATAGTATCCATATAAATATAGATGGTTTTATGAAAATGAACCATCATTTTAGTTTCCCGTTAGAATAAGTCAATTATCTCTCTGTAAAATGAACAAGCAATTGTATGTTTCTCATCAGAGTGTCCTACACAAGAACTCCTCTCTCTGGTGTGCAATAAGGGATGAAATTTCCTTCAGAGACTCTGGGTGGACCTTTCTCAAACATCAAGGGGTCCAGGAGTACTTCAGTCTACCTCAAAGGTCACCAAGGGCAGCAGGGAACCCCCCCCCAATGCAGTGTTGCAATGGCAGTTTCAAGTTTTCCCGCCTACACAGGAGTCCTTTGCTTTGGCTTTCATTTCCCAGATTGCTCTCTGATTTGCACTCAGAGCAGCTCTTCCCATGAAACCACCAAACTGGAGCTGCTCATCCTGTTTCAAGGGGGAAATACGAATCAGATTCTCCTAGGTGTGAGCGCTCCTTCCTTCCACTCAAATGGCTGGTACCTTACAACATGGCCTTGGAAGGGAGCCTTTAAATCCACAAGACATCTACGTAAACAGGCTGAGATGAAGTAGGAAGTGGACATACCAGCATTATACTCTATAAAACATTCAAGTGCAGATTGATGTAAAAAAATTTTTTTAATGAGACTAAGAATTGAAGTGATGCCAGGAATAGTCTCAAAGTGTGTGTGGGGGGGGTGCTCCTCCCCCTGTGCTTAAATTTTCCACTAATTTCTTAAAATTGTTTGCATGGCAAGTCATAATTTATACAAATATTTGACCATTTCAGTATTTACCTCCTAGAGGCCAGGCTCCTTCCCCAGAAAAGGAGGCTCGTGTGTCAACAAGGGCTATGTGATTGATCTGACTTCTGTGTGGGGTAGCCACAGGTAGCTCACTCTGAGGTTTCTATGGATGACACAGACCCTAAGAATGTCGGGAAATTGGAGGCTTCATGTCTTTATTTTTATTTTATTTTATTTTATTTATCCAAGAAATGTTCTAAGGCCCTTATAACAAGGGCATCACTTTTCCAAAGACAGACTGAGCTCAGACACCAAAACAGGTACTGCCCAGCTGTTACTACTTAAATATTTGAATAATTACTTGCCACACAAACAATTTTCAGAAATTAATAGGATTTTTAAATATAGATGCCAGTGAACACTGCTCTGGGTGTCTGCACTTAGTCTTTCTTGGAGGAAGTAGCATGTTTCATGGCTTTTGTTCAGTTTAACCCTTACCAGGCTTTGTACCCATAAGGCAAAGCTCACCTCAGCCCTGGAACAAGATGGTGTGTGTTTGGCCAAGTTCTCCAGGCTAGAGTCCAGTTCCCCCGACTTCTCCTGGCCTTGCAATTTTCACAACTCTTATGAACAAACACAAGACAGGACCACAGGCAGCCTTCGAAACAAACCCCTCCCCCTCGGTACTCCTGAGTGACTATCAGGGACCCTTTCTCCTTGAAGATATAAAGGATGTTGGTTAGAAGCAAGATTTCTGGCCAAGGCCCACGTGCTAGAGAAAATGATGGCTAGGAATACATGTGCAGGCTCCCTGGACTGCACATCCCGCCATACCCAGTGGTATGTGGGCACCATGTTCCCAAAGCCTCTTTCCAGAGAGAGACACACAAGACTTTCTAGTGTCATGATCTCTAAGCCCTATACGGTTTCTTCAGTGGGCTTCCTAAGTCATGGCCATCTTACTGAAGTCAATGAAAATGTATGGCAGTGCACTCAAACGGGAGATGCCAGCGTCACCTCTACAGCCGACGAGTCCCGTTAGCTCATTCTCCACCACCAAAACTGGGTTCCTAAATTAAAATAGTTTGAGATGTGGGGTTAAACTGCTCAGTGCCTCAACTTCAGCCCCCAAACTCTGCTGGGAAAAGTCAAGACAGATTCAGGAAACATGGGATCTCCTCACCACTGGGCAAACTTGGACTGGATCACTCCGCTCTGCCTGGGGTTGGGGGTGGGGGTCTGTTTCCACACCGTGAGTGTATCAATGGCCACACACGCTGTCCTTACAGACACCTGGGAGGCATGTCATTTTGGGGACTGAACTCAGGGCAATATCCACTCCTAACCAGCCACCCAAACATGCCATTTTGAATAAGCTTCTTGTGGGTCATGTTTTCATGTCTCCAGGTGTTCATCCTTGGAAGCTTCCTTCTGCAGATCAGCTCAGGGGGACAGGCGTTTCCCCTCAAGACTTGGCATGTGTGAGAAAGAGCTGTTCCCAGAAGGCTAAAATTTTATAATTAGAAAAATGCACAATTTTCTTGCACTTAAATGCATGCAAAGACATAAAAACTCACACTTTAAATGGCTAAAGGAAAAAAAAAACAGTGAAAATCTGCATGTTATGTAAAGTGCAGATTTCTTTTGGGAAATGTCTTTTAGTGCATGCATATGCATGTGTGCGCAGTATATGTGTGCGCATGCCCACGCATCCCAGAAGATGCATCACTTTGGATCACTGGGGCTGGAGTTACGAGCAGCTGTGATCTGCCAGATTTGGTGCTGGAAACTACAGGTTTGGGAGAACAAGTGTTCCTAACTGCTGAGACGTCTCTCCAGTCTCAAACAGTGCAATTCCAATCTGCTCATGCACGCACAAATCCCTTTCATGTCCATTCCTGTCACTTCTTGAGTGAAAAAAAAACCAAACATGATTTATTCATTCAAAATATTTGTCCATTCTGTCAAAATGGCCAAACTTATTGACATAAAATTTATATTATTTTATTGCTATGTAATTCTAGCTTATGACTCTTTGGTTATCATTTCTCTCAGGCTTGATATTGGTCATTTGTGTTTTCTTTATGTTCCTGTAAGTTTGGTAATGGCTTATCATTCTTCTTGACCTTCTCTCAGTACCAGCTTTTTCTTTGATCTGTGTAGTGTGTGTGTGTGTGTGTGTGTGTTTACGTGCGCGCTTGTGTGTACCATATTTTTTGAGACAGGATCTCTCACTGAGCCTGAAGCTACGGTCCCCATTAAGCAAGCCGGCAAGCAAGCCCCTGGGATCTGCCTGTCTCTACCTCCAGCACTGAGATTACAGATGTGCGCTGCTGGGCGCAGCTGGGTGCTGGGAATGCAAACGCAGGTCCGAGTCCTCACTTTACACAGTGAAGCGCCAGTCCCCGGGGACTTCCCACTTTTTTACATCCTTCTTCCTTCTGCTTGCATTTTGTGGTCCCATCTCTGTCTCTTGATCTGTTATTCTTGGGCACTGGGGGCTGGGACTCACAACCTCGTGCAATCCAGGTGAGTACTCTACCACTGGGTTGTGCATCACTCTGAATTCCTGTCTCTCTTGTGGTAAGAGCTGAGGTCATGGATTAGAAATCTTTCCTAACATGAGTCTTTAGGCCTATTCCCTTCTTCTTGGGTCTAGCCTTAGCTGCACACCACCACTTTGAAAGTCTTTATATCAGTACCACTTAGTTTGAAACACTTTGATATTTTGGGGGGTTTCTTATTCAACTCATAGGTTATTTATAAGTGTATTACATCATTTCCAAATATTGAATATATTCCAGATATTTTTCCTTTATTCATCCCTAACTTAATTCTACTGTGGTCAGAAACATACTTTATGTATTTCCTTATCCAGAATATTACCACAGGAAAAGAAATTCTAAGTCAACTTTTTTTTTAAAATAAAGTTTCGGTGCTTATATGATAATGGCCACCGCACTATTTTCTCACATCATTTCTCAGAACTTCTTTTATTCTATCTTTGCTTCTTTTTCTTTTCCTGGTTATTTGATTTGTCTTCCTTACAAATCCTAAACAATTCTATATGCTTTTGTATAGTTTCTTCCCATTTCTGGCGGTTGAATTTATTGCATTTCTATAGATGGGTAGTTCTTATCAAGTGTGGGAAATCTTGGACTAACCAAACCCATAAATCCCAGGCCCATGGAATTACCTCATTAACCAAGTTAGATAGCTCCTAAGGAACAACCCCCAGGCTTGACCTTCAGTTGTATGCTGGTTGAATTTTGGTTTTATTGTTTGGTTTGGTTTCTGTCTGTTTTTCTCAACTTGACTCAATTTAGAGTCATTGGGGAAGGACAACCTCAACTGAAAAATAAAAGAGATAAAAAAGAAAAGACAAAGAAAAGTGCCTCTGTAAGGTTGCCTGTGGGCATGCCCATGGGACATCTTGATTACTCACTGGTGAGGGAGGTCCAGCCTTCTACTCCTGGCCTGTGTGGTCCTGGCTGTGTACGAAAGCAGGCTGAGCAAACCATAAAGAGCAAGCCGGTAAGCAGCACCCCTCCATAGTGTCTGTTCAGTTCCTGCCTCAGCTTCCTGTAATGAGCTCTGAATGAAAACAAACCACTTCCCACCCTACACTGTTTTTGACCAGTGTTTTTTTGTCCCAGAGCCCCAGACCTAAGCAGGCCCTGAGACCTCAGCACAACTGATACCATGATGGAGGTACCATTCCACCTGTAAAACTCAACACACAGAAGCACCGCATGCCAAAGCTAAAACAAAGGCCTAATCCATCAAAGTCCATACAGTTCCAGGAAAGACTCTAAAGGCACTAACCGTGCTTTTTGGCATCAGTAGTTCCACTTCTGGCTAACTGTCCTTGTTAACTGAAGGTTGTAAACCCCAAACATGGCTTTTGTGCTTAATAAAAGCTCACACTGAGAAAGGCTCAGTGCTACACTGGAATAATGATTTTCTATTGGCTTAAGCCATGTCTAGAAGTCTTCTCTGGTGAAAACCCCACAATAATAGTTTTATCACACCAACAGAAAGGAAACTAGGTCTCTCTCTCTCTCTCTCTCTCTCTCTCTCTCTCTCACACACACACACACACACACACACACACACACACACACACGAGCAAGATGATCTGTCTCCTTCACTATTTGGTGATTTTACTTAGATCGCCTTGTTATATGTCTATATTTTAGGAAGACTCCACTGTATTAGGTTTCCATACTACCCCTCAAATGGTCCATCATTTGTGTTGTCTCTCCCTACAATCCCTCACTCCCCTCTCCACCCCCCATCTCCCCACCCCTCCCCCATTTGCCCCTCCTATTAAAGTCCCTCTCATAACTTTTCAGCTCTATCTAGTCTCTCTATAACTATCTATTTCCCTTTCATAATAAGATCTATCTGTCCCCAAGGCCCTTAGTCTATACTTAATTTCTATGGGTTTACAAATTGTAGCTTAGCTGGCATTGACTTAACAGCTAAAATCCATATTTAAGTGAATACATATCATATTTGTCTTTCTGGGTCTGAGATACTTAACTCAGGATGCTTTTTTTTTTCTAGTTCCATCCATTTACCTGCAAATTTTTTAATGGATGAATAATACTCCATCATGTAAATGTACCACATTTTCTTTCTTCATTCTCCTGCTGATGGACATCTAGGTGGTATCCAACTTCTGCCTATTATGAATAGAGCAGCAATGAACATGGTTGAGCAAGTGTGTTTGTGGGAGCATGGATTGTCCTTTGGGTATATGCCCAAGGGTGGTATAGCTGGATCTTGAGACAGATCAATTCCCATCTTCCTGAAAAAGCATCACACTGACTTCCATAGCGGCTGTACAAGTTTGCACTCCTATCAACAATGGACGAGACTTCCCTTTACCCCACATCCTCACCAGCATGACACCTCACTTGGTTTGTTGATCTTAGCCATTACAGTGAGTATAAAATGAAATCTCAAAGTAGTTTTGATTTGCATTTCCCTGATGGCTAACGATGTTGAACATGTCTTTAAGTGTTTCTTGGCCATTTGATTTTCCTCTTTTGAGAATTCTGTTTAGATCAATACCCCATTTTTTAAATTGGGGTATTTGTTTTCTTGATAGCTAGGTTTTTCTTTTTTTAGTTCTTTTTTGTATTTTGGATATTAGTCTTCTCTCAGATGTGTAGTTGGTAAAAATCTTTTCCCATTCTGCAGACTACCACTTTGTCTGAATAACGGTGTCCTTTACCACACAGAAGCATCTCAGTTTCATGGGATCCCATTTATTGATTGTTGCTCTTAGCGCCTGTGCTAACGGTGTTGTGTTCAGAAAGTCTTTTCTTGTGCTGACGAGTTGAAGGCTATTCTCCATATTCTTTTCTATCGGGTTCTGAGTATCTGCTTTTCTGGTGAGGTCTTTGATCCATTTGGAGCTGAGTTTGGGCAGGCTGGTAAGTATGGATCTATTCGGATTCTTCTACATGCAGGCATCAAGTTGAGCAGTGCCACGTGTCGAACATGTTGTCTCTTACAGTGTGTGTGTGTCTGGCTTCTTTTTAAAAAGTCAGGTATCCAAAGACATGTGAATTTATGTCTGGGTCTTCAGCTTGTTTCCATCGTGCCAATAACATGCTGGGCTTTTGTTTATTCTCCTTCCATTACAGGGTCTCTCTGTGTAGCCCTGGCTGTCCTGGACTCGCTTTGCGGACCAGGCTGGCCTCGAACTCACAGAGATGTGCCAGCCTCTGCCTCCTTAGTGCTTGGATTACAGGCGTGCACCACCACTGCCAGGCTCATACGGTTTCTATAACTATAGCAGAGAAGTACAACTTGAAATCAGGAATAGTGATACCTCCTGGAGGTTTTTTTTTTTTTAAATGATTAAGGACTGCTTTAGCTATTCTGGGTTATTTGTGTTTCCACATGATGTTGAAAATTGTCATTTCAAGAACTGTGAAGAATTGTGTAGGTATTTTGATGGGAATTTCACTGAACCTGTAGATTACTTTTGGTAGGATGGCCATTTTTTACTATGCTAATCCTACCAATCCCTGAGCCTGGGAGATCTTTTCATCTTCTGATATCTTCTTTAATTTCTTTCTTCAGAGACTTAAAGTTCTTGTCATGCGGGTCTTTCACTTGCTTAGTCTGAGTTACACCAAGATATTTTATATCCTTTGTGGCTGGTATAAAGGGTGTTGTTTCCCTAATTTCTTTCTCAGCTTCTTTATCATTTGTATACAGAAAGGCTATTGATTTTCTTGAATTAATGTTGTATCCAGCCACTTTGCTGAAGGTATTTACTAGCTGTTGAGGTTCTCTGGTAGAATTTTTTGGGTCACTGATGTATACCATCATGTCATCTCTGAATAGCAATACTTTGTTTCAATGACTCTTTATATATTCTTTGTTTTTATTTTATTGACTTCAGCCCTAAACTTGATTTCTTGCCATTTCTTCTTTTTATTCCAAAGTTTTCAGGTATGCTGTCGCTTGACAGCATAGTAACTTTACTAGTGTAAGATCTTTCCAGTTTTTTGCTTGTTTGTCTGTTTGTTTGTTTTCATGTAGGCACTCAATGTTATGAATTTGCCTCTTAGGCCTGCCTTCATCGTGTCCCATAATTTTCAGTATGTGTGTTTTCATTTTCATTCAATTCTAAAAGCCTTTCATTTCTTTCTTCATTTTTTCCTTGACCCATTTTCCATTCAGTAGTGAGTTGTTCCATTTCCATGTGTTTGTAAGCATTCTGCTGTTTCTGTTGATGTTTCCATCTTCAATCTGTGATAATCAGATAGGACGTACGGTGTCCTTTCCATTTTCTTGTATCTGCTGAGACTGGCTTTGTGTCTGAATGTGTGGTCAGTTTTGGAGGAAGTTCCATGAGGTCTAAGAAGAAGGTATATTTTTTTGTGTTTGGATGAAATGTTCTTTAAAAATCTGTTAGGTCCATTGGTTCATAATGTCAGTTAACTGCAGCATTTCTCCATTGAGTTTTTGTCTGGATGAGCAACCTGTCTATTGGTGAAATTGGGGTACTGAAGTCGTCCACCATCAGTGTGTGAGGGTAAATGTGTAATTTAGGCTGTGGTAGTATTTGTTTGTTTATTATAAACTTGGGTGCCCTTGTGTTTCGTGCATAGATGTTAAGAACTGCAGTGTCCTCTTGGTGGATCTTTCCTTTGATGAGTGTAAAGTGTCCTTCCCTATCTCTTCTCATTAGTGTAGGTTTGAAGTCTATTTTGTTAGATATTAAAATGAATACACCAGCTTGCTTCTTAGGTCTATTTGCTTGGAATATCTTTTTCCATTTTTTTACTCTGAGGTGATGTCTTTACTTGATGTTAAGGTATGTTTCTTGGACCTCTATTGTATTCATAATGATCATTTCATGTCTTTTTCTTGCTCGTCAGCTATGTCACAGTACCTGGGCCTGCTGTGGTAGGGTTGCTGGGCTCTAGTGGAGACACATTGTCCTGCCTGGTATTGATTGTGTTTTTGCACTGGATTCTGGACATCCGAGTTTTGGGGAAAATTGTGATTCAAGGTGCTGATATCTGGTCTTGTCTTTGTTGGGTGGGTGTTTTGTTCGTTGGTTTCTATTGCCCTCTCTGGTTCTTAGGAGGGTGGTGGCTGTGTGCTGCCTGGTAGGGAATTCTGGGATCCTGATAGGTGTGGCCACTGGGCTTCCAGATAAAATGTGTTTCTAGGTTTTGTAGTTAAGAATGAGGATGTGAGAGTTAGGAAGCAGGCAACTGAGGGAGTCCATTGGACGGGGAAAGGCAGGTCGTTCCACCAGGATCTGCTTAGTCCCCTGGGAATGGAGGCAGAGAGGAAAGAGAGGCCATAAGGGAAGGTCTGTTACAGAGCTGGAGATGAGAATGGGGGATTGGCCTTGGAGGGATGGAGGGAGAGAATAAAAATCCTGTTAGCTTCCTTGATTTCCTGCCTGTGGGTTCCCAGGAAATGCCTGTTGGGGCGTGGGCTGGGATAGGGAAAGGAGTTGGAGAGGAAGTTTAAGAGGTGAAGACCTTGATCCACTGAGACGGGAGCAGGAAAAGCAGGGTGCAGGTGTTCAGCTGCTAACTGGGGGTGAGACTGGGGTCTTCGATTCAGAGGAGCTGGGGGCAAAGTAAAGATCTGCAGTCAGCCTGCCTGTTTCCCTGGCTGCAGTCCCTGGGGTCCTTTCATTCTCACTCAGGTGGATCTTTGGCAGGAGGAAGGGGCTTTCTTCATCAGCCAGCACTGATTGGGAGTCAACAGACGCGAGGCCCAGCCTGCACACACAGCCAGGCACTCATGCGGTCCTCCCTTTCTGTCCTCTGTCCCGTGAAGACCCACCACCTTGACTTCCCCACTCTTGAAGCTACATGAACTTAGGGAGATAAGTGCATGGCTCCTCCTAATCATCCTCCTTACCCCATAGCTATGGGCTTTTCTCCAGGCATCAGCTATGAAATTGTAGGAATCATCTTGATTTTTTTGCAGCGGGAAGAGACGGAGCTTTCTGCAATTACTGTCCTTCGCAGCCTAATATGTGAAGTCTTTTTTCTTTTTTTAAGATTTATTTATTCATTATTATGTATACAGTGCTCTGCCTGTATGTACACCTGCAGGCCAGAAGAGGGCACCAGATCACATTATAGATAGTTGTGAGCCTCCATGTGGTTGCTGGGAATTGAACTCAGGACCTCTGGAAGAGCAGGCAGTGCTCTTAACCACTGAGCCATCTCTCCAGCCCAAAATGTGAAGTCTTAAGAGGCATTATTTCATAGACTCTATCTGAATTTGCTGTTGTTCCAGGCAGGGAGGACAGCTCAGTCCCTGTCAAACCATATTAGACAAAAGTAGAAGTGTGAGCTGTGAATATTATTTTGATATCTAGGACAGTAGTAGTCATCCCCAAGTGGAAGATATGGGGGCCAGGGGAGATGAGGCATAATCTATCTCTATTATAAATTCAGTGATAAGGTTCATGCAATGAGAAAATAGGAGATGGAGTATACAGAGATGGCTCAGTGGTGAAGAGCACACACTGCTCTAGCAGAGAACTGAAGTTTGGTTCTTAGCACCTGGGCCAGGCAGCTCACAGAGCTCCTACACCTCCAGTTCCAAGGGTGCTTCCCAGCTGTCTGTCACTTCAGTTCCAAGGGCATTGATACCTCTGACCTCTGGTGTACCTGCACTCACATACAAACACCCACAACACAGACACACGTGCACATAATTAATAAAAATACATCTTAAGAAAAGAAAGATGATAAAAGCGGTCTGCAGCGGTAGACTCGGGAGCAGATGCCTGCGGGCTCCTCAGTAAAGCTAAAGAAATGTGACTTTAGCAGGAGGAGACAAAGTAGCCTGTACCCTAAGGGAGGGTTGCAAAGTCACCAGCTGGTAGGCCCTGTGCAGCTTAGTGTTCATTGTGGAGTAAGGGACTGAAGTGACTGCTGGATCTTGGGGACCAGCACCCTGCTCCTGTGTCCTCCACATGACTCAAGCTCTGTGCTCCGCCTGGGGTCTGTTTCCTTACTGTATACCTGTCTTTCTCATCCATAGAAATTTAAATTTAAGTATAGAAATGACTAAAGTTTTCTAAAAGTAAGATATTAAAATTTAGGAACATGATATATAATGTTCAGCTCCATGTCATGTTTAAGAGAATTTCTATATGAGAAGATCTAACTATTTAGAATTGTGGTTCTGATTTAAAGTATGTATTACTTCTAGACTTATATGTTTAAGTAGAAAACTGTTTTCTTAAATTTGTAAAGAGTATGGACAGATAACATATTCAGGTACTCAATATAGTTTTGGAAAATATGAGGTATCTCAGAAGATAATGTTGACTAGTTAAACAGATTGAAAAATTAAAATAGAGTGCATACATTTTAAGATAGTGGCTGAGGAGACAGCTCAGTAGTTAAGAGCACTTATTATTCTTCCAAAGGACTTCCAGCACCCACATGGAGGGTCACAACCATCCATAACTCCAGGCACACACATGGCATACAGATACATATACAGACAGGCAAAACACCCATACACATAAAATAAATAAGAAAAAAATTAGTTTAAAGAGAGTTTCAATACTTAAGAGGAAATAATATGTAATATAACTCTAAATATTTTCTGTATTGTCAAATATAATTCTCATAAGCTTAAAATCTGAACTGGAGGCTCAGTTCTCATTTTAAAATGTTAATTTCAAATGTTAAATTCATTTAAAAATGTGAGTCAACCCTGAATTATCTCTCATGTGTCTTTCCTCGGAATGTTCAACACATGAGGCATCCCAGAGCGCCCTGCGGGATGGACTGCTGTGAGCTGTCAATCATTGGTGGCTGTCACACCTCTCCAGTACTGACCCTCGACCCTCGGTGTCAACCGTGCTCTGAAAGACCACTCCCTGAGTCCTTGCAGAACCTCTGGAATGGAAATTCCTTCTAGTCCTTGTTTTATGAATGAAGGAACTGAGAATCTCAGCCAGGATGAGAGAGAGCCCGATGGTCCTTTGCCCTCTGGCTGGCTCCCCCGATGGCCGCTCCATGAGTAGCACAGTCCTTTGGTTTGTTTTCAAGCTTTTCTGGCAACAAACAGAAGAAAACAGCTGGTAAAAGTTGGAGAGGTCAACCGTTTGGTTTTTACCAACTGTCCCCAGGCAGGGGATGAACAAGAAACTATGAGCTATGACTGTGCCACTGGAGTTGGACAAAGGTGACAGACTTAGAGGGTGGGGGATGGGCTGCTTGGGAGGCAGCCACTGTATGAGCTCAGAGGGAAATGAGATTCTTGATCATTGTAGTTTCTATGGAGAACAGTGGGGAACATATGTCAAGGAGGAGGAGGAGGAGGAGGAGGCCTCAGAGCAGAGAGAGGAAGAGTGGAACGGAAGTGACCATGACCGTGAAAGGTCATTCAACTACCCTCCCTGAACACCAAATCTCAGAACAGGAATTACTGCAGCGTAGGCAAAACCTTTCCTACAGTCATGGTGTTAATCCAGACAAATTACAACTAGCTCTTGGCTTACATTGCCTATGCTAAAACAATTTAATCCAGGCTTTTGTTTGCAGCGTTTTAGTGATCTCAGTCTCTAAGGCCAAAACCAAACCAATGAGTAAACTAAAGCCTTCCACCATGAGAACCCGACATCTATAGCAAGACCAGAGCCACATCTCCTTACTCAGCAAGCAAATGGAACATTCCCCGAGCCAACCATGGACAGCGCCTATGCCAAATGCAGAAGACTATCAAAACTGAGCTTAGACCAGCATTATGGGGGCTGTGACACCCTTCTGTCCCCTGCATTTCCATATCCATGACCTGTCACTAATACACAGCCCAAGGTGTATTAGTGAGTCCCAAAGTGGCTTCCATAATTTAGGATCTGGTCGTGCCTCGAAGCCAGCAGGTTCTAGAAACTTGGTTAATTTTTCTTTTGTTCACTTGAACCATCAAAGGAATTGACCTGCTAATTTTTCCGTTGCTAGAGCAGAACCCATTACAGTCTCTAAGATGTTTTAATTGAGTTTATCAAATATAATTACGTCGCCTCCACCCACCTCCTCCTCAGTTTGCCTCTCTCAATCTGGAAGAACCGAGCCCGGCTTTCACAAAGGACCGGTGCGTGTTCCGATGGCTTCCCAGGAGTCTTTGAGGGCAATATAATGACATGTAATTTAATTTTTTGGTCATTAATCCCAGCAGCTTTGATCCAAGCTTTCTGTTATCCCAACAGAAGGAAAATAAAACTCTACCTCAAATTAAATATTTGCCTTTGCCTACAGTTTGCTGTTTATTGTACACATAATTCTGCAAGTTTGAGTCCGTGGGGCTTGACATCACTTCTGCCCGCTTCTGTTTTTGCCTCAGTTTTGAGAATGCATGAAAACGCAGATTTTCTAGAGCATTTCTAGATCATGGGGTCTCCATACAGACACACAAGGAACCCTAGGTTGTCTCTTATTTTTCACGTGCGCTCAACAATCCTCAGACCTTGAGCTTTAGAAATGGGGTGTTCCTGTCAAAATACAAACTGATGGGAGAAAAATAGAGCAGTCATCAGTTGGCTTCCGGCAAGGAGCCCAGTGTTTAACCACAAACTGGCCAGGCCTCCCAATGTCTTTGAGGCAGTGCAAGGTTTATTAAGAAAAAGTTTTAGCTTTTTCCCAAGTTGGCTTTGCTCACCTATAGTGTGAGAGTGTGTTAGAATTGCTCTCAGGGACCTAATGATATTGTAGAAGATGGCCACGAGGGGGGGAGGGTTGTGACTCAGCCACCAGAGACACGTGCCCTGTGAACCTGATGGCCTGAGTTTGAGCCCTAGAACTCACATAAAAAGCCCCAGCACTCCTGTGAAGAGACAGAGGCGAGACAGGAAAGCTGCCTGGAAGCTCACAGGCCGGCTCATCCGATTTATATGACACAGTGGCAGAAACAAGAGAGGCCCCGGCTCAGTGAAGAGAAGGCATGACCCAACTCCCAAAGTTGTTCTCTGATCTCTATGCGTAAATACATGGTGGCAAATGTGTACCTGTATTTTACCTCTCTCACATACACACAAACACATACACACACACACACACACACACACACACACACACAGATTAAAGTGTATGTGTATGCTCCTTAACATGCACACCACAAGCACACAAGCACACATAATAAATAAAAATAGGTGCAAAAATGTATATCTTATATAGATATAGAAGACAAGACAGTAGCAGTAGAGATCCAGAGAAAAAACAAAAGTATAAATACATGCCGGACTTCAGAAAAAGGCACAGAGTTAAGGCCATCCCTCTTTGGCTTTAGGGCAAATACTGAGCCCTCTCCCGCCCCGCCCCTTCCCTCTCTTGGCTTGGTGGTCAAGCCATTCAACCTCTTATTTCCGTTACCAGCTCTTTAAGGACTACATAGGCTTTGCACATCACGGCCTTTCCTCATAGCCCGCTTCCTGCTCGCATCTTGAGAGAACATGGCTGGCTTCCAAGTGAATGACAATCACATTCCACCCCGAGGCATTTTAACCTCCTCTGTCCTCTCTCCATATTGAGGCATCCATGCCCCATCATGCCTTCTATCTCACCAGCACCCAGAACTACCTTCCTGCTCCTGTCTTAAGCTAGGTACCTCTCCATATCACAACGTATTGGTCCTCTAGCTCTCTCGAACCCCCCACTGCACTTACTCTCTGACCTCACCTTGACCCCTTAGGTCTTTGCTCTACCTGGCTCTGTGGTCTTTCAGCATCTTCTGGCTTTACTTTGTGCTTGAGGGGGGGGGGTCTGTGTCACTTGTCTTTGTGTCAATCACCTCAGCTCTCTCATCTTTCTCTCTTCATCACATCTACCCCCTAGAGGAGGTGATTTAATTCTAAACTCCTAAGCCAGGAGGTCAGGGCTGCTGGAGAAAACATCACCACCATGCTATGGCACTAGCTCAATTAACTCTCCCCTTAGGGTCACTTCTGAACTTTTATATTCTTCTGTGAGTTGCCAGACAAAGTCTCTTCTTTCTCTCATTTGGCAGACATTTGTTTGTTTGTTTGCTTGCTTGTTTGTTTCTAAACTTGGTCTCAAATGACTCAAACTGGCCTTGAACTTCTTTTATAGTATAGGATGACCTTGCACTTATGACCCTCATGTCTCCAGCTTCCAAGTGCTGAGATTATAGGTGTGCACCACCATGCCAGCATCAGTTACATTTCTTTTCTTTTAACAGAAATATAAGTCAAAATATCTTCGTTTTCCAGTCCTGTCAGTCATCACCTAGAAAACTACCTGCGCCTGTTCCTCATCTCAGACCTCCTGTGTACATCATCACTGACTGACATCCTTGGGGGCATGTTCTCTTCTGACTGACAGCTTCTGGGGTCCCACTGGGATTCTTCCTTCCCCTATTAAACGAGGTCATACCCGAGTCTTGTTTGGTCCACGGTCCCCAGCTACGTCTTCATCCTACAGCACATCTTTCTTTCATGGCCACATGTATGGACTTTGCATGTAGCCCACAACCTGAATCTCCACTGTCACGCCTCCAGTCGCTTCCCCAGCAAGGATAATCCAGTTCCACTAATGCCACACTGGCACATAGCATCTGATAGGCAGATAAAACTCAGTCCATCCAAAGCCAAACTGGGCCTCCGAATGTAAACTTTGGTTGGGTTTCTTTTGGTTTGTTGGTTGTGTTTGTTTTGGGATGGTTGTCTCATCCATCGTATAGCTCCAGCTGGACTGGCACTCACTCTGTAGACCAGGCTGGTCTTGGACTCATAGAGGTCCACCTGCCTCTGCCTCCTGAGTTCTGGGATTAAGAGCGCACCATCACGTCCAGCAAACCTAACCTCCACCCAATCTTTTCCACCTCATTTGAGGGCAACACCATTCTCCAAGTTGCTCCCACTAACAAGTGCAGGATGATCCAATTCTCATCCCCTATCTCACTTACCAATCCCTCGGGAATTCTTATGGCTCTCCCTCCAAAATATACCTAAAGTTCAATCTCATCTGACCATCTCAACTGTGTGGACCCTGACCGATGACACCAGCCAGTCACCGGTGCAGAAACTGCTGCTGGTCTAGTGGTTGTAAGAATTCAGTAGCCAGAGCATTCAAAGCACAGACTAGACTATCTATTGTCCCAAAATCTTCCAAGGACTTCCCAAAGCAGATCCTTGAAGCAGCAGCTGCCACCATGGTCACCACCAACCAGGGCCTAGCAGAGTACTTCCATCTTGCCTCTTTCTTTTGACTTTACCTCCTTCCAGCTCCTCATCATCATCTACTTTAGCCACACTGGCTTCCTTCTCGGTGTTTTCAGAACATTTTGTACATCCCCCTGTAAGCCCCACCCCCACACTCCTGCGTCACATGTGGCCAGCTTCTCACGACCTTCAAGCCTTTGCTTGTACGGAACTTTATGACCAACACATGTAAAGCTGCAACCCCAGCCTCATGCCCTCAACTCCCCTTTGAGATTGGCTTGAGTCTGTTTCTTCATGCCTAACTCATGCCACCTTCTGAGATGCTACTCAGGAGCAAATTTGTTGGGTCAATTCTTGGTTGGCTATCTTCTGTCAATGGGATGAACTATTCTCTGGTGCCTGGGTCTAGAAACAGTCCTTGGTCTATTGTCAGCATTCAATGTATTTGTGCCAAAGTAACTGACTCTTCACCAGTGACCTGCCAAACACAAAGAACTTTCCAGGCCTCAC
>OU015742.1:97660882-97673739 GCA_907169655.1 Acomys percivali
TGTGTGTGTGTGTGTGTGTGTGTGTGTGTGTGTGTGTGTGTGTGTGTCTCAGCATGCAGACTTGGGGGAAGTCGTAGGGTGCATTTGAAGGCTTGCTTGCCGGCAATGAAACTGGCATTTGCATGCAATAGGAAGCTGTCTAGAATGCATGCAAAATCTAGGGCTGTAAATGTTCCCTGGGTCTTTGCCATCCTGTCACAGGCTTTTTAGAGGGGCAGGCGTTCTAGAGGGAAGTGGAACTGCCACAGGCTCTGAGCAGGTGGGAAGGGAGCCCTCACTCACTCTGCGAGTGAATGCTCTTCAGCCCTTTGGGCTAGTTAATATTAGAGTTTCTCTCAAAAATGCCCCTTGTGCCCTATATATTCGAGTTCTGCATCTTTCCTTTCCATTTTTTTTTGTTAGGAAGTTCCCCGCACCAGCTCAAAAGGTCTGGCGCAGACAGAGGTGGGGGGCTGGGGGCGTGGAGGCTGCATATCCTGCCCTCACTTTTTGGCTGGAATCTAAAGTTTTCTCATTCTGTTTCCAAGCCTATTTCCTGGGCAATAAGATGTGGATAATGAGAGTGCAGGGAGAGGAAATGGGCAGATCGCCTGGCACAGGGATCCGCCTGCAGTCGGAGGTGGGCACCCAGCTGCACGCAGCAGTTGCTAATGAAGCAGCGAAATATCATTTCCAGTCCATGAGAAAAGTCTGAACATCTCCCTCCTCTAAACTCAGGGGGCCCAAGAAGAGTTCCCAGACCTGCGAGTCTCCTTTAAGTAACTTGCCAACTTGGAGTGATGCAGCAGCGGAGCTTCCCGCCCCTCCTCCCACAGCTGCCGGGTCTGGCACAAGCCCGGAGCTATGAGGTCATGTTCATGCCACGTGACCGCTGCTGCATCTGTCAACTGTGATACAATTACTAAGACAGTCAGTCAGGGCGATTATGACATTCAAACCTGCTCTTGCCTCCTCCTCCTCCTCCTTCTTCTCCTCCTTCCATTTGCTGACCCCTTTCACAACCAAGGGATCGTCTCAAAAGTGCAGGAATCCGAAGTGTAAGCCTTCCAGTCAAGACAACTTCAATTTCAAAATAGGAGGTTAAGAAGGGATGAAAACCACCAAGATTGCAGTTCCTGCTGCTGCAGTTTGAAAACCACGCTTGAGCCCTGATCTCAAAAATATTTTCTGTTGACGCAATTTAGCATATGCTTTAGCAGTCTCTTAAAAACACAAGTGGAAACAATTCAAACTGGGGCAGGACTTTAGGTACCCCCCAATCACTGACTTATTATTAAGATAAGTAAAATATAGAATGACATTGGATAAATCAAGGTATATAAAACAACACAGAACCAGGAAGTCACTAAGAACGGCTCAGCCGTTAAGGACATTGGCTGCTCTTCCAGAGGACCCCAATTGGATGCTCAGCAGCCACATGGTGGCTGACCACTGTCTGTAACTCCAGTTCCAGAGGATCTGACACTCACTCTCTCCTGGCCTGGAGAGTACCAGACACCACCCACACAGGCCATATACATACATACATACATACAGGCAAAACTCAAACACGTAAGACAAAAGTTAAAGGAAAGCAATAACAGCTCATCTCCAAGAATGCTTTGTGACAGGGAGCAAGCATAAGATGCCGGAATGGCTGATATGGAGAGCACTTGCTGATGAATTCTTACATTGGAAGAGGCAAGTACCACAATTACCCTTCTAAAAATGTGCCTGGAAGAAGGAAGCTGGCCGGGGTTAACTAGCCTACTAACTCAGTATGAATACTGAGACTTAGAGTTTATTCAAAGGGTGACATGGCAGAGCCAGGATTGACTTAAGTTTCATATTGGTCTAGGCTCCAACCTTCTAACCCTCACACACTTAACTGTTTACCACAATAGCAGTGAGTAGAGCAAATAAGTAAATAACGAGACCATTTTAAATCATATAACAGCACTGCATATGGACTATCAGGCCAACAATGTGTGTGTTTGTACAAACATAAGCGCCCCATCACAAAACACTTACAGAAAAAGAATGGAGCTTGATATGGTCCATGCCTTTATTCCTAGCACTTGGGAAGTAGAGGCAGGAACATTAGGAGTTGGTCAGCCTGATTACACAGTGAGTTTGACACCAATATCTCTCTCTCTCTGTCTCTCACTCTCTGTCTCTCTCTCGCTCTCTCTCTCTCTGCAGCTCTCCATATTTTTACTGTGGTATCCCTCAGTAGCATAATTAGATTAAATATCACATACAGATCCATTTTACTTTTCTTTTTAAAGATTTATTTATTATTATGTATACAAATCTTGTTATAGATGGTTGTGAGCCAACATGTGGTTGCTGGGAATTGAACTCATGACCTTTGGAAGAGCAGTCAGTGCTCTTAACCTCTGAGCCATCTCTCCAGCTCCCATTTTACTTTTTAAAGTGTGTTATAGTGTCATATACTGTAATGGAACCTTGAAAGTAGCTCAGCTGTCAACTACTACTGGATCCACTAAATTATGAAAATATTATTTCCAATAGTTTATGGACATTGAAAATGAAAATTACAGCTGGGCAATGATGGCCATACCTTTAATCTCAGTACTTTAGGAGGCAGAGGCACACAGATCTCTGTGAGTTCAAGGTCTGGTCTACAGAGTGAGTTCCAGGACAGCCAAGGCTACGCAGAGAAACCCTGTCTTGAAAAAAACAAAAACAAAAAAGAAAATAAAAGTTACAAAGACCCATAATCCCATTATGTGAAAAACCTGGGTATAAAATGGTAAACACAAATAAGTATATTGTGCACAATCATTTAAATATATCATTTTTTTTATTCAGCAGAGAAAGTGAGCAGATGGCAATTTTAAAAGGCTGGTCAAATTTTAAACATCAAAGACTAAACTTTAAAAGTTTTAAGACTTTTTAAACGTTCTGAACTTCCAAAATATTTTCTTATTTCTTGTATAATTCAGTAATAAAAATATTCCCACTAAGTTAAGACTGGGTATCAAAATTAGCACGGAACACATAGAACTCTCTGGCTTTTTAGAGCACTTTCTATGTTGTCTCATTTCACTGTCGAAACACCCCAGTGAAAATAGGCATTTCTTTCCTGCCTCACTAAAAGGAAAGCTGGGGCAGAGAATGAGTGAGTTACTAGATTACTCCAGTGAATGGCCTCAACCCGGGGCTGGAGAGATGGCTCAGCGATTAAGAGCGCCACCAGCTCTTCCAGAGGTCTTGAGTTCAATTCCCAGCAACCGCATGGTGGCTCACAGCCATCTATAAGGAGATCTGGTGCCCTCTTCTGACATACAGGTATACATGCAGATAAAGCACTCATACACAATAAATAAATACATAAATAATCTTAGCCAGGCAGTGGTGGTGCACACCTTTAATCCCAGCACTCAGGAGGCAGAGGCAGGCAGATCTCTGAGTTCGAGGCCAGCCTGGTCCACAGAGAGAGTTCTAGGACAGCCAAAGCTACACAGAGAAGTCCTGTCTCAAAACAAAACAAAACACAACAAAGCCTGTTGGTGATCTTCCCATCATTGCCCCTGCCTCTCCCATTCTTATATTCTTATGTCCTCATAACACTGGAATACAAGCTGCTGTTATGAAGACCTCAAGCCCCTAAGATCCTACTGTGGTGGGTAGGCAGGAAGTGCCCTATCCACTCTCTTTGGGGACACCTATGGCCTGAAGCATTCTCCTGCCCTTCTCCAATCCCATGGATCATTGCAACCCTTGTACCCAAAAGCAGACTTTCTGGGAGAAGCCTGGGTTCTATCTCCCAGGTTTTGTGGTGACAAAGCAAATCAACAATGACAACAAAGTACAGCTTGGGGGTGGGGTGGGGTGGGGGGTGGGGGGAGGGGGGGGGGGACCGCAGCTTTTTCAGAGATTCATCAGTATCCACTGGGAGACAACCCCCCACGTCCCCACCCCGCCACCCTCCACCTCCCGGACAGGTGCCATGGCCTAGCCTCACCTTCCTATCTTCCTACCGTTCTCCTACGAGGACTCAGTATCTCCCCAGCCCCCTCCAGTTATTCCTCTTGTAACCACTGTTGCGTGGGTCCTCGTTGTGACCATAAAAACGAATGGTGACAACCTCAGGCTTTTCAGACTTGTTTTCAATCCCAGGAGCTGTATTAGCTGCACTGTTTCCTTGCTCCCTCGGGACTTCAGAGTCAAGCAGGCATTTGGCAATCTGGGTGTCCTGGGCTCCTGGACCTCCTGTAGCATCCAGGACAAGGGTCGCCTGTGCTTTGGGGACCTCCGGGATGACATCAATGTCACCCTCCACAGGCTCAGAGATGAGTTCACTTTCATCACTCTCAGGAGATGCCACCGAGGATGTGGGTCAAGAGTCCCAAGGCCTGCATCTTAGTGCCCAGGAGTCGGGGGGGGGGCGGGGACCCCTTTTATTGTGTCTTCAGACAATAGTGCCCCCTCCCTGTAGAAGAGGGCTACTGTGTGAGAAGGGACCACTGACCTATGAGCTTGCTCAGGAATGGGGTTTAGCATGGAAAGGAGATAAAGAACAGTGTCCCCAGTAGGTCAAATAAGGGGCCACCATCACTCTTCAGAGATGCGAGTAGGGCTGCGGCTGGGCCCAGAGTAACCTGGTGACCTGTTTCTACGGGTCAGTACCATAGCCCTGCTGCGTTTGCATTGTTGCAGATCTGGTGTCCCAGCTTACTCTGGGACTCCCCTCAAGACCAAAGCATCCAAGTCTTCGCTGCTGCACTCCAGGAAACAGAGCTAAATCTATTTTGTTGTTGTTGTTTCTTCCTCTGTTTGCTGAGAGACCTAACTCTTGATGAAGGATACATACATGTGGTAGCAGTGGCAGCGGTGGGTTCAGATTCCCCAGCTTCCCTGGGAGGGGGCAGGTATCTCCACGGTACCCAGGGCACTGTCAGCATAGCCTCTCTGCCTTGCAGCCATCAATTTGCCTCACACCTCAGGAGGACATGCTAATGAGAAGAGCATGGGGGGAAGGGCTGGGCCTACTTGTGGGTTCTCACAGGTGGCCCCAAGAACACCCTTTCTTTGGGAAGGAGGATGTGATAGATAAAGAGTGCAACCTGCTAATGAAAAGAATGCACAAGCAGTTCTAAAGCGCAGGATCTGATGGTAGGGCACATGCAACTGTCAGCTCCATGGCAGGCCACCACCCATGGCAAGTTAGTACCAGAGCCACGAAGATTTGAAGGCTGGAATATGCATTTCCCACTGCACCCGTGGAGGCCTCTGGCACAGGCCCTCCAGAGCACCCCAGTTTGTCCACACAGATGCAAAGCAAGGCCCTGCCCATGGAAGACAGAGATGCAGAAGCTCCGGAGGCATTCAGGCAAGAAGCAAAGCAGGAGCTATAGTCTTCCTCAAGTTCAGCTGTAGCTCTTCCTTGTAGGAGCAGTAGAGATGGATTTTCTTGTCGAACTCTGATTCTAAAATACCACAGAGGTATTGTTCTTCAGACCCTTGGGTCATAGCCCCTTTCCTTCTTACAAGCCAGAAGAGGAGAGACTCCCATCCGGGATGTCCACGAATGCTCACCCAGAGCCTCTTGTGTCACCCAACACCGGATGAAAAAGGAACATGTGGCAGGGCTACAAAGAACAAAGATCGCCCCTGCCTGGAAGGCAGTGTGTGGGAGGTGGGACGGCTGGGAAAGTGATGCCAGTACATAAAGGCCTCACATGCTGAACCATCAAAGGGATACGGTCCATGTGGCCGGGAACTGGCAAGTGTCAGGGCTTGACTGCACACCCCCTTTTGTACTGCTGAAGGGACAGAGTGGATGATTATACTGGAGCCATGGTTGGGGGGAGGGGGAAGGAGGAGGAGGAGGAGGAGGAGGAAGAAGGCAAGGGTAAATAATGTGTGGCCTGTCAACTCTGTGAGTAAGAGAATTTGGCAAAACATGGAGACATGGAGATGGGACTTAGGAGAGAGAAGATTCAGTGGCCCCTCTGATCCAGAATCCAAGCCCTTTCCTGGGGCCCTAAGAGACTCTACCCCTGGACTTGGCAGAGCACCTCAGCTTCCTAGTAACCTGGCCCCAGACGTGTTTGAGTCTCAACGGGGCTTTGCCTCAGTACATGGTCCTAGCCAGATAGGGCATAGCATTTGGTCCAGAAAGTTGCTTGGAGTTTCTTCTGTTCCAAACCTTTTAATCAGTGGTACGTTCTCAATCAAGCACAGATTAAACTTGAAAGCATACACACCCACACAGAACTAAAACACGGACTTAGTGGGGTCCAGTGTAAAGTAAAAACGAAGGCTCCTTTGTTTAAACAGCAGAGGGAAGTGTGGTGATGACATAGGAAGTGCTTTCTTCTTCAGTCTCTCCACTTTTCATGTTTGTTTACTTTTTAATGTCTTCCTAAATAAAGCAAAATTAACACAGACTTTACTGTTCATTTATGTTGTTTGCCTCATATGTGTGTACACCATATGTGTGCCTGGTACCTGTAAAGGCCATAACGAACTGGGTCTCCTGGAACTAGCTTATTGGTTGTTTTTATACAACCGTGTTTGCTTCTCTTAGCTTATTTCCTAACCTGGCTATCACACAAATAATTGAGATTCTTTCACATATGTGGATAAAGCTTTACAACACAATCTTGAGCAGCTTTAGTCTGTTCTTAACTCTCTATGCTATCCTGTCCTACTCCCAGCAAACACTTCAAAGCTTTCCTAGACTCCAGCTACAGCCTCTTGACCTTCCTCGGACCTCTCCCAGTGCCTGAATCCCCTGCTTCGTCTCCTAACTCCTCCTCCCCTGCCTGGCAGGAAGTCCAGCTCTATTCTCTCCTCTGCTCATCCATTGGCTGCAAGCTGTTTTATTGACATATCAGTGGGACAATTGGGGAGCAGAGTTTACACAACAGTTAGACAGGAGATCAGAATTTAAACTACACTAGAATTACAGGCGGATGGTTATGAGCCACCATGTGGGTGTTGGGAACTGAACTCAGGTCCTCTGAAAAAGCAACAAGCTATGTACCTACTGATTATACACATATATCCAGCCCCACTATTCATTTTACACTATGTAATGGCCTCATGTAAACAAAGACGAGCAGAGTCTGTGTTTCTTGGCTTCTCGCAGAAAGTGCTTTAAGCTGTCTGGGAGAGAAAACTGTAATCCCACAGGCATTCAACTGATCAGGGGTCTGGGGATTCTTTGCAGGCCACGGGGATACCCTCGGGGTCGCTGGAGGAGCCTACCTTAAACCTTGGGCCCAGAACGTGAAACGACGTGTGGGTTTTCTTTTCCATCAACCTCCAAAGCTCTGCACTGCGTCTGAGCTGAGATCAGGGATGTCTACCATTGTAGCCCCCGAGCTCTGTAGAGTATAGACAGCCCCCTCTGACCCACCACGCACACAGGTGTAGAATGTTGGCTGGTCGTGTAGAAGGCTGGGCCTTGGATCAGCAGAAAGACAGGAGAGACAGGCCAAGAACAAATCCCAGGACTCCAGGGGGGCTTCTGGAGCCTGTGGCACGTGTAAGCCAAAGCTCCAAACCCATCGCGTATACCCCAGGGTCCCATTGACGCTTCTCCTACAGGACGAGTCTCCAAAGATGCCATCAGGAACCTCAAGGCAGTAGCTACAGGAACATTAAACCCAAAGTGTAGTTTCTGATTGCCTGGGGCTTTTCTGAGCATGAACCTGGGAAAAGTGCGCAAGACACACACCCATGATACTGGCCCTCATTAGCTACTACTGTCATAAGTTACTCTAGCTGAAACGAGAGAGGAAAAACACACTTCATATTTGAATAAGCGTAGAGCCTCGGATGGACACGCAGGTCAAAGGCACAATTTGCATCTCACCTGAGATGAAGCTGACAGACATCTTCACTTCCTTCATAAACACAGATGAGCTACAGTTTGATTTCTGAGCACAATTTGGGCTTTATTCCAAAAGTTAACAACATGTAATGTTTTTAGCTACTCTAAGCTAGGAAAGAACTACAGAGGAAGATGAAGGTCCCTAGCTCCAGTTGTCCAACTGGAGGCCTTCACAACTCGACGGTTCAGCGCAAGATTCCCAGAGACTTATATAAAGAACTTTCTATTGGCATTATCTCCAAACAAAGCTCTTCGTATCTGTGGCATCATTTCCAGGGCTGCGAGATTCAGCCGACTTTCCAGGGTATTGGAAACCTTTATTCTCTGATCGCTGCTGTACACCTCCACACCTCCCGCGGCGCTGGAAGCCAGGTACGTGACCTGATCTACCTGGACATCCGAATGTTTCCGGCAGAGCATCACGTACTCGGGGACGACTCTCTGCACCGCAGCCTCCACCAGGTGCAGGTCCTGTGGCCTGCAGCGGACAATCATCACAGGCTCCAGCAGCCGGAGCAAGGCTTGGAGCACGAGTTTATCCAGCAGCTCCTGGTAGGTATCCACGTCTGACACGATTCGGCTCAGTCTCATCTTGGCGTCCCTGAGCAATTCCAAGATGAGGTTGTCTCGGGCTCTCAGGACCGCGATGCGTGCCTGGTTCCTCATGGTGGACAGCTGGATCTTTTTCTGCTGCTCTATCTGTTTCTCCTTCTTCTCGTAGTAATCCATGATCTTCAGGCGCTGGGTTTGCACCAGGCGGCCTTTTTCGATGTTGAACTCCTCCTCCGCCTTGGCGTCGATCTCCTCCGCCTTCTCGTTGGCTTCCTGCTCGATGAAAGCCATCATGTGCTTAATTTGCTTCTGCACGTCGATGTCAGTCAGGGCCATGGCTGCTCCCAGAAATGGGCAGAGGGAGGACTTGGTGGACCTTCTGGTTCCTTCGATTTAGAGCTGAGTTTCCGGAGTCCCTCTAATATTCCAGTCCCTCTCGGTGGAGTACACAGAGAAGGAAAGGGGAAATCGGAGTCTGAAGGGAAGGATCCTAAAGACGGAAAGTGATTTGTAGGAAACTCTTCCCTGGGAACGGAAGCTTCCGCCTCTATTCCATCCCTCATTCACTCACTGTAGCCCAATACTAGGAAGTTGGGGCCATTCTAGGGCAGAATTCTCTAGGTGGTGATCACCTAAGACTCAGATCCAAGCCAGTGGGGTAGAAATACCAAATCAATACATAAACACAAAGAATGTCTCAACGTGGGGCTGGAGAGATGGCTCAGTCATTAAGGCCGGAGTTCAATTCCCAGCATTCACACAGCTATGGCTCACAGCTATCTCTAGTTCTAAGGGGATCTGACACCTTGTGATGGTCTCTGCAGTCACTGCACATATGTGGTGCGCAGATATATATGCACGCAAACCCCCAAACATGCAAACTTTACAAAAACAAAGATTAAAAAGTAAATAAGCACATTACGGTGTGGGAGGGACTGAGGAGAATCATGAGACCCTGTTAATGCAGGATTCAATCCAGGAAGCCTGCTCGGAGGCAGAGGGCTTCACATAACCTATAAAGGTGCGAAGAGAGGATGGCTAAGCGGATAAAAGCCCTCTGGGGTGAGGTGTGGGATTGAGGCCAAAGGCAATCTTTTCACCAGGATAGTTTCCAAGCTCGTGTATGTATGTGAACCCCCTGGGGGACCTTTGAGAAGGACTCCACCCTTGAAGGTCTCGCTCCATACTTGTTGCTCGTCATATACCTGCTGTCATCCAAATCTCTGCCGGTGTCGTCTGGGATTCTGTATCTTAAAAAGACTTCCTCAAAGTCTAGAGTGTAAGCGTGCTTGCCAGACAGCCCTGACAACCTGTGTTTATCCCCAGAACCCCCTCTGTGGAGCCGTCCTCTGACCTCCATGAACGCGCTATGTTATGTGTGCATCCACACTCACAAACCCTCCTCATAACATATCCTAACCAATAATAATAGTGAGGAGAAGGGGGAGGGGAAGGAGAGGGAGAACCCTCAGACTTGAGATACGATTCAGTGGTAGAGCATTCGCCTAACATGCACATGACCCTTGGTTTCATCCTAACACACCAGAAACAAAACAAAACAAACAAACAAACATAAAAACACAAGGAGCAAAAAGACTTTTCCTACCAGGGCCATAAAATGCTGTCCTTTGGGCATGAAATGGCCATGACACCCCTGACCTTATAAGAGCCGTAGTTGCCTTCATAGGACCCACATAAGACTAAGCATTCCATCATAGACAGATGAGGGGTTGGTGGGCTTTCTGCCCTGCCCCCCCCCCCCCCGCAGGAAAGCTAATGGTAGCTGCCAGAGGAGAGAGAAAGCCATTTTCTTCAGTAGTATAGGCATCTGTGAGTGACTCATGCAACAGTAGATCGCCCCACACCCACTCACATGAGTGACCTGGTTAAACCCAGTGGGTCACAAAGCAAAACAAAACAACAAAAAGACAAGCAAGCACGGAGGAGATCTGGTGAGAAGGAAGAAAGCGGGATAGGGGAAGAGAGGAAAGAGGATAAGAAAGGATAGGATAGGAAGTTGTCAAAGAATAATTTGATTTTTAAAAACTCTCAAAAAAAATCTCATCAAGCTCGGGAAAATGTCTGAATGAGAATATTCAAAAGAGAAAATGTAAAAAGAACTAAATAAAATTTTAGAGCTAAAAAAAATAATTGGAAAGATATTAGAGGCCTGACTATGAGGTGGCTCAGTGGGTAATAATGCCACTCGCCACCAGGCCTGAAACCCTGAGTTTGATCCCTAGGACCCACATGGTAGAAAAGAATCAGTTCTAGGAAGTTTTCCTTCAGACTCTACACCTGTGCCCTGATATACATTTGTGTAACTTTACTTCTTTAAAAAGGCCAGGCATGGTGGCACATGCCTCTCCTCCCAGCACCTCAGAGGAAGAGGCAGGTAGGGCTCTGTGAATCTGAGGCCAGCCTTGTCTACATAGTAAGTTCCAGACCAGCCAAAGCTAGAGACCAAGTTCCTAAATAAAATAAATTTTTTATCCAAAAGGAACATCATTGAACTCATGTTATTTGGAAATATCCGTTTGAAAGCCAGGGTTTTTCATCAACGGCTGAGGGTTCCCTGCCCCTACATCGATTTAATCCGTAATAAAAGGCTCCCAAAGTGACTCTGCTGCTCCCCGGCTTTTGGAGCCACTCTGGATGAAAGGACAAGGAGTGTGAGATGTAGGACACCCCCCGGGCGGGTGTGGAGGAACAAACACACCAGGCCAGCTCTTACCACTTCCCTGCCAGGAGCTGCCTTTGGTCTGGCGCCGGGAGTCTGACACAGAATGTGGAACTTGGAACACACACTGGAACCTGGCACTGCCGTATCCTTCTGTACACATGACTTTGGCTGTCGGACCAGGCAGTTCGACTTCACAGAGCCAGGCCGCCACCCCTTAGGAGGGCTGGCCAGTTCTGCCAAGAAGAGTCCAAGACAGGACTCCTTGGCACCTGGGCTGTAGCCGGGGGCTTAATCCCTGCACACTCAGAATTTCAATTAAGTTGGCACAGAGTTGTTGGCCCCATCCTGAGGTGGCCTTCCCTCAGCAGACATGTGTATAGACCCAGGCTGCCAGTTTATTAATTTACTAATGAAAAATTACAGCTGCCGTGCTCGTGGGTCATGGCTTCTTTTCTTGAAGGCGAGGTGCCTGGGGAGACAAATCTGAAGGCCGTTTAACGAGAAAGCCGTCAATGACCGTTCGCCAGATGGTCTTCAAGAAAGCCACTCCTCCTATCACAGGGCTCCAGGGTGCCCTTTCACGTTGGTGGCACCTCTCTGTGCGCAGACGGGGCCACCTCTCCGCCGCTGCCCCGCCGTGCGGGCTTCCCAGCAAGGCTGCCCGCTGCCGCCCAGCTCCTCACTGACCATGCACGTGATTTTCTGAAGCAGCTCGGATTCTCCTCTCGTTGCCAGTTTCCGCAGGAGCATGATGGGAATGTGATGGCATCCATATCGTGGGGCCATTGCTTAAATCAAAGGGAAGGTTTATCCCAGTGGTGGGCAGAGCCAGTCTGCGCACATGGTAACCGCTATCAACACACTGCTCCTATGACCTCTCTTGGGTTTGGTGGCACTCCTCATAACAATCCCTCTTTGGTCGAAAGGATCTAGATCAGAAGTGACCTTCACTCACTAGCGGTGCCCACTTTATTAAACTTAGCAGCCCTGGTGGCCTCATGCAGAATCCAGCCACACCCTCGGAGATGGTGGGTAAAGGTCTGAATTCCAAGACCCTGGGCTTGGGCTGGGGGCGTGGATCGTCTCATCACAAACCCCCGGCCAGCCAGACGCAGCAGGTCCACAGGCCTTGTGGCTCTCTCCCAGTGCACCGACTTTTACAGCATTCACTCAGGCTGGACTTGGAAGCCGCTTCAGGGTGCGCTGAGCAAATGTGTCATGTGTCCGCCTGTCTGGGGTAGAGATTATGAGCTCACGACGACGGCTTGGGGATTTAGCAAACCGACAAACCAAACTGAGAGATCGCCTGTCTGCTTTGGCACGAGGGTTTAAAGTGGCATTGGCCCTGCCCACATCTGGGGCTGGAGCGGGGACTGGGGCCCCTAAGACAGACAGACCTCCCAGCATCTACCCTACGCACAGCAGCGGGGCCCCTTCTCTGCTTCAAATCCGAAATACGAGCCCAGCTTCACCTAGCAGTGTGTGTTGACTCTGTTCCCTCTGGCAAAATGTCCACTTGGCAAAATCCCACCTTCACTTTCAGATTCCTTTGAGAGTGACATTGCTTCTTGGGCCTCTGGACTCCTCCTTAGAGTGACAGCAATCCTGAGCTGGGCCAAAGAAGCCAGGACTCCATCAGAGGCAGGCACAGATGAACGCTAATCCAGTGCGATTGATTGAACTAAGGGCTTAGAGTAAGGGGTGGGGGGAATGTCTTTTCTTCTTCTTCTTCTTCTTCTTCTTCTTCTTCTTCTTCTTCTTCTTCTTCTTCTT
>OU015742.1:97673749-97676249 GCA_907169655.1 Acomys percivali
ACCTCACGACCTGAGTCCCATCCCTGAGATCCACATGACGAACGAAGAGACTGACTCCCACAAGCCATGCTCTGAACCCCCAGACATGTGCCATGGCATGTTCACAATGATACACAAACAACACTGCCACACAAAAGATGTTAGTTAAGTTTAAAAAAAAAAAAAAAAGGAATGTTGATAGCACTGAGGATGCTCCTACTGTGTGTGACTGTGGAAGGGAATTTTCAGAACTTGTGATTTTGTATCTGTGGGTGTGGGAAAGGGCCTAGGAGGAAACATGCGCTTGGAAGTTTCTGTTTCTTCCGTCCCTCACCTACGTGAAGCTGTGTGCATCCTAGGAAAGTGAGGAATCCTGCACCCAAGAGGAAGCCGGAAACCTTGCGCAGCTGCCCCATTCCAGCTGTGTGTGGAGGCATGCCTGAGGTCAGCTGAGTGTGGCATGGTTTCTCTACCCTGTCAAAGGGGAAGCAGCAGCAGATGTGGCCATCTGGACACTTGGCGATTGCCAAGTAACTAACAAGAAGAAGGGGTTTTCCAGGCCTTGAAGCACAGGACAATGTGTAGGGGCTGGTAAGTAGGTGAAGAGATTTAGGAAATCCTTTGGGGGGATTTCAGAATTAACTACACAGGAGGGGGGCATCCCCGCCTCTGTCTTTAGTAAATATTGGCTAAAGCAGGGTGTGAGGCGCTGTTTGGGAACTTGCGACAGAACGGACAATAAGGCAGGAGCCAGCACTGGCTCCCAAGCCCTTGGTGGGATGGGAGACACGATTTGTAACCTGGAAATCACAGACCAGAGGGTTAGGCATGGGCAACGTCAATAAAGCTACACGGACGAAGGGGTCTAGCCCCTGACCTCTGGAGCCCATGGCAGGCTCTGCTATCGTGTATTGCTCTGCAGACGGCTCCCTCTTGCAGAAGGGCGGTTTCAAACATCTGGGTGTTGACAATATAAGGGGAGGGGCAAGAGGATGGAGATAAATGGAAAGGTATGCAGACATTTAGAGACACTCAGACAACAAAGAGCGAGGTTTTTGGGGAGACCCAGTACAGTGCCTTAGTTTGGAGTAAGTCACCAGAAAAAGACAGGACATGGGTTGAATTCACAATTGGGGATGCATCCAAGTTGACAGGAATGGCCCAAACTTCACGCAGACCCAATTCTTTTTTTTATTTTTTAAACACTTGTTATTCTTTGTGAATTCCACATCATGTACCCCAATCCCACTCATCTCCCCATCCCTCCATATCTGCCCTCTGCCCTTGCAGCAACCCCCAAGAAAACAAAATAAAACGACAACAACAAGAAACTATCTCTCCATGGAAGCTGTGGTGTGTCACACAATATACCCCTTTGTTTTGCTTGCAAATGTTCATCTCAATGAGTCATTGGTTAGGTTCAAGGCCTCTGGCTTCTGCTACACTTTTAACACTAAACCCTCATGGGGACTCCTCTTGGATATATCCTGTTGTTGGCGTGTCAAGGAGACCATGCAGCTTTGGATCTGCAAAATGAGTCCCTCCACGTCCTCCAGCTCCATACATGGGGTAGATGTTGGGGTGGGCCAACTCAAAGCCCTAGATCTGGGCCTGGGTGAAGTCTGAGTTGGTCAGCTCACCAGCTCTCCCATACCCATACTACCAGGGCTAGCTCTCCTGCACTGCCCAGGTGAGGGGCAGGGCCAGCTCTGTGTTCCCTAGGACATTAATACTGCCTGGGTGGCAACCCAGACCAGGGATGTCCGCATTGCCTTTGGTGGTAGTATGGGCCATGGACATTAACACATACACACACACACACACACACACACACACACACACACACCTTGCTGCTGAAGGGCCATGGATCCAGACCGGGCCCTTAACAGCGGCATGGGCTAGGACATCACTATGGCCTCAGCTGGCATCGCAGGCTACTCACACCAGGCTGTTCCTCACCACCCTCTTGGTAAACCCAATTCTTAATAGTGACTTGAGCTTCCCAGAAAGGCTTTTGGCTAAGATATGTGGACAGGTACCTACCACTCAAGGTAAGAAAGGATAAAGGGAAAAGAGAGGCACAGAGAACATGGCTGTAGGTTTCAGCTGAGTGACAGATCCTGTGGCTTCCAAATAGGGTTGTAACTTGACCAAACTCTGGTCTAGGAAGATTCACCAGGTGGTGGCAGAGGCAGAGGAGACCACCTGGCTAAAGCTGATAGGCACTGTGCACAGATGAGGCCTGGGGTGAGGGACAAGCTGTCAGTAATGAAGGGGAGGAGAGAGATGCAAGCTATCAGGTGTGCCCCTTGGATGCAGCCCTCATCTGGACTGTGGGACAGCAGGAACCATATTCCACTGCTCTCTCAGGAGCAAGCCGGAAAGAGGGAAAGTAGGAGCAGAGCACACATTTGATCTGGAAGTAAAAGCCCGCTCTTGGAGAGCAAATCCAAAGTGTCTGACAGTGTGACCATGTACAGTCTTAGAGACTCCAGCCCAGTGCCTAAGCAAGTTCTGGTCC
>OU015742.1:97678749-97702148 GCA_907169655.1 Acomys percivali
TCCTTTTTTTACCTGTGGAAGCCAGCATGATGCTGCAATCACAGCTATGCACTGGGCCCACACGTGAATGGCTAGGTGGGGAAGACATAGTGTCCCCTGGAAACTGCCAGCAACCTTGGGGGTTTTCAGCCCTCATGTCAGAATGAGAGAGGACTGAGCGGATGACAAGGGGAGGGCACACAGTGGCCTGCTCGCAGTCACTTCCTCTCATACATCTTCATTGCTGGAGCACAGGGCCCCACAAGAGTTTGTAGAGTATGTGGGACTTGGGTAGACTTGTCTGGAAGTCTCAAAGACTATGTGACTATAAGGCTGTCACAATTCTAACCTATACTCATGAAAAAGGAGAGGCCAACCAGAGTGGTCCTGCCTCCTAGAACTGTGTCCCTGAGCCCCTTGCATTAACCCTCCAGATACCGAACCAAGAGGTTAGGAGGAGCCCCAGGAAGGCTTGGGATAACTTTCCTGGGGGAGCTCAAGGCAGAGAGTGTTTCCCAAGCAAGGCAAAATTATTTCAGTACTTTTACAGCCCATTTAGCCATGGAGCATGGGATGTTGTAAGCTATAAGACAGATCTGGATCTATGGAACCTTCTGGAAGTCCCTGCACTTAGCGGAAGGTCTATAGTGTAGGACAAAGATACTTTTGCCTCCCTTACTGAGAAGTATTCGCTGCTGATGAAACAAGATGATTTAGGCCAAAATAAAGTATAAAGGCGGGTTTATTGAGGGCAGCTCTCAGGCAGGTTTACCTGTCCCAAGGGACAGGGACAGGGAAGTCACTGTGCAGACAGAAAGACAGAGGGGTGGGGTGAGGGGAGGAAGAAAGAAAGAGGGGGGCGGGGGGGGGGGGGGGGAAGACGACCAAAATGTTTAGATTATGTAATGAAGAGCCTCTGGGAAAGGGGAAACCCAGCCCCTGGGCTGGAAAGTTCAGATAGAGACTGAGGGATGCTGGGAGAGAACCTGGAGGCCAGGTCTGCTTTGACACCTCAGCAGCTAGTCCTGAGCCTGAATCCTAACTCATACCATGCAGCCTGCTGCCACCAATGTCCAGTTCCCTCATCCCTCTGGGACCAGGGAACCTGGACATGTGAGAGACCAGGATGGTGGCAGGGAATAGACAGGACTGAGAAGAAGCTGATGGCATGCTTGGGGTGCTCTGCACGGTTGGGCAGGGCTGCTCCCTGTTAGGCGAGATATCCTGATAACTGAGATTGGTACTTTCCCGAAGAACCCAATGACCCCAACCAGCTGGAACTAAGTCCAAAGAGGTCAACGTCCTTCTAATCTTCTTCCTCTCCTACCTAGAGTCAGGGAGTTGGAAGAGAGGTAGGGGCATTAAGAAACCAAATAAAACAGTTAAAAATAATGCCAACAGAAAAGCGTCATAGATTTGTCTACATATTTTACCACTTCCAGGCTCTTAATTTCATTGTATAGATCTGTCTCTTCATCTGGTATCAACAGCTAAAAGACTTTCTTGATATTTCTTGGGGTAAGGCTCTTAAGATTAAAATTTTCTTTAATAGCCCAGAGAAATGGCCCAGGAGTTTAGACATTGGCTGTTCTTCCAGAGGACCCAGGTTCAATTGCCAGCTCTTAGAACTGTCTGAAACTTTGGTCCCAGAGGATCTGATGCCTGCTTCTTGCCTCCTTGGGTACCAGGCTTACATGTGGTACACAGACATATATGTTGGCAGAACATTCATACATATAAAAAGAAATAAAATAATAATTTAATTAGAAATATTTAAGGTTGACTGTGGAGTCTAAACTATGGCGGCTTCTTCTCCTTCTTCCCAATGCTATAAAGACTCTCTTACACTAGACTCAGATTTGCATTATTTTTCTTACACTAGACTCAGATGATTTGCATTATTTCTCTTTATTTCAGATGAGGAGCTGGCTGTCCTACCTCTGTTCCGTGATACCTAGTCTTTTTCTCTTTTGCTCTCAAATTTTCTTCTTTTTATTACTGATTTTTAGTGATTCCAGTATGACGTGGGTTTTTTGTTTTGTTTTGTTTTTTGTTTGTTTTTTAAAGTGGTTTACTTTGTGGTTTCCTTGCTTTGCAGGTATGGAAATTCTTGATTACTAATTTTCATGAAACTGTAATGTCTTCAAATCATCACTCCTCAGACCTTCTTAGAATCCAGATTTGTGTGCACAGAAAATCATTTAATGTTGCCATGCATGTGTGTGTGTGTGTGTGTGTGTGTGTGTGTGTGTGTGTGTGTGTTAGTTTACATGGCTTCTATTGCTAGGTCTCTAGTGTCAACTATTAATGTTTCCTTTTCAATGTCCAGTGAATTGTTCCCTTCAGGGAGTGAACATTTCAACTGTAAAACTTCTATATGGTTCTAAAACCAAGCCTTCTATTGGCCTCTTGCTATGTTTATACTTTTCTTTAATCCTTTCTGCATATTTTAAACTTCTATTTAAGTACTTGTCTGCTAATTGCATTGTGTTGTCATTCCTGGTTTGTTTCTGTCGACCAAATTTTCTATGATTTTGTTGCGGCATCCTTCCCATTTATATGTGGAATTTATTTATTTATTTATTTTTGGTTTTCCGAGACAAGGTCTCTCTGTGTTAGCCTTGGCTGTCCTGGACTTGCTTTCTAGACCAGACTGGCCTCGAACTCACAGCAATCCGCTTGCCTCTGCCTCCTGAGTGCTAGGATTATAGGTGTGTGCTACCACACCTGGCTCTATGTGCAGTAATTTTTTAACATTCTTTTTTTTTTTTTTTTGGAATACTTGTATTTTGCTGCTAAAAATGAAGATTTCTTTTTACCCGGCTGTGTTTGTTAATGAACTTGCCCCCTCTGAGGCCTGTCTCTAACGCTTGTTGGGGAAAATGTCTAAAGTCACCTTGACACCAGAACTATACATAACCCTTCTACTGGAGTCGCCACTGAAGTCCCTGGACTTTCAACGCAGTCTCTTCATACTGGCTAGTTGAAGCCCAAACATCTCCTGGGACACTGAACTCCCATCCTTTGCTTAGCCTGGCAGAAGTTCACTCTACGCATATGCGACTTGGTATCCAACAACAGAGCCAGGGCCCAGGAGCCTTTTTCCTTCCCTGTGTTCTCCTCTGTGGTACCTGGCCTTGGAAGGCCTCCCCAGAAATCTCAGATGAGCATGGCCACTTTTCTCCTCTTGGTGCTACCCTTAAGAAGATGCTCCTGCAGAAAGTTAGAGAGGCACCAGGGCTTTCACAACACCATCCCTTTCTTCAGGAACTCGGCCCTGTCCTAGCCACGGTCTGATATCAGGGAAATGGTGGTTTTATGCAGTTGGTGCCATTTCCACGTGGCTTACACCAGGAAGAATAGTCTAGTACTATTGCTGTGGTAGAAGTGAATACCACTTACATCGTTTACAACATTCAGTGTGGTTATCTTCTCGTCCACATCCTTCTCTGGAGGGTTCTGCAAGCAACAGAAACCATGGCCGGTCAAACAGAAAAGGCATGGGGAATCTTAAGAAAATCACTGGTCACATACGGGGCTGTAGAAGGCCGGAGAGACTGAGGAAGACCAGAATAGTGTGCAGCGTGCGGCTCGGGAGCTGCCCTGTAAGAAAGCCATGCCCACCCTTGCTGTCCTCACCTTTCAACAAATCCATGCATGTAGCTGCCACTCGCTCTTGAGCCAGGAACTCAGTCACGCCACATCTACAGCCACTGCCCGCCCTGAGGTGCCACTTCCTCTGTGGCACGGGTTTCCATGCCCACCACCGAGGCTGGGCCTCCAAACTGTGTGGAGCTTGTATCACTCAAGCTCCACTAACTCATGAATTTGCCAAGGCCTGAAAGCCTGCAATGTCTAGCTCCACTTCAAGGTGAGCGCTTCTCTTCCCTCTGAGACCTCACAAACTTAGAACACTTGCTCCTCAACCTTCCTCATGCTACAGCCCTGTAATATAAGCCCTCATGTTGAGGTGATCGCCCCCCTCCCAGCCATAAAGTTATTTTATTTGCTACTTGATAACTATAATTTTGCTACTGTTACAAATCATAATGTAAATATCTGATGTGCAGGACATCTGATATTTGCCCCCCCTCCACCCACCCCGACCCCGGGGAAGGGGGTGATCAGGACCCACAGGTTGAGAACCGCTGAACTAGAAGCTGGTCCACATTCAAAGTGTGCTTCTGATGTGCAGTGACCAAAACATCCGCTATGAAACAATAGCCACCCGTGTGTCTGGCTGGTAGACATCACTGACTCCACATATACCTAAGCGCCTCACGTAGCTGCCACTTCTGGACCAGGAACTCAAGTATATCACTCTTCATACAGAAGCATGGGATAAGATACTCCCAGAGAACTCTGCGGGCCATCTTCCTTTAAGGCAGATGGAAGGGGACATTTTTATTCTAGCAGTGTCTAAGGCAGTGTCCTCTCCTACTGTTTAGCAATAGGCGGTGATACCACAGGGCACAATGACCGACACTGGCAAAACATTACTAAGCTTAAACTCTACTCCTCAGTGTCTGGGGTCCGGCTCTGAATTTCTGGGAGGTACTGAGCTGAAAGGGGGGGGGGGGGAATCTGGTTACATACACTTGGAAAGGAAAACCACATGAGGCAAGTTTATTAGATTTGGTCATTAAGGGTCCAATGACTTTTAAGAAGTCGATGCAGTGTTTAAGCCATTAGTACCCCCCAGCTCAAAATGCAATGTATGTTACCAAAGAAAGCGATGCAGATGGGAAGAGGAAGAGGAAGGAAAAGCAGGTGTCACACGTGGCCAGGTGACATGATGTCAGCAGGGTATGGGTGGCAGGAGGGAGTCCTTAGCAGTGACGTGGCTCATGCTGAAGATAAATGTGTAGGGAAGAAGCGTCTGGAAGGATGATAAGCATTTTGCTCCCTTGCTGATGATTTCCCAGAAGGAGTTTCAGGGTGGGGGGGCAGGGGGGCCGGGGGGCGGGGGGAAGAGTCACGGGTGCACGGGCTGCTGTGTGGAATCAGAGGGCAGCAGTGAAGGATGGATTCAGGATGGCTCCGCCTCACCTTCCTCTGCCCTGGACCTGACTCGCACCTCACTTCTCCTCACTTCTGTCTTCAAGACTGTCATTTCCACTGTTGCTTCGAGAGACTTCTGAACTCTGGTGAGCAAACCAAGATGTAACAGATGCAAAGATTCTCCTTCATAGGTGCTACCTATCACTTAGGAGGCGCAGAATCCAGTCAGAAGGAAGCCCATGCCTCGGTAGTAAGGGCTGACAGAAGCGATCCAAATGGCTCTCACAACGATGGTTCTGTGGACGAAGTGTGCCCAAGTGTTAGGCAAAAGCCACCCAGCATCTCACTGGCTACCATGACTGGCTTAAGGATGAACTGAATTTATCTAAGCAGAGGAAGTCTAAGGCTTTTTTAAAAAAATTAGTGAGTCAAGGAAAAAGTGCTGATCAGAGTAAGTGGAAGACACGCCCCCTCCCTGTGCTCTTACCCACCCCATAGATCCTGTCTTGACCCTCTCTCTCTTCTTCATGTTCCTGGGGATGCTTTGTTCAACCTTAGGTGATCTCACTCTGGCTTAGTCTCCCACTCTTCAAAGCCATCCATACTCTAGCCCCCGAGAGGTCTCAATTGACAGACCTGAATTTTTGTTTTCCCTGTCTACTGTCTTTGATGCATTGTCATTAGATGTATAGCAAGTAGCATGCATGAGCTTGGAAGACAGCATTTCAACCCCTGGCCCTGCTGAGTGGCTGTGTAATGGAACAAGTTTTTTAATGTCTTTGCATATTCCCTACGTTGGCTGTAATAAAAATGCTGTAAGACCGAAGTTCTTTTGGTTACCTGTGGCTGAAAACTAACTTCAACTCGTTAGGCAAAAAGGAGAGATAGCTGTGTTAGCTCAATTTGACATTGTGAAGAGCCAGAAAGGCCCCAGGAACAACAGAGCCACGAGCTTAAATTATCTACACGTGCTTTGCCTGTGTGCGCATGCGTATGAGTGTGTGCGCATGCGTATGAATGTGTGCGCGCCTAACTTGAGGGCAGCGCCTCTCTGCTTCTCTCTCCTCTCCCGTTTCATTTTATTGCACTGCCTAGTACCTGAGTGGCCAACAGTTTTTGGACCCACACTAGCCAGCCATGAACCCGAAATTAAAAAATTATAGGAGGCCTGGGTGTGGTGGTGCACTCCTGTAATCCCAGCACTCGAGAGGGAGAAGAAGGTGGATCTCTGTGAGTTCGAGGCCAGCCTGGTCTACAAAGTGAGTCCAGGCCAACCAAGACTACACAGAGAAACACTGTCTCAAAAAAATCAAAAGAGCTTTGCTTGCCTTGCCTGGGATTCAGTACCCATGCGGAGTTAGTCCTGGGAGGCAGGTGGGCTTCAGGCAGGACGTGTAAGATGAACGTTTCCAGTCAAACCACATGAAATTACAAAGAATATTTATCAGAAACAAATGGCGCTGTCCTAGACCAACTAACTAAAAGCTGCTGTCTGCAAATCATATCTTGCACAGTCATTTCAGAGATAAAATAAGAGTATCTACATCGCTGACCACCAAGTGCCCAGCACAGCACAGGTACTGGACACAGCAGCGCTCTGCCAATCTCCCCTTCGTCCACCATATCCTCGCTCTTGGGGCCACTGCCCGACCCCCCCCCCCTTGGCTCCTTTGTCTCTTGCTGTGTAGGTAAAGATCTACCTCTCGGATTGTATGCACCCCTGTGGGAATAAGGTTTGACAAACAAGCCGTTGGCCTCGGCTCTCCATTCCCAGGGAGCTGTGTGCTGCTCTTCCTTGGCCAGTGCGTTGCGGCTGCTTTTCTGTCTCCTATTAGCCTCACAGGCCTCAGGCCGGTGATACCTCTTCTGTCTCTCCTTCCTCAGCACACCCACAGCCACGCACGACTGTCTCCTCTGCTCTCCCACAAGCTTCTTCTTTATTCTCTCCTTGTACTGATTATATTATATAGCAATTATCTGTTTTCCCATCGGTTCTTTCCGTTTTTTTCCCCCCCCCCCCCTTGCCGCCCCCCCCCCCCCCCCCCCCCCAGCCTCCCCGGCAGCCCCTGGTGATTGTGGCTTGCCAGCTCTAAGGCCCCTGCCCAGGAAGAAAGCCTGCCTTCTAGTCAGCATCAATTCATGCTTGTTAAATGAAATACTGAATGAATCAATGAGGAGGAGGAAGGAAGGAGGAGAGGAAAAAAAAGAGAAGTCTGCCTAGACAAGTTACTGTTCTCACACAGACCTGTGTCTGTTTCGATGTGCGCAGTTCAAAACAAAAGGAAACAAGCAGAGGCCTATGGGATGCTCAGAAACAAAGTTGCTTCCTGTCCCCTAGTCCTTGACATTTGAGAGCTGTGTTTGGTTTTGTTCTGTTTTGCCACTTGGGCATTCCCCCCCCCCCCCCCCCACATGGGAAAGCGAGGGTCTTGCAGAGGTCTAAGTATTCCAGCTGAAGGGAGCGGGAGCAGGGGCTGACAAGGCAGCATCTGGATGACCCCGCCCCCCTCCTTAACAGGCATCTATACCATGTGTGACTGTCGCCAGAGTTCTGATATGCTTGGCGGTCCGCTTGGCCAACGGAATGAGGTCACTGTTGCCAGTGAAATCATCCCTGCACGGTTCATCCCGCATCGCTTCCCAACTTGGGTTATGATGCTCCAAGCTTCCCACAGCCACCCAGCGGCTGGGGTCCCTGGGAGACGAGCTCACATTTTTAGAGTCGAAAACTGAGGCCAAGAGAAAAGCAGCCACGCTGCTAGCTTGCGGTGCTTGGACCAAATTCAGCTTTCTGGCAGAGCGGCTCCCACAGCTCTTTAACCTTTTCCACAGATCCTCCTTTCAGAATACCAGCCTCTGCAAACCAGGCCTGAGCTGACGGTCCTGCAAGACGGCAAACTTTCCTCTCTTCCCCTCTGAGGGAAAGTGGCAAGACCTGACTTCAAGGCAGTGTGCGCCCTCTTAAGCTTTCAGAATTTATGAAGTAACTTTCAGATTTATTAATGCAGTTAATGCAAGTAGCTCCACTCAAATGCAATGATCCCCCTACATTCACAAGGAACTTTAAATAATTCTCGAAATCTCCCCGGTAGAATGAAACCCAAGTTTAGGATTTGAGAAACGGCACCTGGGAACCGTGAACATGAAATGAATGCGTGAGAGGAAGCAATTCTCTGTCAGCAGGCTGGGGATGAGTTGTGGTGTGAGATCAGCGCAGTGAGCCTTCGCCCCAGGACCGTTAAGTTTAAAGCAACACTCGCCACAGAACTGGCCCTGGCCAGACAAGTGTTTCCGGGCTTGCCAGACAAGAGGAGTAGGGTTGGCCCTGAATCACTGGCCATCTCAAGGATCACAACATTTGGGACGAAAGGAAGCCTCCGACAATGTCGCCTCCAGGGGCAGCACAAATAACATTTGCGGTCTCCAGAGGAGGGCTCGCCCCTTTGTGGCTGGTTGGGGGTGCAAAATGCTGCATCTCTCTTAGTCACCAGTTTCACAGAAAATGACTCAAGCTCGTGCTGCGAAAGGCGTGGGGTGGTAATGCGGAAGAGCAAGCAATAAGCCAGGAGTCCCAGCTTTCCAACTTAGGGACCCACCACCCTCGCAGCCTCCGCGCACCTTTCTAATTATTGTTATTAATTATTTTTATTTTTATAACCCTCCTGGCCGGTGTTCCTGATTTCTAGTTGCGCGGAGCACTTGCAGGTCGATAGGATGGCTCCTGCCTTCCAGGCAAGAATTTAATATATATACGTCTGTATAATTTTGCACAATTGCGTCACCGCTGAAGTCGTCGTGGTTCCCCGAAAGGCCTCCACGTCTCCTCCCGGCACCGGGGCCTGCGGACGCTTCCGGGCTCTGGCGGCACTTTCGCGAGGAGCCCTGGGCTCCTCCCGACCGACTGCCGGAGAGCCCCTCCCCCAGCCTCCATCCTCCCGGCCCCCGGGCGCCGCCACCGCCTCCTCCTCCTCCTTCTCCTCCTCCTCGTCCTCAGCCTCCGCGCCCGCCTCCCGGGGAGTCAAGCTTGGGTGAGCGGCAAGACCGCACCGCGCGCGCGGACGCCGGGGCCCGCGGCTCTCGGGAGCCGCCGGGACCGCCCTCCTCCCGGCCCAGGCGGGCGGGGGCCGGGGCGGCGCGGGGCGGGCAGAGGCTCCTGGCCCCTCCCCTCCGCCGCCCTCCCCAAAGTTGCCGACTCCCCTGGGGCCGGACGGTCTTATGATCCGGCGGATCCTCCTGGGGAGGCCGGGCCGGGGAGCGGGTTCGGGCGCCGAGCGGCGGGGCCAGCAGGCGGGCGCGGGGAGCGGGGCAGCGATCGAAGCGGCGGCGGCTGCGCCCCGGGCCCGCCGCACCTTCCCCCTCCGGTCAGGGGACCGCTGCATGGGGCCAGGGGGACGGCCCTGCTGCGCCGAGCGGCGGCGACGGCGGACCCCCCAGGCGGGCTGGGGCTGAGCCCGGGGCCAGGGCGGGGGCTCCGGGGAGACCATGCCCCGAGGCCGGCCGGCCGCAGCATGGCTCACGGGCCGGGCGCGCTGATGCTCAAGTGCGTGGTGGTCGGCGACGGGGCGGTGGGCAAGACGTGTTTGCTCATGAGCTATGCCAACGACGCCTTCCCTGAGGAGTACGTGCCCACTGTCTTCGACCACTACGCAGGTAAGCCTCTGTCCTGCTGACTAAGGGGCTGATCCCGGGCCGGGAACTTTGGAGCAACTTTGGCTGAGCCCCCTGGCTGCCTCCCCTGAGCGTGCTCCCCTCCCCCGCTGTGCCCTCCGCCTGGCGGCCCCACCCCCCCAAGACTGTACCTCTGGTCACCCCCCACAGCAACTCCCAGCTCTGTTCTATCCCCCCCCCCCGCCCCTTCTCGCACACTTCTCAGTCCCCTGAGTGCCGTTCTTGACCTTCCCACGGGCTCTTCCCTTACTGCCCCAAACCCCTTGGCCGCGAAACATTTGGGAGCACTACGGTTGACGTGGCTACGGGACTTGGGAGAAGGTGGAGTGGACAGCGCGCGGTCGGGAGGTGCGGGGGGGGGGGGACATCACACCTATATTTCATGTCGCTTGGCAGTGAACTGGACTCAAAGTAAAAGGGGGTGTTCTCTCCCGGGGCGCACCCCACACTTCCCAGTGATTTGCGAAGGGAGGGTACTGTGGGGAGTGAAATTGCTAGACATCAAGTCATTGTGAGCTTCTCTCCCCACCCCCACTTCTGTCCTTGCAGTCAGCGTCACCGTGGGGGGCAAGCAGTACCTCTTGGGACTCTATGACACCGCTGGACAGGTGAGTGTCTTGGCCTCTGGCCGGTTCCTTTACCTCCCCCCCCCCAACACTTTCTCCAGTTCTGTGTTATCTGTGAAGGGCCTTTGGAAACTGAGGTGTCTTAAGTGGGAGGGTGTGTCTTCCAGGGGGCTCCCTTAGGATCAGATTTTTTTTCTCCTTAAGTCAGCAAAATAAGGCAACAACCAAAAGAAAAAAGAAAAAGAAAAGAAAAAAAAGCAGGCCAACGTGAACCCCCGGGATGTGAAAGTTTTTGACTGTGTGGGTCGTTATGTATGTTGCCTTGGCGTGTAGGTCCCAACTCCTGTTGCAAAGTGGCGGCAGCCAATGGCGAAGCGCTCTTATTTTTAGTTGCTGCTGACCAGGTCTGCCCCTCACAGCCTCTGTCTGGTCCCTCATTGGTGAGTGGTCTGCCTGCCCGCGGATCCTGATTGGTGGGAAATGGCATCATCTAAGAGGATGGGAAGGCTTTTGGTCCTGGTTCTGTTTATTACAACATCATTGCGCTCTGGGGCTCCAGTCCCTGAAAACGTAATTTGTGGTGATACTAGAGGACCACAGGGAAAACGGAAAGAAACAACAACCATCAGCTGCTCCCTGGGGTTCGGGGTGTGCGGGGTTAAGAGTTCAGCTTGAGTCTTGGAGGAAGAGCTTTCTTCCCCCTGAAGGGCCAGGTGACTTTGTGTTTTCTTTGGAGAGGTTATTGTGCAGAAAGGAAAGGAACGCTTCTCCCTGCAGCCTCTGGCTAGTGTTTGCAAACCAGAAGGGCCAGGCGGTCCTCCTGTAGGCAAAAGTCGTTCTCTGTCTCCCTGACCCAGCTTTACAGCCTTGCCAGACCCACTTTCTTTCCTCTGGGGTAAGGTGATGAAGTTTTGTGGAATTCAGCTCTGCAATTTGCCCTGAAGTCTCTGGAACAAGTTTCTGTGTATTATACAGAGTTGAGCACCCTGAGGATGCATGAGCCGCTGAAGGGCCAAGAGTGGCTCTGCAGGAAGTCCAGTCTTGAGGGTTTTATTTGTGAACAGGGGCTAAAAGAAAAAGAAAAAAAGGAAGGAAGGAAGGAAGGAAGGAAGGAAGGAAAAGAAACACCATCACAGATACTATATGTCAAATATATGTGTCCAGATTTGCCTTTCAGAATTATATGTTCTCAGATTCTATACTGAAGTCTAGAAATAACCTTGTGGGCTTTTGGGGGTGGGTGGGTAGGAGTGGGGGGAGTGAGGGGTTTGATGTGGCCCTGATTTCTCAGCCTGTGGTAAAAGGAGTCCCATATCAGATGTTTGCATTATAGCTCATAACAGTCGCAAAATTATAGTTATGAAGTAGCAATGAAATAAGGTGACAGCTGGGGGGTCACCGCACATGAGGAACTGAACTAAAGGACTGCGACATTAGGAAGGCTGAGACCCACGGAGCTAGACGGTCATCTGCGATAGAGAAGGATGGCAGCTCTCAGGGCCATCAACGTTGCCCCGGGGCAGAGCAGCCATGGCTGAGCCTGAGCATTTGGGGCCTGTTTTGGTTATTATTTAACCCCACTTTCATCAGTTGTGGAGGGCAAGGAGTGGGACTCACCCAAACCCACAAATTCTTAAATAGAGCTATTGATAGATAAGAAGCTGGTATTAGTTGAAAATAGTTTGCGGGGGGGGGGGGGGGGGGGGGGGGGAGCTCTAATTTTAATTTCTCATACTTCCTACCTCACTTCTTGTTGCGGTGATCATGTTTGAATCACGTGCCTTATCCAGCAGGACATGTGAATGTCAGCTCTGTTTACACAGAGGTCTCAGTTATTATTTGCCTTCTACATATCAGAAATGGGGGGGGAGGGGGGAGCAACCATATGTACATGTATGTACAACTCAGGTCACACAGCTTACAAAAGCTTGCTCCTGAGATTAAAGACCCCTGCACCACTCCAGTCTGAAGTCCTGGGAAGTTCTGAGACACCCTGGCGTTAGTTAGATTGTGTGTGTGTGTGTGTGTGTGTGTGTGTGTGTGTGTGAGTATCTTGAAGTTTTCCAGCCATTCTCTCAGTGGTAGTTGTCAGAGTGGGGGTGGGGAGGATGTGATGAGGGCCACATGCCACCTGATGGTGGGCACCAGTGGTTTCTCACCCACTAATAACTTTTGGGTTTAGGTTAGAGTTATTGATAGTACATTTCATTAATAATAAGCAAGCTTAGCCATTATCAGAAAAAGTGGTGGGGCAATCGTATCGTGCTAAGCATCTGGGGTGTGCAAAAGAAGACGTTTAAATTATGGGCCGACCGGTGCTGGTATGAGTACATGTAAGAGTCTGGATCATGTGTCTTGTGTAGGTTTCTGTGTTGTTTGTTAAGACCCAATTTCTCTACGAGTAGTATTAGGTTCATTTTATGATAATAATGGTGGTAAACAAATGTACTGGCATACATGCATATACATAGATAGATGTCTAGGATTTTAGCCAGATAAACAAAAGAGCAAAGCCTATGAGCTTCAAAGTGTTGGGGTCAGATCTCTCTGCCTTGCTATACTAGGCTTGCAATTCTGGCTGAGTTATTTACTTTCTCTGTAATAGTAAAATGCGGATAATTAGGACCTACACGGCAGAGATGTAGGCTGCCTTAAATTCATTAACCTTTGCAAAAACAGTTGGCACCAACAGTTCTTTGTATATAGTAGGCGTGCAAACGATATTGCAAGAAATTACTGTGCTCTGCTATGGGTAGGTGGGTAGGGTATTTATTGGGGGTGGGGCATGGGTGGCAGTAAATGGAAGAGGATGGTGTATCCTGCCTGAAGTTGACAGACTCCACTAGAGGGCCAGATCTTAGAACTGTTAGCAGAGGTGTGGAGCCAGGAAAATAGTTTCAGGTTCTGTGTAGAAGCTGAGAAGCAAAGGGCGTGTGCAGTTTTTGGCTGGTTCTTTTTCCAGAGACCGTGGGATAAGGAGATGGTCTCAGCATCTCAAAGGCTCTTGTCTTCTCTCCAAACTGTTTGCTCATGTGTGTGGGTGCTTGGCACACCTACTTAAGTACACACAGCAATGCACCTCTAGCCCACTTTTTTTTTTTTTTTTACTCTTGGCTGTCTTAGCCACACCAGTCAAGTCCAAAGCCACAAGCATTCTTTGCCCAGTTGACATATTAGGAGTCTTATCAGTCAAATGGGGATGGTTAGGAGATGACCTTTGGCCTTCTTGAGCAGGTTGCTGTCTGCTTGGCCTCTGCTACTATCACTGGAGAAAGAGAAGGAGAGCACAAGAGCGTGTTGGCCATTAGTCCTCGTCATGTGCTTTGCTTAGGGACATCTCTCAGTGTCCCACTCACTCACAAGCATTGCTGCCCAAAGGACCCCTCCCCCCGCCTGTTCTTGTCTGAACCTCAGAGCAGTCCAGGAGCAGTGTGCCATTTTGACTGTCAAGCGTGCATTTTGGAGTGAGAGTCGACACAGGCCCCTTCCTCTACCCCGGGGGCCTTGCAGGGAGGTCTGGCTTTCTGCCTAGGTCTCTGTGGAATGTCTCCTTCTGTGCCTGGCCTTGGGCCTTCAGTGTAGCTCTGCACTAGTCCTCTGCCTGCTCTGGGAGGGAATTAGGTGGGATTGTCCCCACTGCCTCTACTCTTGGGACTGGGAGGAACTTCCCCTCTGCCCAGACAAGCCACCAGGGATCTGCTTGGCAGGCCGCTGTCTTGCCGCCACCGCCTCCAGGCCCAATCTCTTCATCCTTGGCGGGAAGGCAGAACTTGATACTCTGAAGACAGAAAGCACCCAAGTCCACTTTACCCAGGTCGCAGAATACTGGCGCTCCGGAGGGTGTGTGGTGGGGGGTGAGTTTGGGATCCCTACAGTTCTAGATTTAGCCACCATCTCTGCGTCCAAGTTCACACATATGCTTTAGGCACGCTGTTGCTATATCTGGCCATTTAAGCATCCAAGTTCAGGGCTGCATGCCTGAGAGCTATAAATATCCTTGCTCCAGTATCTCCTGGGGTAGCTTTTCAATGACAAATGAGATTTGCTTCACACTTGGCATAACCCAGCAGCTGTAGTTCCTCCCCCTTCCCCCACAAAGCTCTCTGGGTACCTCGGAAGGCACTTCCTCCAACAAAGGGAACCCCAGCTGGAGGCAGTGGACCCTCCCTCCCCTCTTCTACTTTTCACGGGACAGCATCCAAGAACCTAGTGGGAGGGGGCAGAGGTGGGGGGGCGAGGGTGCTTCTATCTTTTGGTAGAGTTTATTCACAACATCTTGGCAGGTAGACTTCCCAGGGAAGAAACAGCAGGTGAGTGAGCTGAGGGGAGAGAGATATGTGAGTCTAAAGTTAAGTTTTCCTGCTTCAGTGTAGGCAAGCATGGCACAGAAGTAGGATTCAGGGAATGGCCACGCACATCCCTTAGCCATGAGGTTTCCTTAGCCTCACACTCCATCCTTGGAGGAATAGAGTGTGAGAGGAGCCTTGAGGCTCTTTCAGCTATGAGCTGCCACAGGTTAAGATGTGGCGCCGAGCATCTGGTTTCCCTTGGTAACCCACTGTAGATGCCTTGCCTGCATCTTGCTAACCTTTGTGGGAGCTATTTATACCCCAGGCTGCAGTGTGCCGCACAGGCCATGCTTGGTTTCCTCCACTGTACTGAGAAGATGGGTGGCCTGTCCATTCATAAGCTGTTGCTGTTTAAAAACACACTGTTTTCCTGCGTGGGACTCTGCTGGTCACTTGCAGCTCAGGCTTGGGTCCACAGGCAGGGACCTAAGGGTGGGGGCAGTCCTGACTGAGCCTTGTGTTGTGCCTCAGTCTTTCGGAGCCCTTTGATTGGCTTCCAACGTGATTCTCCTGAGGTCTTGTGGCATTTCCAGTCTTTAAACTAGTGCTTCCTGACTGGGATGCCAAGGATGAGTGCTGCAGACATGACAGAGATGCTGCCCTGCCAACCTCGGGGAGCTGGTGAGGTGGAGGGCCTGGGAGGGGTGAAGGGAAGTGTGTTGCTATGTGTCCATGATATGGCCACAGAGCTAACTTATTTCTTGTACTGGAGTTTAAACTTACAACCCCATGCCCAGGTCAAGGGGCTCTGTTGGAGAATTGGACTTTTGTGGTTTTGTTGTGGAGTTTGGAGTTTCAGGGGTTGAGAGCAAGCGGCAAAGCCTAGCAGCTCTCCACAGGGATCAGTCTTCAGGAAGGACATGTGTTGGTAGCAGCAGGTAGCCCTGAGGTTTCAGACACAGTAGTGCTGTGCAGGGAGGGAAAAAGCAGCGGCAGAGAAACCAGGCAAAAAAAGAAAGAAAGAAAGAAAGAAAGAAAGAAAGAAAGAAAGAAACCCTAATGCAGCTTAAAAAAAAAAAAACCCAACAGTTTATGACTGTGATAGGCTGGATTTCCTTTTTCACCCCAAGGGGGTTGATTTTGCCCTAATTTGGCCAGCTTTGGTCAGGGAGTGGCTTTCTTTGCCCTCAGCACTTTGCTGTTCCTCTTTCAGTGCCTTTTGCAGCTGCTCTGCACCCAGGAAAGTCTGCAGGTGGCAGGTGGCAGGTGGCCAGCTGCCCGGGCCCTTCATGCACCCCAGTGAGTGGTGGGGACCTGCCATTGCCTCTATGGATGCTTTGTGCCCTGGATGAGCACACTGTGTGTCCCAAAGCCTAGCCCAGTGCCTCATGAAGCTGAGTGCATACATCTTAGCATGAGTTCGTTGGCATTTGCTCTCCATTGGCCCAGCTAAAGGCTAACCAGTGGCTAAGAGCTCCCTCCCTGCTGATTTCATCTCTAAGAGGAGTGAAGCTCGAGTGCGGATGGTGCATCGAACTACCAATTTGTCTCCAACTTAGCTCCCTAGGCTCGACGGTTACCAGGCTTGGGCCTTTGCATCTTCAAGGCCTTTGGCTCCCCAGGCTCCTGACTACAAAGTAACTTGGCAGTGGGACAATGGGTTTTAGATTCTTCAGGTGAACACCAAATCTTGTTTATGTTTTTATGTGGCTAGGCTGAGTCCACCAGCCAGCTCCTCCCACGACCTCTTTCCTTCTGATGTGTCGGGAGACAGTTTCTACCCTGCAGGCTGACCATGAGGCTTACGGTTACCTATGTCACTGCTCAGTCTGAGGAGTGCTACACCACCTCGGCTCTGACGATGTCGATTTGGTGCCTGCTCTGTGTTCCAGCCTTCTGTGAGACACAAGGAAAGGTAATGGGCCCCTGGAAAGTGGGTTGCCCAACTGGGAGGCTGAAAAAGAGCTGTGCTGCCAGATCATCTGCAGGGCGAGGGGATACAGAGAAAGGTGGGAGGGGGGCAGGAGAACACTGCCAGCCAGCGTAGGCTGGCTCACTGGGCCGTGGAGTCCTGGCCAGGCTCCGCCACTTCCCACCAAGAAGATTCACCTCTCCCAAACTGACGTGCTCGTCCATAGAATGGGCTTATGATGGTCCCTTCTATCTCCCAACAGAGGCATTCCCTCCCCATTTAGGGTGACCAGGCTCGGGACAACTGTGTGTTTAGCTCTCCCTTGGGGCCAGTCACCCTTCTTGCTTCTTGTCCCCACCCAGCATGTGCTGGGCACAGCAGCTCCTTTCTCTGTGGCACCAAGTGCACGTCTGAGAAGCCACGTGGCAGAGAGAGGGTGGGAAAGCTCATGTCCTGGGGGTGGAGGGGGGTGTGGGGGGGAAGCAGGGTGGAGAGGGCAGATATAGGAGGAGTCCCACTTGTGTCTTTATGGGTCTGGGATCCCTGCTGTCTCTGCAAGCTTGAGGTGCGGGCTTGATAACTAAATTACAGATTTTTCCTCTTCTGACTGACAACTTAGTAATTAGAGAGATATTAATCTGCAGCCTTGTTGCTTGTTGGTTTTAATAGAAAAGTAAGCGGAGGAGGAGGAGGCTTTTATTGTTGCTGTTTCTTTTGTGGTGACTGGCCAGCAAAGTGAGCCAGCCTCCTCTCCTGATCCCCAGATATGTGGAACCTTGGGGTAGACTTGGGGGTGCTCAGCCTTGAATGGTGTTTTCCCACAGTGCAAAGAGAGGGGCCTCTTTTTTTTTTTTTCCTGACCTCTGTGAGGCAGAGGCTAGTGGTGTTTGCCCCCTTTCACAGGGTCTGGAAGGTCAAGTGGTTTGCTCCAGGCTGTGTAGTTGGTGAAAGTTAAAAGCCATGTTTCCAGGGCAGGACTTGGGATTGCAAGCCTTGGGATCTTTGTGTTAGCTGACACTAAGCAGCTCGCCAGTAAGCAAATGCCTTGCTCCACGATACATGCTCCATTGGTGACTATTTCATGCAAAAAAAAAAAAAAAATGTAATCACTTTTCTAGACAGAAGACTTGATGGAGCGGTTCCTGTACCTGGACTGTCAGGGGCAGGTGCGGGAATTGATCTAGCAAATGCTGTTCCCATCAACTCGAGACTTTTGTTTGTTTGCCCACACATCGCTGTACTTCCTTAAAAGGGGCTTGCCTGGGTGGGGCTGATGCTACCCTGCTGATGAGTGGACGGAGCTGGCTGCCATTTGCTTATGTCCTTAGTGGACTTCCCTCAAGCCTAGAGGGCAACGTCTCCGCCCCCCATGCCCCTTTCTGCTTCCTGTGCCCTGTTCTGGCCACTTGACCTGCTGCCGGTCTGCTGCTTGGAATCTGTCCTACCGTGGCCACTCAGATCTCTCTTGCCTCTCTTTCAGAGTTGTCTTATTTAGAGGAAGTCGCCATGTCACACACATGTGTCTGGGGCTAAGGATGTAGCAACAGTGACAAGGAGCTTGCCTATTGTGTACACTGAAAAGAAATAGTCTCTCATCTAAACGCATCCCATAGCTCCCTACAGGTGCTCCGTGCTGCCTATATAGTTTACCTGCTTGTGCCGTCATCCGGTCTCGCCACCAACTTGTCCCTGGGCTTTTAGAGCTTCTAGCATCTAGCTTTCCACGGTGGCTGTCTAGATGAGAGCATCCCTTTAGCCAGTAAACAGTCCTCGAGCACCAAGTCTGGGCTGGGGTCCGTGACAGAAGTACAATGGGGTCCGTTTCTGGTGGGGGTGGGCGGGGCTAAGGAAGCCAGGGTCTGCTTCCTCTGATTCCTAGGGAGAGCTAAGTCAAAGCAGGCCTGCTGAGGGGCAGAGTACTGGACTGCATCCCTACGTGTGCTGGCTTCTCCAGGTGTGGTCCTCTGTGCAGCGGCCTGCCTGGGAGCCGGTTAGACACCTCGGGTCTTAGGGTCTACCCCATCTCCTAAATCACAAGCTTGGGGGAGTCGCTGTGGGTCCAGGCTGGATGAGTGAGTCTGCTCTAGGCCAGAAGGTCAAGAGCTGCACAATGTTTGTGAGTCCTGGCATCTCCTCTCAGCACGCTGCCTTCGTCAGCTCTGTACACACTGTCCCAGTGACTGGGGAACAGGACAAGTGTCACGTTTGGTCTTCTTCCCTCCTAAACATTCGCCCGGCCTCCTTCCTCATTTTGAGTGTGTTGGGACTCTCCACATTTGCTCAATAAAAGGACGCCTCCCACTTGCCTGTGGACACAGGAGAAGAAGACTGAAGGCCTCTGTGAGTGTGATGTCTGCCTTAGGGGGTGTGCAAATAGTAGACTCCTCGGGTATTCCTCGATGAGGTCTACATGCCACGCTATGTTCTCTCGTGGCTTTGGGCCGTCTTAGATCCAGAGTAGCGGGTGGGCTGTGCTGTCTTTGTGGCACGAAGCCCCAGGCAGGTCACCATGACCAGAGGTAGAGGAAGTGTTGTGCTGCTCAGTACCCACTCAACAGGAATCACTCTCCGTGGCTGACCTCTATTCCTTGACGTGACCTCTTTCTCTTTCTGGCTGCTCCCTTCCTTTCAAATGTTACCTTTTTGTTTCCCTTAAGAAATGTTTTGGTTCCAGCCTAGAAGTGACATTCTTCAAAGTGTGTCATGGCCAGGAGTGTGAGCGAGCTGGCTGGAGGGGGCCCCTTGTGAGAGCTGCCATTGAGCATTTTCGATTCTGACTCTCCAGTCTGATTAGAGCTCCATTTGCTGTAGCTAACGGCAAAAGGCTGTCCTTGCTGGGCAGCTGGGTCAGAGCTTGCTCACTCTTATTACCTGAAGGTGTTTCTAGAAGCTTCCTTGGCCCTGAAACCCTGGGGATGGTGCTATATGTGGGGAGAGGGCAAAGGAGGGGCAGAGGTGGCCTGGGGAATTTATGCTTCTCACACCGGGGACTCTGTCCAAAAGGGGGAGTCACCCAGGCTTTGTCCAGAGATCAGAAAGTCACTCTGAGGTGGCCCGCTCAGCAGCCCCCTCCCATTTGAAGTTAACATATACCCCACTTTTGAATCTGAATTAAGTAACTGACTGAGCTACAGTGTGACACTTGGCTTTGTTCCTGGGGTAGATCCTTATCACCCATGAAGATTGGTGAAGCCCCTGAGGCGGGCTATATGTGAACAACATTTTACACAAGGTTTGAAATTCGCCATAGGAACTAGGCGAGTGTTGGATTTCAGAGTCTGTTAGTCAAATTACTTACGGGAAAACCTGACTTTCATAAACACTCTGCCCTTTGCAAGAGGATTCTGACCTGTCTAGACGTTATTGGAGGCTTTAGAATCAGCGTGCAGGTGGTGGTTTTCAGTGCATTGCCCGAGTAAGCACTGTGGCACTCACCGCCGAGCCCAGTGTAGACAGACTGGCAGGCGGCCTTTCTGCATGTACCACCTGCCTGGGGGGTTGAACTGTACAGTGGGTGGGCTGTGGCCATGTGTTCTCCTGTGAGCCTGGACCGAAACAGCTATGCGTGATGTCAGGCGTGCCTCCAGAGTGGCCTGTGGAGATGAGAGGGGGCTGGCAGGAAGGCTGTATTGTCCAGGTGGGCCTAGACCATCATGGACACCTGTGCATTTCACCTGGCCACTTGGGTAGCAGAGGTATCAGTGACCAGGAACGTGGGCGAGGGGCGTTCGCGGTGGATCACACTGGCCGTGCACTCTTGCTCTAATACTTAAAGCTGCTAACACACTGTGTATCACAGACCATTTTTTTTTATCATTCCCCCTGCACCCAAAGAAACTTCACACCCATCATTGGTCACCCCCCATCTCCTTCCTCCTACCCCCTAGCAACCACTGGTCCACTTCTATTCTACAGATTTGCCTGTTCTGGGCATTTGGCATAAGTATTTGGTCTTTTTATTTGACATAACGTTTTCAAGCTTCATCTGTACTGTGGAAAGTGTCAATATTTCATCCCCTTCTAGCTGGGTTTCCTCTCTTTCAGTCTTCCTTCCTTGGCCATTCTCCCGCAAGCACTTGGGGGTCACGCTTAGGGTGGAAGCAGACTGCAGGCGCAAAGGAAACGGCCTTATGGAGCCAGTCGTGGATGCTCTGGTCCATGGGTCCTTCTGCACTGCATTGTTTGGTAAGAGGCCAGAGTCTAAGTGAGGTTGCCAGCAGGCACATAGTAGGAAAAGGACAAAGACATAAACCAATAGGTCACAGAAGAAGAGAAGCAAGTAGCCAATCAGAACTCACTGTGCAAAGTTATGTAAATAAAAAGATTTTCAATCTATTGGATTGGATAAAATAGGAAAAGGTGATACCCAAGAGACAGGAAAGTTAATATTCTATCAGGCATGGCCAACCTACGGTGGTGTATGGGCTACACGTACCCCAAGGTAACTATAAATGTGGCCTGGAAAAAAGCTATAAACGTATTCAAAATATTCTGGAATCTTTGTGTATGCGAGATTTCTGTTTAACTCAATTACAGAGTTCTTGAGTGTGAACTTTGTGGATGACAGCATAGTGTTAACGCATCAAAAGGTTGGACACACCATGATGTTGCAAGTCAAAACTGTCCCAGCTAGCTTGAGGATACTTGACAAAGCCCCTTGAATTTGCAGCGATTCATTTCTCTGAGTTGATAACAAGAAAACAATCTGAGTGCGTAGAGATTTACACAACATGTATTCTTCATGGCATGCCTTAATGCAGGACCAACTGTGAACACATTGATGAGTGGTGAAAAGACAGTTATTGAGCACAGGACAAAAGTATATTAGAATAGGGAAAATTGTATACTAGGATAATAGCAGCCGTTAAAAACTGCTCTCACAAAAATGTAAGGGTGTGTAAAAGCTAATGATGTGTGCAGTGTGAAAAGTGTGGGTCAAAACTGTAAGCAGCAATGATTACATTGGAACAGAATGTCAGCGTGATTGGCCCTAAGTGATACTGAATAGTTTCAGAAATCTACTTCTTTATTTGGTTTCCCTGTGTTTTTTTTTTTTTTAAAGAGTCACTTTATTTTTATTAGAGTTTTAATGTGGATGGTTTAGGAGTCAGCAGTCCTGAGAAGGCCTATTAAGGAGGAACAGAAGGTCTCGCCACGCTTGTCCTGCAGCGAGGGCATGTCCCCTCCCTGTGGTAACCAGTGCTGACGGCACAGCAGGCATCATGGCGGGACCCCATGCTAAGAACGCTCCAGTTCTCTCAGGATGTACCCACGTTCCAGGTGCCCTTTCCAGTGGCTGTTTCACAATCTCAGCCCGAGCAATGATGAGTGTTTAACCTGTGGCTAAGGGGTCGCGGAGGGCTCCATGCTCAGTTCTGTCTCCATCCCGTGTTTATGTAGAGTTGGGGACAGCCGTCCTCTCTTGCTTAGTTTATCTCACCTCCAGCCCGCCGGTCCATCATCTGTCAGCCTCTCCTTGGGGGCACCCTCCTGAGCCTTCCAGCCGCTCCTTGTGGCCTGGTGCCTTGCACGTGCTGCACACTTGTGATTTTCCTGGCACTATCCCCGTGTTCAGGATTTCCTGGCTTTGGTTCCTCATTCTGATGGGGGACATCCTTTAAATCAGTTTCCTGAGTGAAGGCTCATCAGGGGCAGGGGTTTTGTTGACACCTAATAGGTTTTGTTTGTTTGCTTGGTTGTTGTTGTTGGTCCCCGCCCCACCCTCCACCCACAGACAAGATTCCTCTGTGTAGCCCTGGCTCTCCTGGAACTCACTCTGTAGACCAGGCTGGCCTCGAACCACTGCCAGACCTAATAGGTTTTTGTTGTTGCTTCTTTCAGAGTTGATTCAGAATCAGAGGCATTGCTTTGTTCCTTTATAGTTTCTGTTCAGCTCTTTGAGTCTCATGTTAGCTGGGTTCTTGATTTGTCTTCAGGAACCTGTGTCTGGAAGCAATCGGAACCATTAATTTCACCCCCTGCAAAGACGCAGGCGTGAGCTGTCGGGACCATCCAGCTGGCAGCTGCACCCCTGCAATGCCGCAGGTGTGAGCTGTCGGGACCATCCAGCTGGCAGCTGCACCCCTGCAGTGGAAATTTGTATTTTGCTTCTGGCAAACTTTTTAGTTCATTTCTTTCATTTCTTCACTTCCTGTTACTTCACTTCTGTTACCTAGATTTAAATGCCTGAGTTCCTGGAATGTCTTCTTGGTTTTCTTATATTTTACTTTCTCTGTGTCGTTTGCTCTATTTTAGGGTTGTTTCCTCAATTTTATTACTTCCCAGTACATCCCTATTTTGGTAAGTGTAGTTCTATTTTAATGTTCAAGAGCCTTTCTTGTTTTGTGGATGACCCTTCCCACCTCTTTGCTCTTCTAGGGTTTTGTTCTTTGAGACAGGGTCTCAGTATGTGGCCCTGGCCGGTCTCAAACTCAGGGACCAACGTGTCTCTGCCACCTAAGTGCTGGGATTAAAGGCGTGTGCTGCCACACCCAGCGTTTGTTTCTTTCTTTCTTTCTTTCTTTCTTTCTTTCTTTCTTTCTTTTTATGAAATATCTTCTGTAATATCTCTTAAGGATACTCTTGGGAGGCAGAGGCAGGTGAATCTCTGTGAGTTCCAGGTCAGCCTGGTCTACAGAGCAAGTTTCAGGACAGAGAAACCCTGTCTTGAAGAACAACAACAACAAAAAGGATGTTAGCGATAATTCCTTTGAAGTTTTACTAATTGCAGGATGTTGATCTAGTTTATTATTTGTTATTGACTTTTCATTATGCCTAATTTATAAATTAAACTTTACCATAGGTATGTATATAGGGAAAATACAGGATATTAGGTTTGGATACCTCCACAGTTCCCAGTGTTGGAGAGTCTTAGACACTATGTCCTGTAGATTTGGGAGGCCTATGCTATACATTAGGGAGTGACAGGGTCTAGTGGCTGTGCTATACATTAGGGAGTGACAGGGTCTAGTGACTGTGCTATAC
>OU015742.1:97702158-97720458 GCA_907169655.1 Acomys percivali
CTAGTGACCGTGCTATACATTAGGGAGTGACAGGGCCTAGTGACCGTGCTATACATTAGGGAGTGACAGGGCCTAGTGACCGTGCTATACATTAGGGAGTGACAGGGTCTAGTAACTGCTATACATTAGGGAGTCTAGCAAAGTACAGTCTTTCATTGAGTCCTTCTTTGTTTCTACGGTGCTTGCTGTAGATTTATCTGGGTCCTCTGAATGGACCTCACTTTCTTGTGCCTTTGTGCTTTAGAAGTTTTTGTCTCCATAGGCTCTCATCTCCACACCTGCCACTCAAGAAGCCTAACTTGGCTTCCGCAGGCACTTACTCATACTTAGTACATGGGAGGCAGGTGTACGAGAGGTCTGTTGTAGGTCAGGGTTTCTTTTTTTTTTTTCTCTCTTTTTTTTTTTTTTTGTTTTTGGTTTTGGTTTTTCGAGACAGGGTTTCTCTGTGTAGCCTTGGCTGTCCTGGACCCGCTTTGTAGACCAGGCTGGCCTCGAACTCCCAGCGATCCACCTGCCTCTGCCTCCCGAGTGCTGGGATTATAGGCATGCGCCACCACGCCCGGCTAGGTCAGGGTTTCTTAACAAATACTATTGGTCTGGGCTGAACTGTTTTCTTTATTGGGAAGGAGGCTGTCTCATGTACTATAGGATGTGCAAAAGAACCATCCCTGGTATCTCCTCCATAGATGCTAATAATACCTTTATTTGTTCTGTGTTCTCCTAGGGCAACGCCACCAGTATGTCCCCCCATTTTCAGTTAAAAAACCATGATCATACTGTGACCTGTCTAAGCCTTTCCATTTGGGATTTCTGTAAAGTCGGCAGGTTTTTGTTTTTCCTTTAGGGATAGGACCATATTCCCCAGAAAAGAATTCTCCATTCTCCAGCCCAAGAGCTCATACGGAGGTGCAGTGTCCTGAAAGCAGGTGGAAAAGCAGCTTGCGGGGCCTTGATTTTTATGCACACTCCATCTTTTGCAAGGGTAAAGAGTGTATCATGGTAGAGAAGGAGACCAGAAATTAAACCATGTCTTCACCTTTGTCCTTATCTAGACGCGCACACTGCTCCGGCCCTCATACCTTCAGCTCCCTGGGGCGTGGTGGTACAGCAGAGAGCCGCCCTGGAGCCCCACTCCGCTGGCCCAGGAGCTGCAGCCCTGGGTCTGCTAAGCAGGTTCACTTTCTTCTTGTTGCCTCTGGATTCCAAAATTTCATGGCTCCTGTCTTCTTTCCTATTGGTCTTTTTTTTCCCCCAATGTGACTTTATGCCTTTAAAAAAAAAAAAAAAAAAAGCACAGTACGTCTTAGAGGACTCTGGAGAGATAGGAGATAAATGTATGTTCAGTCAGCTGGGATCTAGCTGAAGCTGTCCCCCTTTATAATTAGAAACATAAATATGTCCCCACAGCAGCTCCTTTTCAGCGCCTGCCTCAAGACACTGGGAAGTGAATTTGCAAGAAGCTCGCTTGGCATTCGGGTTTTGGAGCAAAAGTTATTGGGTGTCTCAGAGATTTTGTTTTTTGAGTTCTAGAGCCGCATCCTGGCCCTTTCCTTCCACATGAGAACTTGCCTTTTTAGTGACCAGAATCTGCGTCTACCAAGTCCAGTATGGGCTGGAATGCTGATGTATACCAGCTAAGACTGGGCTCTAGGGTCTGTATAGACCATGACTTCCCAGTGGGCATGTTTTTCAGGCAGCCCCAAAGACTGTCTTTTAGCTTTCAGCTTTCTCTGGTTGCAGTTGAGTCACCTTGGTTAGGTGTGATTGCTTTCATGTCCCTCAGTCACCTTAGTCACCAGCACTACTGATGACTAATAAACATAGTTAGATTTTCGTTCATTCAAGTCTCAAAAGTGTAGCCTTATTGACCAGTGGTTAGATGACTTGCTGTGACCACCCCCCCCCACACACACACACACTAACTGTCTGCAGTGTGGTTGATAGTGGAAGACAGGAAAAAGCACTTCTTACTTTGGGTCAAAACACTATGACCAAAAGCAACTTGGGGAGGAAAGGGTTTATTTGGCTTACATGACCACACCATAGTCTACCATCAAAGGAAGTCAGGACAGGGACTCAGGCAGGGCAGGAACCTGGAGGCAGGAGCTGATGCAGAGGTCATGGAAGAGTGCTGCTTACTGGCTGGCTCAGCCTGCTTTCTTATAGAACCCAGGACCACCAGCCCAGGGATAGTTCTGCCCAAAATGGTCTGGACCCTCCCACAGCAATCACTAATTAAGAAAATGCCCCACAGGCTGGCCTGTACCCTATCTTATGGGGGTGTTTTCTCAACTGAGGTGCCCTCCTCACAGATGACTCTAGCTTGTGTCACACTGACACAAAACTAGCCATCACAACCGACCCCTCATCAGTTTGACACACAGACACCTCACTGTCAAGCCATAACCTTCCCTTCCGTTTTTATCCCCAAGATCACACTGTAATATTAACATTGCAATAGAAAACATTTTAGAAACTTGAAAAGCCTCCACAGTACTTACAAATTCAAAGACGTTAAGATTCAGTTAAAATTCAGTTCTCTTTTAAAATCCATACTTTCTTTAAAAACGTAGTCATTCAACTGTGGATTCCTGGGGGGAGAAGTTACATACTGTTGGTTCACAAGCTGTTCTGCTAACCTCCTAGCCAGTCTGATCTTCCTCTGGGTTGCTCAGCAAACGCTGACATCATCATCTGCCGCCCACCACCAGGTGTGTGCACTCTCTCTAAGGGGTGCCCCCTTTCCCTTTCTTTCTCTCCCACTGTCTCTCTGTCTCTGTCCCTCATGGCCCACTCAGTCCCTAACTCCTCTGCCTTTCCTTTCCCCCATATAAACCTCTCTATAAATCTTTGTTGCATGGCATCTCATTCTTAATGATAACACATACTTCTCTACTTCAAGAGGGAAGAGCCAGGCACAGTCACAGTCTGAATAAAGTAAATCCAGACTTCACCTGTGTAAATAACTCAATGCCCAATGTCTGGAATTCGCTCGCAATATTCTGGTCTCCTCCAAAGGATTTGGGGGCTCCTCCTCACCGCTGCTGCTGTTCTTGGTGGTCATTCCATGGAACTGGCATCTCCAAAACTGTGGGGTCGCCAGCGGCAACTAGGCTGCACTGCCATCAGTAGCCTTATCTAGGTTCTTGGTGCCAAGCCTCAACTTTCTGCATGAGCCCCTCAACCCTAGGCCTTCAACTGCTACCAAGGCTGTTCTTTTACCAATGCGTCTCTTGGCCTCTCACAGTGCCAGGCCTTATCAGCTGCTCTCCATGCCCCGCCCCCTTCCTGCCTTCAAAACCAGTCCTGCCTGGGACTCTTAAGCTACCAAGTTCAGCAGCAGCACGAGGCACAACTGTGGCCACCCCTGGAGCACAGCTTCTGTATGCTGATGCCGAGGAAATGCTTCCCAGAAGGTTTCATTCACCTCAACGATGCTGGTCTCTTCTTAATCGCCCCTAATCACAGCTCCACTGACCTGAATCGATGATCCCAGCAAAGCGAACACTAGTGTTTCTGGTCTCTTGTTAATCGCGGCTGATTCTTCAGCCGCAGCTGACCAGAGTCACAGATTCTTACTTTACAACATGCAATGACCCCGACAGAGTTTTTAAGTGACTCTCAAACTTCCCTCTGGAAACTTCACAAGTCCCACTCCATTGTCAGGGTTCCTCTCAACACGCTTTTCTTCCAAGCTCCCACAGAACGGCTCATCAGGCACTCAACACCCAACGGCTTTTGTAGTGCAAAGTTCCAAAGCCCTTCCCCAATCCTCCCCCAGACAACATGGTCAGGTCTGTCACAGCACTACCCCACAGCGCTCGTACCATTTTCTGTTCTAGTTAAGATTTCTGTTGCTGTGATGAAACACCATGACCAAAAGCAACTTGGGGAAGAAATGGTTTATTTGGATTATGCTTCCACATCACTGTTCATCACCTAAGGCAGACAGGACAGGAACACAAGCAGGGCAGGAACCTGGAGGCAGGAAGGAGCTGGTGCAGAGGCCATGGAGGGATGCTGCTTACTGACTTGCTCTTCATGGCTTGCTCAGCCTGCTTTCTTATAGAACCCAGGACCACCAGCCCAAGAGTAGCCCCACCCACAATGTGCCGGGCCCTCCCCCATCAATCACTAAGAAAATGACCTACAGGCCTGCCTGTGCCCCATCTTATGGAAGCGTTTTCTCAGCTGAGGTGCCCTTCTCACAGATGGATGACTCTAGTTTGTGTCATGTTGACATAAAGTAGTTAGCACACAGACCTTAACAGTTTCCGGGGTGAGGAGATGGCATGAACATGTGGGTTGGGGTGTAGAGCGGACACCCTGCGTGAGTGAAGTGTGCCAGGCTAAGAGAAATGCAGAGCGGTTGTGCGGGAGCAGTAGGGGTGAGTGGAGGGTGTGGGGGAGCATCCTGTGTCCATTTTGGTCAGAATGGGCTCTTGAAACTTAGGCAGGCAGAAGAACATGAGGTCAGCTGTGGCAGGTCTGGAACATTCTGCTCAAAAGCGTGGTCTTTCTAAAGGGTCCATCAGGAGCAAGCAGTGCCCAGAGATCAGTACTTTTTAAGTCCTCAAGAGGGGACAGATGTTCTGCTTTCTGATGTCCCATGGCACATGGCACCTTGTCTCTTATCATCAGCCTGTACCTGCACTCAAGGATTCAAGGGCTTTTATGGACCTGAGTACTATTTAATCACAACAGAAAACTTATCAAGTCCAACAAGGATCTATCCCTTTGCTTTAAAAGATAAACAAACAAACAAAAACAGTGGATGATGTGGTCTGGTGAGACGGCTCAGTCAGTAAGATGCTTGCTGGACCAGCACCAGGTCCTGAGTTTGGATCCCAAGCACCAGCCTATTAAGTGCCGAGTGGACAGGGCAAATCTGTATCTGGGACTGGAGGCTTCCTGGGGCTTGGTGACTCCTAACCAGGTTAGCCAAAGTGGTGCGCTCCAGATTCAGACAGCGTCTCAAGAAATAAGGCAAGAAGCACTGGGAAGACATGTGATGATGGCCTCTGGCCTTTGCACACCTGCACAGCAGCACATGCACATGCATGTGCACACTCGTGCACACACACTAATGATGAGGAGGGAGGCTGAAAAACATTGAACTCATAGTTACACCTGTGGCTTCTGAGAGTCAGCACTTACCCTCAGCTCAGACCCCGCACTCCAAATCTGCAGCCCACAGTTTACAGACTCCCTGCCACCAGGCCTCACCAGCTCCGTTAACAAGCCCTGGGAGGGATGGAGGCAAGAAGATCAGAGGTTCAAGGCCATCTTCAGCTACGTAGCACATTTGAGGAGTGTCAGTATAGTCTAGCTACAAGAGACCTTCTCCAGAATCAGTACCGGAAGAGCAGACTTGGAGCCGCCACACCCCTTGAAGCTGCCTATCTGCTACTTTCTAATGGTTGGTGGTTGCTCATCCACTGAGGTGCTGCGTCACTTCAGCTCTTAGTTTGTGTTCAGTCAGGGTTACGTATGTATCTCCCTATCTAGGTTCCATCTTGTGAGAAATCCAGGCTGGACTGGCTGAACATTCACATCCGTGGATGAGCATCCGCCCACATTGTGTACATGTACCCGGAAGCCAGAGGATGTCAGCCCTAAGCTAGCGTCGGCCTTACTTTTTGAGACATGGTCTCTCACCGGGCTGCCGTTTGCCAAGTGGGCAAGTCTGGCTAGCCAGTGAGAGGTCTGCCCATCTCGGCCTCCCCAGTGCTGAGAATACAAGCAACGCCACCACAGCTAGCTTTTTTAAGTGGGTTCTAGGACTAGGACTCCGTGTGGGATTCCAGTACTTGTCAGTGAAGATTTCACTGACTGAGCTGTGTCCCTAGCCCTGGAAGAAGGCTTGGTTTTTGGTTTTTCAAGACAAAGTTTCTCTGGGTACCCTTGGCTGTCTTGGATCTCACTCTGTAGACCAGGTTGGCCTCGAAATCAGAGATCCACCTGCCTCTGCTTCCCCGAGAGCTGGGGACTAAACGTGTGCGCCACCACCCAGCTGCGCAGAGAACTTTTTGAGGTTTATTGATTTGTGTTTTTCTCAAAGTCAGTTTCGCTCACAATTCATTCATTCATTCATACACACACACACACACACACACACACACACACACACACACACACACACATCTATTTATACTTCTGCCTCAAATCTGACACTGAATGGGGAAGAGACTCCGAGGGTGGGCTGCTATAGACTAGCAGCCACTGTGTGCTAAGTGCCTTTCACACCCCGGCTCTTCTACTCTCACTCCCACACCACTTGCTGTGAGACTCTTTAGTAGTCTGGATAAAGGGACCAGGAAAGGTGACCTGCTGGAGACTGCGCAGCTAGCAATCCCAGCTCAGGCTCCCAAGGCTGGTGTCTCAAACCTCTGATGTATTGCTGCCAAAAAATCGCTGTGTAGAGAATTCTGTTTGGCCTAGAGTTTAGCCCGGCTGTCCATGTAACATTGGACAAGTGATAAGCTTCCTTGAACCTCTGTTTCCTCGTCAGTAAGGGAGCAGCCCCATCACTGGGGCTAATGGTGAAGTCCAGTGGGATGGTCAGAGAGTATGTGAAAGCAAGAACCGGGTAGCCTTCCCCAGACCGAGGATGGAAACCCTTGGAAACTCCATGGAAACCCTTACAGTACAGTAAGTCAGAGCTGAAGAAGGCGATTCACACAGGTGGGGTGGTATCTTACATGTGTCCGGAGGATCATCCATGCTCCACAGCGTGGAGGTGCACATAGCGTTCTGACCACTGCACCTCTGTCTCCTTAGTGCTGGACCGCAGACGTGTGCACGGTGAATGGCTTCTGTGGCACTGGCGCTCTAACTCGGGGCTTCTTGAGTGCTAAAGCAATTACTCTACCAGCTGAGCTGCACCCCTAGTGCTCTCTAGGTCTCTTACAATACCCAACACAACAGCTGGTTAGGTCATTGTGTTATTAAGGGAGTGACAGAGGGGAGGTTAAGCAGGGGGAGGGGGCGGTCCTGGAGCTGGGCACAGGTTCTGTGACTGAGCTATCACATATAGAATTCGACTTTTGGCACTGACCCATTGCTAAGACACCCTGGCCTGACTCCGTGCACCGCAGAGATCAGAGCTGTGAGTGGTAAGTCCTTACATTTTGGGGAGAGTGCCAGAAGGGATGTCCAGGAAGCAGCGGGAAAGGCAAGAGCATCTTGGACTGGTCAAGTGTTGCTTCATTCTGAATGGACGGTTTAGGTCACGTGCCATTGCAAGAGCGAGGGGCAGGGAGCAGGGAGTGGAACTCACCACTTAGTTTAACCCAAGTGAGGCATTTCTCTAGCCCAGGATGGGCTCAGGCTCCTCAGGCCCATGTGTCTAACTGGAAATGGATGGGCCTTAATCCGAACCCTGATTGGGTTCTGGAAAGAAGGAAAAGACAGGATGCAGGGTAGACAGTGTCCTCCACACCTCAGCACATAATGTCAAAGTGATGTGTCCAGGCTCTGGTGGGAGCAGCACGAACTATAGTGCTGGGAGTATCTCCGTGTGAGGCCCCTGGGCCGTGAGGTCGCTGCTGAGTGAGTTTAGAGCAAATATCAGTCAGCAGAGAAGTGGCCCCGGTCTCAGGAGCCACCGAACAAACTAGCATGTCGCTTGCGAGTTCAGACAGTTAATATACTTTCTCCAGCTCAAGCTAGCATACTGCAAGCTCCCCAGGACCTGGCTGCAGGCCCACCCACCCTGCAGACCTGCTCTCAGGGTGCCTGGGGTGGGTGTGGAGGATAGAGATAAGAAAAGAGGCAGTGCCAGAAGCAGCCCACTGGGGCGGGTGCAGGGTGATGGGTCCAAATCGGGCATCCAGCTGAGATCCATCAGATGAGATGATTTCTAGACCAAAGCTTAGAAAGTGAGAAGGTGCTGTCTGGTGAGGAAGTGTGGAGAGGGACAGCTGTAAGCCTCCTGCGGGCAGCCAGCTAGGTTGGAGACGTGAGCTTAGATTCCTGTGTGCATTTGAGTCGCTACTGAGGATTTCTGGGTTTCTAGCATGGGCATCTTGAGTGGGTGGGAATTTCTTTTATTGAGGTGACGGACTCCTGAGTTGCAGATTTGAGAAGTGAATTTAGTTCAGAGGTGTCAATTCGGGAGGTTCCGGTTTGGCCAGAAGGTGCCGTTGAGTATAGAGGTCTGTCTGGAGCTATCCATAAGTCGTCCCAAGCTCTGCATGGCAACACAGGCCTCCAGTTTCCTCCCTAAAGTGTTTGCCCACCTAAGTCTCCCTCTGCTCTCTAAAACCTACCAGATGGGGGTACTAGCAAGAACCCCATGTTCAACCTCTCATACCCAGTGGAGCTTGCCCCTGACTGGATTGAGAAGCCACCAGGTCTCTGGGCCAGTTGCTTCCCACTTGTTCCAGGGCACCAGAAACAATGCCTGTCTGTGTCCATCTTCAGCTCCAGCCTTTAGGAAAAGTGCCTCCAGGGATAGTCATGACTCCAGTGACTTAAGCTTGACTTCCTGTCCAGCTCTCTGTCCCCCTGGCCTTCGCCAGGGCATCAGTGTCCATCAGGCCTTGGGGCTGGCCTCGAAACCTGTTCTCAGACCCCGAGCTCTTCCTGTCAGAACCCATCTTTCCAGTTAAACCCTCTCCCAGTTCCTGGGCCTGTCCCTTCCCAGCAGCTACCTCCATCTGTGCTTGTCATCGTCCTTGGGACAACTTTCCCCAAGTCAGTGCCTCAACTTCATCAGACTCAGCCTCCCCACCCCACATTTTATAACAAATGCTTCTCTTCTGTTTATGCTCAAGTGAGAACTTCCGGTGATACAACCTCTGTAGGCTCATAATTTTACGTCAGTGTTTAACATTACGAGCATGAAGGAGGGACACAGGGAAAGGAATCTATCGTGAACCAGTTATTTCAGTACTAAATTCCTAAAGTCCCCGGGTGCGAATATTCCTGAAATCACAATTCTGTATTCAGGTACCTGTAGAATTACCACAATAATCATGTTTTTATTAGCCATCTAGATGCTTAGAGCAATATTGCAAGCAGCCTGTGACCTTGGGCAATGGCAGGTCATCCAGTGATGTTTCAATGCTTTGAACAAAATTGTCTCTCTTCCTGAGTTTGCCTTGAGATTACCTTCCTAGACAATTTATTTAAAGGCTGTGTGGTGGTGGGGCATGCCTTTAATTCCTGCACTTGGGAGGCAGAGGCAGAGGCAGAGGGATCTCTATGTGTTCTAGGCCACACTGGTCTACAAAGTGAGTGAGTGAGTGAGTGCACATCCCAACATGAAATTCCTGTCGGAAAGTCGGGCAAGACATAGACCCAAGAGTGAGCTGGCATTTAACTCCTTCTCTGGTGCTGGAGGCCAGCTGACCTCTGTTTTAGTAAAAAAGCGACTTGTAATTATAGCTCCAGACAGTGTAGAATTTCATCTCCAAAACCTCTCCACCCAGGGGGGTCACCTCACCCTGCACAAAAGAGACAGCACTGGCCGCGAGGTTGTGGCTTAGCTGGTCTGCGAAAGGAACTCAAAGCACTTAGCCGGCTCTCTGCTCTCAACATGTGTGTGCTATATTTACTGTCCCTCCACGGATGGGGAAAGGAAGCTTGCTGGATGGAGGGCCATATTTAGCTGAAATCTTCACCCTTTGCCTCGTGTAGTCAGCTGAGATAAAACAGACCCCTGAGATGTGAGCTTTATGGGGGAGCATAAGCCTTTTCCTAGGGCTGTTCACAGAGTGAAAGGTGGAGATGCAGGACCTCCTGGTTCAGTCCCTTTTAGAGAGAGGAAGCACTGGCCCATGAAGGTTCTTTCACGGTCCACCCCACCTGATTATGCACATTTCTGTCCTCTTGGGCTAACTGAAACTGGTGTTATAGGCAGTCAAGTGGCGGCAAAGAAGGTATCAATGGAACAGCCTACAATTTGAGTCTATAGTTCCAAAATAGTAGATAAATTAATGGTAGAGACTAACTTGTTAACACACACACACACACACACACACACACACACTCTTTAGAAGTCAGAATGCAAACCTTCAAGTTCAATAATTCTTTGACTAAAGCCAATCAGGCCTGTGACTTACAAATACTATCTCATAACTAAAATGAAGACTGGAAAAAGTAGGAAGAGAAAATATGGAATACGCAAAAAGGTTTTGAAAAACAGTCATTACTTAAGGAATTTATATCAGCCTAAAAGTCATTTCTTCTCCCTGAAGTTTTTTCTTGTCTAGCAGTAGTGGGAGGGAGTAGAGACTAAGTAGGTAAACTCCAAAGACCCAGCGGTGATGACCTTTGAACCATATTTATCAGTACAGTTTCCAAGGGGCAAGGGGACTCGACTCAGTTTTTTTGAGTAAACAAAACCAAACCAGTTATTGTTTACAGTGCTGGGGGTCACGTCTCTGCTACGTGAGCATTCCACACCAGCCCTAGAGTTACTTTTTAAAGAATAATTTTAATTTTTAGTATGTGTGTGCGGTGGGGAGTGGAGTAGTATGTGCACATGAGTTCAAGTGGCCACGGATGACAGAGGCCTCGTATCCCCCCGGAGCCTTTGTAAGCTGCCTGCGAGGCTTCTGGGACCTGAGTTCAGCCCCTCCAGAAGAGCAGTGCATATATTTTTTTTAAGTCCTGAGCCATCTCTCCAGCATCCCTAGAGTACTCTGAGGTCATTTGTTGTTTATGCTGCTGGAGCCTCTAACCCAGTACCATGTTGTTCACGCTAGGCCAGTGCTCTACCACTACTTAAGGCAAGGGGGGGGGGGCGGAAATGCTGTTTTCATTTGACAAAGTTAAATAGGAAACAAACTCAAAAGTGACAAGTTGACAACACAAAGGAAATAGTTTCAGAAGCTGTTGTTCCCACAGAGCCCGAGCCTGCCTGGCCTTGCAATGGCGCCTGTTGAGGGTTGGAGTGATTCCAGAGGGCAGGGTGCCTATTTTGGGCTACGCATTGGAAACAGGTGTTTGAGACAGGATGACTGCTGCTGCACCCATTGGAAGTGACAGTTGCTGCTCTGTGTATAGCAGAGGCACAGTTGTCAGGCATCCGTGGTCATTAGACAGCTCTTCTGACTCCAAGAATAATCAGCAGCTGTTTTTGGACTTAGAAGGCTGGGGCTAGCCTGAAAGAATTAAGTCTCCTGTGGCCCCACTTTCCCATTCCGGGCTGTCTGTCACAGAGAGATGCCTGTACCACTTTGATCCTGAACTGTAGCCCGATCACTGGGGAGCATCCTTTATCCCAACAGCATTCTTCTGGCCCGCCCAGAAGAAATAGACAGGACCGCAGCCGCTGCATGTGTTCAGCCCACTCCAGCTGTAAGGCCTGACTCACATGCACAGTCTGAGATCTTCTTGGTATCCCCTAATCACTAGTTTGGGATACACAGCATTCTGGCCTGTGATGGCGTGTTCACACACAACTTGTTAGCCTTGCCATGCCCACATTCTTTTGTGTCTGCAGCCAGGGAGACAGATCTTCCTCACTGCCATGCCCTGTCTTAAGAACTAAGGCGGTTTGACATTTGAGCATCACTCCCCACCCATGCAGTCCTGCTTGGGGCTAAGCTTGTATGTGCTCCCGCAGCAGCCTGCAGTTCCATCCTTCTGTGGCTGTGGCTTTCTGCTTTTCAAAGCCCTAGTGAGTTGCAAGGTCCATTGTGGGTGCGTGTTCGTATAACACCACTGCCTGATTTGTATGGTTTTTTGTTTGTTTGTTTGTTTTGTTTTTTTGAGACTGGGTCTCTCTGTAATAGTCCTGGCCGACCTGGACTCACTTTGTAGACCAGGCTGGCATTGAACTCACGGTCTCTGTCTCCCAAGTGCTGGGATTAAAGGCGTGCACCAGCATGCCTGGCCTCACTGCGTGATTTTGTAAATACACATCTTCATGAGAGAACTTTGTAAATGCTTTTAACATATTTTACAAGTTGGATTTTGAGCCTTGCTTTTTCTTTGTGTCCTGTTGGTTACCATTCTGAGCACTTTGGAGCTGTTTAATGGGGTTTCTTGGATTAAGCATTTCTCTATTCACCTGATGTGGCCTCCACCTCTCTGTCTGTCCTACTGTCATACTCGATCATCCTTCTCTGTTTATGTCTTGAATCATCAACTAACTTAGCTGCAGAAGGTACAGCTAAGTCCCTTATTTGCATGTGTGTTTCCTTAGGACATCTTCACACAGTGTAATCTCAGCAAGTATTTGCTGATGGCTTTGCAGTGGCCAGAGCGATGGGGTGCTCCCTGGTGATGCACAGCAGAGGCAGCTTGTCGGGTACCAGTGGCTGATAAGAACTTTGCACTTTGGATATGTAGTGTAAATAGATATTCACAGAAGACCAGGGAGGGAGTGCCCAGGTCTTCAGGATTGATCAAGGACAGAGCTGAGGAGGGAAGGTTTGTGGCCATGCTGCCTGGGCACCATGTGCTGGATGGAGTCTCTGACAGGGCCCCTGAGGTGAGGAGGGAAGGTTTGTGGCCATGCTACCTGGGCCCCATGTGCTGGATGGAGTCTCTGACAGGGCACCTGCTGTAGCTCACGTGGCCTCTGAACATCTTTGCTTTTCTCTGGGAGGGCATTTCTTCTCTTGTCTGGTATTCTTGTCACCTGTTAAGTATATGCTAATTTTTTAAATCAGTTCTCATTTTTAATAATGCAAAACACACTCAGTAAGCGGTCAGAACATAGGTTTTTTTTTAAAAAACCGAAGCCTCTGTGATATAGCCATTAAGTAGGAAACTGGAGAAATCCGTTAGCAGTCTAGAAGTCCTGTGGACAAAATTCAGTATTTTGGTGCCGGGTAGTTGTCCTTTAATACACTTAGCTGTGTTCCTGAGAATGTTCTAGTTAAATGTCCAAATGCCTGTTTTAAAAATTACAACTAAAACGTATAATTGGTGTGCTAAATAGGAGGACCCAGGAGACTTGGTTGAGAGAAGTTCTGACTTGGATAAATGGTTGTTTAGAAGTTAAGGACACTTGCTCAAGGTGTTCCTGTTTACAGAGGCTGGCCAGAGATGATGGGGTGAAAAGACTGGGCAGCTTGGTGCCCTTACTCCCAGACCCACCGTTGCACATTATGTGTGTGCAGACACGGGACAGTGGGAGGAGCAGTTTTATGTGATCCTGGGTACAGTACGCAAAAGGGATAATTTGTTTTTTTAATTTGTTCTCTATTATTAGCCTTCTAATTACTCAGATTGGATGAAAGCAAGAGAGATCTTGTTCTTAAAATAACCGACAATTATTTAGCCCAAGATGGCAGGCAGAAGCATTTCATTTTAGGGAGTCTAGGTTGAGGAAGCATCTTTCATTCCTGAGAAATTCTGTATAAGCTTTTATTTTCGTTGTTTTTATAGCTGTAGCTCCCCGCATGTAATTATTCTTTTTTTTTCTTTTTTTTAAATTTATTAATTTATTCTTGTTACATCTCAATGGTTATCCCATCCCTTGTATCCTCCCATTCTTCCCTCCCTCCCATTTTCCCCTTATTCCCCTCCCCTATGACTGTTCCTGAGGGGGATTACCTCCCCCTGTGTATGCTCATAGGGTATCAAGTCTCTTCTCGGTAACCTGCTGTCCTTCCTCTGAGTGCCACCAGGTCTCCCCCTCCAGGGGACACGGTCAAATGTGAGGCACCAGAGTACATGAGAAAGTCATATCCCACTCTCCACTCAACTGTGGATAATGTTCTGACCATTGGCTAGATCTGGGTAGGGGTTTAAAGTTTACCGCCTGTATTGTCCTTGGCTGGTGCCTTAGTTTGAGTGGAACCCCTGGGCCCAAATCTGCCTATCATAATGTTCTACTTATAGGTTTCTAGGACCCTCTGGATCCTTCTACTTTGCTATTCTAACAAAAAAAAAAAATGCAATTTCATAGGTACCTAGAAAGGATTGATTCAACTGCCCTCTCATATGTTGACATGCCTGTTACTGGGAAAAATCAGGCCCGGTTTACTATGGTCACAAAAGTGTCCAGTATTTGGATTAACATGACTATGCATTTTTAGGGAACATTGAATTCAACTTCTCTCTCTTTTCACAGCCCCCTAAAGAAAGAATACCCAGTTCTGTTTCCCTGATGAGGTAAACTTGATTGAAAAATGAATATCTAGCCTGGCATTCTTAAAAACTACACATATATCTTTGATGTTTTCAATTTTCCTAAGTTGTTTGGGGCCCAAAGCACCCAATCAGCACAGTGATAACAAGCCATTCCGCGGGCGTTTTGACTAGAGTGTAGAGAATTTCATTTCTCAGTAAAGACGCTTCTGCCAGGATATAGTCAGGGACACGCAGCTTTTGGGACGTTGCAAGTTGGCGTGCCCGGGACAGGACTTCTGTTAACGTGGCCTGCGCGTGCTCTCCGGCTCTGGGTGCAGTGTTGAGCGCTTCGGTGGCCTGTCTTACGTCTATGCCTCCGCATCCGGGGCGGGGGGGGGGGGGGCGGCAATTCCCATAATTTTGTGCCTGTGAAACTTGAAAATCTAAATGTGGGTGAAGAGTGATTTTTTAATGACAACACCCCACCCTCGTGGCGGTCTGGCCGAAAGCTACGAGCTGCTGGGTGGGATGCTGAAAGCACCCGCCTCCTTTTCCTCTCCCTGTGCGCCGGCAAGGCTGCGGAGCACGGAGCGCATGCGCAGGGCAACTGCTCATCCTTCACACTCGTCGTAGTCTTCGGAAAGTAGGTTTTTGGAATTTGTTTTAGATTTATTTTATGTGTGTGGATGTTTTACCTGTGTGTATGTTTGTGTACTACATGTGTAGTCACTGGTACCCTCTGAGGTCAGAAGAGGATGTCTTGTTTCCTGGGACTGGAGTTGCAGATGGCTATGAGCTGCCATGTGGGTGTTGGGAATTGAACCTGGGTCCTCTGCAAGAATAAATGCTTTTAACCCCTGATCCAACCCTCCAGCCTACACGTTATATTTTAAAATCATAACTATTAACGTATACTAATTGCCTATATCATGTTTTCCTGTGACATTTCCATATGTTCGTATTTATATTTCGGTTGCGTGTCCTCTCAACTACACTTGTTTGTTCTCCTCTCTCCCTGGGTCTGCTACCCTCACTTCTTCCCACAAATGAAAGAAAACATGTTGTCTTTATCTGTATGGCTTATTTGGCTTAATATGACAACGTTCCGGTTCTACCCATCTTCCTGTAAAGGACATGACTTTGTTGAATGAAAGCCCGTACCTTTATCCCAGCACCTTCTGATGGGCTGGTTGTATAACTCAGTAACCATGACGAGTGCCGCAGGAAGCATGGCTGGGCCTATCTCCATGGCACGCTGACTTGGACTGTTTGGAGTGTAGACTCCGGCGCAGTAGAGCTGGCTCCGTTGGTTCTATTCTTAGAGGTTTTATGTGTGTGATTTAGGACTGCCTGTCTCCGTGGCTGTAGTAATTCACATTCCCACCCATGGACGATAAAGGTCCTGTCTCCCCCACATCCTTAGCAGCGTGGCTCCTCTCTGCTTTGTTGATGATAGCCGCACTCACTGGGGCGAAGCAGGACTTTAGTGTAATTTTGATGTTCCTTTCCTTGGCTGTGGAAGATGTTGAGTTTTTTTTTTCAGACATTTATTGGCCATCTGTTTGGCTTCTTTTTAGATAAATGTATGATTTGGAACATTTTTTTTCAGCTGGCCAGGGTATGGCATGCTTCAAACCTGCTCTATTCATTTTCTCACTGATACTCTCTGCTTTTCACCTTTTTTTTTTTTTTTTTTTAACCAGAATAGGAAAAGCAGTTAAGTTTGTTGCAAGAGGCCACAAGTTGGGCAGTAACTAGACTCCTGCCTATGGCCTGACTTCTAAGCCCAAGGCACAGATTTAGTTAAAAGCAAGTAGACACTCCCACATCGGAAGGGAAGACTTGAGGCCAGGCATGGGGGTGTACACCTTTAAGCCCAGCACTCGGGAGGCAGAGGCAGGAGGATCTCTGTGAGTTCGAGGCCAGCCTTGTCGAGGACACAGAGAAACCCTGTCTTGAGGGGGTGGGGGAAAGGAAGGAAAGGCTTGGGGCTGGAGAGGTGGCTCAGCAGGTGGGAGCGCTAGCTGTTCTTGGGGACCACCCACGTGGTGGCTCACAACCATCTATAACTCCAGTCCCAGGGCATCTGACACCTCTTCTGGCCGTGTGGGCACCAGGTATGCCTGTGGTTCATATACATTTATACAGGCAAAACACCCAGACCCATTAAATAAATAAATATACAAAATATAAAAAGAAACATAAAAATTGTAGAGATGGGGATGGCATTTCCCCACTGTCCTGTTCTATCAAAAGTTTCCACTGCCTATAGCTGTCGAGTATATGCCCGCTGATGAGCCACTGAGATGAATAAAGCTATTTGTAGAGTATATTGTCATTTGAAAGGCTTAAAAAGAAATAGATAACTTCCACAGACAAGAACTTGAGATGCTATACAGTCAGCCCATCATGCCTACAGATTTCATATCCAACTATGAAATTTTAGCCAACTATGGACTGGAAATATTTGATGAACGTGTATGTACCCTGTGCAGATATTTATTCCTGCCATTATCTTCTGAGTGTTTAACTTAGAGTCTCTATAGCTGCGATGAGACACTGTGACCGACAAGCCGGTAGGGGAGGAAATGGCTCATTCGGCTCACACTTCCACATTGTGGTCCATCACTGAAGGAGGTCAGGATTGGCACTCAAACAGGACAGGAACCTGGAGGCAGGAGCTCAAACAGGACAGGAACCTGGAGGCAGGAGCTGATGCAGAGGCCTTGGAGGGGTGCTGCTTACTGACTTGCTCCCCATGGCTTACTCAGCCTGCTTTCTTACAGAACCCAGGGCCACCAGCCCAGGCATGGCACCACCCACAATGGGCTGGGCCCTCTGGGCCCTCCCTCATCAATCACTAATTAGGAAAATGCCCTACAGGCTTGCCTATGGCCAAATCTTACTGAAGCATTTTCTCAACTGAGCCTCCCTCCTCTCTAGAGACTCTAGCTTGTGTGGGGCTGACATGGAACTATGCAGGACACTAAGAAATACAAAATAACTTCGTGTTGCATTAGGCCAGTAAGCAAGGGATCAGTGATTTAGGAGGTACACAAGGTGTATAGGCTACATGTAAGGAACAACACTGGTTTATAGAAGGGTCCTGAGCATCTGCAGATCTTGGTATCCGGGGGCGGGCGGGGGGAGGAGGGGGGAGGTAAGGGAATGGAGGGATGGGACTGATCACTCACAGGCAGGGGGAGAGTTGCCAGAATTCAGAGTGATAGTAGAAAACTCTCAGGTGACGTGGAAGGACAACTCATGAGTAGAGAAATAACGCTGCAGAAACTAAATGGCGGCTCTTCTGAGAGAACTCTCTTAGGTCCATGTTTAAGCCATTCTAGTAGTGGCGTGGGTCGTTTAAGAAGGTAGTCTACACCATACCAGGTTCCCTGAAACCAGACAAGCCCAGCCATGGCAGAAATGGAATCCTCACCCCCACCTGCTTGCTAGAATGTAAGTAGAATTTTGTGTCACATAAAATAATCCACACAAATATGAAAGCCACTGCATTTTATGGCAGTGGCTCTCAGGAAGAGAGCCATGAAGCAACAGTTTAATCCATACAATAGCCCAGCATATACAAGACTGGTTGAGGCAGTCACGGAGCAGAATGCAGTGTGCGGCTGTTTGGATGTGTGCAGTTCTGGGTGTATACATGCAAAAACAAAAACAAAAAACTGGCCGATACACAAGAAAACATTTAGAAAAGGAACAGGACACATTACTCTTTAAATATACATATGTGTGTGGGTGTGGGTGTGAGAGAGAGAGGCAGAGACAGACAGACAGAGACAGAAAGACAGAGACAGAAAGACAGATGGAGAGACAGAAACAGAAACAGAAACAAAGACAGAGACAGAGAAACGGGGAGAGGGGGGAATGAGGACAAGAAAAGCAAAAGTAAAGAGTCTGTGAAGGTCCATAGGTGCTAAGAGCACGGCCCACACTCGGGACCCCAGTTGGAAGCACAGCTTCTGTAGCCTGTCCATCCTTACAGAGTCTTCACCTTCAGTGCCTCTGTGTGTGAATCACTCAGTTTTAAGAATGAAGTCCATGAAAGACCACGTTGGCCAATCCCTGTGCTATGGTAATGAAACTCACAGTACATACTCAGTTTATTATTATGTTAGAATACTTAAGCATCGAGCTCGCTTCTTTGTGCAAACTTTGCAGTGAAAGCTGTTGGAATCACAATGCACCCCTCTCCCCCACCGTGTGTGTGTGTGTGTGTGTGTGTGTGTGTGTGTGTGTGTGTGTGTG